>JAWWNJ010000105.1:0-600000 GCA_037176885.1 Favolaschia claudopus
AGATGCAGCGGAAGCCTTGATCCCAGACGACTTCCTCTTTTTGTGACTGGAATCCAGCTCGAGATGAGCGTACAGCCGTTGTTGCCGAACAGGAGGTAGCTGGTAGAAGTCCCCAGCAAATATGACATTTACACCCGCCAAACGCCGAAGCCGGATCTCCCTTTGCAGCACATAATGCCTCACTGATATCGAAAAAGTAATGCACATCCCACCATCGAAATTTCGTCGATGAATAAATAATCAACACCCCTCCCACATAGTCATCAGATCCCGAAGACCTTTTCCCGATCGGTTATTTCGTCCCCGCGACTTGCCCCATTCCGAGTGCAGCATGTAAAGTCATACCAGTGATATTCCGAGCCGCTACACCCGGTGTAAGAGGACAAACGGAACCTCCTTGATTCGCCCCGCTCATCAAAAAACGCCTTCATCGCGTCTATCACCCTGGATTTTCCTGTGCCTCCGGGTCCGCCTATATACAGTCTTAACGGCTCGGCCTTGCGATCCAGACTATGACGAGCAACAATATCGAATGCTCTGCGTTGCTCCATATTCAAGGTAAAATCTCCTGCAACTCTCTCGATAAGTGCATCTGTATCTACTTTCTCAGGCGATTCAACTTCTTTCGGGACAAACCATTGTGTATCCCAACTCCTTCAAATTCACCTGGAAGAGTGGAATGGACATCATCGCGAAATACGGATCCATCATGTATCAGGGATCCGGAAACCGTCGCTAACGAAGGTGCAGTTTGAAGCTCGTTTACAACTTTCGGGGCAGAGGCGATTTGTTTCCAGGCATCTTTACGATCTTCGTAGTTCTTTTCCCATCGTTGCTCCAACGCCGGCTGCTCTTCAGGAACAAATTCATGCCCTACAACCGCCGAATCAGGTGCAGTACTTATTGATCTTGTTTCCGCGGAAAACATTCCACTGCGAGTCAATGATTGCATTGCTGCATCGATACGCAAACTGCTTGCCCTCGTCTATTAGAAAAACAGGCATCGACAGAGTCGAGGTGGGCAACAATCGTTGACTCATCATAATCTCCTAAGCAGCCGTCGGCCGAGCGACTCATGATGTCAGCAGGCACACGGTCCCGATGTTTACGGTTGTTACGATTGGCGAAATGAATATCACGACTATCTTTACATTCATGCAAAAGTTGTAAGTTATCCATAACTTCAAGTGCTTTAGGAGGACATTCAAGTAAAAAATGCTGGTAAGCATCGACCCATGTCTGTCCCTCGCGAGCCAAATCGGTGTGGTGTCGCCAAGGCTTGAATAAAATGAGCATCATTCGAGCATATTTCTGCTCACTATCCTCACGATCCCTTCTAGGAAGCGACGGTCCAATAGGTACGGGAACCTTCCGGGATCGAGGTGACAAAACGCGGAGAAATGAGTTGCGTCTTCGAGGTGTTCTTCCTGGAAATATATTCGGGGCCGTTTCTTTCCCGTCCACTGCAAGATGGGACCATCACGAGCACTATTCCAAGGAGTTTCAGCCGAATATTCATCGGAATCAGTCATCACAATAGCTCGAGCTTCACTCGAACTGGAAGTATTATCGCACCTGCTTTTTCTTTACGTGATGATCGCGGGAGGCCTTCACAATGCGAGTCTTTTCTACTTGTGCAACGAAATCCCCACACATTAACATCCTGCAGAGCAATTCCGCGGCACTGATAATCTTTAGCTTGATTGGCGGTAGGCGTGAACTTGCCGTCCGATCCTATCTTCAAAGTAATATCGTCGTCGAACGCGACATCAGCATCTTCCAGTGACAGTTTCAAGATCTTCCGAATCTACTTCTTCAACTTCTTTGTTTCACTCACATTCTCGAGATTCCCTGCAGTCTCATCAGCATCAACTTGCTCGGTCGACCAGGGTCTCCTTCACTTGCGTCATCGACCTTATTGGGAACTTTGCTCGGGTAACATTCAGGACTTGGGCGTTCGGAGTTGATGAAGCTTTCCAAAGCAGGCCAGTATAGATTCGCATATTCATGACTAGTAAAATGGTCCTCGAAACCCATGAGGTAAGACACAACTTGCTGCGCGCTCAACTCTTGCTGAGCAATCAATGCATGCGCGCATTTTTGTAAAAGCCTTCTTCGCTCGGACAGTAAAATCATCGGCATCAGGATCAAATTCTCCGAGTCTACTCGCAGCTAGCTCTAACGCGCGGTATGCTACATGGCTTTCAGCTGTGTTTTTGTTATATAGTCCGTGATATAGTGTAACACTGCTTTGGCATCGACGCCGGATGATATAAATTGATATCCATATTACATCGTAAGCTTTCCAGCATTGTAGCGTTGAACTGGTTCACCATTCCATCCAGACAACGTAGCTCGAAAGTGCCTGTCTCAGAATTAAATACACTTATTGGACGAATATTTTCCTCATCAAGAGCAAAGCGACACTCTTTTTCATTTCCAGGGCCTTTCCAGTATTTGTAACAGGTACGTTGATGCTTGTGTACTTGACATGCAGTAGCTAACTCACGGAAATCCTTTGCTCGAGTGTCATCTAGGTCAGCTTCGAGAACCGAAGAGACTGGGGGTCCACGAGTAGCCGATGGATGATAACGCGACAATGGAACTTCGAGCTCAGGTCTCACCTCAGGAGGTAAGGAAGTAGATATTGTATCTTCCAAAAAGGCAATCAGTCTCTGTTGGAATTCCTGATTTCCCCCGTTTTCTAGCGCTCTCTGTTTAATCTCGTTAGGATTCAAACCTCCTTCAACCCACACAAGCATATGGCAATGTAATGTGCCTCGTCCTTGAGCTTCCACGCATCCGTAATAAGCGCTAACTACCCCAAGAATACCCCCATCAACGTCAGTGTGACTTGGATCGTATTCAAGAGCCGCAAGAAAGGCCTTTATATATATGTTAAAAACTGTGCTGCCACTGCGGGATTTTTCGCGATCACAATAGACTGGTTAGGACGATTACGCATGTCCTCAGCAGTTAGATTGTCGATGTCAATCTCCTCCCCGCGAGAAAGCGAACGAGAGGATTGTGTATATCTGCGGGATTTATGGTGATATAAAAGCTCGGCAGCCCTTTCTCGAGCATTAACCCGCGTATTTCATTACGCATAACCAGTTTAGATTGAGGCGAACCGTATACATTAGCATTGATGAGATTAACCTCTTTCATCAGGGCAAGAACTTTACGTTCATCATCAGAATTTACAGTAGTCAGATTGCCTTGACTAACCCTCTCTGCAACCGCATGTATGGCAATGGGAGAGACAGTGGCAAATCGCGCGGCGACATTGTCAAAGTTTTTGCGTTTGACCTTGAAACTGCGTACGTTGAAGAAGCCGTCTACGCTGAAGCATATTGAAAACCGTGAACAGGAAAGAATAATGCTCTTGAAAGCGTCTATCCGCCAAACTAAAAAAAGTGCTTGATATGTGCCTCAAACCCAAACGCAGTTCGCCTTTTCGGATCCTGTGGACCCCCGATGCCGTAGGGAAACAAGGTTGGATAAATCAAGGGAAGCAAATCGGGATTATTAAACTCGTTAACAGGATTGGGGTCGTGAGGAACTCCCAGGTAATTCGATCAGGTTTCTGTAGATGCTCAGCAGCAGCTTTGCGAAGTATCCGAGAAGGTTCGTGTCCCGTTACATCAGTCACACACAACGCTCTGAAATGCACAGGATCAGGATTCGCGGGACGCACCATCTCAGTCAATCGATCCAAAGCTACACTAGGATTCGAGTCAGATTCAACATTCACATGGCAATTGTTCTCCCTCTCAGTAGAAGTATCAGCAAAAGGAGTATAAGAAGAAGTTGTAGAGTCTATGCCGTCGGAGGGGACGACATGTTCAACGTGAAACGGTATATCAATAAGTTCACCCTGTCCGTCGAATACAGAATGGTTTATTTCGACATTTTTGTACAGCGAATTGTGAGTCACGAGCCATTCCAGTGCATTCATGACCTTTTCCTTGCGTACAATCAAAGGCTTAGCATGTTCTCGCAGCCATTCCACAGACGGAGGCTTAGCTCCGATAAACAAAACGCAAATTGGGGGTGGTAATTTCCTCGATGGAAGGCGGAAGGCTGGAACGATCACAGGAAGGGGCCGCTGAGGATACACGATAATGTGCCTTTGAATCCACGCTGCACGTTAGGGAGTCCTCGATCGTCATTTTCTTGCATTTGAATAATCCAACATTTTGCTCGACAACGAGCTATCATGGCTTCCTCCACTACAGTCAGATCCTTCAACTCGTCTGGAACGGTTCCCAAATAGTTTTTATTGGCCATAGAACGTCGCGGGACCAATCCCTCTTACAAGCTCGGATCGGCAATCACGGCAAAGCATGAGCTGTGCGGCGCCGGTTTCTTCCGGCGAAACTGATACCTTCGGGATCTACAAGCAATGTCGAATATGCACCGGATGAAATAGGCATAGACGGAGGGATAACGTCGGAATCTAACCATGTGTTGAGTGGAATTTCGCTTTCTACATCTGAAGCGGAATCGATTTCCATGTCGTCTCCAGTTGGGTTCTCGGACATCTCGGACATCAACGGATCAGAGGAAATGTCCGGCTCACCGAGGGACATTGTTATATCTTCCAGATTGTCATCGGCCAAATCTTCACAGACCATGTCCGGTCGTCTCAGCAGATCAAAGTCAATCGCATCAAAATCAATGAAGGTTTTTTTATCCACCCCGCAACGCTCAACACAGCTGCCACACACAAACGTTTCCAAGCTAGCCTTAGATATATATGCCGAAAATATGTCCTTAAACCTCTGTTTCTTTTCCCGCGAAGCAATTCTCGGCCACTCGGCTTTCAACCTCTCTGTAGCTTGTGCTTCTGACCTCGGAACGCACGTCAGACTCTTGCTGTCGGACTTTACGATCTGCTACGGAGCGATCAGATGAGATTCCCTTACCCTTATTCAATTTCTGAATATACTTACGAAGGGTAGTGCGCAGACTAGCAATTCCTTGAGTCTGGCTCCATTCAACACCATGTATAGTGAGTATACGTCTACACAATTTTTTTGTCAGTCGAGGTAGAAGATAAGTTAGTAGACGAACCTGCATGGCATTTTGAGCTTCTTCTACAGTGGATTGCGCAGGTTGTTCCATCGGAAAAAGCTGGTCGAAGACGGAGGCGCAAGCAATGGAATGATTAGGGTGTGATTGAATCGCACAAGCACCGGAGGACATGTGGTCTACCAAGGTACGTCGCAAACCATCTGGACTGGCATTATGGAAAGACAATCGATGCAAGCTGGCGAACGAAACAAGCATAGGAAGGGTCATGTACTCAACGTCATGAAAAAATACTTGAGTGGGATGCTGAGCGGAGAAATGAGTAACCAGATCTTGCCTCTTACACGATATAAAGGATCTCACTTCGTTTAAAATTTCGACCGGATCAGCATTCACACATCGCAAGGAATCAAACCCAACGGCAGAGGCACACAGACTCAGGACGGCGGTATCGTAGGATAAGAAAGCAGGGAACTCATAGCAGAATAGGCCTGCTCAGAAGACGTGCCAAAATCCCGAGATATGGCGGAACAGCCAATATGGCACGACATTGCGCTTCCGGTACACATACCAAGCATAAGGTGATTCAAAATGGCTAGCTGATATTGCTCGACAGTTTGGAATAAAGCGCAATCTATGCCATGACATTCCAACAAACGCCGAAGAAACTCTTTGCCCACATTCAAGAAAACACTATGCGATAGGTCCGAAGCTGATAAAATAGCTTGCAACAAATCAAATCTTCGAGAAGGAATTCAGAAGTGCCAGCACCACCGGCACTGGACGAAGTAGCAGCGCCAACGGCACGCTCATCAGCACCACCGGCACTGGAATAAACAGCAGCGCCAACGGCACGCTCTTCAGCACCACGGCACTGGAATAAACAGCAAGCGCCAACGGCACGCTCTTCAGCACCACCGGCACTGGAATAAACAGCAGCACCACGGCACGCTCTTCAGCACCATCGGCACTGGAATAAACAGCAGCGCCAACGGCACGCTCTTCAGCACCACCGGCACTGGAATAAACAGCACCACCGGCACTGTTACCGACGGACGAAAGCGTTCGAGCGCTTTCCGTGGACGAATCCAGAGACGCGCTCGACGTAGACCGCCACTATATTCGATGAGCAAGACGAACTGATATCAACGAAAGGACTTACATGTCGGTAAAAAAAATCTGACAGGATCGAATCGAGAAGGCAGAATCCATCCGGACCCGAGTAGCAATTCTCGCATCGAAGCGTTCCAGTCAAGCCCCAGTGAAAGATCAAATATCGACGTTCCAACGACAGGACGGACTACCACAGTAAAAAATCCATGTTCCGCCGTATACAAAGTGATAGGGACCCAGGCGGGGGACGCTGCATTAAATAGTTGACGCAGAAACCGAGCGGAGATAGTAGTAGTAGGTGCAGAGACGCAAGTCAGGGAAAGAGGAGAGCGCCCGTTGACTGTGATGGACATGGGAAGTATGAAACAAAGACTGTCCGAAAACCTTTTATAAGACTCCCATAGTATGACTCCTACCAAGTCCTTGCGAATCAAATGCAGATATGAAACGCTGCGGCAATCCAGTGCAAGTGGAGCGCGGGACAGACAGCACTTGACTCACAGAAACGCGGCACCCATGAGTCAAGAAACCTTTTTCGTTGAGACACGTGATCGCGTTTCAAGGGGACGTGGGAAAGGAAGCGCGGGTAATTTTTTTTTCTGACATGGACGGCCCGGCGGACCGTTCGCATCAGATGGGCTCGCATTTCACTGATTGGGCGCACCCCAAAACCCACTATGGATAGTGGAATTACGGAGCCATCCACGAGTCAGATTAACGAAACGAAGATTTATTGATCATCTACGGATCGGAGCAACACTCGTGCTTGAGAAATTAGTAACAATTGCGCTATTCATATGCGTCAGACAAGCCAGAGTCAGATGGATGATGCTCAACGATTATATGTTTTATGCGTACGGAAATCACACAAATCTGTTCTCCCATAACAATGTGAATTGTTGTGAGATTCTCCACAGGCGTTGCCGATTCCTCATTGAGTCAGAATTCTGCAAGCATTCTCGCAAGAACGAGGAGAATGGAAAATCCCTTGAGCTAAGAATGGAGTCTAGTGCGCGATCTCTGAAGGCCGCCAATGAAGTTGAGCGGCACCACTTTATCGCGGCAGAGTTAGCACGCTTGACTTCGCCCTTCACCTCGGCAACGGGCAGCACCCAACGAAAATTGCGCGGTGTACATGATGCCAGAGCACCTCATCGAGAAGAAGTGAGATGAGAGCTCTGAAGCTGTGTGACAGCAGTTGCAGGGAAAACAGATCATGCAGGGGCAATAGCAGGAGAATTTGTAGAAGTAGTTCTCGAGGCAATGTTTCGAAGATGGTTTCAGAGCGTGACTGGAGCGGAAACAGCAGTAGAATCGAGACGTGCGGGTGGTGGGGGCCATCTAATAATTCACCATGAATGAAACACGTTACTCAGATATGGAATTACTTACACATCAGGCCGCGTAACCATCCAAACACCGAAGTCAGCAGCAAAGCAGGCCAGAGGTCGCATCCTTGTTTTCCAGCAGCGATTGTGTCGGCAACGCCTTTGAACCAACGCGCATGGTGCGGAAGAGCTCTTCCTCGCCGTCTTCTTCAGTATCTTGATCACATCCGTACGATATGCACGGTAAGAGATTAGAGACCGTGCGGCGATGTACTGGACAGAAGTGAATATGTATTGAGAACCTGCAACCCAAAATTAAACAGGACGGCACATACAGCAGTTATCGTGATCGGAATCAACGAGCAAGAAGAGTTTTTCGCAAAAGCAGTATCGTCGAGGTCGGAAATCGAGGGAGACGAGAAACGAAGCCAGGTTTTGAAATACAGGTAGGGCCGTTCCCAGCAGAAGAACGATGCGCTCTTTCCCCCGTACCGAGTGGGCTCCTGAAATTCGTACCTCCCCATCATCACATTGTACAACGAGAATCTCCATTTTCTGTAGTCGTACGAGTAGCGCTCCACGCGCCTGACTTGAATTTTTGGCGATGAACCTTGCGGCCCAATTACCAAGCCGGTGTAACAGAAGTCGTCCTCTTGCCAATCATAGGTATTTCTCCCTGTGAAGTCCAGTAGCCAGCGCTGGTCGTCAGATAACAATCGTAGTGTGTCTTGTAAAAGGATTTGAATGTCGCAAATGAGAGCTTCCCCTCTAGAGTTGGGGCTACTTCTTCAGCCAATTGCAGCGCTAGCTCTGCTATGTCGTCTGATTCATCGTAGGTCAAGGAGGTTGGACCACCTCCATAAGGACTGAGTGCAGATAGGACGCAGAAGTACATGGTGGAACGAGAAGAAGCCTGAAGGAGGCAAGTGCCGGCATGATGAATTTGATATCGATCCATGATCCCATCAGCCATTTGTGCGGCATCGGCGCCGCATCGCGAGTTCAAATATTAATTCACTCGTTTTGTGTTCCGCTTCTGTGTCTTCTAGGGGCGCTCAATTCTCAGCTCGTTAGCTCGTCTCGTCCCAGAAATTATTTAATTGCATGATGAGTTGATGAAATTCTGATCCCACTCCGCGTTTCTCTCCACTTTCCATCAATGATCACTTTGCAGGTAAAGGTTGCTGCAAGGTCAAGACAACTGTTGCCAAAAGCCTTCCACGATTTGTCCTAGGAGACGCACCAAGAGTCAAAGATACTTCCGCTCCACAGAGATCTAATTTGCTGCGCGACTTTCCATAAACGTTCTCGATTTCTCATTGAGGGTGAATTCTGCAGACATTCCTTCAGAAAGGAAGAGAATGGGGAAATCCTTTGAGCCGAAATTGGAATAAAGCGCTCGATCATCTAGGAAGTTAGATGAGATTGAAGCACACCACTGCGTCGCAACGGAGTTGGCGCGTTCCAATTCTCCCTTGACTTCGGCAACGGGCAACACCCAACGAAAACTGCCGCAATGCACATGATGCCAAAGTGTTTCGTCAATGAGAGGAGAGATGAGGGTTCTAACGCTCCACGACAGCAGCACAACGAGAAAGAGATCGTGCAGAGACAACAATGGTAGAATCTGGGCCAGAACCCTCCCGAGGTAGTCTATGGAAAAGAGTCACGGATTGTGAGTTGAGCGATAACGGTGTAACGACTGGCCATTTTTGCGCGTTATATCTGGCTATTTTAAGTCAAGTGCGGCCCTAAACAACCCAACTACCCGCCACGACTATAGTCTTACTCGACTATCAATAGGAAGTCAGTACCTCTGTTGGTGACACTAAGGAGGGTCAAAGTGAGCTCCGAGCTGTTGACCGTAAAACCCATCACAGGAGAAAGGCATTATATTAATAGCCTACTGCAGTACTATGGATCTGTTCCATAACAGAACCCTCAGAAGAGTGACGAAGAGTCAAGTACTTGTGTACTACGGACTTAGACGAAGGTCTACAAGGATGTAGGAGGCGCCGCGGAGGCTATCAGAGTCAACATCAGTCAAAGGACAGATGCCGCGGGCTGCCGACTATAAATAGACGGCTGGAACAGCGGAAAGGGATCTCATACAGGAGATGCCGGTGCTGGGATCAGAAGGCAGAATTATGGCAAGACATGAGGTCTTTGACAGGAGTAATGATGGTGTGATGCTGAAGCCGAACAAGTGCGGCAACTTCATTAGAAATCTATTTCTATATTGGAGTCAGCGCGGATGACTTGGTGGCTTGATAAATTGGACAACAGACGAGCCTGTGATATTGCGAGTGAATTGGAATGTCCCAAGAATAGTCTTAGGAGTTATTAGAGGCGTTGATGGCACCACCGGAAGGGTTGCCGCCAGTGACGGATTGACGGGATCACCAATGATGGCGTTCCGCGGGCTTCCGCAATTCAGTGATTCAACCGTGGGAGTCATAATTGCTGACTTTCTACCGTTGGATCGACAAGCCAAGAGGCTGCCGAAGGTCCTCCGGGACCCCCAAATACCAATATACCATCTCTCTACTCAATTGGATCGACATTGCTTACTCTGTACTATTTATGTGATGTATTTCTTGGCATTAGTATAAAAGGACCTGTATTTCTCGTTGAGCTGGAGGACATCGCGCTCAGTCTACTGGACAGCGTTGGTGAACTCAGGCAGCAACGTAGAGGCATATATAAAGATATTGTCTACTCGTTTGTCTTAATAGAAATTGTGTTGAAGTTCAGTTCGAGTGTGAATCTAAGCATCGTTTCGAGAGTGTTCACCCGCGGAGGCTTTGCATTCGAGTAGCTTTGTCGTGGCCTTAGTGTGCAAGGAACTGCCTGCCTCTACTGCCCGCGGACTGTCTATTTCGTTGTAAGGATACGTGTGCTCGAGAGTGAACTAGTATCTCCCTGAGTCTGAGGAAGAGTGGAACTGTCCATCTGCTGAAGCATTGCGTTGGGACTGCTGGCGCATAACCGGAAGAGATCTGATTAGTCCTCGTCTGAAAGGCTTGTGCTATATAAAGGAGTGTCAAAGGTCCCTGGAATTTGGAGGTTCAGGTCTATAGCGTAACTGGCGCTATAAGAATTGTGCATTCTGTCGCGGAAACTGTCTGTGGCCATTGTTTCAATCTCGCCCTGATATTCAACTTCGTTGGGTATCTTGTATCCTACTGTTTATAGTTCCTATTTTTAGGAAAGGTCCGCGGACGGAATCACTTCCATCTACGGTGTGTGAGAGCGTGTTTTGTGCAAGGTTCTTACTTGCAAGTCGACTTATATCCTCGTCACTGTGACATCTGGATTTCGGATCGAACCCCACGAACTCTTCGAGAGACATTTGAGTGTATCTTGTGGAGATATTTGTGTTGTAGTGTTGTGTGTGTTGGTTGATTGTGTTATATATATATTTTGGTGGTAGATTCTCTGCTGCGCTATATTTAGCACTTCAGTTGATATATTCAAGTGTCAGCGTTACATCTGGAGCCCACCGCGAGGGGTTCGGTGGTAATTTGTTGATAAAACAAAACGCGTTGCTGTAGTTGGGAGAGTCTAGAGAAGGGACTTTCCTGGGTTGTCGAGAATTCCAGCCCAAACAAATCCTCGTACTAGAAAGACGTCGAGGAGAGGCAGACACCAGCGTAGCCCGTCTCCATTAAATACAGGAGCAGGTTCCAGGAGTTTGCTAGAGCAAGCCAGGGTTGCACTACAAGAACCCGCTCAAACGTCGACTTCAAGGAACAGTCTTATACCCGAGTCTGTAAATTGGGGACCCTCGACGTCTGGCAGAAAACCGCGTACGACCAAAAATTCCAGTACAGGACGGTCGTCTAGTTCGTCACCAGTTAAGAAGAGAAGGAGAGCGCGTTCCGCGGAAGTTATAAATACTTCTGCAGCATTACCCTTTGAGGGACACGCAACCCACTCGGACGGCGAGCTATCTGATCATTTGAATCAGACCATCGAGGCTATTTCGAACTCCGTAGCCAAGATAAACCCCCCACAAACAAACACTATGGCTACCTACGACGAGATTGATAAGAGCAAGATCCCGGATATTTTTGGGAGACATAACCTGAAATTCGATGACGAAACAGGGGATTTGCCCAAGTATTTGGAAGGGATCGAAGATATCATCGCGAAGCAAGGAAAGCTTAGTGAGCAGAGCAAGAAGTGGATAGCACACCACTATGCGAACAGTAAAGTGCAGAAAGAATGGCAGGCTTTGCCCACCTATACGAATGGAACGTATGAGGAATGGAAGGCGGAATTGATGGATGCTTATCCTGAAGTTCGTGCAGTAGAGAAAGGTTCCCGCGCGGGCTGGGCGTCTTTCTTGAAACAGTATACAGACCGTCCAGTGAGAATAGACGAGGAAGTTGAATTTGCCAACTATTGTCGAAAGTTCCGCGGACGAGTTGCAGTGATGAACAAGGACCGAGAGATGCTCTCAAGGCGCGAGTTGGCGCAAGACTTTTTGAAAGGTATTCACCCTACCTTCAGGGAGACTCTTCGCAATATCGTGCTGGCCAGAAGTCCGACGGAACTTACTTCGTATCAGCGAGCAAAATCTGAATATGAAGCGCTGCCTGCGAACAAAGGAAAGGCCTATAAACCGGCCTACACTCACCCTGATGACCTGTACGAATGGGCAGACTTTGAGGAAATATTGAAGTCGTTGATAAAAAGTAATGACTCTATTTTCTTCACAACTCCCTCGGATACAAAGAGGAAGGCTGTTCTATTTTCGGGTAGTTCAGAGGGTGGAGATGAAGCTGCCAAGTTGAAGGCTAGATTGGAGAAGCTTGAGGCTGATTCCAAAGCCAGAGAGGAGAAAATTCTCCAGTCGAGTAAGGAGATTGAGGACAAAATGGAAAAGACCCTTGCTAATCATCTGGACAAGTTTACGACGGACCAAAAACAGGTCATGTCCAAGATGCATGAAGCCTTGACGAAAGGGACTTCCAATTATCCTAGTCGTCCTGCAGAAAGAAGAGAATACGGTGGTGACAGACCATCGTATGCACCGGATAGGCCGCCTCTTAGAGAAGGCAAGCCTACGGGCTGTTACTATTGTTGGGATCCTTCGCATTATGTTGCGGACTGCAAGCACAGAAGGGATGATATTACTGGGGGCCTGCTAATCCTGAAAGATGGGCGTATGTTCTTCTATGATGGAAAGGCTTTGCCGCGGGAACCCAAGAATAAGAGCTACATGACCAAAGTGCGGGATTACTATAACAATCGTACTCAGGTGTATTATAACCAAGAGGCGTTTGAGTATTATTACGCTAGTGACCCCACTGCACCGGCCGCGGAGTCGTTTGCGAGTGAATCCAGGGAAGAGTCAGACTCTCCTGCCACCGCGGATAGACTGGACAGAATCGAGGAGTCTGTTGCAAAGATAGCGCAGTTTATGGCGGCACAGAAGGATTTTCAGTGATTCCGATGAGGGAGACTCGCTCGCGGAAAGCTCCTGAGGATCCGAAAGCCAAAGACCGCGTTCCAGAAAAACAGAAAAACCAACAAAAAGAAACAGTAGCCGAGAAAAATAATGGGAAGGTGCCCATTAAGCCAGCCAGAGAGAATAGAGTTGAAGTGTTGCTACCGAAGCGTTCCACTCAACCTACGAGGAAAGTCACCGTTGAAGAAGTCAGTGATTCTGAGGACGAGTCGGTTGAGGTCAGAAGGAAGAAAAGAGGAGAAGAACTTCCGTTCAAGGATGTGAAACCTCTGTCTGACCCTCCCGTACGACCCGCGTTCCCGCGAAAACCAGCAGAGGAGCAACATGGCCAAGGGTCATCAGGTTCACGAAGAACAAGAGTGCCTAAAGATACTCAGCGGCGAGACAAAGCTACCGCGGAGATCGCAGACGCTATTCGGGAAACTGTGATACCAGTCAAAATAGGCACATTGCTGGATAGTAACGAGATGCTCCGGAAAACTCTTGAGATTGGGGGTCCGCGGAAGAACAAAGCTAAATTTATGAAGACTACTTCTGGTGATATTGTTCCTACCAAGGTGCACAACTTTGTAGTCCAAAGGGTGCTTGAGGATGAAGACTCAGACTCTGAGAGCCCCGCGGATGATGAAAGTGAAGCTGAGGATAACGTTCGAGTTGAGACAACAACTTGTGAAGTTGTAGATGAGGATGGAAAGACTGTGTCGGTGTTGATGTTTGACACGTTCCCTGAATTGGTTACCTCCAATGATCATGATTTACCGGAGGGAAGCGTTATTTGTGGGGACCCTGTCCTTCAATACTATGAGTCTCTACCAGAGGGAGAAAAAGCGAAAGCTGTTAAAGTCCCGGCCGCGGGCTCCTCTGCAAAGCTCAGATGCATTCATCCGTCAGTGAATGGCAAGTATGTGGAAGCCATTACGGATAGCGGCTCGCAGATTGTATCAATGAATGCTCAGTTGGCCAAGGAAATTGGTTTGACTTGGAATACAAATATAGTCTGTGAGATGGTTGCTGCGAATAGCCAGATTCAGTCCACCTTGGGCTTGGCTATAAATGTGCCGTTTAATTTTGAAGGGATAGTGATGCACCTTCAAGTTCATATTATTGATGAGGTGCCTTATGAAGTTCTTTTGGGACGCCCCTTCGAAATTTTGTCAGAAGCTGTGTTTGCGAGCAAGAGAACCGGCGAAGTCGAGATCACAATTACGGATCCGCGCACAGGGAACAAAAATACCTTTGCAACCTCTCAGAGGGGGGTCAAGATAGATCGAGACACAGGAAAGCCAGTCCAGCCAGCTCCCGCGGAGACCAAACCGGATTTTTGCAAGTCTTCGAGGAACTCAAAGATGGGGGAGAAGTAATGGCCGCGTTTGAGTACAACGACCATGGGGAGTTGGTGTGCACAGGATATGGTTTACCGAAAGACGGGGATGTTGTTACGCAGGATGACAGGACGATGGCATATTTATTGGCGTCTAGGGACGCATTTGCAGGAGATAAGAATGCTAGTGTATTGTTGAATCAATACGCGGGGCAGGTAGAGAAAGATAAAGGCACAGATGTCTTCTTGTTCACGGAATCTGGAAGCCCGGGAAGCCCGAGAAAATCGAACCGTGGAAAGCATGCACCTAATCCGGGTGATAGCTCGGCTAAGTCTGTGTTTGCCTACATGGAGCGAGATTCCCGCGTGAATGATGATAAAGATAGTTCCGCGGAGGCGGCGGACCGTGCGCCGAAAGTGAACCGTAGAAAGCGAAAATACAAGAAGAAAAAGAAGAAGAAGAAGTCTAAGAAGACTTCGAAGGCAGAGGGAGCTAAGACAGTCCCTGCTGCGAAGGGGAAGCTGAATTTTGAAGTACCGGTGCCGGAAGTACCAAGAGAGCAATTTATTTTTGGAAATTTGGGCATCTCTATGGGAAAACAGCGAGTATTTGCTACTAAGAAGTACAAACCGGTCGCGGAAAAGATTAAGCCTATCCTTGGAAAAGTGGATGAGAAGTTCAGGATTGTGCGGAATATCACGGGGGACCCTTTGAAGGATATGCCAAAAATAGAAACGGATATTCCTGAGATTCACCCAGTAGGAAGATATACCGCGGAGCGAATGGAGGCATTTGAAAAGACTCATAACACTGGGTTCTTATTGCCTGAAGAGATGAAGTTGCTTCATCATTTTATGATGTTGCATAACGAGCATTTCGCCTGGGAAGAGGATGAGCGAGGGCAATTCAAACATGAATATTTCCCGCCCGTTGATATGCCTGTGGTACCACATACACCATGGGTATGCTCGCAAATTCCAATTCCGCCTGGACATTTTGAAGAGTTCTGCCGCATCATCAAGTCGAAATTAGATGCTGGGGTGTATGAACCATCCAACTCGTCCTACAGGTCACCTATTTTTGCGGTGATAAAGAAAGATGGAAAGTCATTGAGAATTGTACACGCGTTAGAGAGGTTGAATGAAGTCACAATTCAACACTCTGGGGTACCTCCAGCCACGGAGAAGCTAGCAGAACATTTTGCTGGTCGAGCGTGCGGAGCTTCGTTGGATATGTTTGTCGGATATGATAATAGGGACTTAGCGGAATCTTCAAGGGATTATACGACCTTCCAGACGCCGTTTGGGGCACTGAGGTTAGTAAAATTACCGATGGGATGGACCAATTCTGTTCCCGTGTTTCACGAGGACGTTTGTACCATCTTGAGAGATGAAATGCCGCATGTAACAATCCCTTACATAGACGATGTACCTGTCCGCGGGGGGACCTACGAGGTACGAGACAAAAGATGGCGATTGGGAAAGGATTGCTGCGAATCCTGGAATTAGACGATTTATCTGGGAACATCTCGAGAATTTGAATCGGGTTGTGACTAGAATGGCTTATGCCGGAGGAACTTTTTCAGGGAAGAAGTTGGTCCTCTGTGCGGATGAGTTTGAAGTTGTAGGGCATATTTGCTCTTACCGCGGAAGAATTCCCGATCCTAAGAGGGTGGACGTTATTAATAACTGGGGTTCCTGTGACTCTTTCACGCAAGTGAAGGCGTACTTGGGCACGGTTGGTGTTCTGAGGAGCTTTATTGAAGGGTACGGCGACATTGTTGCACCTATCAATGAGTTAACGAAGAAGGACGTTCCCTTTGTATGGACCGCGGACTGTGATGAGGCACAGGCCAAAATTAGAGAAAGGTTGAAAAACTGCCCAGCTCTAAAACCCCTGCGGTACGACTGGGATTCGGACATAGTAATTCAAGTGGATACTTCATGGAGAGCTGTAGGAATTATTATCTACCAGCTAGACCCAGATGATCCTAAGAAGAAATACTTTGCACGATTTGCGAGTATAACGTTAGGGAAGACCGAGGCGAACTATTCGCAACCTAAACGAGAATTGTACGGGTTGATGAGAGCTCTAGAGGCCATGTATTATTGGATTTTCGGAGCAAGGAAGCTTGTGGTTGAAACCGACGCGTTATACATCAAGGGCATGTTGAAAAACCCTGGAATGGGCCCCAACGCCACGATTAACCGCTGGATTGAAAAGATCTTGATGTTCCATTTTAAGCTGAAGCATGTCCCTGGTGAAAAGTTTGCACCCGACGGGTTATCAAGGAGAGATCCTTTCCCTGGGGATGAACAATTCAAAAATTCGGAAGAGGGTTATGACCAAAATGAACCTCCCGAGGACCATGAGGACGTTTCCGCGGAAGGCCCACAGCCGTTGGAATTCGAGGACTTTAAACACCTTATTGATACCAGAGGTGGATATTTCCAGTCGGAGGAGGAACAGCCAGAAATGGTGGACGTGGATGCAGTTTGTATGGATGATTTCCAGCGTGATTGCGAGAGTGCCAGAATGACTGAAGCTAATCTGGCGAGAGCACGCAGAGAAGCGTACTCGAAGGAGAATAAGCAGATCCCGGAGTATATTTTAATGACGGAGCCTCTGATTCCAAATTTAGAATTGAAATGGGATGAGTCGAAGCGAGAGCCTTACGATGAAGAGCATCGTTCGGATTGGATGAAAAAGCGAGATGCTAAATTACCATTAGTAAAGGAATGGCTAGCGGACCCTATGAAAAGGCCCGCGGGAATGAATGATGATGCAGAGTATAGAAGTTTTATGCGCTTCGCCTCACATTTCTTTTTGAAAGGGGGGAGGATGTATAAGAAATCTTTTGGCACTGCGAATCAGTTAGTTGTTGACAAGGAACACCGCATGTACATGATGAAGGCTGCTCACGACAGTCTGGGTCACCGCGGAAGTTATGCAACTAGAGAATTGATTACGCTGCGATTCTGGTGGCCAGGAATAGAAGCAGATGTATTTTGGTACATTGCGTCTTGCGACGCTTGCCAAAACCGACAACATACACTGTTGAAAGTCCCGCCAGTTTTGACCCATACTCCAAGTCTATTTCAGGTCATCCATACCGATGTAATGGTAATGGGGCAAGTGTCCAATAAATGTGGACTAGTAGTTGATGCTAGGGACTCGTTGAGTTCTTGGTTAGAAGCGAGACCGCTTGTGAGAGACACGGCTCACGCAATTGGAATGTTCCTATTTGAAGAGATAATTTGCCGTTGGGGTTGCCCAAAGCAGATTGTTACGGATAATGCGGGGCAGTTCAAGAAAGCTGTGGAATGGTTGAAACAGAAATACGGAATACCAAATATTCAGATTTCACCGTACAACTCTCAAGCGAACGGGAAGATTGAAAGCGGACACTTCCAAATGCGTCAGGCATTGTTCAAAGCGACTGGCAAGAACCCGTCTAAATGGTTCTGGTTCTTCCATGTTATGCTTTGGTCAGACAGAGTTACGGTTAGAAAAGGATTAGGTTGTTCACCTTATTTTGCGGTCACTGGAGCGCATCCAATTCTACCGTTGGATATTGAGGAAGCTACTTGGTTGGTTGAAATACCAGGTCGAGTGTTGACGACCGCGGAACTGATAGGGCTAAGAGCCAGAGCTTTAGCAAAGCATGTTGCCCATGTTGAACACATGAGGAAGCGTGTAGATCATGCTAAAATGGTTCAAGTCCGTAAACTCGAACGGTACAATGAACATACGATTAAAAACTATGATTTCAAACCGGGAGATCTGGTTCTCGTGCGCCACACTGAAGTAGAGAAGTCTCTGAACTCTAAGATGGATCAGAAGGGGAGGTACCTTGGCCCAATGGTTGTTATAAGACGTACCAAGGGAGGAGCGTATATCCTAGCTGAAATGAACGGCGCGTTATTCCATGACAGGATAGCCGCGGGGCGTGTGGTTCCATACTTAGCACGTCGCCGAATGCAAATTCCGCTCAACATCCAAAATTTTTGATGTATCTACGGAGACACTCGAAAAGCTAGTGGACGATATTCCCGCGGAAGGGGAAAAGACGAAGGAGCGCAGCCCAAAGAAGATAAAGGATCTAGCCTTCGATAAAGTAAATATAAGGGTAACACCTGAAGACTTCGAAAAGGCTGAGTCCTCAGAATCGGAGACTGGGAACGATGATGATGAAGCAGAGTCGGACGATGAGCCAAAAGAGTCGGTTGGTCCTAGACGGTCCAAACGCAGGAAGCATTAAAGATTGTGGTGGTATGCGCCTCTGTAATCTTAAATTAGAACTTCTCCGCGGAAGGATTAAAATGGGAGATCGTACTTGTCAGGCGATTCGACGGAGTGAATGGAGATGCCAGGAGGAAGGAGCTTGGACATACGAAGCTCGACGAAGCCGAGGGCGGAGTTGTCGTAGCCGTGAAGGATGAGTTCCTTGCGCATATAGGCGAGTTCATGAAGATCATCGATCTTGTTGACCGCTTTGATGAACTGGGCCTTGCGAGCCTTGATGGAAAACTCATGGTGGTAGGCGAAAGCTTCGTCAAGCTGGTTAAGCATGGTCTCCAGGTCGACGGTGCTGCGACCGAAGATGATAGCTGAGGGGGAGGATTAGCGAGGAATAAGTCTGGACATCTATAAATGGACGCACCAGGACCTCCGCGCTTCTTCCAACTTTCGATCATCTTGTCCTTGCTGGTGAAGTCGCAAGGATGGAATTGAATAAGACAGTTGTGGCAAGGAGGACCCCAACTAGTAGGAGCGCAAGGCTCGACGTTGTGTTTCTTGGCGCAGCAAGAGCACTGTTCAGTCGGCTGGTGATAAAAATAGATCAGTCGAAGTTGAAAGTAACAAGTACTAAGAACGCACCTTATTATCTTCCATAAGATAGATGGCAGCTTGGAACTTGGGAAGGATCTCGCTGACCGGGACTATGATATCGCGTGCGAAGGCTGCGAGGACTGCGGCAGGATCCATTTCGTCGGAGCTGTCGTAGAGATAATCGTAGTAGTCGTCGTTCTCTTCGTCGTCTAAGCCGTGGATGCTCATGCAAAGAGAAAAGAATATTATGGGAGAAGACGTTCCTATGAGGCACTGTTTAAATAGTAAACACTGCTGAGGAGATATCTTGCCTGTGATTATTTGAATCAGATTTTGTATTGATCATAAGCGGGACGGAGGAAAGTAAAGGAGTGAGACTTGAAGTCTAGGCTTGCCAAGACTTAGAGGCGCACAATATCCAGTGGAATAAGGGCTTCAAGGAGCATGTAGGCGGTCACGGCAATGGAGTCGTTCACAAAAAGGCTTCCGCGGCGGCTTGAAGTACTTGAGAAGTTGAAGTAGAACTGGACGATTGGAGTTCTATTTTTGGAATTCTGAGCGCGGAAAAAGAGTCTTACCACTCCTGAGATGTCCAAGAGACTGCGGGAAATCGGACGAAGTTGGCTTGACAAAACAATTGTATTGCAAGCACTGCTAAGTATATACGAGACACCCGGGGATTTGGACAGTTGCTGGTTGAACAGCAAATATGTGCGGTTGAACGCACGACGATACGATAGGGAACACTGAGAGTCGACGGTTTATGTGTCTAAAGAGCGAAGGCACATAGGTATGTAGGCCGCGGAAGGACGATCAAGTCTAGAAGGCGGAAAGGTTTAACTGGAGAGCTATAAAAATAAACGCAGAGACATACCGCGGAACTAGCAGGGCGCATAATGGGATCCTCGTTGTCGGCATGATGGATCTTCATGAGCTGCTCGAGCTGGTCATCCATCTCCTCGTAGGCGCGAAGCCAGTAGCGATACTTGAAGGAAGCGAGGGCCATGTTGCGGCGGAGGTAGCGCTCCCGAGCCTTGAAACCTTGCGCGTCCAAGTGCTTGAGTTGGTTCTGAGAAACCTTCCAGGTCTTGTTGACATCGTCCGGATGCATGATGGCGATGAGGTCCTTGTCCATGGAGTCTATAATAAAATTTAGACGAAATTAGATCAAGGAGAAGATGAACTCGTACCAGGGACTTTGGGCTCGTAGTCGAGGTCGACGTCATCCGGTTCGGTACGGGCACGCTTGTTGCTGCGGTTGGACACAGGGTTCAACGACAAAGCAGGCTATGAGCGAGAATTAAGCAGAGAAACAGAGTTGACGAATATTTCACGCACCATAAGTGGTTCCGCGGGCGCCATCTACAACAATTGATGAACGTTAAGCGAGAATTCAACCGTGGGATATGGGTTACGTACCTTCTCGTCCTCGTCAGGACAAGTGGAAGATGTGTCGGAGTTCTTCGCCTTGGGGCCTTTGCCCTAATAAAACGATGTTATAAAAATAGAACAAAGTGAAAGGGCGAACGCACAGGAACTTTACGAACATTTTTGAACATGTCCTCTGGAACGGGATCGTCAATGATGCGCACGGATTTGCCGTCGTCTTGAGGAGCCTTACCGGCAGGGATACCGTCCTTGGGTTTGACAGGGCAGTTGTCCTGGCCGTGCTGGTGAGAAGAGCAAGACGAGCAAACGGAAATCTGGGTGAATGAAGAGGAAAGTGCAGAGGGATAAAAATAGACGCACAGTGTCGTTCTTGACCTTGGGCGCACTATTCTTCTGGAAGGAGAGACCAGGGGGCAGAGACGAGCCTCCTGCGCGATAGTTGGCTCCCATGGCAGCGATATAGAGAGGGTTGATTCTACCTTCGTCCTTGTCGAGATCCATCTGGAGTTGGTTAATACCATAGATAATCTTCGTAACGTCTGAGGAATACCTGATCAGCGACGGAAGCTTCCTCCGCGGAGTCGTCGTCCCCGGAATCGTCGATGACTTCAACAGACTTACCCTGCATTATAGAGGACAGTTCAGGACCAGGAGGCATGCGACGAACACGAGAAAGCACCTGTTGAACTTGAGCTTTAGCACGGTGGCCCTTGATGGCTGCCGCGGCCTTGTCGCGCTTGCTATTCTTGGCGTTGTGGTAGTTGTTGAGCATGCGGTCGATAGCGCCAAGCTGGGAAGTAGGGATCTTGAACTTGGAGATCTTGTACTCGTCCCTCATAGCGTTGGAGGCGGCAGTAAGAGCATTGACGACCTTCTCGTTGGAGGGGTGCTGAAGGGACTGAGCGAATAGCTTGAAGTCCGACTAAAAATAGACAGGGTTAGCGCGGAAAGCGTTAAGACATGCAAAAATATGGACGAACCGCCGCGGCTGCGAACGTGTTGAGCGTAGAGTGAATGACAGCCGCAGGGAGAGAGTCTCTGAGGGCGACGACCCGTTGAAAGTCGCGTTCAGCTTCAAGGATAAGGTTGGACGCTTCGATGAGCGCAGAGCGTGGTGCCATGGCATGCGATGAAGGCCTGTAGGCGACGAAGAAATGAGCAGAGAACAGAAGTCAATTTATAGTTTTTGACTATGACAGCTTGGTTAGATTATTAAGGACCGGCTAGGATCGTAAAAACGAGCCAAGGCTGTTGGTTGCACCTCTAACTGAATTGAATATGCGAGGACGCATCTTTTTTCTTTAGTGAGGGGGAGAATATAGAGCAACAGACAACCGCGGGAGGGTATTGCGCCACCGCGGGCCTTGCAAATTTACCCATAAAGAGACAGGGAAATTTCGTTTTGCTAAAATTAGACGATTTTGAGCTGAAGCGTTGCAAAAAGCCAAGTTGCGGAAGAGTTTTAAGGCTGAATTATGTCGATCGGTTTCTATATGATCGATTTTAAAAGAGGCAGTTAGGGATGATAGTGGTTATTCTATTAAGCAAGAGGCTTGTGGAATATACATGCGGGAGTACAGAACTTTACTTTGAGTATACGTTCAGAGGTACTTAAAGAGAGAAAGTTTAAGCTGTGCTATAAATAGCCCGCGGAGAGCCAGAAAAAGAGATTTTGGCTGAGAGACAAGTATTGACGACTTGTAGTGAAGTGTCAATTAAGGTCAGACGTGACTTCTGATGGAAGTTAAGGAGAAATGAAAGTTGTATTAAGTTTGAACTGAAGGATGGGACTTGACGATTTCTTAGGAAAGTCGGTCATCACCGATAACTTGATGATGATCAATTGATGGCCTAACGCTTGATTTTTGATTCAATCAGTTGTTGGCTCCCACCGTTCAAAAAGTTTAGAGCAAAGTGCATACAAGGCACTGTGAGATTGAGATCCTATACTACCTATAGTTATACATGTGGTAAACTATGGAGGGATCTATAGACTACTATGGGACAAGCTTTTAGTAAGGAAAAATATCTTCGTTTGTTTAGAGACTGGAAGAGGACAGTCTGTTACAGGTGGCAGCGATGATATATGTAAAGCAATTAAAAGTACGAACGTCCAGCAACGAGCAATGCACCACGAACACCAGCCCAAGACGCCTACCGCTTGCGTTTGGCCCCAGAGCTACTCCCCTCTTCACGATCCGGAGAAGGCGGACGAACTGGACGGGGTTTGACGTCTTTCTTCTCAAGAAGAGGGGCAGCACCAAACTCGGGGACAGGCTTCGCAGGAGAAGTGTCCGTGGAACGAGTTGGTCGACGAGGAGAAGGTCCAGGAGTTTCAGCCGCGGAAGAACCACCGGCCGCTGGAGCCTTGGACGAAGAGGCAATCAGACGGCCGTCGGTAGAAGGCGGCGCTGGCGGGGTGTGAATAAAGTCGCGCATCGCAGGGCCCGGAGTGAAACGATTGGAGATCCATGGCTGATATACATGACCCGTCGTTTTACCCGCGGCGTCGACTTGAGGAATAGCGGCCGAGGTTGGATTGTTATCGAGCATGATGAGCTCGGCGTCGACAACGTCGGAGGACTGGAAGACGGTGTTGTACAGTCCGCGGATGGCCTGTGCGTCGGACTCCCTCTCGAACAGAGAGTCGAAGGTGTCGTTACCAAGGCCCTCGTCCATGAGCTTGAAGAGATACGCGCCGTCGCGGTGGCCGCAGTGGAAACGATTCAAAGCTCGCGCGTACAGAGCACCTTGGATCATGAGCTCGTGGGTGTCGGTAAGGAGTGTGGACAGCTGCTGAGCAAGTCGGTGAGGAGAAACGTTCCAGTAGGGGAGCAGGTGTTCGAAGAGAGTGCGAAGTTGAGCCGGAGAGCACTTGTAAGAACAGACGTGGTGTCTGTCCGCGCAGAAGTTACAGACCTCGCTACCCGGAGCGCGCACACAAGCCTGCGTGCGGGAAGCGCAAGTCGCGCAGGGAAAGATTTCTGGCGAGAACCAGGGACCTGCGGTGACGCTCTGTACGAGCGCGGTGGGAATCTGTATCAAAGCTGCAGGAGGTACGGCGGTACCTGTGAATAAAGTCAGTAAATGGGATATTAAAAGATAAGAAAAGAGAAACGTACCGTCGGGCGGGAGTGAACGATAATGTTCGAGGAGTTGAGCTCGAGTAGTAATGGGCGCTGGAGCTGGCGATGAAGGCGCAGGTTCTTGTTCAGGCTCGGGCGCAGGCTCAGGTTCCGGTGACGGAGTGAAAAGGTCCTCGACGGGTTGCTAAGGAAAAGATGATTAAATGAGCAAAAGGAAAAGAATGAAGAAGACGTACCGTTTCTTTTTCTTTCTCCTTCGTCTTGGCCTTCTTGAAGGGCGGCGCGACGAGCTCGTCATCAGTAACTTCGTATTCGGGGGCGGCGACGATGCGCGGGATCTTGAAGTCCACCCCATATTGCTGTGTTTTTGCAAAAAGTACTGGCCGTGGCCAGAAACCTTTTGCAAAAACTTTCTTCCATAAGCCGTTGGCCTTGTTTGCTTTGAGGGGATACACCCGGCTTCCCCGGCATCACTAGAAAACAGCCAGGCCGACGGCAGGTTTATTTCTCGTTGTTTGGTGTATGATGAGCAGGTCGTGCCGAGGCCCCGGCGCCAGAATTCGCGATGGGTCGGCTAAATTGAATATTATTGACTGATCTATAATTACAAATCAAATGTAGTAAATTAAGCGCCATCGGCGCTATAGCTAAATTAAGCGCCATTCGATACGGCGGCGGCGGCGCGCTCCTGCGTGCGTGGATATGGTGCAGGACGCCGTGGTCAGGCATACACACCGTGCTGGCGGGGTCGGAGGTGTGGGCACGACACCCGGCGGCGAGTACGACAGCGAGATGCGCGTACAGCGGCGGGGTGCAGGTCGGGCGGCAGGGCGCGCATATCGAGCGGTACGCCGGCGGGTACGCGTACGGGGGTGGGTACGACGGCGGGATGCGGATCCGGTGCTAGTCCGCGTACGGCAGTGGGGCGGTGGGTACACATACTGTGGCGGAATTCGCCTACAGCAGCAGGGAACAATGGTGGGGTGGGCGCGGGTGTCGTTACGGGTACAGACACAGTGCTGGGAGTCGGCGTGGGTACGGTACGGCGCCAGGGCCCCGCGCGCGTACAGATATGGCGGCGGCGACGGCGTGTGCGGGTGTGGCGTTGGGGTACAGATGCGGAAGCACGGATTGTGTGCGTGTGTGGAGGCGTGGTGCGTTGAGGTGTAGGGGCGGGGTACGCGGGTGCGATGAAGATGTGATGACGGGGGCGGGTACAAATATGTGTGGAGCGGCGGCGTCGGTAACGTGCTATATAATACTGTCAGTGGTCCGCCGAAGAGGGGTGAAGGGGGGAGGGGGTTGTGTTCCGCGACTCCACGTGTCGGAGCGGCGTACTAACAGACGAGATATGGCAGTTGGGGGAAGGGAGAGGGAAGGAGGAAATACAAAAAGAGAGAAACTTACCCGCCTCAAATTGTCGTCGAAATCGTCCACTGGGGCCATAGATAACAACAAAGAGAAAGAAAGACAAAAGAGGCAAAAGGAACTTACCATGAAGAGTCCCCTGTCGACCACCGCATCCTCAGCTTGTAAATTCTCTGATATCATCCTCCAAAAGCAGCTCTTGATGCCCACCCGGAACGCCGACAGCGAAAGACTCGAGCACACCTCGTTGAGATGAGTAGTTGGTGGTGTGCTTGGTTGTGGTGAACGGGGAGATGCGCTGAATGTGGGACTGGATAGGGAGAGGGAGAAAGGCGGTGAGCTGGCAAATGTGACGCGTGAGTCACATTGTCGGAACGGAATCCGACTGGCTGGTGAGTATCGGTCCGAAGAACCGATACTCAACGCCGTCGTCTAAATCGGGAAGGTGGCCTATCAGCAATACAAAACCTGCAAATTCTACGGTCAGTTCGCTCATTGAGAAGGTACATATTAATGTTCACAATAGAGCCTACCTCTAGCTGCACTGTCAGTACTAAATCTGGTCAAAATCTATTTTATTCATACCGCATTTCTCAACTTCTTTGATGAAGACAATTTCAACTTCTCGACCATTTGTCGATGATCTGCCTTAAACTAATGGCCTGAAAAGTACTCTATATTGTCGGCAGTCATTCAAAAGTATTTGGGTCCCCCATAATGTAATTCTTATCAAGATATACTTACGCACATTTTTGGAATGTCTCTCAGAATATTCTCACTGCTGCTAGTGTTCTGTACGGGCTTTCGAGTTTGAACGCATGAAGAGCACATTTCATTTATGTCTGCTACATTATATCTTGAGTTTGAGAGGAATTACGCAACTCGACTCAACAAGTTCATGGATCGAGCTTCAAAGCCGTGTAGTCGCATGGCCAATTTGCTCGAGTTTCAAGACCTCAAAATTTTCGACCTAGAAATTCATAAAAATACAAAAAAAATCAGAGGGGTGGCTGGAATACCCCTTACTGCATACCCATCTCAAATTAACCAGAAGTAGGTGTGGTTCAAGCTCCAACTCGTTGTCCGTGTCATTCGGCTCGTACGAGTTCGCTATAGTACTCGACGAGTTCGCTATAACACTCGACGAGTTCGCTAGCACTCGTAACGAGTTCGCTATATCGGACTTGGTCCGACTTGTCGGCCGACGGTCTTTTCGACGTCGCAATTAATCTGTTTCTTCGATTTTCAGGCTATTGTCAAGGTTGTTTGAGCTACTCATGTTTATTCCAACTACAATATGAACAATCACTATTTACAAAAGCACACAGACATTGAATGAGTTGAGTGAAGGTGTTTAGAGAGATATTCGGAGAGAAATATAGGGGTCACAGATATTGGTCGAGGCTCGATTGGATTTGTTGGCGCGGCTCACTCACGCCGTTGAAACGAGCATCTAACAGAAACGAGTGTCGCCTTGCGCTCGACGCGGCGCGGCACGTGAGCGGAACGAACAGGCGAAGGGAGACGCGCTGACGAAAAAAGAGGACGTCGAGCGCACGAGTGGCACGGACGTGCGGCAGATGTGATTGCGGGCGGCGGTCGGTACGAATATAGCGGCGGGGTGCGCGGGTGCGGGTGTGGTTGCGGGGTAGGGCGGTGGGTATGGGGACGCGGTGGGGCAACGGTGTGGGCGGACACGACGGCGCGGGTTGGTGGTGCCTGCGTCGAAACGAGCACAACGCGTCGGTTGGCATCGCAAGGGCAAGGCTAAGCAAGCACGAACGAACGCGCGCCGGCTACGCACGCGCGGCAAACGAGGCGCGGGTGAGCGTATCGACGTATGGGAAGCAGGGTAGGTGGCGTTGAGTTCGGGGACGGATGGGTGGCGGCGCAAGCGAGATGGGCGTCGAGGGGCGCCAGAACGGCAGCCCGTGGTAGGTGTCAACGTCGGAAGTGAACACGGATGGGTTCGCGAGTGGGCGCGTAGCAGGGCAACCAAGCGAGCAGCGAGCGATTCAGTGGGCGGCGAGGTATTTTTGGAATGGGGATTGACGTCGGAGAAGCAAATGCGCGAGCGAGCGCGTGGCAAACTCGCGAGTAAGCGGGTAGCGAGTAGGACTGCGAACGGGCGAGCGGGTGGGGGCGGGTGGTGGGCGGATGAGCGAGCCGCGAGGGCAGCGAATACGGAGCGCTGCCGAGTGCGAACACGGCGGTCAGCTTCGAACGAGTGGGTAGCGGTGCAGCGAGCACAAGCCCACGGGGCGTCGGCGTCGGAACGAGCGGGCGTCACGGGTGGCGGGGTGAGCGAGCGAGCGAAGGAGCAAAGAAGTAGAGAAGTGAGTTGTTTAGGGAGGGGGTAGCGGTCGGAGGCGTGAGCACGACGCCCCCAAGCGCCGCCACCGTAGGCAATGGTGGCGCGGGCGGGAACGAAGGCGGGGGCGGTGGGGATGGAGGAGGGTTGTGACAATGTCACGCGTAACATGGGACACGTTGCATGTTGACCGACGATTACGCCCGAAGCCCGATGTGCCCGAGGAGCCCGATGCGTCCGATAAGCCCGACGATGCATCCGAAATCAATCCCCTGCGGCACGGCACAAAAAACCCATCAAATCAAAGATTGATGGGCTGATTTGATTAATTTTGAACTCCGCAGCCCTTGCCGCTGCCCCCCGCGGCAGGGATGACTAAGCCTGGGTGGACCCAGACATTTTTACAATGCATTTCTGGCAACGGCCAGTACTTTTTGTAAAAAGCCAACAATATGGGCTGTGAAGTCGTTAGGCAAGAGGTCGAGGTGGTCGCGGTCGGTGCCGAGCTCGTCTATACGTTCTTGAGAAGGACGGAGCGCGCGGTACGCGGGGATGAGTGCGGTTTGGCCCGGAACGGTCTTGGCGATCCCCTTGAAGACGTCGGAGATGGTGATCAAGAAGACCTCCACCGACTCTGGGATGGCATCGAAGTTTTGACGGTACTCCAGCTGCAAGGAATGAAAGAATAAGCGATCAGTTAGAAGGATATAAAGAGACGACGTACGAAGACGGGAATAAGGTGTTCCACAGCCTCCAGCTGCTCTTCGTCGGGAGACGCGTGCGCGGGATCTTCAAAGAACGGGACAAGGGCGCGGGCGTCGTCGTTGTCGAAAGGAGCCCAGTATTTGGCCAAGGGATGCGTGTCGAGGAGCTCAGCGGAGTTGGAAGTGCTATTGCGGCCAGGGCCACCCTTGGTGGTGCCGCGACCACGCTTTCCGCCTTTAGCCTTGCCTCGAGCGGGGTGAGTGCCGGCTGTGGAGCGAGCGGTGCGTCGAGTGGTGGTAGCGGAAGCCGTAGACGGAGCTGGGGAGGCTTTACGAGGAGGCATCGCCTGGCGACAAGCACCGGGGAAAAAGAAGTTGAATAGCGATGGAAGAATAGCGAGGGACTGCTCGGCGGCGTAGGCGTCGAGGAGCAATGAAGAATAAGAACCCAAGTAGTGACCACACGGTGTAAGACACTGAATGTGAAGGGATTGTTGTGGTAGGGAAGAAAGAGAAGTGGGCGCCAAAAAGCACCCACTCAGTCTATAAGGCAAAACGGACTTAGAGAAAAATTCTCTAAGCCCACACGCCGTCAAAGAGGATTGAATTGAACCTTGGATGACTCACCTGCGAGAAGGCCAAGAGGTTTGATGAAAAGAAGACGAGCAGAAAAGAGAAGTCTCCGCAGTAATTAGAAGGAGGTTTTAAGTTTGATGAAAAACCTATTCTAAGAGCAATTGAGTCGGTGGCCCCGGCGAGAGATAACACGGAGAGAGAGATAAGATAGCACGGAGGGTCGAGCGTACCTATGATTAGGGTTAGCGCTTGGACCGGAGTCGAAAATTTTGACCAAGTCGAAGAGATGAAGAGGAATGGGTGGAAAACCCCTGTCTCTACTCTTTCAGACAGAAAATGTCAGTGACGTAATAATGCCGTAATGGTGGTTGGCGTCCGCGGAAGCAAGCGTCTAAAAATAGACAGTCTGAGCGAGTAGTTCATGAGGACTTGACCAAAACAAGTCGCTCGAGGAAAAAGGAACAGTGAAGTAGTTTGCAGTTGGTCTAAAGATAGACGTCCGCGGGAGTTGTCATCCTTGCGGTCCACTAGATTTAAAGCCAAAAAAAGCACGGATTTTGGTGCAGGCTATAGACCGGGGACGGTCTAGATTTAGTGAAGGGGAGATGTAACGACTGGCCATTTTTGCGCGTTATATCTGGCTATTTTAAGTCAAGTGCGGCCCTAAACAACCCAACTACCCGCCACGACTATAGTCTTACTCGACTATCAATAGGAAGTCAGTACCTCTGTTGGTGACACTAAGGAGGGTCAAAGTGAGCTCCGAGCTGTTGACCGTAAAACCCATCACAGGAGAAAGGCATTATATTAATAGCCTACTGCAGTACTATGGATCTGTTCCATAACAGAACCCTCAGAAGAGTGACGAAGAGTCAAGTACTTGTGTACTACGGACTTAGACGAAGGTCTACAAGGATGTAGGAGGCGCCGCGGAGGCTATCAGAGTCAACATCAGTCAAAGGACAGATGCCGCGGGCTGCCGACTATAAATAGACGGCTGGAACAGCGGAAAGGGATCTCATACAGGAGATGCCGGTGCTGGGATCAGAAGGCAGAATTATGGCAAGACATGAGGTCTTTGACAGGAGTAATGATGGTGTGATGCTGAAGCCGAACAAGTGCGGCAACTTCATTAGAAATCTATTTCTATATTGGAGTCAGCGCGGATGACTTGGTGGCTTGATAAATTGGACAACAGACGAGCCTGTGATATTGCGAGTGAATTGGAATGTCCCAAGAATAGTCTTAGGAGTTATTAGAGGCGTTGATGGCACCACCGGAAGGGTTGCCGCCAGTGACGGATTGACGGGATCACCAATGATGGCGTTCCGCGGGCTTCCGCAATTCAGTGATTCAACCGTGGGAGTCATAATTGCTGACTTTCTACCGTTGGATCGACAAGCCAAGAGGCTGCCGAAGGTCCTCCGGGACCCCCAAATACCAATATACCATCTCTCTACTCAATTGGATCGACATTGCTTACTCTGTACTATTTATGTGATGTATTTCTTGGCATTAGTATAAAAGGACCTGTATTTCTCGTTGAGCTGGAGGACATCGCGCTCAGTCTACTGGACAGCGTTGGTGAACTCAGGCAGCAACGTAGAGGCATATATAAAGATATTGTCTACTCGTTTGTCTTAATAGAAATTGTGTTGAAGTTCAGTTCGAGTGTGAATCTAAGCATCGTTTCGAGAGTGTTCACCCGCGGAGGCTTTGCATTCGAGTAGCTTTGTCGTGGCCTTAGTGTGCAAGGAACTGCCTGCCTCTACTGCCCGCGGACTGTCTATTTCGTTGTAAGGATACGTGTGCTCGAGAGTGAACTAGTATCTCCCTGAGTCTGAGGAAGAGTGGAACTGTCCATCTGCTGAAGCATTGCGTTGGGACTGCTGGCGCATAACCGGAAGAGATCTGATTAGTCCTCGTCTGAAAGGCTTGTGCTATATAAAGGAGTGTCAAAGGTCCCTGGAATTTGGAGGTTCAGGTCTATAGCGTAACTGGCGCTATAAGAATTGTGCATTCTGTCGCGGAAACTGTCTGTGGCCATTGTTTCAATCTCGCCCTGATATTCAACTTCGTTGGGTATCTTGTATCCTACTGTTTATAGTTCCTATTTTTAGGAAAGGTCCGCGGACGGAATCACTTCCATCTACGGTGTGTGAGAGCGTGTTTTGTGCAAGGTTCTTACTTGCAAGTCGACTTATATCCTCGTCACTGTGACATCTGGATTTCGGATCGAACCCCACGAACTCTTCGAGAGACATTTGAGTGTATCTTGTGGAGATATTTGTGTTGTAGTGTTGTGTGTGTTGGTTGATTGTGTTATATATATATTTTGGTGGTAGATTCTCTGCTGCGCTATATTTAGCACTTCAGTTGATATATTCAAGTGTCAGCGTTACAACGGAGCGCCAAGAGGATTGGATTGTGGGAGCCCAGGCCAGCTACCATGTTGTTAGAAACAAGAGAGGCTCCGCCAATGCATAAAAACTCACATATCCGGCCGGGTAACCATCCATGCTCCAAAATCTGCGGCCATTGCAGGCCAGAGCTCCCGTCCTCGATTCCCAGCGGCGATGGCGGACGCAATATTGACTGAACTGGTGCGGACGGAGCGGAGAAGTTCCTGCTCACTCTCTTCCTGGGTATTCTCAATGGCTCCGTACGATACACAGGGTAAGAGATCGGAAATGTTGTCGCGATGAACTAGAAATCTTAGGTGAGAAACTGGAACGCGGGATGAAGGCAGTCATCACGCATACCACAGTCATCGTGATCGGAGTCCACGAGACGGAAGAATTTCGCTGCGAAAGCAGAGTCATCGAGGCATGACAATGCGGTAGACGAGGACCGAAGCCAGCTTCTAAAGTATGTGTATGGCCGTTCCCAACAAAAAAAGGGTGAACCTTTCATTCCACCACAGTGAGTAATTGCCGAAATCCGGACTTCCTCCCCATTGTCGTGTTCCTCAAGGAGGGTTTCCCACCGTCTGTAGTCGTATGAGTAGTCCTCTACCCGTGTGACCTCGACTTCGGTTCCGGCGTTTTTGAACGCAGATTAGCACGCCTGTGCAGTAAAAGTTGTCCTCTTTGACATAGTACGTTTTTCTGCCTGTATATTCCAGTAACCAGCTGTAAAGATCCTCCGAGAAGAGTTGTAGCGACTCTTGCAGTATCGTCTGAATGCTTTCAAACGATAGCTCCGGCTCTAGCTTCGGTGTAATTTCTTTAGCAAGTTCTTGCGCTAACTCCGCTATGTCCTCTGGGTCATCGTAGGTGAATGCTGCTGGGCCGGCTTCGTGACAGTGGCTAGCAGAAAGAACACAGCAGTCGAAGTGCATGGTGGATGTGAAGGAAAGGAAAGACTTAGAGAATCGTTGCCATGCCAGTGCAGTGCCAGTGAATCGAGTCACGTACCTCGGCCGGCAGGAGCGGAAGTTCCCGGCCGTAGACGGCAAACTTGTATGCCACCTGGAGTGGATCAAGGACCAAAATACATATGTACCAGTGGGTAGTGTTTCTCAGCGGGGACGTGCCATGTAATCGTCCCTACCTAGTACGGAGCTTGAAATGCTGAAACATCGGATCTGATGACTTAGTATTGAATTTGCTTGGGCGGGGTTTCACAACGGCGTATGGCTGTCAAAGCTTTCATTTGTCCCCGTCACATATTGTTCTCTGTCCATGATCGGGCATAAGGTTTCAATTTCTGTTGGCGCTCTCGATCCTCATGAGAGGGACGATTCGAAAATCTACACTTTGGTACATCATGATGCCGATTACATGCAAGGGCCCAAGAGGCCTTCCTATCCTATAACACTCTGATTTGTTGTCATTACTCAAAGACTCTCAGTCGTCAGCTACTCATTCAGTCCGAGTCGGAATTCTACAGACATTCCCGGGTGAGAGGAAAAAATCCTTCAGTGGTTCGGCGATCTCCGCCATCAGGTGCTTTAAACTCCGCTCACTACAATCCGTGACCCAGTGCCACATCACGACGTCACTTGCTTTCTTCCTCCCACCATGGATAAGGTTCGTCAGCGTCGAATCTTCGTGGCAGTCTGTACCTCGGTACGTTGCTACCAACGAGATCAACTCCGCACTCATCGGCGGCTCGCCGTAAATATTTCCGGAATGCATCCTTCGTCTACTACAAGAACTCCTGGACCTCTGTATTGAGTCTTTGACTCGGATTTCCTCATCGGACCCCGACTGTCTCCTCTCATGTTGTCTCGTGGGTCGCTCCTGGGTCTATCCCACTCAATCGCGTTTTTTTTCGTGCCCCGCGCGTTACGCATTCAACCCTGACCGGGAGTCCGGGATGCGCATGTTCGTCGACGCCGCGCCTTGACGAATTCTCCTCACATTATCCCTCTGGTACGCGACAGGCCGAAGCACTTACGCAGATTGACACGTCTGTCTATCAGCCTATGTAGACTCCCCTTCGCGCACCTGGTTCGGTTCTGTTTCATCTCAGGTTGAAGATGATGACGATTTTGGCATGCTGCTAGCGATGCCGTGTTCTCGCAGCTTGTCTGCAATGGGACTTCGAGAGTGACGAGAAAGGGTACACCTAACAGAGCTTTGCGTCGTTGATTTCTCGGAATCAGGTATTGTTTGGATTGATGAAATATATCTGGCGCTTGCTGTTTTTCCACAGGTCCGAGTAAGGTTACATTCGTGGAGAGATGAGCTCATGAGCTGTGGGACATAAATTGGTCGAACTGTGCGTTTTCCGCTGCTTAAGCTGATTGATTGCCCTATTATTATCAATTATGCCTCTGATATTGACGACAATCGCAGCATATCAATCTGGAATTGCATCTGCGAACCGAAAACTCGTTCTTCATTCGTCCTCAGAAGTCGGGTCGACAGGTTGAACACATTCACATATCCTGGAGTCGTTGTCTACAGCTACTACCTCTCATTCTACGTGAAGCTCTACGCCGCCTCCTCACGATACAGGCCAAGTTCTCCTCTCTTCATTCTCACTGAAAACCCATTCAACTTATCCCCCGCATAGTTGTGCGACCAATCAAACATCCCCGTAATCGTCTTGCGCGAATTCATCTGATGCAGAAGATTCTTCGCCTCCTCGTCGTCCTTCGTCGCTTCAACGAGAGCCTTCCCCGAAAGCAAGGGTCCAGTATCTGTCAAGAGTGCGGGATCCATCTGTTTGCTCAGGCGTTCGCGGGTTGATGGGTCAATGGCTACAACCCCTGGACTCATGCTCATGAGGTCAACGGCCTTTTGGATCTGTGACATCTTGGAGTGTGTATCGGCGTCGCCTTGGATGACTGGATATTGGAGAGGTTGGTCGGTCAATTCGGGGCAGCTTCAGGCGAGTAAGCTGACGAACCGGGGCGAATGAAATCAAAGGCGCGATCGAAATTGTCTTCGTCGATGTCGGAAAGAATGGATGACTTCTGTGCGTGGATTTGTTGATATACTCCGAGTACCACAACTAAGAACCTGAAGTAAATGGTTAGCGTTGTGACTCCCTCGGACCGGAACTCTCTCACCGAGTATACGAAACGGCGACCTTATCGTTGTGAAAGGCAATTGCGTCTTGCTCGCTACAATGGTTGCGAGCGGATGCACAGATCGTGATGGCAGCCGAAAGACCGCCCGTGAAGGCAAGGTGAACTCCCGACGAGAATAAAGGGTCGAGCTGAGTCGCCAATCAATTTCCTCACTCTGAGAAAAATCGTTTGAAGACTTACGAATGCTAGACTGATAGGTTAGCTACCGCTCACGAACGAAATCATATCATCACTGACCTCCAGCATCTCCGATGATTCTATAATTCGGTCCAGCGTATTGATTGTTCACAGCCGTGTAACTGTAATCTCCAGCAGACTTGATTTCACTCGTCAACTTCGCGTTAGCCAAGAAATCCATAACACCTGGAACGAGCTTGAGTTGACTGAGGTAGTGAGTCTTGTTGTCGGGTGTCTGCGCTTTTTTCATCTTATTTGAGGTATCTGACAGGACGACACCGACAGAAACAACGTCGTTATGAAGAGGAATGAACCATGCCCAGCCGGTTTCGTCTGAACGCCATTCATAATCGATTACTTGATGAAGAAATGAAGAGAAACACGAACCAGTTAAAGCCTCAATCCACACGGCATTCTCTCTAGTCGTTCCCTTCCCATACATTCCCGCCCCGGTCCAATACCCCCAATACGCAATATTCTTCAAGCTCTCTGTAAACTTCCTATTTTTCAAATACCTTGTTGACATGATTCCATTCTTCCCCGACGCGTCGACCAGGTAGTTGAATTTAATCGAGCCAGTTTGCTCGTTGTCGGATTTCCATTTCGCTGATACTGGTTGGGCTGGCTCGGAGGTGGAGAATTCGATATCGGTGACGCGGGTGCCTTCGTGCACTGAAGTGCCGTTTGAGGCGGCGTGTTTGAGGAGGAGTTCGTCGAAGTCCGCGCGCGTCTTCCTCTGGAGTGAGCGTCCGGTGATTAGGAAAATGGAAACGGACTCACAACGCTCCAGGATGCTCGTTCTGGGGCGGCACCTCCCAAGGTGAAGTCCGTATCTGGATGGTATGGCTCGGTGAGTCAAAGTTCTTTTTCTACCGAGATAAGCTGAAGAAGCTGACATCCTTCACGCTTATGCTGGTTCAACTTTACCGCTGCGCCTACCTAACAAAATCGTCAGATCACACAGACTCCCTGATAGGTAAATTCAATCCAAACCTTGACGGCAAATCCCCAATTCTTTACCTTCTCCTCCGCATCGATAAATCGCAGGAACGGGCGGAGGGAGGAGAGTAACGTCTCTCCAATGTGGTAACGGGGGAAGATCTCGCGCTCGAGAAGGGCTACTTTGAATCCCTCTAGGAAGCATGGAATAACGGTGAGTCAATTTCGTTCGAGGTGGGGTATAGATGGATTAACAAACCTCTAGATAGAGCGGCTGCTGCGTATGAGCCTGCTGGGCCGCCTCCGATGACGAGGATGTCGGTTGACGCTGGGGGCTACGAACTAAGCTAAGTTCGATTTGAATATTGAGCCAAAAGAGTGCATACAATGGTAACGGGAAAGGTCATTGTGACCTCTGAAACTGAAGGTACGAAGAGTTGCTTCCCCAGTACTCTTTTTATACCATAGCCTCTTGACATCAGACTCTTCCATCTGATATATCGAGGATACAAATCTCAACATGGGCAGGTATATTTGCGTCGGGAACTCCACAGTGTTTTCCGAGCTCAAGTCGGCAATTCCACTTATTTGTCCGAGTTCGAATGCCGTGGACGGGACAAGTTGAACTTACGTAAAACGATTGTTTTTGCAAGTTTGTCCGATTATGTGTACATATGCAGTGTGCCAAACGATCTGGAGGATAGGGTCGAGTATATTTTTGCTGTTCGCGGTGCTCAGTAAATGGTAGGTCTTCCAACTATGAAGCGAAAGTTTTGCGGCCAGGCGCACTGAAGCTCAATTACGAGTAAACTCTAGATTTTACCCGTGCGGCACGGAAGAGCGGATGTCTCAATTGCAAAGGGGAAATTTGCTCTTACTTCCGATTCGCTCTCCTTATCCGCGCTGTTAGCATTCAACTCCCTCTGAGGTCGAATCAACTCACGTTCGGACAGGAATCGTTCTTGGCACGCTGTGCCTCACTCTGAGCTGGGCGGAATGTGGGCATACCCGCTGTTCGGTAGAATCTGTTTAGTATGGTCAGCGTTCTTTCTCATTCTGACCTCCCGCGCCTCCCGCACCTCACGTAACCTGGGCACTTGCCGTTCCTAGGGACCAGAGTTCAATCCTCGTTCGAAATTTCGAACATTCCATGACTTCAACACTCAGGGCAAGGCGTTTCATATACTCGCATTATTTTACATGATACCATGAACATGCGAATCGAGTCTAAGTAGGCAGAGCGGCGCTTACCTCCCGGTTACTTAAGTAAATTTCAATATGTGTGACAGTCGACGCCCACAATTTTGGTTCTTGCGGCTTTAGCCAATGCGCTACACCGAGCCAAAACGCTGGAACGTCCTCACTCTTCGTCGAACTTTTCGCCTCGACCTCGGATACGGGACTCCTTCGATAACCCAATACCGCTGGGCCGCTGATGTCACACCCGCTCAGTGTTGTGTTCTCCCGATCCCACTTAGGAATCTTCCGATCGTTAAGCATCTTTGCTCGACTCGGACTGAACACACCGGGACACATTACAAGTGTAATTTCCAGCTGCACAACAAATGGAAAGTTCAACATCAAGCTGGTCGGCAAATCCCGAGTACGAATTGGCAGGTCTTTCCTAGGGTTAGGGTTGGAAGAATGAAAGAGCGGAGAAGATACTTACACTTGAATGGAAGAAGTTCGAATGCAAGGGTCATTTCACTCTTCACAGCGCGGTGAATGGCAACTTAATTAGATCACCCAGCCTAAAATCATCCACGGCAAAGATCACCTGCCGCGGCGGATAAGCTTATAAGTAGTACTTGGATAGTACTCATCTTGATGCCGCTCAGGTCGATGCGTTGCTTTCCGATGAACACGAATATTATGGTGAAAGGGATATAAGTTGGTTGAGGGGACGGTTGTGTTGAGTTTCCAGATGAGCTAACTGAGCTAACTAACCGGTAACAGGTTGCTGGAGGATCGTCCTTCGATTCAAATTCCAGAAGCTCGTGAAGGTTCATAATAATCTACGCAGAGCATTGTTGCAGTACGCATCGGTTTCCTGTGATACTGACAAGTTCGGCACGGTTCTCCTCAGTCCCATTATTTTCAGGCCTACGACTGCCCCTGAAATCGTTCACAATCCACCACCTTACTCTCCGGTGTTGGGCAACTGAATCCTCATTGAGCTTCGTATCGTTTCGATCTGTGTCCGGAGCGCCGAACTGATATCATCGCGTCGTTCCACGAATACCATGCCCTCAATGAAAACCCGTGAAGCATTGGTATCGTTTAGCCAGAGATATCCTATCTCTCCCCAGTACATGGACAAGAGCTTGGAATTCAACAAAATCTCTGCTAGTGTCGATTGAATGTTTGTACCTGCGAGTTCCTCCATGCCAGCCCTCCAAACTGCAGCAAAATACTGCTGGATTGTCACCGCGGATGCCGGCACAAAGTTTGTGAGAATTCGCAGTGTGTCTTCTGCTCTGTGTGTCGTGTTGCCACAGTCAAGAAGAAATTCCGCAACAATGGCAACGCGGAGGTCTAGCACACAGAGGTTCAGAGGATATTCCACGTTGGCATAATGTGGGTCAGCTTGGATTTTGACGTTTATCAGGAATGGGTTAGCTTCAATTCGAGTCGCATCGTGTCCATACGCAAAGAAATCTTCGAGGGGCGAAATTCCGTTGAGTAAATGCCATTGAATGAGGGCGACGGCTGAATATGTCGACCAGTTATTCGCCTGCCTCAACAGTTGCAAAATTCGTTGACCCTCGGGTGGATACGAGCGTGTAGGGTGATTCTCCCATAGAGAGTGGCCGCGTTGCTCAGTCGAGAATGCTAGTTCCCAAATTGCCTCAACAACTCTTTTTGGTTCACCAACTCCTGGGTCAAAGAGATGGTAGGATTTGGCTGCCTTCAGCTCCGCTATCAGACACAAACACAACCACAGATTGTCGCACTCCTTCAATACAATCGATTCAGAAAGATCGTGCGTGGTGAGGTAAGTTGACAGATTGGCGGGATAGTATGCAGGATCCTCTCTCTCGGATCTTTGGCAAGGAGCAAGCAGATCTGCCAGAATTTGGTCTGCATGTTTGGTGAACCTTCCTTCCTGCACCTGGTGGCTTACGATCGCGTCGAATGTAATGTGGAAAGTATGTTCGGTCACAGTGCCAGCGGTTACTGATGGTGCGTCAAAATGAAATATTGCACGAGTTGCCGCGAACTGATAGGGCAAGGATTCTAAAGTAGCAGCGTGAACCATAAAAGCACGAAAAATATCATGCTTGAGGTCGAGGAGGACGAGATGTAGCGCCTGGAACGTAGGACTCCACTGGCCGATCCAGTCCGAGGCGACCTGAGCCGGGTCTCTGGGAATTGTTGCTACGATATTGAGGAGGGATCGAATCATGATATCGCGATCAAAGTGCAGACCCTCTACTGGGTTCAGATAGCGCAAGCCACGAATGAGGTGCTGGAATTTTGCGGTCAGATATTGAACATGGTATCCATCCAGGCCCAGCGGCTGGATCTGATCTTCATTTGAAATTGTTGGCTGAGTTCGAGTCAAGAATTGTGTCATTTCATTGTAGTGGAGGAAGAGTGGCAGGAGGGTGTTCAAATACAGCATCGCACATGCTGAGACTTGATACTGTGCCACCTTGGGAGGTAGCTCAGGTTGCTGAACAAGCAAGGGATCGAAATGTTCCAAAGGTTCAAGTTGCAGAAGGGGATTACTTGCGGGTAGCGTGGCAATGGCCCACGAGGCTTTCAAAGCCGTTGTACGACGTCGGAGTTGAGTTTCCGCGGGGAGGAAATCACTACTACACCCGCGAAGAAATGCTTCCAAGCGCTGCGTCAATCATACATCGCGGTCCTGTAACAGAGCCCTGATATGCCCATCATACGCTTTACGCCGGCCCTTGGAACTCCACAGAACATCCGGGATACCCTCCAAAAAGGGCTCGAGTTCCGAATCATCCGCTAAAGATCTTACTGTCCAGCAGAGTGCATGGAGATCCCTTGCAGTGCGCCCAACAGAGTCACGAATTGCGACCTTGATCATGTTTTCCAACATGGAGTCCCGGTCCGATGGAATGGAGCTGACCTTCCCGTGCACGACTTGCCATAGCTCGTGAAAGAACTGGACCGAGCGCCAGACAATACCAGATAATGGTGTGTGGTACGGCGAGTCATAGGCGAGGACGGGGAATACGGTGAATGTGATATAGACGATGAGTAGGGTTGCGAGGAGGAGAGCTGACAAAATCATAGCGCCTCGATTGACGGGAAAGAGGAAAGCAATGAGCCCCGCGAAGAAGAAAATCAAGGAGAGATGCAGGAGAAGCGGGATAATCTCGACCACCGCGTGCATATTGAAGCGTTTGAGCCCGTAGTAGAGATGTGAGAAGATTCTAGCTCGGATGACGGGCGAAGAACGCATGTCGGTTTTGTATATGAAGTCGCGCGCCCATTGCTCGACGAGCGTAGCCGTCAGAGCGCAGGAAAGACCGAGACCAAGGCTGATGAACCAAAGCAAGTTGCAAATAAGTGACGAGGTGGGAGGAACGAATGGTTCGCGGACGGAGGGGATATCAACGGCACTGCCGTTTGCGATTCCGGCCAATTGAGCAGAGATTTGCCCCAGAAGAAGAACCATCTCGTCGTCGGTGTCTGGTGTCAGTGTTTTATAGCTTTCGATCAGAAAGGCTGTCAAAATCGCAGAAAAAAGCCCGGCCTGCAGCTGCTTTCAGCATCGAATACCTCACTAAACTCGACTGCAATACTCACAAATATCAGAAGGCCATCCATGTCACTCTTCCAGCTCTTCACCAACGCCTTGTCGTACTTCTCCGCCTCCGAAACGTACACAGACCAGATCTTGGCGCCTGCGGCATCGTCGTCTGGGATGGGTTGAAAATAGGTGACATGAAGCATAGTGGCGGCAAAGGAGCTCACCTTCGAAATTGGTATCCCTACGGTCCATGCCAGGTGCTTGGGTGAGACGCCCATCTCAGTCTGCAACGTGGAAGCCGTGTGTGAGAGAGAAGCTTCAGCCTGGGAAAAGTTATTAATCACGATCATGCCACCCATCAGCACGTCCGTCACATCTTATTCAAGTCTCTAGATTTCGAGGCTGAACGTCGGACGCAGAAGACCACTAGTCTTCAGTTCCAAATGGCTAGCTCTTGACTCGAATTTAGCGAATGGGCGATTCTCATTCCAAACCCGTGCTTATGGAAGCTCTCAGTTCTTGCAGTGTTGGTTTCATAGCTGAGCTGCTAACGAAGGTTCCCATCCAGTGTACGACAGGACCGACGAGAATGCCAATCTAGGTTAAATACTGCAGTCCGGACAATATTTTCCCAAAATTTCACGTCAACATGAGCTTTGAGGAAAGTCGCGTTTTGGCCGCCTCAGAAAGCATGGGCAAGTTTATCGAGTCCGGACAAAAGTTCTTGAGGGGGAACTTCTAGTATTAAATCTCTTCTGGGATTTGTGCGTCCTTGTGCGGCGCGTTCGAGACGGAGTTGAAGTTTAAACCCACATTGAAACACCGGCAATCACGGCGATTTGCGCGGATCATTGCCCCCGCGGAAGTTACCGTGATCTCGATGTTTTCGGACAATGTTGGTTCTTGGCTGGCTCAAACAAATGAACAACTGGATCACATATCCAACCCTATCCAACCAAGCAATACTACAATGCACCTCCACTTCCCTCAAAATGGTTTCTAAACATTCTAAGAATATCTTTTCTTGCTCCGGGCTAACGGATATCGAAAAGCCGGAGTGCCCGCTGAGAAGCGAGTTTCCGTACCACGAATTTCCTCACCATCGGTAATCGCCGAAGAAGCCCGAGGCTCTCTTGTTCGGGCGGTTTGCCCGTCGAAATTTCAGAGAAAAAAATGTTCTTTTCACACTCTCGGTCGGGTTCAAGTTGGGTTCAACTCTCGATGACCCTGATGAATCGCGACGCCCGTCAATGTTATCAGGCACGATCTGCCTCCCCAGAGGTGCGGCCCAGACACATGGACTCGGACTTCGTTGACGATTGGCGACGCGTATCGCTTCGGTTAACCCAAAGAGAGTTTAGCACGGTGTGAACAGGGGCTGAATGAAAATTCAACACTAGGGCACAGATTCCACCTCAAGCAAAAGGAAGTCTTTTCGAACGAAAGAGAATTCTTGTCAAACCAAAATTCATCGAGACATTTGCCGTCGAAGCGTGTTGGTCGTGTGGGCTAGAAGTCCTTCGAATTCGGACAACTTGCGCAAACTTGATCGCCCAATTCATCGGCTAACCGGAACAGCTCCGGTCATCAAACCTTTGTAACCAGGCAAACATAGAAAAATACAGCGACCTCGTTGACACCGACCCCCATCACCTCGCGACACCCTTCCTCACCGTCGTCCTCGTCGACCTCGCAAGCTGGAGCAGCGGCCTGTATGCCATCGGCGACGCTGGAAGATGGCGCACCCCTGGACAATACGTGCGTCCAGCTCCCTCTGCACCCCCTCAGCTTGATTACGACCCGCTGTGTGCTCTAGGATGGGCGCCCTCTTGCTGGGTCTGGTCGGGAGTGCGGTACTCTGTGCGCGGTGGTTCGGAAAATTGCGTTGTCGTTTGACGAGTTTGTATAGATGGGATAAGTCTGGTGCAAACTTTGCTGTATTTCACCAGTGCGTTGGCTACATTTTCTTTCGAATTCTTTTTCTGACTGTGCTTGAAAGAATATCGACGAGATCCCCGGTATATTAAGCTGCTTGCACGTCGCCCATGGTTCAGTTGTTTTTAATGAAACTCTGACTGCTTAGCCTAGGTAATTGCGACGCTTTTCTTCGACACTGTGCATATGGGCTTGATCATCCATGTTGGTATGTGGCTTCATTCTCGCTGCTCCTCTGACTCTACTTACGAGTTTGTAGTTTACCACTACTTGATCACGAATTTCTAGTAAGTGGGAGGCCTACATTGCGCCAGTGTACTTCATACTGTCGTACAGCAAGAGTGCAGCTCTACAGCATATAATTTGGTGCGCAGCATACGTCCTACAGCTCGCTGAATTGAGCTTCATCTTCCGCATTAACAGGAGTATCGTTGTAAGCATCGCCTGTTAGACGCCACCAGAATTAGTTCTGATACCACAGCTGTCAGGTCGAAGCGCTACCAACGGTGCATTATCCGCCATATATATTGAGCTCACTCATCTAATCATGCTCAGGGACTCACCGCTGTAATCGTTCAAGGGTTCTATGCGTGGAGGGTCTACAAACGTACGCATTTTCCATTCTTCTCTATCGAAGCTCGGCGCTCATCTTCGTCCCCGATCACTCTAGTCAGCGATAAAAATATCCTTCTTACCGGTATCATCCTCGTCCTAGCTCTTGCGACAACAGGTATTCTTCAGCTCTGTTCCTTTCCTCGTCAATTGACGTGGCGTTAGGATGCGGAATCGGTAGATCTCTGCATTTAGGCTGTCGTCTACCATACTAACCACTCTGTCCGCAAAGCATGGATAATTTTTGCGTAAGCTTCCCACTCTGCCCTCTCTCTCCTGCCTCCATTCATCATTCATCGACCCCCCAGTTTATCCGCTCCTCGAACCTACGAACGTCTTCTCCAGATCACGGTAAGTAAATTCTACGCGGAAACCATGTCTGGCTGAAAATCCTTTCCCGCTCGACAGCCACTCACTATCGCGATCAACGCCCTGTCCACCGCGGCCGACATCATCATCGCTGCGACGTTATGTTATATGCTACATCGAGCTCGAACTCAGTCGATGGAGTGCGTATACTTGGTCATTCACATCCGGAACTTCATGCTGAACGAACGCATTTTCAGAGACGAGACGTTCGTTAACCGAATGGTTGGTTCCTTTTTGCTACTCCTTCAAGCAAGCGGACGCGCGTTGATAATCAATGTTTCATACAGATTCTATTCACGATTAGTACAGGATTGTGAGTTCTGTTTCTATATTCAGGGATTCAGGCATCCCGGCCTAACGCTGCCTTGCCAGACTCACGAGTGTATTCGCTCTCTCCGCCTTAATCTCCGTACGTCAGCCTCTCGACTCACCCTATCTCAGCTAACATACATCGCAGATTGTGTGCTCCTCAAACTCCCTCATCTACGCCGCATTCTATTTCTGTATCGGCCGACGTAAGTTCTTTCCTTCCCCTCATCCACTCATTCCTACTGGAAGTAACCATCAATTTTGTTGAAGTATACTCCAACGCCCTCCTCGCCTCCCTCAACGCCCGCAGCATCATCCGCGGGCACATCCGCGACGTCGACTCAAACTTCCACCACAACCGTTCAGGCTCCCGCTCCCGCGGGGGCGTCTCGAATTCGCATTCACAGACCGTGTTGACGGCGCCGGCGGATATCGTCGCTGCCACCGAGTTGGCTGCGCATTTGGAGCGGGAGGCGGCGAGGGGGATGTATGGGTTCGGCGGCGGTGAGGATGGGGATGCGTATTCGGTGAAGGCTGGAAGGTTTTCGATGGTGAGTGGGTTGTTTACTGTGTTGGATGTGTCGTGTCGTGATGAGTGGCGGCTGATTTGAGTTGGTTAGTCGGCGAACCATTCGAGTGAGGGCGGGTTGTAGGATGTACTTACGTGTTGTTAGTGGGATTAGGATGTGGATTGGATGCTGTATACTCAGAGTGCAAAGCAAATAAAAAGAGGTAGATAGCGTCGATCGGGAAGGAAGGGCTCGTTCTTGATCGCGATATGCATAGATTTTGTTCAGGTTCAACTGGAGGGACCGTGTCGAATCCTGAGCTCAAAACCGTGCTCAAGAAATCGTTGTATATGGGGGCGAACATCATCGGGAGGAGGAGGTGCTTCAATCTCAATGTAGAATTGAGATAACTGTGTTTCGTATGGAATGTACTTATTCAAGAAGTCCAACCAAATGCAGTCCAATCCCGCAGAACATTTGAAATGAAAGTGTTTTGTAGAGTTAGATAACAATTTGTCTGGAAGAATTACATGGAGTGAACCCACGGGAGAGCCGGTACAGCGTCCCAGGCCGTCGGAGCGTCACTCTCAACTACTACTGTCTGCCTGACGTATTCAATCTCTAAAGCGATCCCACTGTTGGAAAAACGCTCGATATCACGGTCAATAGCCCTGGTCGCTGGCGCCTCGACTCGAAGCCCAAAACGTCTCAACGCCGTACCATATTCCAGATTCTTCTCTAAGAACTCGACCCACGCCTGACACGCCTCAGTGACATTGAATCCACCAGGGCAGTCAAGCCGAAGCTCTTCTAACGGCGGCAGCGGTCGAGAATCCGCACCAGGTGTGAGAATCAACAAGATCCGACCTCCGTTAACCGTCATCCCATTCTGAGTCAGCGTCAAACTCAATTTCTTGAGCCCCGGAAACAACTGTATCGTCTCCAATATAATCGCAGGCGTTTTCGTATGCGATACACCAATATTCAGGCTCGTCAACTGCGGGGAGGTGACGGCGGTATGTTCGAGGTAATCTGCATATACTCCGATTTGGCTGTCGGGAACTGACAGTACCCGCAGCGCAGGCATGGTGAGTTTGCCGAGGAGAGCGGAGATGGGTATCCAAGAGAGCGGACTTTCTCGTTGGATCCGAAGGCATAGGAGGGATGGGAGTATAAGAGGTTCGTCGGGTATGGGTGATTGTGTAGCCGCCCGCCATATCAAGCGACAGGATAGGACGCGTAGATTTTTACAGCCTTGTAATAGCCGGTATGCGAGACCCGGTGTTATATCCACCCCTGCTCCCCCGGATTGCATCAGGGCGAGAGATGTAATGTGGTTCCAAGTGAACGGGGTTGTGGGTATTAGGCGAGCTACAAGGGAAGCTGAAAAATGGATATTTCCGTTTTTCATCGTTTGGAAGATGTTTGACGAGAGAAATGTGGGCGCGTGGGTTGCATCCAGCGGTTCTGCGATGCTGATACGTAGCTGCTCCAAGAGGGGAGCATGCACGTCTGACAGAAGCAAACAATGCTGGGGCATCAGGTTGGAGGCATAGAAAGCGCGCCAACGGTAGGACAGTGGCAACAGTGAGGTGACAAGGCCGGTATTATAGGCTGAATTTGAAGACTGCATTACCAGTGAGACTGTGAGCGGCAGTTCCGCCGAACGACCCAGCCATTCCATCACCGCGGCCCTTCTCGTTATACTGGCACACACAAACGATACCGGGAGGTGCAGCGACGTCCAAAGTCGTGGCATTTTAAATGCGAAAGACCGCCACGCACTGCATATGCGTCCTAGAAGGAGTGGCGCTTCTTTGGCGCTCATAACGGCACATCGATCTGTGGGCAAGCTGCACGAGAAAATTTCTTCCAGGATATCCTGTGGGAGTCGACGAGGATAGGATACGAGCGCCCTGTGCGGCTCAACATATTTCTGAAGTCGCTCTCGCTGAGCAGAGAGCTTTTGAATCACAAAGTCGAGACGGCCGAGCTCTGAATCGTAGGGCGAGATGTGGGTGCGGATGTCATCAATTTCGGCGTCCGTAGGAACGTAGTTTGTGTTGAAGTGTTGAAAGAATGGCGATTGCTCGGGATCAGGCGCAATGGTTTGCTGCGACATGGTGGTAGGAGGCAAAGAGATTAGGAAAGTGCCGAGATCAACGCTTGATAAAGATGGCGTCATGGACACGGGTAGTACCGGGTATAGTACCCGCGGTATCGGACCTGGGGCAGGCCCACTCCACAAAATCCGTAGTTTAGGATCGTTCTAAACCCAACGAAAAACTTTTATGTTTTACCCAGAACTTGATGTTCTTAACGGTTTTTGGTTACCCGAAACAAAAAGATTTTCGGCAACAGTTTTGCCGAAATTGATCGGGGAGAGCCGGGACGCTTCGGCCCGATTGATTTGGCTGTACCTATTGTTGCCAAAAATCTTTTTGTTTCGGCTGACATATTGAGTTTAGGTGATCCTAAACTACGGATTTTGCGGAGTGAGTAGTAGGATACGGATCGACATTTCGCTGACCCGCCGCGAATCGCGATACCCCGGACCCCCGGCGCGGTACGACTGTCGGGTTGGATCAAGCAATCAAACACATTCCGCATTCTTCGACGTTCCCGGCTTACCTTTTCTTTTATTTGACACTAGTATCTTATAAACAGACATTAAAATACAAAACTCCTCGTACCTGCGGTGTATTACTTATAATAGTTTGACACTCAACATTGCCTGCCTCAATCTCGGCAGTCTTGCTCTCCTCAGTTCGGAATCCAGGGGGTATATAGAGCTCAAAAAGCACCTCAATCTGCTACAAACCCTGGCTACTAGGCGATGAATTTTATGGATCGTCAAATTGTTGCTCAATCTCGACACTCCACGGCAACAGCCGCGATCAACTCAGTGGACCGCATCAACCAAACATCGGCAAGATCCGAGCTCCCCTTGTCGTCCTCCCTCATGCCCAATCCCGACTCTTGGCCAGCCAGCTTACTGCATATCATATCTGTAGAGCTCTGGAGTTAACTCGGCTCGGGTTGCTGCTCTGAGTCGGCTAATCTGGAAATATTCCACGTAACACCTACGAGCATTCGAAATTTCGACGACGAGAAGATTCATCAATCATTTACTTAATGGGCAAGCGGTGCGCCTCACCAGAAATTTCCAATCCACGCAAATCAAGAGAACTGGGCTCAAATCAGGATGGCATTTCCACGCACTCACACACCAATCGTTCGTTTGGTGCTTCTGGGGTATTTTTAAATCTCTGCTTTTCTTTCACCCAGTCGGCCCGAAATGTTCCCAAGAGCGACCACTCTTTCTCATACTCCAGAACTCTCCAAGGAACTCTCACTCTCTCACTAAGGCTGCCTACCATGCGCTCAGACCCTCCATTTCCCAACGACATCCCCACACATCCTTTGCTAGTGATCGACTACGAGCTGGTCAAAAACGGCGACAAGACCGAACTTGAGCGATTATGGACGGCTGGGACGACGCTTGGATTTTGGTAGTAAGCTCCCCCTCCCATTGATATCTATACGCACTACTCCTCAATCTGACACGTTTATCCAGCCTCAAAAATCACGGCGTAAACGAGGAAGAGGTCGACGGAATGTTCGATGTTGGTGCTGAAACAGTTGCGCTGCCGTTAGAAGAAAAGATGAAATATGAGCAAGGCGACGATGGATTGTCCTTCGGGTGCGCTTTGCAACTGACCTCAACTCTTTCTTGCAATTTATTCCTGTTTTCAGGTACAAAGCTGCTGGAGCCAACGTAGTCGACGCCGCGGGCACCAAAGACAATACTCAATTCATCAACATCGCAACGGACGACGCTCTCGCCTGGCCAGACACAGCACGACGCACCTACCCCTCTTCCGTTAACGCCCGTATGGCTTCCACCATCGCGCCTTTCGTGGAGAAATCCCTTGCTGTGAATGATACGCTGATCGACGCTTTCAACGAAAAGTTGGGGCTTCCGAGGGGAGCACTTTTGAATCTCCATCCGAGACATGAATTTAGCGGGAGTGCGACGAGGATCACATATAGCCCTCCGAGACTCGATCATGATGTGAGAACGGCGATTAGTGCGCATACTGGTGTGTGTAGCGATGAATTTACTTCAATGATTATTTACGGGAGATTTAGACTTTGGATCCATGGTTAGTATCTTTCATTCAGCCTTGCTTCTTGTTTGATTCTTCACAGACCTTCCTCCATAATCGGCTGGGTGGCCTACAAGTGTTGGTACCCGGCGCGGAGGAATGGCAATATGTCAAAGTCCGTGTTTTGCTTGCAGCGATTTAAGTCGTTTACCGAAATTCAAACAGCCGATTCCCGGCCACGCAATATGCAACATAGGCGACGCCATGGTCATATTTAGTGGCGGAATCTTGAGATCCAACATCCACCGCGTCGTGTAAGCACCCTCATTCTCCTTCTATTCAACCGATTCAATCAATCAATCTTTCATATCCATCCCCTTTACAATTCAATTTAGCAACCCACCCGGCGCACAAGGCTCTTTCGACAGATATTCCCTCGTCTATTTCACGCGTCCAGCCGATACAGTCATCCTCCGCGCGCTCAGGGACGACAGTGACTTGATCGCGGAGGCTGTAGCTCAATCATCTGAATCGCAGAAGTTTGACACGGGCGTGACTGCTCTGGAGTGGCTTACCCGCCGCGTGAAAAATCGGCGAGCTGCAAATCAGAAGGCGAGAGTCATTCCGACTCAGAAGGCGAGAGTCATTCCGACTCACACTCATAGCGAATTAACGCATATGTTGATAGGGAGAGGGAGAAGCGTGGTTGAAAAGCGGCGGTACCGAGCACACGACTCGTGCTTTGTAGGAGAAAAAACAATCGACGATCGTCGAGACCGAGTTATGTAACGCTGAATCAACAATACAAATCCCTAGCTAGGATACTACTTCTGCGAAGCACAAGCTGCCTTTAGCTCTGTTCGAATGAATAAGCCACTGCGTAGCAGAATAACATTGTTACAAATCAACGTACTGCTCACGCTCGAATTGATTGCGGTCCGGTCGAAGCCCAGTATCCCAAGTTCGCAGGATATGCAGGCGTTGAATGCATCTGCGACATCTGAGCGACAGGTCACAGTGAGATCCAGCGCGGATGCGTTCTACATTGCTGAGGTTAGATTCTACGATTCACACATATATTGAGTTCGTAGAGACGCACAGCGAAAACGGGTGTCAATGGAGTGCATTGGGATTTGCAGGCCGGTGCGATGGGACCGATTCCATTGGGGCCGAGGTTGGTGGTGGCACGCAAGTTGAGCGATTCGGTCGTCGGAGCCGCCGATACTGGTGGCGCATAAATAAATACGTGGAAAAGAAAAAGGGGGGAGGGAGCGAGACTCACCCATAGTCAAAGAGAAGAGCAGGGAAGTAAGGACTGTGGTGATTCCGAACATTGTAGAATGAAGAACGGCGATTTAGGCACTGCCTGGAAGAGAAGGAAAAACTGGGGAGTGTGAGGCGAAGGCGAAGTGGGGGAGTCTCGGAGTCTTCAGACCGCTATAAGTAATCCGCCAGTTCAGAATTAATTCAGTGCTTCTCATTGATCAAATCATCCACCGCCCTGCGTAAATTCTCCGCAGATCCTGAACTTGTGAGAGCGATCTTGACTTATGTTGATCGGGTGCCGGCAATGGACATGCCTACAGGCAAGCTTCAATGTGATGATGAAGACGGTATGAGTCTGGGTGAGTCAGAATTGCTCTATGATGAGCGCCCACAGTCAACAGATACTGAATTGACTATGAAATGATAACGCTAACGGCCCGCTGCCGAATTCAAATACGACTGCCACGGCCGTCTTACCATGTATCTGCGAACAGTCGGCAATCGAATGGCTGGTATGCCGCCGCGGCAGTTTCGTGAGATTTGGCAGAGCGATCATCGTTTGCCGGAAGTTTGCCGAACCTCTGATTTACTGTAGAGGCGAAATACCTACCTCGCTGGAATATTCAGTCGGCGCTTGGCGGGCGCTGTTCCCAACTCGCTTCGCCAACACATGGCAAATGCCAAGCTGGATGCGCGAAGATCATCAACAATGAATGACTACTACTCACGCTGAGATCTAAATCTGACGTTAGTTATACCGTATTAAATGAGACGACGAGCTTACTATCCGCCTCATTCCACTTTCTTTCGCCCACTTTTTCCACCGCTTCTTCAATCCTCTTTGCAGGCAGCGCCTTATATCATTCCTCTTCAACGATGCTTGCATTCACCACCCTCGTTACTCCGATATTCTGGCTCCTGGCCTCTTCGTCCCTAGGTGGGCTTCCTCCCCTTGCGATCTCGGGTTAAATTCAATCGGTCCTGACACCACTTCTAGTCACCGCGGTCTCAGGCCCCATATCGCCTTCAGCAGACTATTTTGGCGTAAGCCTTGTAGTGCTGAACTTCGTCTCAGACCTCGTCGGTCCTGTGGGAATCGGCCCAATTCCCAAAGGCTGCGAAACACAATGCTCGTCACTGGTCCCTATCTTCGCGGTAAGCAGAATATATATTTCGATCATCGCCACACTCACTCAACACTCACCATGAAACTATAGAACGCGTCCTCGCAAGACATGAGCGTAGTTTGTCGCGCAAACGTTGTCGACCAAGTCAATAGCTGTGGGGATTGCGGCCTGCAAGTCTTGGGTTTCAATCAATCTGTTATGGACAGAAGCGACCTCGGTAAGCCGTACACTCGACTGGAGAGATAGATGCATGCTAATCGGTGTAAATTAGTGTTGAAATCAGATTGCGCGACCTTCACAGCCCAGCAGAACAGCAAGAAGAATGGCGCGGCGCAGATAAGTATTCGGGCCGGAACTTTCTCGCTGGTTGCTGGAGTTGTGTTGAGTGTACTACTGTAGACGAACGCCGGGGCCGGAATCGGGAACGTTGAATATATTTCATTTGCTTGGAAATTTGTCCCAGCACTTCAGTCTCGATATTTGTGAAGCGGCTGGAGGTGAACTAGCAGGGCATTGCTTGAGTTGTTGATTGCTGACCGATGGTGCACCCCTCTTGGATTGTTGTTGTCACCGCTTTTCATCGAATCAAGCACAAGATCAAATTTTGTCGGTACATTGTAACAGATTCTTGAAAATGTAGCTCAGTCTCTGAATTTCCTATGATTGGTTCAACGACTTACTTGCAATACATACTTCGTTCGAGGAGGTCGTTAGTAACGATAACGCAGGCTTTGCAACCTTTTCTCGATCTTGTCTTGGTCTTTTATATCGATGAACATCCACCACCCCAGGCTCAGCAGCGTACTCATGGTGTCGTTTGTACCGCTCGAAGAAGGATTCTTGTCGCCGCTAGAAGACACTTGCATGCCCACACTCCCCGCCACCATCGTGCAGTCATATGTCTTCCCAACATCGCCGTCTTGGAGCTTAACAGGAACCTCCGCAAACCCTGGCGGCACATCGTGTGCGGAAAGACGATGATAAGGTGTTCCGTCCATGACGAGATCGTATCTCATGTCTGGACCGCCGTAGGTATCCCAGAATTGTATGGGGGTCAGGGTCTCGCAAGGTACCGATGATTTGGCTGCCTTGGAATTGATGGGAAATATCTCAACCGAATGTTAACGATTAGAGAGTGCTCACCTTGCTAAGGCGATGCCCGATCCATCGCCCCTCTTTATCGAATACAGTGAACGCGGTCATCCATCCGGTATACCAATCTCCCTTCCCACTCCCGCCTGCATCGTAATGGGCGATTCGTTGCCAGAAGTCGACATTGTACGGGCTGGTCGGATTGTCGAATGCGAAGATAAAGCGGCTGATGATGGGCCGCAGCAAATGATACCAAGCGGTCGTCTCGAGCCCGTATTCTTTGAGTTTTTCGATTCGTCCGAGAATATTGATCCAATCGGATTTCTCGCCCTCGATGGTAACGCGCGGAATACCACAGCCCCCGGCTTGAATTACGTACTCGAAATATTGCTGAAGCGTGGCCATTAGGAGGATGGCGCCAACAGTAGCGTCATTTTCGGTCGTGGTGGTGAACTGGGGAGTGGCCCACGTTCTGAGAGTGGGATCTACGACATTCTTCTCGACAAGTTCGGTCATCTGTCGAGCGATATGGCCGTAATCCAAAGTGTGTCGTGATTGCGGCCGCGCATCGATGACCAACTCCTTCTTGCCCTTGTGGGAAACAAAGTTCGTCCGAAGGATTTCAGCACGGGCGTTTACGAAGAAGTTGAATTGACAGAGGATGGCCAGCCATACGTCGTCTGGGCGAATGACGAGGGCGCGGTCCTGAGTATATGCGTCCAGGATGGTGGCGACAAATCCATTGGAATTCGGGACAATCTGGTCGATTTGGCGGGTGAAATCACGTCCACTGGCCAGTTAAGAGACAAATGAACAAATGTTTTTGCATGCAAAACTGTTATACGCACGACCCAGTGTTTTTTTCACCCTGCTTTGGCAGCGAAAACTGTATCATTTCACCCGCCTTTGCGTACTGATTCTTGCAAGCCTTGGCAAGAACATCAAGCGGGGTGAACGACGAGTAGTTATTTTCGAACGAGTAGGACTTTGCAGCATGATCTGCGACAGAAAATGAGACGGGCATGATGAGGGGAGGAGGAAAGGGGCAGCCGGAATCTACCGAATAGCGTGACAGGCGTGACAATGTCGTCACCTTAAGTATTTTTCAAACAATCGAAAGAAGATAAAGCAGAAGAATACTTTGATATATTGTAGATGCAGTTTAGTTCCGCGATATGCAAGGTTAAAAGATTTTCCGTTGCAGTCCAATGGTGAGAAAAGTACTGAAAAAAAAGAATATTACAAGAGAAGACTCGGAGCAGCTGCAGGTCTGTGCCGCGAACTTCAGCTCAGATATCGAGGCAATGAATGGGGAAGAAGCCCACCCATCGTGATTCACCTAGCGTCTCAAACCACACCCTCCGCCCCCCTTTGCTTGTTCAGATCCACAACAGACCGCGCAGAAGCGTCCTCCCTCCTCGACTCCGCTTCCCCATCATCCTCATCTAAAGTCAACTGAATCTCCGTCCGCGCTATGGAGTGCGTTCGTCGGCTAGCCATACTGCCCAATTCATAACTCCTTCCGTAGCCCTGGTTGTTATCATTGTTGCTAGGCACTGATATCGGCGGTTGCGTGGTGAATTGCATGGAAGCGGAGGTTGATTCGGTTCGATCGGTTTGTTCACCGCCGTAGGACGTGCCTTTGCCGACGCGGACGATGATGTGTGAGAACTGTGTGGATGTGAGACGGAGTGCGCTATCAGAGAAAGTGGCGCACCACGAGTCCCTGTAGGGCAGTTGAGGTACATTCTAATCAGGAATTTGGATAAACTAAAAGAGGAAATTGTACATACGATCATTGGGGACGACTTAAAAAAGCAAAATCAACTGATAGAGTTGAAGAAGAATTGGGAGAACGCACTATCGAGCTGATAACAAAACTTGCAAAACTGTTCATTCGCGTGCTAATCAGCAATGCCACTGAAAGCAAAGTATAGATTGCCGCTATAGCAACATACGTCTCATCAGCATTCAAGTTACAAAGTCAGGACCATAGTAGACGAACCAGATTCAACGAGCACAGAGACAACGAGCATGCTCTCAGACCGCCGCGAAGGAACACCGGAAGCAAGTTTCCGATAAGAATGCACGATGCGGAATGCGATCAATCCTGGATGCTCAGGTTGAATGAATGGAATAGCATACAACGACTCAGAGAACTTCACACTCACCGGTACAGACAATATTAGTACAAACCGTCAAGATAAGGAATATATCCCCAGGGTTGACGACTTGCTTAACGATATCTACCAACGGGCCAAGGTTGTGAAGTAGAATGAGGGACCAGATACTCGCCCCTGGCGTCACGATCAGCGTTTGATCCTGGTGGACTGAATACAGCCTCACCGCAGGCGGCTAGATATAATAGAAAAGGTAGTAAGGCGACAAACCACTGTCTATTCCATACAACCCAAGTCCGGAATACCTGTGAAAGACAGCGATAAGAAGGGGAGAAACTGAGTAGGAGGCACGAGCGCACGATGAAAGCATCTGCAACAGCCACTAACAAAGCGTAGTAGAGCTCGACTTTGAATGCAGCTGCCTGAGCGAGAATCTGGAGTGGATTGTCTGTGCGGCTGTTAGCGCTATATTTCTGATACATGAGAATGGCTTTCGAACCAAAGTTATCCGTTGACCCCACAATGTCGCCGATCGCACGCTAAGTTGCAAACGTTGAGCGTGGTCGAAATAGCAATCCAGCGCAGGAGTACGCACCGCGCTGATGAGAGCGAACATCGCGATAGTAGTCGCGACCAGATAAGCATGGTTAGCGTTTGCAAGTTTCCGTCTCCGCAAAACTTTCAGAGACTCGATGAAGACAGGGATATAAGCGCCTGATCAATAAAACAAACAGCAAATATGAATTAGCTCATGCTGGAGCATATGTGTCGAGTTCCCAGACGTACCGTAGACGACACATTCGAGGAACACACTGTCAAATAAGCTCTTAATGAGGCACGTTCCAAACAAAGAGAAGATGACGAATAACACACTCACGCGAGATATGACTCCTTCGTCCCTTCCGGAAACGTGAATCCTTGTCCCAAACTCGGAATCTGGCCGTCAGGGAATTGGTCCATACTTAATGTGGTGCAGGCAGCTAGCAGCGGGGCAAAGACGCAGGCAACGGTAGTTCGGGAGTGAATGTCACGATGGCTTTTATATCTTCTGTCGATCTGCCCAACTGCTGTCATGTCATAATTGTTCGAATGATTTCCTTCGTTCCCGCTTAATTGACTAGAGACGGTGGCGTTTGTCGTGTTGATTGTGTTATGTATTTCGTATGGCGACATTGACTTTGCGCCTGTGGAGGGAGTAGCTCTGACAATGAACTAGGTTTAATCTGCCGTGGTCACTGTATCAAGGAAACCCGTACAGATGATTGATATTGAAACACTTCAGGGGGCAAATTTGCCGGGGAGATGGAGTGTTGGCCGAAGGTGGGTTGAGCCTTTGCTACAGTTACCGGATTAAAGAACAAACGGCACCTTCCTATGTATAGCTGTTCAAACTCCCATTCCCGTGATATTCATCGCGACAAGCTGGCGTCCTTCATTCCTTCAGTCAGCGTCAGGAAAGAGGCAGACCAGGGACAGAAGAAGCCGACTGGGAGAACAGCTGCAATAATGCTCAAGAAAGCTTGAGGGTGATCGATGAGGACTTCGGGATTCATACCTGGGGTGAACACTGAACGGAGCAACTGGATCTATATTCGATAGAAACCATCTGCAAAGAATAACGCGGGTGTGAATCGTGACCAGGTACGGTTTGGAACAGCGACAGATAGATTAACCCGCAGCATCATTCGAGTCTCACCTTCCTCGCAGAACTGAGAAGGGGGATTTTTATCTTGCAATTGACAGAAAATCGTTTGTCATTTGAAAATAGGTAGACACGAGGCAAGAATAGGTTTCAGCAAATGATAGAGGGAGAGTCATCTTTGGCACCAGAAGATACAACAACAACCACTAACTATTCTTGAAAGACACCACGCAAACTTTGAGCGACCAGCGCGGCACAGTTGGAGCGGGGAAAGAGTCGGCTCCAGAGTGGGTCAGTGACGGAAGAAGGGCGGACAAGTTTGTGAGATTGAGGTAGCAGATACAGGAAGACGTAGAATCGAAGCAGATTTCCGGGCTTTACGACGAAGAATAAACCGCCTTGGAGAGAATTGCCATCATGGTCGTCGTTTGGTCGTCGTGGTGGGAGACATCGCATGTCACGCTGTGACAACGGGTTGGCCGGTCGGCTTTATCGGCCGCTGGAACTGTCGACATTTGTTTCGGAAATTCTTGCAAGAACGAGTATGTGTATGTTATCAAAAACGCAAGATACATTTGTTTTGAGATAGATAGCCCGCAAGCTACACGGCGCAGCTCAAGCGAGTGAGAAATAACTTTCAACGGCTGGTTCACGGGAAATTGCGGTTGATCAACGATTGAAGAAATTCGACTGTTCACGCGTTCACGCTGCAATAAGTAGGGTAGGTTTTCAATTATTCTATTTGAGCGACTAAGAGTACGAGTATATCCAAATGACTTTCCTGTATGCGGAATATGTCTTGTGGGGGCCAAGTTTAGGCCGATAGAACCCCATCCACCCACTGTAACACAGTGTCCCTAAACACATCCGGCGCACTCACGAAAGTAAAATGCTCCGCCCCGGGAATCGTCACAACGTTTAAATCCTTCCATCCGTCAATAGCATCCAAAACCGGCTGCTTCAACAAAATCTTGTCCTCTCCACCAAACAACGCCAGCAGCGGCAACCCCTCCTCTTTCCCCGCCCTTAACAGCCCTTCTGTGCTCTGCGTTCGGTTCAGTAGGAACTCGGTGACAACCCGCGGCTGGACGATGCCGTCGCCCAAACACGCCAGGTAGAAATTCCATTCGAGCGCGGGGTGGCAAAGGTTGATAAAGCCGATGAAAGTGGTTTGGAAGTCAGTTACGTTGTCGAGGACGGTGAGGCCCGGGGTGATGGCTGCAATTTCGGGGGAGAGGACGGCGGCGAGGTCAGCTGTGCTCGGTACAGCGGCGTCGTAGATGATTCCAGAGAGGTAGCTTCGCGGGTGGATAGTTAGAATGTCAACAATGTGCGTTGCTGAGTATGAGATGCATCAACGTCCATAATTCCGATAATAATGAAACTGATGACAGCTTACCTCCGTTGCTCCTGGAGTGGAATAGACTTTAGTGCCGTTCGGATTTAGTGGAGGTCAACAACGTACCATGCCAATATAAATGGCCTTTCCAATCCATAACTCTGCACAACAGCATCAAAATCCTCAGCAAGCCTCCGCGATTCCCAAGAAGGCGTATCCGTTGGCTTATCGCTCCGTCCATGCCCACGCGTGTCATAGCGAACCTATACGAAACTTGTTAATTTCTGGCGGAAATTCATTTATCGGATATCGTCGCACCATGAAAACCTGAGACAGCCACAAAGGATCGTCGAACACGTTATTGAAAGCCATAGCCCCGACGCCAAACCCATGGATGAAGACAACGGCCGGCTTGGACGGGTCGCCCCGCGCGTCTGCGAATATTTTGGTGCCGTCTGTGGAGGTGACGAAGCGGCCTGGTGCGACGGCGGAGAGACCAAAGTTAGCTTCAGTTGGGGTGATTGAGACGTTTGAGTCGATGACCTGGAAGAGGATCCGAAGTTCAGCATATGGCAGAATAATTACAAGCGCGATGGACGAACTTTTGAAGAGAGCGTGGAAGCGGCTGCTAGGGATAGTGGCACAAAGACGGCTACCCACGAAAGCGATATGTGAAAGGCGCGCATTTTGCGAATGACGAGGAGGGTTGCGCCATATGCAAAATCCACCTCCCTTTATATAAGCCGAATAAGATTACTAAGAGAAGAAAGTAGCTGCATTACAAAGAAACGGCATATTGGAACGGAAAGAGGTTTTCGCTTGCTGTTCGCTGCATTTGTCAGGCGCTTGCGGATGGGGAAGGAGCTCAAGTCCGCAGATGCGAGGGTCGGATGGAAGACGAGCGTCGAATATTTGAATTTCCGGAGGATGGGAGACAAGTGCACGGTGAGCTCATGAGGAGGAATGCAGGTTTGCACACTTTCCCCCGCTTTCCTTGAATTTCGAGAAAGGCGATGAGCAGCCAACGCGATCGAGTTCAGCTTCAGTAGGACAAGGGTGCGCGGAATTGCTGAGATCCGGAATTGGAAGCGATGTAGATTGTTTTCAGAATGTGCTGAAAAGGAGAGTCGGACAGCCGATTTTGAGCGCGTCGTTGAACAACAATCGGTGCGCGACCAGCAGAAGTACAGGTTGAGTAGGGCAGATTCTATAACCGACAACGAGAGTAGAACCGTAATACAGATAGATACGCACGAACAATTTTCTTTGACTTGCGTGTCTACTCACACAACACATTCCACCCCATATACTGCTCCCTCCCTTCCTTCAACGCCAGCAACTTATCCCACAACGCCTTCCCCACCGGACCCAACCCCACCAACCCACCCTTCAACGTGATCTCCCTCATCTTCCTCTTCTTCTCCTTAATCTCACTCACCGCGCTCCCCGTATCCTCAAAGTCGTCCGACACATCGAAATCACCAATCCGATCGATGGCGACGACGAGCACGGCGGTGCCGGTGCCGAAGCATTCGAGGAGCTGGCCTTTTGCCGCCCATGCGGCAAGCTCGTTGACGGTGAGGGGGCGTTCTTCAATTTGGACGTTGGGAGGGAAGGGCACGTTGAGGAGGTTCGCGGAGGGGTTCTTAGCGTGTTCGCGGAGGAGGACGAGGGTGGCGTCGCGCGTGATGCCGGGGAGGATGGTGCCGTCCGTGGGTGGGGTGACGATGGTTATTCCTGTGAAGTCGTCGTTCATGAGGGTGCGATAGAAACAGAGAGAAAATCCAACGCACCGCCGTCATCGCGTTCTGCGACCGCAAAGAAGTTCATCGCACCCGCCTCCGTAATCTTTTTGTCTTCGTCTAGCAACCAAAGCACCTGGTCGTATCCGAGTGCGGCGGCAGCCTGCTGGGGCACGAATCCCGGAGAGTAGTTCAGTCCGAGTTTGAAGCCACCTGTTCGATCGGACGCCTTGAGTATATCTGTAGAGTGAATGGTTCTGAGCTAATCTCACCTGTACCTCCAGGCCACGAGCGGACATGCTCCGATACGGCGAGGAGAGAAACGCCTCCAATTTTTTGAACGGGGAAATAGGGACCCACGGGGGTCACGATGGCGTAGAGTAGCGCTTCGTCTGAGGCGCCTACTTTTATTGCTATTGGAAGATAACAGGTTAGCGATATGAAACGCGATAAGAAACGGTGAAAGGGCTGGACTGAACGTACAGGCTTTTGTACCAACCATAGTTGGTCGGATGTACAGGCTGGAATTCGAAGGAGGAATAAGACGCTGCCGCAATCTAGACAGAATACCCCGCTCACCTGTGGTCCGGTAAGGAGGGTATCCACCGAGATTCTAGAGTGACGAGTGTGCTTATGCACGTCAGCAGAGCTTCAGGGTCGAAAGCCTATATCCATCGGACAATTAACTTGATTTCCACAACTGAATCTGAGAATCGACAAACCGGAAGCGCCATTCTTTTCGCGGATGTCAATAGCCGCTTCATGTTATCCCGAGGTCGAAACATGCAAGGTTTGCCTTCCGGGTTCAACACAGCCTACAGTACATACGATGAGCAAGAGGGCAATGAAAGGGAGTCCGGTGAATGTCTCACCTTCATGCCCTCGAAGACGTTGCTGGCATATTGGAGACAATTGCTGACGGGGGAATCCATTCGGAACGAGATAAAAGCAGATGAAACAGATACGCACCTGGAAGGATCTATAGCCAAAGGACCATACGGTTTGATCTCCGGCGCAGACCATCCTGTTGAGGGATGATACTTGCACACCAACATGTGGTCGGTGTGGATCTGAATTCCGTCCAGTGAGCGATTAGTTAGCGGGACAGTATCGCAGGCGACGCACGTCTCCGAAAGAGTAGCTGCCTGGCGCAGGTATTGGTTTGAGAGTCGTCGCTCGCTCGATCTTGAGTCGCGACGCCTGCAAAAAGCTCCCTCAGTCGCACGCTCCACAACCTTCGAGAAATCCACGACAAACGTCTAGGGGCGCGACGACATTCGGGACATGTCCATTTTGTGTTGCGTTTCCATTGGGTCGCACAGCGGAAGCCATAAGGAGGCAAGTGAGGGAAGAACGGCGACGGAGGATGAGGGGAAAAAGTGAGAGACGACCACGTTTCAAATACTTTCCAAATGTGACTCACCGGCAATCAATTATATGTATCGGCCGAATAATCCCGAAGACGCCCAGTTGAACTTGAATGCGGAGAGGATGTCCGGCAGGGAATGAGTAGGAATGAGTCAAACGACTGGCAAGATGAGTCAACAAAATATCAGCGAGTTGTCCTCAACACGGTCATTTTTGCTGAGCAAGTTCTACTTATTGAGGGTCTCCCTGTTTGTTTGCGTTCGAACTCCGGAAGGAGGGGGAAATAGTTACGACATTCGGGTTGCGGGAGTAGCGGTCCGTCCGCTAAATCATTGCCAAAAATAGATGCAAAAGCCATAACTTTGTGGCTTGGCCTCTTGCTTGGCCTTGGTTTGCGATAAAAAGAAAACGAAAATTTTTAAATTTTTTAAAAAATTCCTTGGTTTCTTGACCTGAGGCCAAAGCCGGAGAAACACCAAAGAAACACTGTGCGCATTGCGTTCCATTGCGATAAGTATTATGTATCCAGGAAAATGGTCTTTCGGCTGACGCAACACATGCCGAAAGATTGCCGAGGTTTTCCTATTGGAACGGCATATCCCGGACCAATAGGAATAATTTCGGCAGTCGACACTGTAGGTCGGGTCATCGGGTCAGCCGAAAATTCGTTTTCTTCAGTGTGAATTCAATTTGGTGTCGATCCGTCGCAGCCTTGGAGGCTGCAGAGCTGTTTCATTGTTGCTAAGCTGAAGCTACCTGTTCATGTAGTAAATTCACGCTAAAACGGCGATGAGAGTCAAGGGCAATGCCAATCAAGTGTGTGACGGACGTGATGACGTGACATAATGCTGCTTACCTTCCCACGCTCTTGAGCTTCGACCACGATGGCCAAACGATGGCACGACATTGAACGACGGGAAGCGGACTGATCTGCTGCTACTCATAGCATTCACAAGACGCCAAAACCCCGTCCCTTTGTGAGCAAGCACAGCCAAACCTCTAAAATCTTATCGGAGTTCTCGCTTCTCCTCCACCTAAGTACATACTTCAAGATGATCTCGTCTCCGCTCAAAAAAAAATCGAAGGTCGAGAAGGCAGGCCACCAGCCTGCGAGCATTCAAGCAAACCGAGTTTTGGCGCTTATGTCTCGCACAAATTTGTCTGTTGTTGCCCGCCGGCGGAAACACTGCGATCTTAACTCGCAAGGCGATTGGGTTGCGACTAGGATATGACAGCTGAATGGAAGGTCTAAGTTTGTTATCTTCTACACAAGGTCTCCACGTTCCACAAGCGTGGAGTGTGCGCAACATAACCCTCACCCAAACCACCATGGAGCGTAGGGATGCCAGTCTCGAAGGTAGGCTCATTTTCCGCCACCATTCCTCAAATATACTCAACCCACACCAGACGATGATGCCGCGGGCGCCAAAATTTGGTCTGTGTACGCTTCGGAGGCAGAGAAGTACGATAAGGCGTTGGTACAGAGCTGGAAGAGTGACATGGATGGACTCCTGATATTTGTGAGTATCGCAGTCTTCCCTCTAGTCGAGTTGTTCGATATCAACCATTACAGGCCGGTCTTTTTTCTGCAATTTTAACAGCTTTTCTCATCGAGAGCTATAAAACACTCACACCGGACTCCGAGGACGACATGGTTCTCCTCCTGAGCCAGATCTCTGCTCAATTGGCAGGAATTGCGAACGGCAGCGCCATTGATATCCCCACCCCCGCACCATTCGTTACCCCCGCCTCCTCGCTTGTTTGCAATTTGCTTTGGTTTATCAGCCTTGGTCTTAGTCTTGCTTGTGCTCTGACGGCCACGCTCGTCGAGCAATGGGCGCGGGACTTCACATACAAGACCGAGATGCGTTCTTCGCCCCTCACTCGCGCTAGAATCTTCTCATATCTCTACTATGGACTCAAACGATTCAATATGCACGCGGTGGTGGAAGCCATCCCTCTCCTCCTGCATCTCTCCTTGGTCTTCTTCTTTGCCGGGCTCATCGCCTTCCTCGTTCCGGTCAATCGAGGCGTCATGATTCTATCAGTTCTCCTCCTCGCGACCTTGCTCGCCGTTTACGCCACATTCACGGTATTCCCCGTTCTTGCCTATGACTCCCCTTACCACACACCTCTATCTGGCATTGTCTGGCGCTCGGTCCAGTTATTTGACGACCTGCGAAAAGCCGTGCGCCGGCAAGTCCGAGTCAGCTCGTTTCCACCCAAGCGAGACTCCATGATGGAAAACATGACTAAGGTCGCAGTTCATGACTCAGAAGAGCGCCGTGATCGAGATCTTCGAGCACTCTGCTGGAGCGTGAAATCGCTGGCGGATGATTATGAGCTTGAACCCTTTCTGGAAGGTATCCCGGATGTCCTGTGGAGTTCCAAGGGACGCCGCAACGCATATGACGATCACATAGTGAATCTGTTACATGATCCAGAAGTGCAATTAAAACAGCGGTTGGAAAATTTCCTTCGGGGGTGTAATAGTGATCTCCTTCCCAGGGAAACCCAATTCCGACGACTTATAACGGCTCTAAAGGCCTTGTGGGCCATTGCCACTATTCCCGCATATATTGCTCGCGAGCAGCTCGAGCATCTGGGATCTTTCGAGCCTACCCTGGTCAAGCAGCCTGGACTGCCTTTTAAGGTCGAACAGTATCAGGTTTCAGCACGCGCCGTGTTATACTTGAACGCCCTCCTACCACTCTTCGTCAAGTACAATGATGTTGACAAGATCATCGATCAAGTTCAGCATGCCATTTCACGTGCTCCTCAGCAACTATTATTAAATCATGTCCAATCTCTTGCCACAAAATTCAGGAAACTCAGAGCTGATTTGAACTATTTCGGAAACGTTTTGAGTGGCCTCAGCATTCGAAATCGTTTCAGCTTTTTGGAACAATCCCTTCCCAAAAACGTCAGTGCCACATCTGAGTGGATCGCGCATTCTCTGAAGGCAATGAAGGCACTCTGTTCTATCCTACTCGAGGTGAAATACAGGGTTTTCGCCGCTTTCCTGATGGAAGCTGCATTTCTCGAATCACCGCCATATGAATTCGAGGCAACTCGCGCAGTCTTCCTGTTTGACTCGCCGCCAGTGCCTACTGACGCTCTCATCGATGCATTCAGCACGATTGTGGAGCACCAGGTACAGAAAGACAGTTTCAACAAACATACGCACGGGATTCTCGCAGATTTGCTTGCTACTTCAAGCAAAAATTGTCGAAAATTTCCCCCCCATCTGTCAACTTATCTCATCACGCAGAACCTGTCCGATTTAATCGTGTTGAAGAAGTGCGACAATTCATGGTTATGTGAATGTCTAACAATGGAGCTGAAAGTCAACTTCGGCAGTTCCTCAACAAATTACTTCGACAACTCCCGTGCGAAGTCTAGTAGGAGAGTTGTCGAAGTAATTTGGGAGCTGGCATTTTCAGCCGAACATCATTGCCGTTGTCTATGGAAAGACCAAAAACACCAGGACCGCTTTCCACCCGAGAGTCAAGAAACTTTGGATTGCGTGAGGGGAGCAATGGAATCGTCGGCAACCCCTTCAGCCGTCGCTTTGATTCAAACGCAGTCACTTAACGCCGTGGTAGGGCGACCTAACCTGACTATGACACCGGTCTACATGGAAGAGCCGGAGGAGGTGTTTATCGACAGTTCTAGTGAAGAAGACGAAATCTTGGATGAAATCCGATTTCCAGCTCATCCATTCCTGGCCAAGTCCCTACCGGTTTACCGTCAACTTGAAGACGACGTATATGCCGCGTTAGACTTGCGGATCGCTGTGGTTGCGGAATTTCTTCAAGGGTGTGGCAGCACGATAGGCCGATACGACGAACCTCCATACAAAGCAGAAGACACAATGCGAATTCTCACAAGATTTGTGCCGAGATCAGCGCCGGTGAAGATCCAGCGGCACTTTGCTGCAGCTTGGAGAGCTGGCATGGAGGAACTTGCAGGTACAAACCTTCAGGCGACACTTGCAGAAGTCCTAGTCGATTCAAGGCTCTTGTCCATGTACAGGGACGAGGAAGAGGAAGGAGATTTTGTGGGATATTATTGGCTGAAAGATCCGAGTGCTTTCCGGATGTTCATCGAGGGCATGAAATTTGTGGAACAACGCGACGATATCGGTTCAGGCTTTAAAACAAAGATCGAAACGATACGAAACTCAATGACGAGCCAACAAACGACCCATGAGGAAAATGTAGAGGATTCAGGTTAATTTCGGTGGCTGTCGTGGGTCCGCAGGGGAAGTGGGAAAGAAGAGAAAGAAGAGAACGGTGTCTAGTGGGTATCCTAGAAAACCGTTGACTACAGCGATTTGTTTCTCAGTGATCAAATATCAGACTCCCTAATTGTAAACCTTCACGAGCTTATTAAACGAAGACCCATCCTCCAACACAACCGTCTCCTCAACCAACTGATACCCCCGCCATTTCGGGAGCAACACAATCCAAAACGCCCAGTAGAGAAACGCAACGGCAATGAAACCAAGCCCGACGGCGCAGTACGTGGCGTACCAGAAGCTGACGTCTCCGCCCGTTGCGCCGCCGGCCGGTGGGTACCATGGCATAATGAGGAGGAAAAGATTGACAAGGCAGGAGAAGATGAGGGCGATGTTCCTGCGATAGCGAGAATGAATTGAGTTCAGCGATAGGTGAATGATCGAGGGCAGAGGAACCAAAAGACGAACCAGGCGTGATACTCATGCGGCGGCTGTCCCTCGCGGAGTCGTCTGCGTCGGAGGATGAAGACTGCGATAGCGGTGGCGAAGCTGAATACGTTAGCGGGGTAGCTTTGCAGATCGACCACTGGCAGGGTAAGTAAATGAAAGGTATATCAGATTTGCCATAGTTAAATCACGATCGAACAAGACGCACGGAAGTTGAACGCATCCCCAGGAGGAGGCGCGACAATCACGATGACAGTCAAGAGCCACTTGAGGGCGACAGGCGCGAAGGGCGTCCCGAACGGCCGCGTCGAGACCCAGAACGCGGGATACGGAAGGATACCTTGACGAGCGATTTCACGAATAACGCGGGATTGGCCCTCTAAGTGAGTAACAACGTTCGTTGATTCAATGAATGATATGAGACAAAATAAGAAGTACGCACGGAGCACAGCCATGAGATTCCCGAAAGCACTGAGCGAAACAAGCGCAGGGAGGACACGAGCGCCTGCGTGCTGGCCAAATACGTTCGTGAAGAAGAGTCCAGCGACGAGTGTGCCGGATTTTTTGATCGTTTCTCCCGGGACGGCGGCGAAGTACGCGACGTTTGCGAGCTGGGAACGCAGAGCCATATCAACCTCCCCTCATTACACCGTAAATTGCAGATACGCACCACGTAAAGCACCGACACGATCCCCAACGAGAGATTCGACGCCGACCTAATCGTCTTCCCCGCATTCCCCCCAATCTCATTAATCACGTTGATGCCGTTCGTGTATCCCTGGAACGCGTAGTTCACTTTGACTAGGGCGTTGGCGATGTCGTTCCCAGATTTCGTGGAGCCGGCGAAGGAGTTGTGGAAGTTGATGTGTGGGTCGACGACGCGTGTTTTGCCGCTGAGGACGACGAAGCCGGTGATGGCGATGAAGACGAGGGTGATGGTTTTGAGGAAGCCGACGAGGTTGACGAGCTGTCGGGGATCGCGGTGAGATTGATCATTGGTGAGTAAAAGACGGGTGTAGGAGGGAAGGAGCACTGACCCGTAACGACCATTTTGTGGATGCGAGAACGAAGGAAGCGGCGACGGTATAGCAGGCAATTGCCACACCACGGGTCAGCCATTCCGTTGGACTAGCATTTAATGAGTGATCATCTCGAAGGGAGGCGAAGGAGAAACTGAACCTATCATTTCCCGCAGAAAACAGCAAGTAGTTGGCGCACACGATAGAATTCGCAGCGGAGAATTCGAGGATAACGGTGATGGCGGCGAAAGCTTCAGATGAGATGTATTAGCACTGATTCTACGGAAGAGGAGGAGGAAAAGGATGCGTACCAGCGGGGAAGAAGTACTTGGGTTTGCGATAAGCTTGTTCGAGATACACTACCTGGTGGCGTCGACTATTAGCTATCATCCGTTGAGAGCGGTCCCCGAAAGAAGATCGCACCTCTGCACCGGCTCGATGGGGGAACATTGACGCCAGCTCAAGATATAGAGCCAAGCCAGCGTAGGCGATGATCATGCCAATCTTTGTATCGTCGAGCGTTAGAGAATTGAGACAGAGAATGATGTATTGAACAAGACGTACGAGCCAAAACATCATGACCAATCCTGGGCTTCCCAATCCTCTGAGAAGACTCCCCGGGGTGGAGAAGACCTGAGGAACATGACGAATTAACGAGATGATAACATCGATCGAAGAGATATACACACCCCAGTCCCGATCATGTTGTTGCTAAATAGCAGTCACAGTTAGCCCCAGTCCCCAGCGGAAAAGAAAGAGATTCGATTCACATGTTAAGAAAAACAACACTCAGGTACCCAACGTTCGTGCCTAAGGCGGAAACGGTTTCTGTCGGTGCGCCGCCGGGATTGGAGGCGACGCGGTCGAGGGTGACTTTGCTGGCGACATCGATGCCGTCTTTTTCTGGGGTATATTTCTCATCGGAGTTCACCGATTCCGCGGGAGGGACCGCAGTGGATTTGTCGTCTGAGGACATGGTGAGCGGAGGGGGGAGGAGGAGGAGGAAGGGGGAGAGAGAGGTGGCGAGAGCAGAGGCAAAGCAGCTGAAACACCGAGATCCATGTGCTTTTATACTTTGGAGTTACGCGAGTGGTGTGGGGGATAAGGCGTGAATTTGATGGGAAGTCGCGTCAATTGGCGACATGAGGATCCAGAAGGGAGGGATACAGAACAGGTCCTAAGAATTGAAGTCTAGCATCCTGGAACGCAGAAGAAGGAAAAGGCTAGGTTTCTCCTTATGTTGAATGGCGAGGGAGTGAACGAGGACTGCGGCTTTCTCAGCGTTTGTTTTCGGCGAAGATGGCGCAATCGCGCGTCTGTATGATTCAATGCGACCGATACAGAAAGTGCTTGCGGATCATCATCCATAAAAGGATGATAGCGTAGAGACTTGGCCAGCTTTGCTGATTCTTTAGCATGCGAGCCGATGTCGCGTAGAAGACGTCCGAATCGGAATGGCAGCTGTGTTTCATGCAAGTTGTCCGGAACAAGAGAAGTTGGAAAACAGACATTGGAGGCTGGAAGAGTGAAAATCGAGTTAGTGAATCCTGGTAATCTGGCTTTGAAACTTTAGACCGTTACACGTTGAACAGTGTCTCGCACCGGCACTGCACTTTTGTCATCTGAAAATTGCATCCCGAGTCGAAGGATGCGCATGCGCCCTGGCATATATAGCTCGGCGGGGCGACTCATAGGGTTGTTTCTACGACGATTAGTCGAGGCTCGGGGATCGTGCGCCATAATCGGGCGGACGGAGCGAGTATGAAGATTTTTGCTAGAAAGTTGGTGGGTGTTTGAGACAAAAGGCAAAGCACCGCCACCCGGCAGATACCGAAATCAGATGATTTTGATGGCTAGTGATCTGGGTTTCCTTTTTGTTAGAGTTCTGCGCATTGAATCACAGCACGGAGATAGGATCATAGAGCTAAAAATCATCAGCAGTAAAGATTTTCACCTCGACCTAAGTGAAAGAACAAGGAAAATACGAAGCCCACACGCAAGGGGACGTTTTTTAGTCGATGGTTACCATTGGTTAGTCAGAAAGCAAAGAAATTGAGTGAAATGGAACTCACGAGAACGACCCCTAGATTCCGCAACAATTCCAGCAGAGCCGACAGAATTTCAATTCCTACAATTACATTTTTCTACTCATACACTTTCACAAGCTTATTAAACGCCGACCCATCCTCCAACACCACCGTCTCCTCAACCAACCTATACCTCCGCCACTTCGGGATAAACACAATCCAAAGCGCCCAATACAAAAAAGCAATAACGATGAAACCGAGGCCGACGGCGCAATAGGTGGCGTACCAGAAGCTGACGTCGCCGCCAGTGGCACCGCCCGCGGGTGGGTACCAGGGCATGATGAGGAGGAAGAGGTTGACGAGGGCGGCGAAGATGAGAGCGATGTTCCTGTGGGTGCGGGTTGAGCGATAAAGCGAAGAGTAAAGAAGACGAAGGGCTAACCAAGCGTGATATTCGTGCGGCGGCTGCCCCTCTCGGAGTCGTCTGCGGCGGAGAACGAATACAGCGATGGCGGTGGCGAAGCTGAATACGTTTGCGGGGTAGCTCTGCAGATCGACCACTACAATTGAAAGAGTTCGAATAGAGTCAGTGATCATGAGATAATTCCGCATTGATCTCGTGAAACGCACGGAAATTAAACGCATCCCCCGGCGGAGGCGCCACAATCACAATGATAGTCAACAGCCACTTGAGTCCCACCGGCGCGAGAGGTGTGCCAAACGGCCGTGTGGAGACCCAGAAGGCGGGGTACGGGAGGATGCCTTGGCGCGCGACTTCGCGGATGACGCGGGATTGGCCGTCTAGAAGGGCGTTGGAATGAGTTATATGTAGGTTCCGTGAGAATGGAAGGGGAGAAGAGGAAGGGAGGACGCACGGAGCACCGCCATGAGATTTCCAAAGGCGCTGAGTGAGATGAGGGCGGGGAGGACGCGTGCACCGGCGTGTTGTCCGAAGACGTTTGTGAAGAAGAGTCCAGCGACGAGAGTGCCTGATTCTTTGATCGTTTCGCCTGGGACGGCGGCGAAGTACGCTACATTCGCGAGCTGCCGTGAAAAGTGATATGCGTATCAGCTTCTGCTCCTCTCCCATCCCCACCAACAGAGAAAAATAATCCAACACACCACATAAAGCACCGACACGACCCCCAACGAAACCCCCGACGCCGACCGAATCGTCCGCACCCTCTCCGCCGCACTCCCCCCGATCTCATTCATCATATTGATCCCATTATTATACCCCTCGAACGCATAATTCACTTTCACGAGGGCGTTGGCGATGTTGTTGCCGGAGGTGGTGGAGCCGGCGAAGGAATTGCGGAAGTTCGCGTGCGGGTCGGGGATGCGGGTGCGCCCGGAGAGGACGACGAAGCCGGTTATGGCGATGAAGACGAGGATGAGGGTTTTGAGGATGCCGACGAGGTTGACGAGCTGGGGAGGAGGGGAGGGTGGGTAAGGTGAGTGGCGATTTATATGGATGAATGAGGGATGGCTGATGGGGAAAGAGGGTGTGTGCTTACACGTAAAGACCATTTGGTGGATAGAAGGACGAAGGAGGCGGCGACAGTGTAGCATGCAATTGCGACGCCGCGGGTGAGCCATTCTGTCGGGCTGAACGACGCCTCGTCAGTCGGCTCTCAGGTGACCATGCAGTCAAAGCGAATGACGAACTTGTCATTCCCCGCCGAAAATAACAAGTAGTTGGCGCATACGATGGCATTCGCAGCGGAGAATTCCAAGGTGACGGTCGTAGCCGCGAAGGCTTCACAGTGGAAAGTAAAATGAGATCAAGAAAGCAATGAGTGGAGAGTGGAACGTACCTGCAGGGAAGAAGTATTTCGGTTTGCGATAAGCCTGTTCGAGGTAAACCACCTGCGCGCCGGCTCGATGGGGGAACATCGATGCGAGCTCGAGGTACAGTGACAGTCCGGCGTATGCGATTATCATACCGATCTTTAAATCGCTTTCATTATGCACGGAGGGAACAGAGAAACGATGAATGAATGAACGTACGAGCCAGAACATCATCACCAGTCCCGGGCTTCCTAGCCCTCTCAGGAGACTTCCTGGTGTCGAAAAGACCTGAAAAAACGTGATATATAAGCAAAGGAAGCCAACGCGGAACAGAAATTTCAGCGTACCCCCGTTCCAATCATATAGTTTCTGCATATAGGATACGAGGGATCATAGTGAGTTTGAAAACTGAGAGAGAGGAAAGGGCGATACGCACATATTGAGGAACACCACACTGACATACCCCACCTGCTTCCCGAGTGCCGAAACCTTCTCCGTAGGGGCCCCACCTGGATTCGAGGGCACACGCTCGAGGCTAACATCGACTTGATTTGTCGTCTCCACGGCGCCGTCTTTTTCGGGGGTGTATTTTTCGTCAGCGTCGGAATCGCGGTGGAGGGATTCGGTGGGGGGGACGCCTGGGGCGGAGGACATGGCGGATTTCAATCGTGACTCGTGAGTGGGTCGTGAAGAGGGAGGCGGAACGGGAGAGGCGAGGCGAGGCGAGATCCATGTGCTCTTATAGGTCGGAGAAGTGTGGAGGATAAGACGCGAAGGTGATGGAGAAGTCGCGTACGTAAATGTCTTGGGAAGTTTCGAGGTGAGAAATCTGTGGTGGATGGAAGACGACAAGAATAGACGGCGGGCTATCCCGAAGCTCGGAATCGAGATGCAGATAGCGATTTTATTTATCTTGAGGGGTCCTTGTAGGTTCGAGTGGGAGTGGTTGCTTCCCTTTGCTTCCGTGCCTGTTTCGTTTACGAGTCTTCGGATGGCGCAATCGCGCGTCGAAATGACTACATTCGCTTGAGTGTATAGAGCTTCTCCGGATCATCGCCAGACTTCGCCAGATATGATATGCGAGCGCGAAAAGATCTTTGTCGATCCGACTCGAGCAGCGAAAAACACAAGAAAAACACAGAGATATCGCCGTACAGAGACCAGGGCGACGACGAACCCAACGACCAAGAATTATAAGACAATGTTGGACTTGGAAGCTTTGAATTCAGCGCGGCATCTTGATTCTCGACAGACAAAAGAGATTGACTTGGCGGTAGAGAATCTCTCGCGTTGCCACAGTGCTTCGAAAGTTCGGGAATCGAATCTTATCGGCCGTGTAGAAGAGCAGTCATTGCTCAATAGACAAGAGGGTTCGAGAGAACGAGTCAATTGAGTCAGCCGAGAGTCCAGAGACCAGGGCACTGCCAGAAGGAGTTTCTGATTTCAGTCGTGGACGTTTGAGAGAAGAGCGAGAGCACTGCCACAGCGGGAAAACCCGCGATCAAGGACATCAAAGGATGTTGATCGCCGGACTGTGGGTTGAAGGTTTCTTCAACTTTCTTGCTATCGAGTTGCTGAACGCTGAGAGGTCAAGTCATTAGAATAAATTTCTTCGGCAAAATTTTGAGTGATGAGATCCTGCGTTACGAAGACGACAAAGTTCGACCTTCAAGCTTCAAAAGCAACCAACAAAGCTGAAAACGAGTTCGTAGTGTTTTGCGTCTGAGTTCGACCGGTATTTTCTTCTTTGTGGTTTAGATTACACTGTGAGTTGTTGGCATAAAGGACATTGGAGTACAGCACATACGACCGGGTCCGAAAAGCTGATCGGTATCGCTCGGGATCGTTGTCTTTAATTTACTTTCTTTCTTCCTCGCGATCAAGTTCTTGCAGGCCTAGGCTGTATCTACCCGACTGACAGACAGATGAGTTGGTATAGTACCACTGTCTCTTTCCGCGTGCCGGAGCACTGCTGCGACTGGGTGCTACGCTGCTCATTAGTCTCTCGTAGACAGACGCTACAACAATATGGACCTCGTACCTGCGGTTGTTGTAGCTGCTCATGTAGGTATATTATCATCCCATCGGTGATGTTGGGTTCGATTACCTGCGGCGGTTTGGAATTCCTCCTTGGGTGCTTTTTTCCTTCTTATTTGCGCTGTCATAATAAATATTACTCTATCCCGCGTCCGTCGTTTCCAATTTTCCTTGCCTATTTACACAAGTTTACTTCACCCGGTGTCGGCCGACGGAGCCTAACCCCGACCGAGTCACACGTCACACCTATTCCTCTCTCTTCTTACCCTCATCATCTTTCCTTTGACGTTCCTTACAATGCGACTACGATACTCCCTCCTCCTCCTCATCCGCTGCGCCCTCGCCTCCCCCCTTCTCTCCGGCGTCAAAAGCCACCTCCAACTCACCCTCTTCGAAGCTTCAGCCAGCGCAGGCCCCAAGAGCCACACCCACCCAGAACGCTGGTCCCCCGAATTCTGGGAGAAAATCATCATCAGCGGCGTCTTTGTCCTCCTCGGCGGTGTATTCGCTGGGTGCGTTCACTCTCCTCACCTCGACGGACGGGTTTTGTTGTGCTCCGACCGACTGCGCGCTTACCTCCGTGGGCGCGGGTTTCAGGTTAACTCTGGGCCTGATGGGTCTGGACGAATTACATCTACGCGTACTTGCGATGGCCTCGGACGACGAGACGGAGAAGAAGAACGCCAAGAAAGGTGCGTGGGCAGGTTTCTCGATGTGGTGAACGCGGGCTTACTATCGTCGCTCGACACATACTCTAGTGCTGAAACTGCTACAGAAGGGCCGACATTGGGTGCTCGTTGTGCGTTTGCTTTCTCTCTTCACCGTCCTTCAATCGACGCATTCGCTCCCAATCCAGGTTCTCCTCCTCGGCAACGTCATCGTAAACGAAAGTTTGCCTATATTCCTCGACAGCGCCGTGCGTGATTAAAATTCTCTTTCGACTTACTCGCCTATTGACTTCTTGCAGATCGGCGGCGGCATCGCCGCAGTAGCCATTTCGACCACCGCAATCGGTCAGTCGGCCAAGCCACCCCGGTGTCATAGCTAACATCTCGATTTCTTTTCCTGCTGCAGTCATCTTCGGGTATGCTCGAGCGCACCACCATTGACGCAGATCATACAACTCATCTTTCTGCATTACTTCCTTGGTTTCACAGCGAGTGAGTTTTATCATTCGCTTTTTGCTTTGCTTTCAGTTGTCTGGGTGTCTTGGCGCGAGCTTCGCCCTCTCGCGTAATTCACTCTTCTTCTTCTACCGCTCTTGGCTTCGGCTCCCTCAGCGTTGGACGTCCATGGCGAACCTTACCCGTTTGCTCGCGAAATTCTGGCCCTCAATTTCTCATCCTTCACACTACATCTATTCTTCTTTGTTTTTGCCTTGCGTTCATATTCTTTCCTGGATACTATCTATTTTTCCTCAATCCCAAACACTCACTCATCCATCTCCCCCAGAATAATCCCGCAAGCCCTCTCCGTCCGCTACGGCCTCTCCATCGGCGCCGCCTGCGCGCCCCTCGTTCTCGCCATGATGTACATCTTCGCCCCCATCGCGTACCCCATCGCCAAGCTCCTCGATGCGGTGCTGGGGATTGGGGAGAGTCATACGTATAAGAAGGTGTGTGGAATCAAGTTTTGTCGTGGAGCCTTTTGTCGAGAAATGAATTTCGCGTTATCCTTCGTCCCTTCGCGTTATCCTTCGTTTATTCGCATTGTCCTTCGTGAATCCGCGTTATCTTTCCTTCCTGATTGTCCTTCGTTTCTTCCCAATTATCAATTATCCTTTCGCCTTGTTGTTCGATGAAAAGGAACCACGCTGACGCATCGCCGCACCCACACAGGCCGAGCTGAAATCGTTCCTCCAATTCCACCGCCATGGCGAGGAGCCGCTAAGGGACGATGAGATTGGTATCTTGAACGGCGTGTTGGAGTTGAATACGAAACATGTGGAGGAGATTATGACGCCTATGAAGGTGCGTCCTTGTCTCCTTCCTTTCCTGCCTGCCTTTCTCTCTAATCATTCACCTCTCATCACTTCAACCCCTCCTAGGATGTCGTCACCCTCTCCGCCTCCGCCACCCTCGACCCCAAGCTCGTCGAAACCATCCTCCTCTCCGGGTACTCCCGCTTCCCCGTGCACGAGCCCAACAACCCCGACTCCTTCGTCGGCCTCTTACTCATCAAGAAGCTGATCAAGTACGACCCCGCGCTGGGGTGGCCTGTGGGGCGGCTGGCGCTGAGCATCTTGCCCGAGGCACCGCCGAGTATCAATTGTTTTCAGGCACTGGATTATTTGTGAGTGGGTTTTTTCTACCTTCTGTTTGAATTGGGCGTTGTTTCGTTTGGAGGGTGCTGAGTGACGTTTCAGCCAAACTGGACGCGCGCATCTGTTGCTTATTAGTCGGACGCCGGGGAAGCCTGGGGGTGCGATTGGGGTTGTCACGCTCGAAGGTGCGCATCCGCTCGTTCTGCTTTTTTTCTCTCGAATCCTGCATTCACGCATCACAGACATAATCGAAGAGATCCTTGCCGAAGAGATCGTCGACGAGACAGACCGCTACGAAGATAATGTGACGAAGCAGCAGGCGAAGAGGTTGACGAACGCTGCTGTTATGCGGGGGTGAGTATCTCTCCATCAACCCCTTAACATTCTCTTTCTCTCCCTCATTCATCTTTCATCACCTACAGAATCGTCGAACGCCGCCAACGCGGCACCTCCCTCACCAGATCCGCCGGCGAGCTCACCCCCATCTCCACCTCTCCTTCGGGCGATGGGAATATTGGGGAGCGGACGTCGTTGATACACGATGCCTCGAATGCGAGCACGGCGACGCCAAGTCGGGCCTCGAGTGTTGCGGGGCGGGGGAGGGGTGGCTATGGGAGTACGGCGCACTCGTCGTGAGGCGTTGCGTTCGAGTCCATGTAGCGGGGTGCTGAGTCGGCGAGGGGAAGAGAGACAGACACATTGTTTGAATTAAGATCACCGTCGTTCATTCATTCTTACTCGACTTATCCATACTGTAAAGCTCTATTTATTCCAGCTTTGTTTTGTGCTTTGTCGAGTCGATCGTTGAATTTTTACACAATTTTGAATTCTACATAGCATTCTGATGCCAACCCGTGGCTTTCGGGTCGGAGGTATTGTTCATTTACTGTCAACCAAGAGAGTGCCGCGCCATCCGTAAAATTTCTCTTCAAAGCCATCCTTCCGCTCCACATGCTGGTCTCAACAGGACCGTTCGGGACGCCCTTGGTGCCTGTCAGCGTGTCGCGTTCAAGTCGTTAACGATTATTGTCGTTGTGGCACCTCCCCAACGGACCTATGATTTATTACCGGGCTTTTTTCGACGTATCAGGACTCTTTACAGTAATGAGCAAATAAGTATGCCGCGATAGTCAAAACGTTGAAATGAAGCATGAGTAAAAAGATAAAACAGACATCAAAGCACTACGCCTGCATTACAACCGTGCCCATGGGAGAAACCTTGAGTCTCCAGCCGGGCTACATGAAGCAGCACATTCGCAAAACCCCGATAGTGCTTGCCCTGAGAGTTTGATCCAGATGGGTGTGATGATGTACCTTGTGTGAAGCAACGTTCCGGGGTTGAGTTTAGACGTTCACAGAGGTTCGGCTAGGTCCGATTATCAACCTAATCACCGTAAGATTAAGGGTATTACTGGAGATTAGGCAGGCTACGGGACACCTTGATTCATGAGCAATGGAATTTGTGTCAAACCGGCAAGGAAAAAACGAAAACAAAATTTGATGCAGCCCATAAATTCAAAACGCGAAGAAAAATACCAAGGCACCACTGCGGTCGTACAACCGCGCCCGAAGCACGACACAGCCCTACCTGGAACTGGGTATTAATATCAGCACCCGACGGAAGTGAGGGGAAATCTTGACCAGGCGTGGGACATAGGTAGGTAGAATCATGTACTTTGCGCGGAGTTCCGAGTGATAATCGGTTCAACTTCTTTTTGCGTGTCATAAGTAAGCAAACCGAGTTCAAATCCCGCTCTGTAACGACGAGAGGATGTAGGCGTTGATTTTGCTGTATTCGAACATGGCTGCTGACCTGAACCTACAAATGGGATTGGTTTAGAATGATCCGCCCCCAAGTGCATATGTAGAGTCTGTGCTACTAAGCGTCCTATTCCGATCTTTCTTCGTTATTTTTCATCAATTCTCTTTTCTTTTCGTATCGTATCCCGTAGCTAGTACTAGAAAATGTTAAACGAGGTCAATCAATTTTGGATTTTCGCACCCACATATTATTTCGGATTCGCACTCGGCTTGCGTCGTCTAAAGTCCTAACATAAACCACAGCGGCATTCTTCGCCCACAATTAATTTCGGGAAGATGGCACGAAGAGTATTGGTCGCTGAAGTCCCATAGGCGTCCACAGTTTTGCCGTTGGTATCATCATCTACGTCGCAGCGGATGTACTTACACCTCAACGTAGCGTAAGGCGGGCATTTTCTCGAGCATGAAATCTTCCAGCACGATGGATGAAATTGGTTCACCAAACGGGCAGTCGGTGTTGAAGTGCAAGGAGGGATCAGTGGCGAAGGGAAGGTGACAGTGGAAGGATACCTTCTCGATTAGATTCCCTGGTTGCAATGATGCGAAGAGGGGATATATGCTGCGATCGATGGGGGAAATCAAGCGATCGGGGAGAGAGTCGAAGCATAGGTGTTTGAGGTAGTACAAACTCAGATTGAGCTGCTTGAAAGATGCGTCGCTATCTACAAGATGTGTGGGCAGATGGGGAAGAGTTCCGTATGAGTAAGTTGATTGTCTAGATTGTTTTTGTATTCTAGTAGTATTCGATAATGCCAGCCCAGCTCATTAGGTTCGATGTGAACCTCACCTTCTCTGTATCGTTTATTGACTATCACCGGTTCGTCACAGGACTTTCGAGGTCTAGTTCTACCGGGTCCGGGCAGAAAGGTGGATTAGTAGTGTTAAATGTGTGGGATAATTCGGAGAAGTAGCCGTGGTAGCAATGAGCAATATCCAACAATATCAACTTTTTTTGGATTGATGTTGAACTTTGCGCATGGCATCTATTCCGCAAGAGCTCAGCTTCATATACCTATGTGGTACTTAAGCCGAAAGAGAGAGCATGGACGATGTCTATTCAAGTAACATTACACGCTTATGTAGGGAATAAAACAAGCCCCCAGAACGCGAGACACAGAAGTATGATGCTGCACCTGGTGATGTTCAAAAGGTTACTGATTTCACCGTCAATTGTCGCTAATGGATACCCAAGTGATGCAGATAGCCCCGTAGTTGCAATATCTGCACCAAGGATGGAACCAAAATCCTCCATCACCTGGCGGTCTTCTTCCCTCCACGTTGTCGTGCCAAGGTAAGTTTTGACCGTGATCTCGGGTAGTCCCAGCTGTTCTATCTCTGACCGCGACAAAGGCATGCTACCATCCGGTGTAAGTGACCAATGAAATCCGATTTGGGACAGGTTGACAGATAGAACATCATGCTCGTGAGCAGCGGTCGGATTGGCGACGAAAAGGAAGATATCATCCTCAGGACGTAAATATTCCTGATTCCAGTTGGATTTGCTCATTTCCATTGTCAATCTAAGATGTGTCACAAGAGCTGAAAGAACCACGGAATTAATTTCACTCTAAGTTCAACAATTTGATTACCTATGTTTTCAATAGACAAGTTTCGTTTCGACTAGAAAAGATATTGTTCAAGCCATCGCTCGCTGTAAATATGGACAAAATGAGACGCACGTGAGAGGATTGGAGGATATGACTCAGTTGAATGTAACATGCTGCTGATATTGTTTCCATATCCTCAACTCGCAAAAACCAGTCAAACAAGGGGCGTGTTTCCCATTCATTTAGTTTAATTTCGTGCAGAGCACGGAGAGAGATTCTGCAAAACGAAGCATCGTACCCTCAGCTTGTGGTTGAGTTACAGGACGTACCGCGTGAAGTGACCTAACCGACATGACTCCAAACTGGATTTTGCCCCTCGAGGTATCCAATACTGATCCTGATGAGCAATGCTCGTCCTGGTTGGAAATACCGCGACTTTTTCAACCAGTTGTGGTAGTTTCCCGTTCGTTTGGTCAAGCGCATAAACAGCACCTAAATAAAGTGTTTGTGGGATCCCAGAAATGCAACGAAAATCAGAGCGATCAGGGAGCATTGCCAGTAGATCATGTATGGTCAATCTCCGCAATATTTCCTGGTCTCCACAGCCGTGCCCCGGAACAACAGACTGGAAATATTCAAGCCATTGAGGATCTTGGGATCTCAGATCTTTGTACCACGGCACCTGGTCCCCAGGCTCGACAAGAAGGCTGCCCGAGGAGACGCGGAACCACTCGCTGTTAGGCTCATTGAGCCAGCCAATGTCCATGGAATAATTCCGAAAGCTCTGCAGAGAGATGTATCAGGACAAAGAGTGTACTGCTGAAGCAAGCGGCACCTGAAGTTGCATCCCCTGAATTCAAGTGAGCAAATGACATAAGGTCAAGGACAGAAAAGTAGACCTCACATGACTTACCAAGACATACAATGTATACAAACGGCTGAGATGTGTTGGGAGCTTCTAAACAGCATCCTCCACTGGAATCAGTTCTATGAGAAAATATTAGAATAAGTTCAATACTTGGGAATTATAAAGCTAACCATCATGGAAAATCAACCCGTTCATTGACCGGGAGCTGGTTATACCATATAACTGGAACAAAAAAGGATGGCTAATGCTCCCCGTTTCCAATGGCAATCACACCTAAATTGACTGCTTACCGCTGATGATTCTCTTCTACCTCTGATCTCCACTGCACCAATATTAGGAAATAGCTAGAGCACATACTTAACAATTCACATACTTGCGCGAAGTCCGGGTCTGTGCAGGCCATGACTGTAAATGTATCTTGACTTCCCACAATTTTTGCATGATATGTTTTTCGTTTTCCTCTCAAAACCCGTGTGCGGTAAACACTGCTACCATGTCGTTGAACTGCAACAGTCTGGAAAACATCATCCTCTCGAATGAATCTGAGGACATGAAGATCGCCAACTCGTATGTGTCGATAATCTATGTCTTCCTCAGGTATGGTCTACATCGAATTCACAGAGAAATTGAGGACATACCCTTATCTTCCTTTGCAGAGCCTGCACTGCTAGTCAAATACAGCCCGTTACCCTGGATTGTGAAGTCGCTGCAGTTCACAAACATGCTTGTATGCAGGTGGGGAGCCTCCATGCCAGACTGTCGTCTTTCACTGTTATGTAGTGCTGCGAAGCTTTCGGCGTGTGAACTGCACTGCGGAGATAGAGAATATAGAACTGACATTCATCCAGGTATCACATAAGTTAATTGCACTCACTTCCTTCCCCATATTTGGGTTAGCAGCAATTCATCACAGCATTTGCAACAGCTTTGGCAAGTACAACTCCTTTATCTAACAGTCACTTGACGAACCTGAATACTGACTAGTGGATGCCCATAGCATGATTACCACACAAACCCATACTTGAAAACATTATCCGAGTCGAGCGACTCGAGCTTTGATAAGTCGTCAATCCTTCTGTGATTTACCACCAATTACAGCTATTTGCGGAACATAAGGCGCGAGCCGTTTTTCCCGTTTTTGGACTATTTTACAAAACAGATTTCGTCTCGCGCATAACTCATAACGTTACTGCCATCCATTGCCGAACCTGAAATAGTGTGTCCTTGAAAGGAACTACATTATGCTAACAGCGGAACTTGATTCTCTCCCACACAACAGCTTTCGGGGAGTAGTGCCAGCAGGCTGGGATATAATACATGACTCTATCTTAGTCTCTCCTAGACAGACACTCTATGTACTCCGAGTCGAGCTCGGTGCCCTCGCTACATAAGTAGCTCTATGTCATGGCTTGCTCATGGCTCACCTCGACATTGCAACATGGCTCGCTTGTCTTTACCTGCTGTGAGATTCTGAACAGCCGCCAGTGCTAAGCCATAGCTCTCAAATGGCACATATTATTCACGCAGGTCGGATCTCGCGTGAGATTCAAGAACTCTAGTGAATGGCTGGAATATGGTGTCATCAAGAGTTATAGCACAGACCGAAGTGTAAGCTGCAAGCTCTGTCATGAATGAAATGAAGTTTGGTAGACTATTGGACAGGGAACCTGGTGGGCGTCTGTCTATGCGGATAGCGGCTTGTATCATACGGTGCCGTGAGTGTGTTCCCTTTATCCAGGCAACCAAAATGAAACTGTTACCCAGGTCATATAATTTGAACGTGTAGCATGCGTGGTCCAAACATCCTCGAAAGAGAATGATAGTCATATACTTACCAGTACTACGGTTGAACCTCAACAGCCTTATGTTCATCGTTTGATTTTGGAATGTATTTGATGAGTATCTACATGCTAATCACACGTTCAAACTCCACACTCTACAGCAGAAATTTATATCAGGCAGGAAAGAATCACAAGTCAGCTCACGAAACAGTATACAGCGACCCACTGTCGGCTTGCACTAACGCCCACCACGCACCCTGTCGAAGACAATCAATATCATTCGAGATGCTTAGCACGAGAGACCGAGAACATTGCCGTCGCGAGTATAACTTTGAACAACGCCGTATTCGAGCCATCCTGCAGAGGATTTAAATCGCATTCTAACCCCTACCTTAAAATTTTTTGTTTGAGGATGGCTAGATTTATCTATAGGAGGACTCACCGCGGGAAGGGAGCGCTGCACTTTGGGCATGATTGAGGGTGTTCTTGGGATGCAGCGCCTCGCGAAAAGGAACGGCAGCTTTTAAATGGCTGAGGGCTCGGGAAGGAACTCGTTCGACAGATCGTCTTAGTTGGTGCTAGCAGGACATGCTGTGCATAAAGGCCTATCTGTGCGATAAATCTGGAACACTTACAGTACATCTACGAGCTGTATCCGTAGGAAGATTGAAGGGTAGAAGAGAGCAATGATATGGATCGCAGTGCGCATTCTGCACATGCCCATTGCACATGCGACTGGGCCCATGGGGATCATGCATAGTGTCAGTGAAATCTTACTTATTATCTAGAGGTAGAATAGAGGCGAGTTGAATCATACAGCACAAACCGGGCCGAAGCTCTGTCATACTCAACCTCAATCTAGAGCGCTTGTTCAAGAACACGAGCAATCGAGGGCGAAATCATTAAACCTAAATCTCGGATTTTCGGATGATTACCCGTAGGGGTATTTGGTGTTGAGATGCTCTCTGTGAGCGGGACTTCACAATACTCCACTTCGAGTCGCTGGACTGTCGGGGAAATAGGCCGGAAGAAGGAGTAAAACAGTTCGTCTGTCCAAGGGATAAGGGGTCCACCAATCTTGACGTGGTATAGAGATTGGCAGCCCAGGAGTGCCTTCACACCAGCGAGATCTGACTCAACCACCTTATCAGCGAAGCTCCGAAATGTGATAGCGCGAAGAGCAAGCCAGTCGATCGGGGCTAGAATCTCGAAACATTCTGCATCTCCCATATAAATTGTGAGAGCGCGAACGTAGGGGACAATATGGGGAGAGGATTGAAGCAGCTGCACGAGGCGAGTCGCCAAGACAGTCGCGTCGGGATCGCAAAAACCCATCCCTTTGTCCCATCTTTCATCTTCATCTTCTGAGATGGAAATCTCGCGAAAGAGAGCTCTCTGAGCTGCTGGGACGAGGGCACGGCTCGTGAGTGATGCAGCCTTCAAATCCACTGCATCATCCAGGTATCCGGCGATGGCATCCCACAATTCTTGAGCGCATCAGGAAAAGCCTCCCACGGGAATTCCCCTCGCTTTCCCCCAATTCCCTCCGAATTACCCCGGATAACCTCGCTTGGACTGATTCCCTTCCTAGCAACGTGCCAATCTAGTTACCGCTAACTAGCACCTAAATTTCCATTGGTTTCCTTATGTTTCTTTCACATTTCTTGAGCATATCCGGAGCGTTTCCCGACATTCACTTCGTTATAATTCAAAACTGCCCAACAGGGACTTCATTAAACGGCTGTAGACTACATGGAAGAGGTATACGATAGCACTACAGTCAGTACTACATCTGAGATAATTAAATGATACCAAAAAGTTAGTGAATTTCAACGAAACAAGCACCGCGACGACAAATCCTAGTCCGAATCCGGCACGTCAACAAGCTGAATCAAGGTTGCAGAGCTGCCGTTAGTTGTATGAGCCACTGAATCGCTCTCACTAAAGCATCGCATGAGCGACGAAACGACACAACAACAACGACTTACGTGACATCGTTGAACAGTTGATGAAGAATGTTGTGCATGCTGTTGGGCGCCGTGTTGCGGGTCTGCGAAAGGGTCTCCATATGGTTGCGGTAAGTGGATTCATAGGCGTCTTCGGTAAACGGGATGTTCTGACGCCGCCCGGTGTTGCGGTACTCCACGAGAGCTGCATATACCTTGGGACGGTTAGCACGATATCGAAACATTGTGAGTAGATTTACGCACCGCCGTGGCTGCGAGGGCAACCATCGCATCCGGAAGTTCACGCTCTGAAGGATGCTTACGCGAACGAGCGGGGAAGCGGTCGAGGTTTTGGGTCACAAACGCCGGATTCGAGAAGACTTCCTCCTTGATGACGAAAGAAATGGCGCCCTGAGTGAAAGGTTGATCTAGACGAAGACGTTCCTGAAGGCAGATAAAAACATGAACCAATACAAGAAGGAACAACATACCCCATTTGGTGGAAAGATATAGCGATGGTCCTTGAGCAATTCTTCGACGCGGGTCTTGACTTTTTCGGAAGAGAGGCCGGCCAGCGAAAAGAAAGCAGGGACGCAGGTGACGGCAGTCCGCTTGAAGTTCCCGCGAAGGATGTTGATGCGGTCGATAGGCTAAGATGTGCTCAGAATGTATTATATTGAAAGAAAAGACAAAAAGAAAATGCGCACGATGGAAGAAAGCAGAGCAGCATACGGAGCGTCGAGCCCGAGCCTTCCCAAGATATGGGCGGCAGCTGGGATGTCGACAGCGGCCTGAATCATGCGCTCACGGGCGTATCCAGCGCGCGAGGTCATGCGCGGATAGGCATCGATGAACAAGAGCTCGATCTTGATGATAAAGATGGCGCCGCGCAACACCTGTTGAAGCATGATGGGCTGAGCTGTGAGACTGATGTCCCGACCGGGAGCGGGCAAGACGATGATGGTGGTTATGTGCCAGACGGTAGGAGGAGCGACGCCACTAGAGACTGCAGCACCGTTGGCGGGTGCGGGTGCAGCGGCGGGTGGGGCAGCGGGTGCAGAGGGGGGCGCTGCTGTGTTCACCAGTGTCGAAGTGCCAGCCCCCTCTGACCTGACGACTGGTTGCTGGGGAGCAGTGAGCAAGACGTCCTCACAATATGAAACGATACTTACCTCAGCTTCAGCTTGCCTGCGGCGACCCTCCGATACCTTCTTTGACTTCTTCGCCTTCTATACATTGTATCGATTAGTGATAAGTAAACGATGAGGCAAAACATGACGCACCTTCTTTTTCTTTGGCGGCTCTTCATCTTCATCAACATCGGCACCCGGAAATCCATCGCTTTCAAGCTCGCTGGGTGGGACAGAAGAGGCGTGACCAGCGGACCCCATTGAAGAACGGCGGCTGCGGTAACCCCGAGAATCCACATCGCTCTCTACGTGCATGCGGGCGACAGCGGACACGGCAGACATGTGGCTGGATGCCGAAGACTTGCGGCTACGAGGCTGCATATCAACATCGATGAACTCGCCATCGTCGATGTTGTTGTCGTCGTATACAGCAGGGCGAAGGGGCGGGGCGTCGGACATCGAGTCATCGGAGTCGTCGACAATGGGCTTAGGCTGCCGAGCCTTCGCCTTGACCTTGACGATGCCATACTATCCCCGAAAAGGGTATAAGTATATGGTAGGATGTACAGTGGAAGCGGAGTCTTACCTCTTCGTCCTCCGATTCAAACAGCAGCCCCGGATCTGCCTGGGGTCAAAATCAGTGGGTGCAGTAGGCAATCAACAGAGTTAGGCATACCGCAGCGCTCCGGGCTTTGTCGGCCTTGTCATGCGACAAGATGACTTGAGGAACCTGCACACTTGGAAAGCCGAAGTCATCGAAACAATAAATAAGGTACACACCTCATCAACAAACTCCTTCGCATCGATAAAGCCGTCCTCGTTGCTGGATGTCGAATCACTGTCGTCAGAGTCGGCTTCAGAGTCTTCGGCTTCGTCTTCGGACGCCGAATCGGCGATGATTTTGGCCCGGGCTTTGGGGGCAGCAGCAGTTTTAGAGCCGTCAGAGCGACCTGGATAGTATGAGAGTATACCAGGTGAAGGAGGAATGTTATTAAGACGCACCTTTTGACTGGAATATGCCTTCACGAGCACTCGACTTGACTTGACTGAAGTCGATGCGGCGGACTGGTGTGGATGGGGTCAAACAGAGCAGAAGAGTGATAAGAAGTGCTTACCTGGCTTGGAGCTCGCGTCCGGAGCGTCTTTGTCGCGCGAATCAGCGCCAGACGGAGGAGGGAGGTCTGAGAGGGTGGTGGTAGATCAACAAGTTGGGTTTGATCATGTGCAAATGATGTCGTGACTCACTTCCCACGCTCGACTTGCCTTTGTTCTTCTTCGATGATTTGGACGCGACAGTGTCTTCATCGTTGTCCCTGGCTCCTACGGGCACGAAAACCTGACATCAAACGAACTCACTAGACCACAACCAACCAACTCACCGTCGTTGAACTCTCGGGCTTTCTTGGCAGGAATATCAGTAGCATCGGCAGTCGATGACGTCCTCTTGCGAGTCTGCGATGAATCCTCTTGAATCCAGCCGGAAGATTGGTCGCGGTTCCAAACTAGAATATATATATCAAGCTCAAAACTGTCTGGGGCATATGTGAAGACTTACCTGCATTTTGCTTTGCGAGTTTTTTGGCTTCCCGACCTCCATTCGCTCCTGTCGCTATCTCAGAACTCTTTCAAGCGTCAAGTATACTGCAACAACTCACTAGACTCGTTCTGGAAGGCAATATTAGCTTCTACTTCTTGAGCAGCCCGCGCAGCAATTGTTGCTTTGCGCTTTTCGGCGGCGAGCTTGCGCTTATCAGCGGTGGTAAGATTATCTTGGGTAGACATTGGGGGAAGGAATGTGAGTAGATTAAAGAAGGTGAGTGTGTTGAGTGGGGGGAGAAAGAAAGAAATGGACTGACGTCTGTTTCCCACCCCAGGCTTATCTGTACTTTTCGTAGCCGCTCGCTAATATTCCATCTTTGAAATTGTCCAAAAACGGTGCTTTGTTCCTGGCTCGTGATGCACGAGCTCGGTCTGCTTGCCCGCCGGTTTGAATGCAATATCACGGGTACGATTCTATTTCTTATCATACTCCATATCCTTCCCTTCCCCTCCTGCTATTATCCGTCCTCTTTTCGCTCTCTGTGATGTCGGAAACTGTCTGTGAGGGGTGTAAACAAGGATTTAAGGGGAAAGGTTACACCCTTCACCTCAAGCGCACCCAAAATACTGCATGTCGCGTTATCGCGGAGCGAGAAGCAAATCGGGGATTATTTGCACAGACATCAGCCGAAGAGTTTGGTAGTCATGAAAGCATGAGCTTGCCCGCCGGACAGTTTACCGGTGATCTTTTTGGCGACTACGGGCCCACCGACTTTGACTACCTCAATGATCAGGAGGAGCAGATGATGGATGTGGATGAGGATTCAGGGGAGGAGAGCGGGGAGGATGACGAGGACGATGAGGAGGATGACGAGCGTGATGCGGAGGCGCAGGCAGATCTGGCCCATGGATACGAGGCTCCACGCGCTCAGGCTGCGGCGACGGTGCGCAATACAGATATTCCCCATTCAGGTGCTCCCTCCGCTCCGGCAACCGCTCGCAAAATCAGGCAAGCTGCTGAGGATCGGTTCCACCATAAACCAATTGTGGAGAAGTTTCCCGGCGGTAAGGCCGGAATGCCAGTCGGGAACAATCAGGATCGCAGCTCGGAGAAGGCGTATGACTCTGTTCTCAAAGATCGCGTGTCCTCTAATCCATATGCTCCGTTTGCCTCGAAGACGGACTGGGAAGTGGCTAAGTGGGCGAAGCTTCGAGGGGCAGGGTCCACGGCATTTAGTGATCTCTTGGACATTGAAGGGGTACGCTCCCTAAATTTTAGAGTCTTCCTCGATGTTAACGAATGCCCTCAGGTTCGCGACTCATTAAATTTATCCTACGGGAATTCGGTACAGCTGAACAAAATAATCGATGAGAAACTCCCAGGCCGCCCGAAATTCGTGCGGTCTGAGGTCGTTGTCAATGGCGAAGTCTTTCATCTCTACTCGCGGGATATCCTTGAGTGCGTTCGCGCGTTGTGGGGGGACTCCGATTTTGCACCGTACTTGTTTGTTGCACCGGAGCGTCATTACATTGATAAGGACAAGACGATGCGCATGTATCACAACATGCATACTGGTAAATGGTGGTGGGATACTCAGGTACATATTCATACTTTATTATGGCGCCCTGCACTCATTATTATTCCAGGTCAAAGTCGAGAAAAAATACCCAGGCGCCACGATCATTCCTATTATCATCTCTTCCGACAAAACACAACTCACAGTCTTCGGGAATAAATCTGCGTATCCCGTGTACATGACACTGGGGAACATTCCGAAAGAGATTCGCCGCAAGCCCTCCCGCCGCGCCTACGTTTTATTGGGGTATCTGCCGACATCGAAGATGAAGAACATCAAAAATAAATCTGCGCGCCGCCGTATTCTCGCCAACGTTTTCCACGCCTGCATGACTCACATACTCGCCCCTCTCAAAACCCCTGGCAAGTCTGGCATGGCCATCACCAGCGGCGATGGTGTGACGCGGCGGGGTCATCCCATTTACGCGACTTTCGTTGGGGATTATCCCGAGCAATGTCTTGTGACGGCTATCAAGACAGGCGAGTGCCCCACCTGCGAGGTGCCACGCGATGAGCTCGGGGAGGATAGTCAATTCCCTCTCCGGGATCTAGAGATGATTCTCAAAGCCCTGGATAAACTTGATGAGGGACCAACGATCTATCGCAAGGCGTGTGAGGAGGCGGGAATCAAGCCCGTATACCACCCATTCTGGGAAGACCTTCCTTATACCGATATTTTCCGTTCCATTGCGCCCGATGTTCTACACCAGCTCTATCAGGGCATCGTCAAGCATCTCATCGCATGGCTTAAGGCTGTGTGCGGGGAAGCTGAGATTGATGCTCGGTGCCGTCGTCTTCCTCCCAACCATAATATTCGCCTCTTCATGAACGGCATCTCCGACCTCAATCGTGTCACCGGCAAGGAGCACGACCAGATCTCGCGCTTCATCCTCGGCATCATCATCGACATCCAACTCCCTGATAATCTTCCGTCGTCGCGTCTGCTGGGTGCGGTCCGTGGCATCCTGGATTTTGTGCATCTTGCGCAGTATCCTATGCATACCGACGAGACACTGTCCCTTCTCGAGGAGGCGCTCCGAAATTTCCACAACAACAAAAGCATTTTTGTCGAACTTGGAGTTCGCCCTGACTTCAACCTCCCTAAACTTCACAACTCCTCCCACACCCCATCCTACATCGAATATTTCGGTACTACCGACAACTACAACACCGAGTACACCGAGCGTCTGCATATTGATCTCGCCAAGGATGCCTATCGCTCCACGAACTTCAAGGACGAATTTCCGCAAATGACTTTGTGGCTCGAGCGGAAGGAGAAGATATTCCGGCATGAAAAATACATTCAATGGCGCTTGGATGGCTGCCCTGCTACTCCGTCTCTGAAGCCTTTGCCCCCGGGGATCGTCTACGAGCGGCGTCTCAAGATGACGAAACATCCAACCGTGAAAGCGGTTAAAATACCCACCCTCATCTCAGACTACGGTGCGCGTTCTTTTCGCGCAGCGCTCTCGCACTTTGTTGTCAAGTTCAAGAACCCCACATTCACTCATGCTCAAATTGAAGCCGAGTCTCATACCATTGCCCTCCATTTCAATCGTGTCCCGGTTTACCATCGACTCAAATTCGTCACGGAAGACCCGTACACTGTTGGCGGACCTGAAGATTCCGTTGTGGACTCTATTCACGTCCAACCATCGAAAACCTCGCGCTCAGGTAAGAAGCTGGCTGGCCGCTTTGACACTGCGTTAGTCAACGACGGAACCGGGGGCGTTACAGGCGTTAGTGGTGTGTTTTTGTTTACTCCATTCACGTTCATTCAATCTGATCCATCTACAGGTTATCGTGTCGGTCAGGTGCGGGTGGTTTTCTCCCTGAAGCCGGCACATATCCACAGTCTATTTGGGGACGGTGCCTCTCCCCCAAAGCACCTGGCGTATGTTGAATGGTTCTCGCCATTCACGTCCCAACCCGAGCCTCATCATCTCATGTACAAGGTGAAGCGCTCTCTCAAGGATGGCGCTAGAATGGCAAGCATTGTTCCAGTTGCAAACATTCGTCGTAGTATTCATCTCTTTCCGAAATTTGGTCCCGTTGCTCCTCCTCATTGGACTTCAGCTAATGTTCTCGACGAATGTCCCACTTTCTTTGTAAATTGTTTTTCTGATCGGCATGTTTATACTACAGTGTACTAGAGTTCAATGTATTTAATTCTATAGTTCAAAGCTGCTTTCAGCGGACCTCTAAAGAGCGCAATTCTTATGAACGATCTTATTTAGTGCAATCTCTGTCCGAAAACGGAAATGCTGTGACGGCGAGCAACTTTACCATCAGTAGATGATGGTAAAGTTGCTCGCCGTCACAGCCTTCGGACTCCCAGTCTCTTTTTAGCGCCGAATCATCGGCTGTTGCCGTGAGCGCCTAATAGCACTGTTCATGTATTGTTTTTTACTCCAGCCAGTTCAAGGGAAGTTCGGAAATCCTGCAAGAAAGCTAATGAAGGCAGCTGGGAGCAAATTCATGCTAATTTCCCCAAATTGCTGCTATTTGCAACGCGCAAAAGAAATTTCCCCCAATTACTGGTAATTTTCCGAAGTAGGTTTTTCCTGATGCGATACGTCCTGGTGTCGACATGCGAAGGAAGCGAGCCGAATGACGACGGGTCAGGGTCAAGTTACGGTGGACAACCCCAGGTGAACTTTTGACTGCAGAGCTAGCTGAAAGAACTGGTATACGTCCACACGTGGTGGTAGGTGGTAGAGTCGCAAACAAGCCGTAAGCATTGACACATCAATTTTTGCGGAAGCCGGGCAAAGCCGGGACATCATGATGCTACACGCCGCGTAACATCCCGTGATCAGGTCACGTCACACCCCTTTCTCTTCCTGACCACCACCTCGACTTTGCGAAATGGTGCTGACACGCAGTGCCGCCAAAGCGTTAGCTCGTAAACCTATTACTGAAAGTCTTCCTAATGAAGTTCTCGCCTCGGTGGCGATGGAAGCGCCTAACCAATCCCTCCTCGCGCTCTGCCAAACTTCGCGCCTTTTCCGCGATATCGCGACGCCGGCACTATATCGCAGCGTGGTACTTTCTACGCCCAACGAGGCACAAAATTTCATTCGCACTATGCAAGGTTCTCGCGGAGAATCCGTTTCCGGCTCTGTCCGCCGGTTCACCCTCTTGGACGAGGAGGTGCCGCTGTGAGTTATGAGTTACCTCGATGGGCCTATCTCAACCCGCTATTTATCCCCCAGCGATCTAACTCCAGAGGTTGTTGTGGAACTCACATCCGTTCTGTCTCGATGCCCCAATATCGAACTTCTCGACCTTCTCCTTCAACAATCATCGATTTCCCGGATCTCCTTCAGGACTCGCATTTCCCGCGTCTCTCCACATTTCGATACACCATCAAAAGCACTTCGGTCAAACTCATGGCTCCCTTTCTCAATCGTCACCAGACAATCACGAGCCTGTCTCTGACACAGAAACAACTTCTCTCCGTCGATCTGTCGCATACAATTCAGCTACCGCGCCTCAAACGGTGGTATGGTCCTATCAGCTTGCTCTCGTCATTCGATCTTCACGCAGCGTCGCTCAACTGGGTCGACCTGATCGTGTATCCTCACATGGTGGACTTTGCTACTCCGTTGCGTCAGCTGAGCAAGCAAGACGACCTCGAAGTCCTCGAGTTCATTTGTGCTGCAGATACAGTAGACGAGACCGCGATTGTTGGTCACATTGCAGATTATTTGCCTTCTGTTCAAGTCATTAAGTTCAAGGCAATGCGGCGCGTCTATCCCACCGTCTCACAGGTACGTTTTTCTGTTTCATATATCTTTATACTATTGTTCACATCGATGTGTATGCTGATTCCGTATCTTGCTACGTTCAGGAGAACGCACCCGTGATGGCAAAGCATCTCGAGAAACTCAAGGCCCTCCTGATGTTGGAGTTCGTCGGTGAGAACGAATGCAGCTTTCACGACGATTCTGCCATTCTGCAACTCTGGCATCGCGCTTGCAAAACTCTGACTTTGGTCAACATCAGTGCGTGCCGTCTTCGGTCCTTCGTTCTGAATCACTGAGTGAGATTGATCTCGATATGTACAGACGGGACAGAATGGGGACGGATAACCAAGGGCTTCATGGCTCTCAGAGACTTGTGATAATTCAAATCACGCCCCTCATTCTCATTTTTCCTATTAAGGAGCTATTTCGCACCGAGTAAACGGTTGCTTCGGCTCGGATTATTCTTTACGCCGCAATGTTCCCGGGTTGTGCGCCACATCGTGTCCGTGCTGGTCCGTGAACAACACCTAATCGACAGCATTATCGTTCATGCGTATGCCTGCTCGCCGCATTCATCAATGCAGGCAGACTTACTTTGGGCGGATTCTTCACTCCGGCATCCTCAGCCTCCGACTGCGTCGTGACAATCTTGTCTACGACCCCCTCGCGTTTTCCGCCCCGGAATTTCGTCCAGACTTCGTCGCCTTCGTGGATCCCTTCGTTGTTCTTGTCAAGGATGCTTTCTTTGGTGGACGGCATGCTGTTTGGCTGCGTTAGCTCAAAGGATAGAATTTGGTCCCGAAGTGCGTATTACCTCGATGATATGATGTGCTTTCGTGGGGGGAAGAATTCGAAATGCGCCGGAGAGCAGGAGCGCTTATATAGGCGAGGCAATGTCTGCGTAATTCAAAACGTCAGTGGGAGGTTGTATTTTGACGTCATTTCAGTGTTACTTACAACCTCCAGATTTCGCAAATTTTCGGCCGTGCTGTCCTCGAGATGCACTCATTTTGTTCTTTTCTTCCTTGGTACGTTCGACGGGTTTACTCGCGACACAACGATGGTCAAAACCAGTCGGTTCCGGATGCGCGATAATGGAGCCCAATCTCATGCGAGAAAAAAGCGCCGCAAACCGAGATGATCACCTTACAAGAACAACACGAGGGTTCGAACATCACAGCCCCGAGAATCCTTGTAAGACAGGTGACATACGAAGATACATCGAAAGCAGTCGTTGGGCTATATGGTTGAGAGACGAGACATGCGAAGGAGGAAGGGCGGGTCGACGTCGAGCCCGAGCCTATTGATCATCTCGCCCCTTCTTTCGGGGTTTTACTCTGTTCCCCGCTTTTCGTTACACGGGCTTGTTGTCGATGTTGTAAAGTGAAACTCAGCGCCCACACAGAATCAATGGGCGGGGATCTAGTATCTGTCAGCTACCTGTCGCGCTCGCGAATCGCAACGCCGCTCGGGCGCTCGGGCATCAAACCAATCCGCACACACTCGATACTCGTCCCACCGCCTCTTGCAGGATATCAATCTACGCGACGCCGGTGTAAATAGAAACGCAAGTATCCCTCATTTTTTTTGTTCCTGCTCTCGTTCTTGACCTTCACCTTCTTGCTTCACTCAATCCATTTTTTTGCTCGGCGACTTCCCCTTATCCCCATACTCGTAATGCGCTTCGCAACTTCCTATCTCACCGCTGGCGTTCTGCTGCTGCAATCATCTCTCTCCGCGGTTGCTGCAGATACCAACCCATCCGACCAGCAGCTCTGCCTCCTAAACTGCTCAGTCGCAGCATCCCAGGCTGCCAATTGTCCTATGTACGTCTTTCTTTCTTTCTTCATCGTAGCATCAAACTCCTACAAAAATATTACATTCTTTTCGCTAATGCTGATCACTTAACCCACTAGCGGCGCCGCCAACGCCACGCAATGCGTCTGCGGCTCCTCCACCTACGTCACGAACTTCACCACCTGCGGCACGACAACGTGTAAATCCAGCAAGAGCGATGTGAAGGCGGTCATCAAGGCGGGGTGCGGGGATATCCGTAAGTCGGGCGACTCGGCTGATTGCATATATCTGCGCGCTGACCTCGAGTATGGCAGCTATTGCGCAGGACAAAAGCACTGCCTCTCAACTCAAAGTCGCCACCGCCGGTGTGATCGGCCTGCTATCGCTTTCGTTAGCAGCGTTTGTTTGATTTATGAACTCAAGTTATTGATTGTGCGCTTTCTTGGCTTTAATTGATTTGGCTCGATTTCGAGTTATCTGTTAAGCCTGCGAACCTTCTACATACACCTTGATTTGGTGTGGTTCTTTCATCTCATTTCTATCCCACAGTCCCCGCTCATTCCTTCATCCGTTCCGTCATGCCTGCCAAAGATCTCGAAATCGAATTGCTCCTCGACTTCCTCTCTCTCCACGCCCATATGCTCCCTCCCTCTCAAGCTCAATCACGTCACGGAAACCTCGCAATACTCGTTGAACCTCTCAATCTACCCACTCCATATGTATCTCTGCACTCACTCACGGTTAAACTCAGCGCACCTCAGTGTACGGAATCGGATGCACGCGCTCGAAATCGGAAAGACCACCTGCAAGTAATGGTCTCACGACGAGGTTCAACTCCCCTGGGTGCGATACCGCCGTGGTGAAATATTCTTTCTTGCTCATACTTTCATGGCCCTGCTTTCGGCGGGGGAGTGAATAATACAATATGCTTTCTCTATTCACCCGGCCAGGAGGTTCTGACGCATCGTAGTGTATGAACACGCGCCAACTGTGATAGCGCTGGATTGGCGAATTGGGGTTCGAATCCCCGCGATGCCTAGCCACTATAGCCGCTGGTTTTTTTCTCGCAGTGAAACGTCGAGCGAGGCATTGGTCGCCGAGCCAGGCAAAACTCTTTCCTGTCCGGCTTACCTCTGTTTTCTTCTTTCTTCGGCCTCCGAATGTAACCTCATGATCGACAATACTTATGGTCCTCTAAATATCGATCCTTCCTAGGACCTTCACCTCAACTGTCAAAAGAGGTATGTAAAATTACCGCAGCGCGTGGAAGCGTCCAAATTCTGTAGTCAAAGCGTTGAAATTTTGGGCGCGACTGCATAAATGTTTCTCTGCTTTTTTCGGTTCAACTTTGTTCTGAAACTAATGTTCAACTTGCGGTTGAACTCGGGCGCTCCGGCCCGAACGATATTGTGACACCATGTGACGATGCCATCAAACTCGGCTTGTCCTCTCCCACATCGCAAACGCTGACTTTGCGCCGACTAGGCACTTTGAGCGCTCTCACTCGGTCGAAAATCAACTTGTACAGAAGCTCTTATGATCTGTGGCCGGGTCTCTCAATGGACGGCTTCTTCCTGCCGCTGTTTTTATCAGTTTGAATGTTCTGGACATCTTGACGACGGACGTCAAGTTGGGGCTTACTGAACTCAACGATTGCTTACTGAATATGTCACTACCTTTCTGTGGCTTTTGAGCGTGATCTCTATGCTATATCGCTACATTCATAGTCAACACAATCGAACCTCGCGTCAAATATGGCAAAGACATCTCTAAAGCCGCTTTCAATCTTTTTGCTCACCTCACGATTCAAATTTGGTTGACTTCTCCCAAGAAGTGATGCGTGCAGTATCATACCCCACGCCGCTTTCCACTACGGCTGCAATTCTCTCAATATCAGGGGACCCACGTTTTTTAACGCTCCACGCAACATTTAATTTACCACATCGACTCGTCCAGACTCTTACTTGTCTTGGTCACTTCTTCCCTCCACCCTGCGTAACACTGTCAAGCTCCTCGGTCTTTTCGGCGCCTTAGGCTGGGACCACTCAGCCAGTCTCGTCTCTTCTGAACACTGAAATCTTGGGGCATGGTTGCGCTATTCGGTCCCCTCTCCCTGGGATGTGTAACATTGCTCCACCGTCTAGTTTTTGCTTTCTACGATGGTCATGCTCATGCCGTGGATCAGTGTTTAACGAGGAATGACGGCTTGATTCGAAATCCCAGTTTCTCATCGTCTCCGCCTCCTCCGTCCTTCATGACCTCACCATGAAACTGATTTCTATGGCCGCCTTACTTCCTTCTACCTGATGAACGTCAGCAAGAAAATGTGTTCAAAGTATCTCCTGTGGGTTGCGGAATTTGATCGGCTGAAGAACAACCTCGTTCATCCAGCCACCGAGATGATCTCTGCTCTTATTCGCGGACATTGACTCGGTTCTGGAGCCACAGGCTCTCCGCTATCACCCTACGATCAAATGATGTCTGGGTGTCTATCAACGATTCAATTGCTCACCCTGTCTCTACTTCGCTGTGTTGTTTCTTTGCGTACTGGCCTCTGGAGGCCATTGTTGAACCTATGTCTCCTGCGAGACCACTCATGTTTCCGTGTTGATTCATGCATAAATCCACAATTATGCTGCAACATGGATATCCCATGCCTTGCGCTTCGGTGTAGGTCTAGACGCATTGAGTTCCTTCCTTTCTTTCTGTTTTGCCCTTCGCGGGCTATCTTTCTACCTTCTCGAACTTTTCCCAGAAGGTGCATGTTCGTGGATCAGCGTTCAGCCACAAAGGCTTGGGGAACTTGACTTTCTGCATGTTTCTCCTCGTCTCCGCCTTAATTCCCATAGTTTCATCATGGCCAAGGTGTTCAGAGTCAAGCATTTCCCCCGCTCGAAACGCGTTGGATTTCGGTGGGACTGTCAGACAGGCAGACTAATGGTAGATTTTGCGCCGCTTCAAATCCGCAACTTCTCAACTATTTTACACAGCAGCCAATGAGCGGTTGTTCGCTGGCGTTCAAGCGTTCAGGCGAAGTATGTATCGGTCACGGCAATGTTTACTGATCTCTGCTGTCACTTCACTCGGTCCATGACTTTCGGGGGAAGTCCGAAATGAATTATTTTCTCCAGTTAGCTGTTTTCTCTCTCTCCACTATAGCGTGTAAATTCCGGCACGTAGGAATCTAGTCCGGCATTTGCACATCTCCAACTTCCCTCCTTCTCAGAACGATTGTTCCGCCGGAGGTTTGACTTGCTGTTTGTACGTCTTGTACTGCAATAGTTTATTGTACTACGTTGACGGGTTGAATGGAAGAACATGAATGAAACGTTTCCCGCGCGACGGGAGATCCGAAGAGTATTTATGGGTATGTTTTCACGCTTGGAGGTTCTCAAGTTCTTGTATTCTAAAGCCTCCATCCACGTTGAGTCAACGGTCCCTTGATGGACGTGCCGAGGCAATTCGGCAAGTCAACGGTGTGAACCAAGCATTCGATGCTTCGTCCTCACGCAGTTCATGTGGTTCCGGGGTGTTCGCCAATTTGAAGTCAGGTATGCGCCTAGATGTTCTACCTCCCGTGCAATATTGATTACACTGAAGTGCGTCCTACTTTTGTTCAATCCTATATGTCCAACCTCCATGGACGCAATGTCCGTTCTCTGTGGCGGATCGTCATTTCTTATATCATGGACTGTCCATATGGACTGTTCTTGCGGTGTTCTTGCGGCTGCTACCTCGTGTGTGTGACGTTTTTGGCATATATCTGTCTGAAGTCTAACGCCACACCATTATAGCGTAAGTTACGGCCGCCGCCCTATTTCGGCGTCCTTGTGCAACTCGGCGAAGTGATCACAAAGAGAAAACAAAAACAATTCCTTGGCTCTCAGTGACTTACTTGGCGTCGTGCAAAGAAACGAGGCTCTGCTACTATCACCAAACGCAGAGCGAAGACACGGTTGCGAGGGCTCACGTCGACCAAGACCCTTCATCTAAATCTGTCGTGAGTATGAACTGATGTCTTTGTGCCATTCCTAGACTTCCATTCTGATCTCCTGGAATTCCATGACCGTAGCAGTTCTAAAAGTCGACTCCAGACCAAACCAAATAAACAAACTGCAACGTATAAAAGCCCTCCCCTCCACCCAGAAAAAATTCAAGTCGAATCCCAAACGACAACGCCAATGCAGTTCTTCGCCCTCGTCACCGCTGCCCTCCTTACCCTCGCTGCCGCCACCCCCCTCGACACCAGAGGGGGTAAGGAGCCTGAGGTGCCTCTCTGCCCCGCAGGCCTCTTCTCCGTCGCCCAGTGCTGCGCCACCAACGTCCTGGGCATCTTGGGCCTTGACTGCGCGGACCCCGGCCCCAAGGCGATCAATGGCGCCGCGTTCAAGAAAGTTTGCGCTGACGACGGCAAGGCCCCCGCCTGCTGCGTGCTCCCCATCCTCGGACAATGCGTCCTCGCCAATCCTTGAAAATCTTCACTTGTACGTCGTTCGAGTCCAAATAATGACTTGATAATTTGGCTGATCGTGTGCCGTGCAGCATATACCAAATCAACCGATGGACATTCTTTTCGCACACATTTTGTCAATGTATTGGGTGGATTGGAATGAGGGTGCTCGTACTTAGCACGCGGTTGCAGATGTCTCATAATTTGTTTGAAGTTGTTCTGGTGTTGTCAAAGTATTCTTGGAATCGATGCTCTATGTGCTTTTTGTGGCCTAGTCGGCCTTGAAAACGTCTGAACCAGTTTCTTGGCGTGCCGAGAAACTTTCTGAGATCTCGGTCTTCTTCCCTGCGCTCCGTCGGAATCCATCGTTGAATAAAAAACAAACTGAAAGATCGACATCCCAGTGCACCTCGACGAATTGAACGTCGTGCAGCCAGCGAGCGCATTACGAGTACTTTAGTAGTCGTTCTTTTCATATCTCAGGTTGAGGGTTTCGAGTTTTTGATCACATCAGTGTGTGCCCTCTCGATAGCAAGGAAAACGCACTTTTCTCCCACGAATTTGATGATAATCTGATCTATTATTTGATCCGCCTTCGGCAATTGCTTGGCATACTTGGCTTGCTCGTATGGATCGCAGAAGCCTTTTCGCTGTGTCAGTAGCTCTAACTCGAATTAATTCGACTCTTAGTTGCTGGTTTTCGTCTTTTACACATAATGTAGAGGTTTTTTTTTTTCCAGTAGTTTCATGTACGGCCTGTATGAAAAGAAACCCCGAAGGGCCGTGGTCAATGCGAGCTGGTCGACGCGCAAGCGGCGACCGAGCGAGCTTTGACGACCGAGCGAGCTTTGAGAGAAGTAAAATAGAGTTCTGACTTACCCCGCCAGGCGTCTGTTTTGGTTTCTAGGTTTTTGTCTGCTTATTGTCATAATTTTCTTATTGACATTCTATGAGCAAAAATTCCTTCAAAAGTTGTGCTGTTGTTGGCTGAACAAAACCAAGTGAGTTCACCCCCGCTAAATCAAGTCAAATACTGGCATGATCAAAATATATTGGGGAGTTGGGAATAAAATTCGGATATCAATGGATTTAGTATTTCCGAACACAAGCACGACAGCTTGACAACAGCAAGTTAGAGTGAAAGAAATTTGCGAGTTAACTTGGGGAGAAAGCTAGGTGTCAAAGCCTGAAGGTATAACAAAGAAAGGGATAAATCTAAGTTGACGGTGAAAAGATCAATGTTCAACAAAACCGGCAACGCACCTGCTCTGCAAATTAATTATTTCGAAGCGCAAGTCACAGGTATGGAGCAAGTGTTTTCCTACATGCCTGTGCCAGTAGAAGCAAGCAAGAAACTGAGACTCGGAGAAGTCAGAGTGGAAGTCACAGGTCAGGAACCATTGTGGAGTTTACCGGTGTGCAGCCAATTTAAGCAGGCTCGAGCCTTGGAAACTGTTCAATACATATTGGAGAGAGGGAGTTGATTTATGTAGCAAGCCATTCAAATAGATCAAGCCTAACGTATCAGACATGAACTGAGTCGATGTGGTGGTTGGGAACAAGAGGGACCGGCAATTCGGCTACACAAGCAAAATGATTCCCACGCCCAACCCACGCCCTCCTTCTCCAGCCCTGTCGTCTCATCCAGCCAAACCAGCCCTGCCCACCGTTCGGTCTATTCCCAACTCGACAAAGTTACCGCTTTCTACTCCTTTCGTCAATGGAAGATCCCAGCCAGCCAATTATTCGACTCATCCGACGTCATCCAGCATATTTTCTCGAAAGTTATGCGGATTCTGGCAGTTTAGGTGCGTTTCGCGTTCTTCCTTACACATATACTCTCAACTTACCCATTTTATTACCTCAGACCCTCCTTGACCGTGAGGAATATTTAATATCACCGATTCCGCGCACCTCACGCACTCCCGCTGTGTCACGGTCAACGTCCAGCCCATTTTCTCAGAACCCGCCGCGACAGCGTCGACAGAGTTATTTGACCCATCCAGCCGTGTCCACCTTCGCACAGAAAATCTCACCGTCACCCACCGCACCACCTCTCTCTTCTCTCGCATATTCGACTCTTCCACCGCTAAACCCCCTCATTGTCGCACCCCGCGCGATGCACAGCGTGTTTGTCTCGCTGACTACGGTGACGCTCTCCCCTCACGAACGACTATCGGCCCTCCTGCCTCACCAACATGTCATCTGCAGCACCATGCTCCCCCCGCTCGCATATCCTCTACATCTTGATTCCGCTGCGGGCGGCTAACCCTCACTTTTCTCGTCGACACTCCCCCCGCCTCATCCCCATTCATATAGACCCATTCCTCCTCCTCACCACGTCGTGACATGGCATCAGCGTCGTCTTCGTCTCGTCGGTGTCGAGGATCAGTTCTCAATGAGGAGAATGAGTTTTCGTGGGCGTGTGTATGCTGAGCGGGCGCTGATGTGGTCGGGAGGAGGAGGAGGTGCGCGTCAGAAACATGGGGGAGGAGTGTGAAGGGACGAGGGGGGCAGCCTCGATATTGTCGAGGATCACAGAGATAGGGGGTGCGAGTGAATGGTGTAGGGACGGGTAGAGGCGGAGGTGCTCGCTGCGTGGGAGATGAGGGAGTGGGTGGTGACAACGCTGGAATGTTGCATAGAGAGATGGTAGTAGATGGGGAGCGTGGACGACAATGGCACGCCGCACGCGGAGGTGTTGGATAAGGGACGAGCAGGATCTGGAACGTGCATCGCGCATGATGACGGCTCTGGATGAAGAAGAAACAGAGGTATGCAGGCTATGTTCACCCTCGCGCTGCGCCTGCTCACCATTCCTTCGCTAGGTCGAGTTTGCGTGAAGTCCCGTCTCTCATTCCCGACACAGGTCCATGCTCTCCCCACCCCGGCTCGCCCTTCCATCGCTGTTATCTACCGCTGGCCGAGTCAGTCATTAGGCCTGTTGTGGCGGACGTGGCTCGTGGGCGAGCTGAGGATGATGTTAGCCTAGGAGGGATTTTGGATGTGATGCCTTCGTGGTGTCAGATGGTGGAGAAGGATGTATGGGAGAGGCACGAAGGCACTCACCGCTCGTTCTCCCACTAACCTTGATTCTCACTTGCATTCGCCAGCCGTGTTCTTCGTTATTGTGATCCCTGCGCTCCTCACCTGACGTGCCCACTGCGCTGGTCGTCATAGACGTGGGGATCGAGGTCGGTGATGAGTGCTCTCTGACGCTGGCGAGGTTTGCAGGGGCAGTCCGAGTCGGGTCGCACTTCGTCTGTGCTGGCGCCGCTTCATTGTTGCAGTGGAGTCGTCCGAGATGAAGGGGCAGAAGCGAGAGGGTGAAATGAAAAGAGAGGTATTTGAGAACTCATTATCGTTGAAATAGAACAAAAGAAAAACAAAAGTACGAGTCCTGCCGCACAAAGTGTCGGCCCGCTTACCGCATGTACCTTGCTGCGGATATGGCGGCGAGTGTTACCGTGTATACAGGGGCTCCAGGTTTCATTGATCAGAGTTTCGAGTAGATTTCCTGTTGATAGGTTTGAAGATGCTCAACGCTGAAAGAAAAAAAGCCTCAAGCTTTACGACACCCGGAGCGCACCTCGAGGAGTCGAACCTCTGCTCTTTTCGCCGTTGTAGCTGCACAGACAGGATATGAAGTCAGTGTGTGTGCCGGACACGAAGGTACGTCTAGGAACTTACCAGCTGAGGCTAAGATCAAATAGTTCCGCTGATCCTAGTACCTGAAAGCGCTCGATCGTGGATCTCAAACAATGGGAAAACGACGAGTCGAACCTTGTTTGAGTTCGCTGTTTCGTGAGTGAAATCGAGCTGGGGCTAGTGCTTGGGTGGAGCAGTTTGAGAATGCGGGTTTGGTGAAGGATAAGCCGAGCTTGTGGGACGAATGAAACAGCTTGATCGACGAGAAACCTAAGAACTTTTCAAAAAAATGAATTGCAGGAATCGTAATAAAACAGACCTACGCCCAAAAGAAACGTAAAAAAACACGTTGATTACCGAATCAAGTAATGCACCTCGAGGATCCGAACCTCATTCCATTCGGCTACGAGGAAAAGAGCACCGGGTTAGTGCATCGTTCGTAGGTGGAGGTGCTTTCAGAAACTTACTTGGTGATTTCGGGTGCATGCAGTACACTGCAACTAATCTTGGGTCAATTGGAGCCGAGAATTAGAATTCGGGTGGAAGATTGATACGACAGAGAGAGAAACAGGCAGGCTAGACGACGAGAAGCACGCCTCGAGGAGTCGAGCCTCGGTTTATCTCGCTGTCACGGCAAACTTAGTATCGTAGATGCGCGTGCACGAAGGCGCGGTGTTGAATCTGGGAGTGAAATATTGACCTTGAACCGTCTTATAAGGGAGCGTTCGTATTTCCTGTGCAGTGAAGGTATGCGAAATGGACTCCAAAATTGAGTTGTTCGCTGGGAGCGCCGCATCGTGGAAGGGTGATACCGTGCTTCTACAACAGTGAATTCAAGTCAGTGGGTTGTTTGGGCGAGACATTTCTTGAACAGCACGGAAAGTTTGAGCGGCTTGACGCGAAGGAGAGGAACAAAAAGTACCGGCTCAGGTAAAGCACCTCAGAGAGTCGAACCTCGTCTCATTTCGCTGGCACAGAAACATATGTACGGTGGATGATATGGAGGTTAGCCCGCATGCGAAGGTGCGTTGTTGAGTTCGGTCGCGAGACGTCAGTTTTGCAGCGAGGTATTCTTGTTTCCTGCGGAAGTATGAGAACTGAATCCAAATCAGTGAGTTGTTCGTGGCAAGAGATTACTGATTTCGATACTCCTACTAACACTCACGGAGAGTTCGAGAGGGACTGACGTGAAAAAGAGAGAGAAACACTCGGCTAAAGACGCTTGAGGAGTCCATTTCGCTGTCACGGAAACTACTTATTGCAAGGAGTATCGAAGTAGTATTTGACCCGTGCGCGAGGGTGGGGGCGTTGAGTTTGCTGGCGAGAGGTCGACGTTGCAGTGTCTTGAAAGGGAGAAATTCGTGTTGTCCGCAGAAGTAAAGAGTTTTCGCCGCCAGAGGTTCTCTGCATTTGATTCTGATGAGAATTCCAAAAACGGTGTTAGCTTTACTGGAGCATCCAGATTCCGGACAGGTCGAAACAACGAAACACCGAAACCGTCTGAGCATTGGCCTCTGGCAAGTCAAAAATTTGTCGAAAATGCTTGGAGAATGCTGGATATTGTGTTCGGCGATAACAAAGCAGACGCTCCCATTGAGAAACTACACGAGTTCGAGTTGGTCGACAAGGAAAGAGACATCTTGAAGCAGTGAGGGACCTCGCCGCCCAGCGTGGATGGATGGATGGACCAGGATGGTGGTGGTTGATTGTCTGGAGTACTCACAAGCGTCACATCAGATCAAATAACATCGATCAACACCGCCTCCCCGCCTTTTGTCCTTCCTCCCCATCGTCGTCCTTCTTGTTCTCTTCTTCTTCTGCTCTTGTGCTAGTCCGCCTTCACCTTCCTCTGTTCTCCCCCTCAGCACTCCCACCATCACGATGCGCTCTTCATCCGCCCTCTCCACCGTCGTCCTCTCCCTCCGCCGTCACCGCCGCCCCCGCCAAACGCGCCGAGATCCAGTGCCCGCCGCAAGACAAGAACAGCGTAGCGCTCACTAGCAGCTCGCCCGCCGCGGACGACCCGCAGTTCATCACGTGTGTGTATCAGGGCGACGCGGTGTTCTGCACGTACTTCCCCGCGGTGAGTCTTCCGTCTCTCTTCGCCTCTGTCGATGGTGACGAGTGTTCATCGGGCGCTGTAGGACGGCTCCTTCTCATCTGGCTCGTCGCAATGCCCGAAGGGAATAGCGCAGGATTTGAGCATCACGTACGTCTCTTGCCTCCATTCTTCCCTCTCTTCCCTCCCTCCTCCCCTCGCTCCACCCTCCTCGGTGACCAGCTTGCCTTAGTTCACGCATTCATACAGAGACTACTCGCTATTCAAATCCGCTGAAGCGAAAACTGCGTGCCAAGCGTCTGACGTCCGAAAGTAGGGGCATTTATTTTGCATTCGTTATCCTTATTCACAACGACTCCCGCGCAGTGGATGCACCACTCACACAAGCCGCAGCACTGACACCCCCCTCCACCGGCGGCGGCGGCGCCACCCCCGCCTCAGCCCTACCTCTCGCCTCCTCCTCTGGACGTGTCATCCCCGTCACCGCCCCGCCTGTATCCGACTCCGCTCCCGTTCCCCCGACGTCGGCTTCGGCTTCGGGTGGTGCTGTTGCTCCCGTCCCGGCCCCCGTATCTCCGTTGTCGGCTAGGCTAGGCTAGCGTGCGGGACAGAGTCAAAGTCAGGGTTAATGTGCTGGCGCGCCGCCGCCGAGTTAGAGCCAGACCCAGACTGGCGGCCTCGATTTACGCTGCGGGGCTCGGGGTGTTGGTGGTGGTGCTTGGAGTCCCTGTACGTCTCCTTCCCTCCTCCTCCTCCTCCGTTTCACTGACACCGTTTCGCAGAACCGATGCCGCATTCATCACCGGCTCTGAATCTCCCTCAGCCGTACCACCACCCCTAATCTTCCTCACCTTCTCCCACGTCCGACTCACCGCCAACGTCGACCGGTGATGTTACTCCTCACCGCCGCCGCTCTCCTCACCCTTGGCCTGCGGCGGCGTCATGTAGGATGGGCGGCGGCGTATGTCGTACGTTCCCTCCTCTCCTTCGTTTCCTCCATCTCACTGACACCCTTTCGCACGCAGAACCGACGCCCCACCACCACCGGCTCTGAACATACTACAGGTACCACCACCTTCCCCGACATCTGCCTCACCGCCAAGGTCGACCGGTAGCGTCACACCTCCACTGGAGAGCTCGGACACCGCCGCCGTCTGTCGCCGCGTTCGGCGCCGTTATTGAGTGTGTCTCCTGACGAAGGGAGTCAAGATAGAAGTGCGGGTACGGAGAGCCATTGGACGGACGACCCACGTGTCGTACGTCTCCGTTCCTCCTCCACTTTTGCCTCTCGCTGACACTGTCCCGCCGAACGCAGAACCGACGCCTGATTTACCGATGGCTCCGACCCCATCACGGCCGTAGTTGATCACTGCCTCCTCCAACGTGCGGGCGATGTCACTTCCCCGCTGCAGCGTTCCGACAACCCCATACCGGCGCTGATCCCTCGTCTTGGCCTTCGCCGCCGTTATGTAGTGCATCTCCGGGAAGAGAGAATCAGGTGCAAAGTGTGGGTATGGGGAGTCGGACGGGCGGCGCGCGCTTCGTACGTCTTCTTCCTTTCTCTACCTCCGTCTCACTGACGCTGTCCCCTCCTGCCTGCAGAACCGACACCCCTCCTTCCACACTCGACTCGCCGTTGATCGGTGATGTTGCTCCCCCGCCGAGCTCCGCCGTATCTCCGTTTCCCTCGCCTTAGCATGCGGCGCCGTTGTGTAGTGCGTCTCTGCGCGGAGAGAGGCAAGATCGAAGTGCGGGTATGGAGAGCCAGACGGGCGGCGCGCGTGTCGCACGTCTCTCCCCTCCTCCATCTCACTGTCACGACACTGTCCCCCTCTCGCACGCAGAGCCGGCGCCTCATTCACGACCGCCTCTGAACGCTTCTCAGTCGTACGACCACCACCGTCGCTCGGGAACGTCGATCCCCCGCCGCAGAGCTTTCGACCACGTACCGCCACCTATCTCCTCGGTGTCATCGTCCGCCGCGTGCGTCATCGGGCGCAGAGAGTCAAGGTAGAGGTGCGGGGGCCCCGAAACCGACGCGCTGCATTGGCGGGTGTTGGTGGAATGCCGTTGGTGTTGGGTGCGGTAGAGGCCGATGCGTATGTATGATGATGCCTTGAGCTGGGACCTCGGTGTGGACAAACGGACCCGCAGCGCGTGTGCTAAGTTGTATGTATGTATACATACAAGCATACCCCTTCGAGCATAACTTACCTCATACGCTCCAACCAATGTCACCCAGTCGATTCTTTTCCCCTGCTTCGATATCTCTTCTCCGCGCTCGTAACTCTGGATCTGCCCCGTGCAACCCCTTCTCCCCGGCGGCTCATATATCACGCTGCAGAGGCACCGTACTAGCAATCGGAATGATGGGAAACTCGGACAAGCAGACTGAAAACCGGTTCGACTCCAGATTCAATCATGTGCAGAAATGAAATCATTCTCATTTTTTCCTCGACTTTTCAAAACCCACTTTTACATACTGCACTGATTACTGCTGAGTTCCAACCAAGGCTTGACTCGCAGATTCATACAATGCATCGAATGAGTTACGAATGCACGGCAGATCATGAAGACCTGTAAGCGATCGACTCATCCACACAGCTCATGGAGTGGGAGTTTGAGCTGCGTGGTAAAGAACGAAGAGAATTCTCGATGTAGTAGTGATGCGGTAAGATAATGAGATAGTTTGCGACTCGAGCTGAAATCCTTCGATTTGAGTGTCCCAACTGTGCCGTTCTAGCTGCGTAATTTTCGGTCTGATGAGCTCAATGAATTCAAAGCCTTGCAGGCGAGCGATTCGCCTGCGCTTCCGGTTTTCGGTTTCGAATTGAATCGACGAATTGAATTGAGGGTGGTGCCCAAAAAGTCAGGTTAAAATCCAGAATGAGTCGCTATTGCTTCGCCGGTGGTTCCCCTTGCCATTTTGTAACTTCATCTCTTTGTTGGCAAATTTTGTTACCTGGAAGCTGAAGCGTGCGGGAAGCTTTGAATGCTCCCGCTTCTCAGACGAAGTTCGTTGTGAACTTGATTCTGGTTCAAGTCCAGGGCGGTCCATGACAATTACTAAGACCTAGCTTTTTGCGTATGATATACATATATCGGTAGCTTTGCTTACGGCCGCAGGGAATAAAGCTCGATTGACGCCCCCGGTGGGTCGAGGGTCGAGTTTTCCCTAGAGAATGAATTGAGGATTGGCTTATCAGATCCTAGTTTGACCTAGGCTGATTGAGGGCTTTCTTGATCTCGACCGAACAAAAATCAGTCGATGGGCCGTTTCAACCACTTCAATATTCATGAACAAAACTTTGGCCCAATTGCGGCAGAGATTTAGCACAATGCGAGCGAAACAATGTCGGCCCAGGGTGTATCCGGTTCATATTTTATAAACCATCTCCTAAAATGATCGTTAGATTGGTTCAATGAGAAACGCAGAGTGAACGTACCTCCCACCAATCGGAGTGATCAGAATGGTATATCACTCGGAACTACGACAAATATGACTACCGGAATCAAAAGAACAAGAACTAACTGCTCACCCTATTCTGTGACATCAAGATTGGGAACTCTGATCTGAGTTCATCGTGTTCCTGTCTCGGTGTTTCGTACTCGATCATTGGAGGGGAAGAACATTCAAATGATGAGAGCAAGCTATCGAGTGGTGCCCAGTCACTGTCTTCGAAGAAACAATTGACACCGAGAACAATGGTGCGAATGGTGCGCGGGGACGGAATGCTAGAAAGAATGGTGGAAACACAGGACGGGCAAGTAAGATTGTCCAATCGTAGTGTGGTGAGATTCGGGAAGGATGAGAGGTCAACGGGTGTCGAATACTACATAACACAATCAGGGTGACATGACTAGAGTTGCAAGACGAACAATAGAACAACTTCGTACCTTAATGTAGATGTTCAACACTCGGAGGGATTCTTTAGTGTGCTTGGGTATTGAATCCCAGTGAATGTAGAACGGATGTGAGACCGACAGAGCCTCGAGGTTCAAGATGTCGAAGGGATAGAATAAGGCATTATCAAGGCTCTGTGTTCCCTCATCGGAATCGAGGGACAGAACAAGCGACTTCAACGAAAGGCTAGAAACGCTAGCCTGCGGGACCGCAAAATCCTCTTCGTTCCAGGGATAACGTAATGATAGGGAGAGATGTTGAATTGTGGGCGACAGATTTTTGAAAAAGGGATGAAAGAATGGGAGGTCGACGTTACCGCAGAGATGCAGTACGCGGAGACTGCTTATAGATAAAATCTGTTGTAGCTGAGGCTTAACACCTTCGCCTTCCCATTGCTCCAAATCTTCTAGATCTGTGCGGATTACTACCCTCTGTAGATGTGCGAAGGGGATGCGACACATCTTTCCCATAATGGTAGCCGAGGGGATTGTCAACGAGCGCACATAGCGGATAAGGTGTGGATTTTCGATGAGTGTATCGAACAGCTGCGAAATGCTAGTCGAACCCCGAATGGCTAGATCTTCGGGCGAGTAAAAGAGATAATACTGGGAGGGCTGTACCCAAGAACGAGCGACGAGACAGCAAGAAAGAAGGTCGGCCCGTGACCATGGTCCGTCGCCTGAGAGAAGGCTAATGCAGTGGTCAACGAGTTCCGGTATCGCCAGCGGATTCTGTCGGGATTCCATCTCACACCAAGATGAAAGTCGGGAGCAAGAGGAGGGTGCCACATCAACCATCATGTGATCGTGTGCCATTGATTCCTGTTCGCCTCGGCCAACCGCTCACCGTTTTGTTTTGGTTCGGTTTGTCCGTGAATTACTTATTTTTGTAGATAAGTACGTATAGCCTTTGCAGTATTGTTCGCAACACTCATCCGCTTGAGATAACTCTAAGTTGATATAGCGGTGTCGTGCAATCAGAAGATAGCAATTCCATGCAGTAGGTAGTCGACCAGTTCATGCCAGGGCTAACTAGTAGTTACTCATTTTCAACATTGTTACACGGACTCTGGAGTTGAATCAACGGATGAATCAAGGTCTTGTCGAGCTAGAAAATTCACCCAAATTCCCGCAGGTCAGTCCGCATTTCAGGTGACCTGGGTGGATCTTTCTTTTGTTTCAGCCTTTCAGGTTTTTCTATTCGATTGGTGAGTTGAAGAACGAAGGAATCAACGGGCACTCAAAATGCAACCAAATTTAATCTCCCGAGCTGGTGCTCGAATGTGCAGTACAGAACGGAATTTCATTCCTTTGAAGTTTGCACTACGTGTCTTAAGCTTGACTTTTCGTTCCGTGAACGCTACCGCGGCCCACCTCGAGCATGATACCTATGCGACACTTGTTGTCCCGGTAATAGGTATCCTCGGCACCTCTGGAATCGCTATCGGATCTAGCCATCGCACGTCAGGTTATTCATTCTCAGCTCAAGACAACTGAGCAGGAAATTCACGTACGAACACCATTCCGCGTATACGAATATTTCCTGTGGGGATTCGGCGGCCGTTGTCCATCTCGATAATCCTTTCGGGAAGGCCGGACGCGTGAACCTGGGTGATTGTTGTCGGAGTTGGAGTTGAGAATGACGACGGGGGGGTTAGAGGGACGGGTGTTGTGGACGTTGACACTAGTTCCCCACGTGGGAGGTGGTTCACGAGTCCATGATTCCTTAGCTAAATATGAATGGTAATGATTCATTGTCGCTGCCAAAGGGACAATGCGTGATACACACCGTTGGTTGAGTGTGACAACCCTTCGGAGGACTGCGTGCAAGTGCGCAGTCGCTTGGCTTCGTTCGATGTCGACGAATTCGAATCCTGCCAACCATCTGGTCTCGGGCGCTTGATGGAGGCTATTGGAACGAGAGATTGAGGTTAGTGTGTGATAATCAATGGAGCGGGGTATTGAACGTACTAAACATTTCATTCGGAGGAGCGACGGTGGTTAAAGGAGCAGCCGAGGGATTGTCGGGGAGAGGAAGAGGAACACTGGCCGCAGTCGACTCTGGTCCATGAGTATTTTGAGACCCTGGGGAACGAGGTGCGTGATGCTGAGTCTGACTTTCGTTTTCTTCACTTCGCGCACGCTTCGTTGGGGTAGCTGAGATAGGCCGGTCAATTTTCAAGTTTACAACATTGGAACGCACATACCCAGCGGTTCGTTCACGGGCGGAAGCGGACGGGCACCAGGAAGAGGGGTTGGAGCTAGACATGCATGAATCAAACCTGCATCGCGAACAGGGGGGTAACGTGAGACATACCAGCTCGCGGCGCTGAGAGTGCAGTAGAACCCGCCCCGCTGGGCCTTGGCTGGAATAGCCCCACCATCCGCTGAAGCCCGACAAAAATGTTGGCAGCATGCGCAATTGCCTCCTTCTGCGCGTGGAGCCGATCCCACTCCGCCGTCCTCGAATCCATGTTTCGCACCTTCAACGCCACCTCGAGCTGCTCCCGCAGGACCCTTATCTCCTCCAGATGTGCCGTCTTCAGCGCCGCCAACGCCTCCCTCAGATCAGTCATCTCCTTCTCATGCGCCTTCTTCAAACATTCCACCCCCTGCTGTGCCGTGTCCCTCGATGCGTTCGCTGAATCGCGCAAACGAATCGCATCCGCAAGCGATTTGCGTATCGCCTCTGCGCGTTCGCGTTCTTGATTGAACGCTCGTGTGAGGTGGGAGATTTGCGCTTTGAATTCGGCGGCGGCCTTGTCGGCTTCCTCCATAGATATCATGGGGATTTGGGGTGCAGAGCGGGCGACGGTGAGCGCGCGCTGAGCTTCGGCGAGAGCTCGAGCGGCAGTGGCGTAGGCATCGTCGTCTGGGAGGACGTCGGGACTCCCAATTTTGATGTTTTTTGGTTCTTCGGTTTTCATTGATAAGGTCTGCGTCAAGTGGGGATGAGGAGAATTAGGGAGAGTGGGAGCCAAGGGTGTGCGGAAATCAAAAAAAAATACCTAGGGCCGTTTTTCTCAAAACCGACCCCTCGGCCTGAACCACCCTACCACGTAAGCATTACGTAACGTCCCAATCGGGTAATTTTTCACGTGGTTAACTGCCGGATTAATTTTTTTTGCGTCTTTTGCAACTTATACCGGCAATTTCACACTGTTGAAGCTCCCATAAGATGTAGTATGGTACATTCATCAATCAACCTCCTCCACCTGAGTGTCAAGAACCTTTTCAACCAGTTTCCTGACAGCAATAAGATCCCCCGTTTTCATGAGATTTTTGACCCGTTGCGCAAGGTGGCGACGGTCGGGGGTGAGAATCCGCTCGGAGTCGATTGGCATCCGGCTGCCGAGTGCGCGGATCCGTCCAAAAATTGCTTCCATACGATCTGTTCCTGACAAAACCGGTGGGTCTTCTTCGGCAGACCGGGTGGCGGCAGGACGCAATATTTTATCCTGGGCCAGTGCATCGGCCATCCTGGCCTCGGTATCTTCGGCTTCTTCCCAAGGTATTAGCATTGGAAGGTAGAAAAATTATCAGTGGGAGCCAAGAACATAGAGAAACACGCATACCTCATCCTCCATGCTCTGGGAGGCTGCGGTACACATAGTGGTGGTCAAAAGAAAAGGTACGCGCGTCGCATCAGCTCTGATGCCTAATTAAACCAAAGTTTGATAAGTCCGAAAGGAAAGCCGCAACCATAAGGGTGCGGGAGGGGTGATGGCACCCTTCTAGGAGGGTTATCCGAGCCAGAGAAGATGGGAACAGTGATTTCTTACTGTATTTAGCCTCCTAGAACCATTTTCTGCCCTCAAAAAAATAATCAATTATTTTTTTTTCCGACCCTCCGAGGTCGAACCACCCTCCCTGCCCTAGGTCTCGGCTTGACGGGCCGGCACACCCTTGGTGGGAGCCCGATATTTTGAAACTTTATAGAAGGGTGAAAAGGAGGGGTTTCACAGGCCCCCGGTCACTACCTATGAGGTCCGTAGCCGATAGAGTAAATCAACGCCTCAAAATTGCCCAATGTCCGGCCGAAAAATAGAGTAAAACTGGCCGAAAATCGATGATGTCCGTCGTCAGATAGTGTAAATCAAGCCGAGCTGGGCCGGTGCTGATGCTACGGACCGGGAGCGCTGACCCCGCCCAGGCCCTGAATGACAGTCCCGAGGAAGTCTTTGGACGCAATCTATAACAGGAGTAAATAATCTGTCAATTTTTTCACCTTCTTTCCCTGCTTCCGCACGATGGCCGAAGTCATAGACCTCGAACCGGACGTTCTTTTTGATCCTTCTGAATGGATCTGTGCTCAAAAGGTGTACAAGAACGTGCCGATTCATGTTGCCGATGCTTTCAGTGCTGTTCGCCGATTGCCTCAGTCCCTTCTGTCGAAATTTCCTGCCGAAACTGTTTCTATCTCGGATTTTCTGGCCGTCCAACCTCCGGGCATCATAGCGGCGCGTACAAAATTGCCTGGTACTTCACCTACAGCCAGGAGTACGTAGCCGTTGGATGCACAGAAGTCGTCGGAGAAATGTCTCGTATAAAAGCCTGAGCTCGGCGTCGTCGGAGGAAGTAAGTACAAGACAGGAGTAAAAGCGTAAAGTATTTAATTTGTCAGACTTGAATTAAGACGACGAGGGCGAAGATTTGCGTTGATAGCTAGGAGAAAGGAAGGGGCGCGTCTTCAAGGATCATATGCTGCTATTCGAGGGATTGCCAGCAGCCAGCTCAAGCATCACGGCAATCAGGTCATCGAGTCCGGCCCTGCGAAACCGTGAAGTAGTGTTGTCAGGGTCGGGTCGGAGACCCTAGACCCGGCCCGACCCGACCCTGGGTCGGCTAGACCCGGCGGGTCGGGTCTGAGATGTTGCTCGACCCGCGACCCGGGTCTCTGACCCGGGCTTCGGCAGGCAATTCAAATTGCCTGATCTCCAATGCCGAAGTCCATCCGCAACATCAAATCAAGTTCCTATGATGTTTACAATGTTTTACCAACAACCTTGTGATCAAACACTTGAGCACACCGCCGTCCACGTTCATCAAGCCTATTACCAAATCAGGAAGTGCACTTCAAAACAGCGTATTTGAGAGTCGTTTGAATCTCACTCAAAAACATCAAAACTATCTTCTATTAACCATCCAAAACTTTTTGCCAACTTTTCTTCGAGCTTTATTTTCTCTGATGGCCGACCCGGGTCGCGACCCAAGCCCCGGCTTTCGAGCCCGACCCGACCCAACACAGCCACAGACCCGACCCAAGCCCGGGCTTTGCGGCCCGACCCGACCCTGACAACACTACCGGCGTGAAGGCGGGGTTGCGGCGAGGTACCGTCCAGGAAGTAAGCGCAAGCCCAGTAGAGTCGAGATCTAGAGCTTGAGGAATTCAGTAGCAGTGCTAGTGATATATCGGATGAGATATACCCTCAATTGAGGAACGCCCAGACGAGTTTACGCCATCAAAATTCGTCGGCATCTTCCGGTGAGTCACTCAGTGGCTTTGTTTGGCAAGGGCGGCACGCTGCCGGCATTTACCTTTTCTCTTGCAACCACCACCTCCAAATTCTGTCGGCCTCGGTTCGTTCTTTTCTGGTTGGAGTTCGGTCTCGAAATCCGGGCTCGCGGAGTACCCATTCCTATAAGTACTCTTTATCTCGATACTGGGTCCAGAAATTCACGCACGACACAACTCAGCTCAACTCAGAGTCCTCACCTACAATACTTAATTTCCTCGTCCTCACCTACGGCTATGCCCTCGGCGGCGCCGCCACTGGTCCTACAATTACCGCACCTCCGACTCTCTCTCCGGTGACGTGGATTGGTTAGGACGAGTGCGAGTGCGTTGTTTAGCATTTGGATTGGTGCGTGTCCGAGTCCTTCTTTTGAATTTCGGTGTTTGTCGCATGTACTTGAGCTATGGATAAGAGTCATCGAACTGTTTTCTTGGCTCACGAGAACGCACCGATCTTCGGCGCATCTTTACGAACTCGTACTAGCAAGAAATTGAACTGGAATTGATACTATAGTGAGTCCGTCCTCTATGATACTCTACTGCACACGGTCATTCTATTCTAATAAATATTGCTGGCTATATACATTGCAAGGAATCCAAACGGCATGCGATGTTGAGAAACTCTCGATCTGATCTTCGTATTCAGTCTAATACCGACGACGGGCTTGGCTGCAGTTGGAGCAGTATCCGTCTATCGTGGGGTCTGCAATTTCGTCAGCGCGCGATGAAGGCAACCCAACACGGACTCACTGTAGTGTTCAGGGGATGGATGGCTGTGAATTAAGGGTGCGTTAGGATCACAAGTATCATAAGAGAAAACGCGTAGACGACTCACTACTGCGCGCAGGTTCTGCTGCAACTGGGGGGGACGCAATTTTCGGGGTGATTGGGGCTGAACTTGCATCGAGTGCTCCCGCACTTGACCTTTGTGAAGCTTAGTTTCGGACCCCGCTCAATCATTGCATGATTGATAGTGTACCTCAAAGGGCGGCTGCACATAATAAATGACTGTGAGGACGACGACAGAGCACAATGCGCGACTTACAAGGTTCTCATGGTGGCCACAACGGGTGTAGAGGTTTCGGACGCTGGCAGAGGGTTGTCAGTATTCGACGAGGTGAGCTTCGCTCTCCTGCAGGTACTCACTGACGCCAACGGCACATGTTCACTTAGAGCAAGAGAAGAGAGTGGATGAGCTGGCTTGTGGAGTGTACTTTAGCTGATGAGTGCTTTGTCGTTGACTGACCTTGCTTTTAAAGGTCTTGAACGAATTTGGGTCCCCAAAATAATTCCTGGTCGACATGACTGGAGTTCACGGTTCCGACGTGTTTCTAATTACTGCCCAAGTGAGGTTCGTCTGCTGCTTGATGTTTCACAGTTACAAATTTATTCGACCGCCCTGTTAGGTACTACATACTCAGCATTGATCACCATAGTCGCGCCGCCCTATCTGTCCGCATTCCGTTCGTGTGAGAAGGATTGTGCTGAGCCAACGATTAGATTTGTGTGTACCTCGTATTCTCGGACAACTCGGGAACTGAGATAAACGAACCACTGGTACTGGTACACGCAGCTAAGGTAGTCGAATTCGATGCAGTACGACCGGCATAACTGTTGGGCGGCCCGAGGATGACATCAACTTAACTGTGCTGAAGATAACCCAAGAAGGCAATACTTACCAGTGTATAGCTTCACGTACGTCGAATCTTCCTACCACTTACTTTCGATGCATAATTGACAGATTGCGTTCGAAATTTTCGTGTCGAGTTTAATATCGTTCATTGTATCTCAATCGCAAGCCACAACACATTGAATGATCCCATACTGACGGTTTTTTGACGCTTGGGGTTGATTATCCTTGATTCTTACTCTCCCAGACAGATGGTATGCGAACCGGTGCGACCCGGCCCTTTCGGTACCATAAATACTTCTCTACAGTGGCTTCTCCGGAGCTCGATTCTCCGTTGTTATATTTCGACCTCTTGGCTAGTGCTCGAGCAACTCAAACGGCTGCTAGCAGATTCCTCCGTGTAGTGTTCACCGCCGGAGACTCGTTCCTGCGAGAAGCAGTGAATATGATGTAGAGCTACACACACTCCGAGTACACAGATGCGCAGCATCCCTCACTACCTCTACAAGGGTGGAATGGCTATGGAATGGCTGACACTGATACTGTACTAATCCGATCGGTTGTTCACGTTATGTGTGACGCCGGCTTGTGAACTGAACAATTTTGAACAGGGTGACGGGTGACGGGGACTTTTTCGGCCCAAAGAAGGGCACAAAATCGCAAAAACCTCCGGCCGGCACTTGCCGAGACGTGCCGGCCTTCCATATATGGCAATTTTGACGTGATTGCCGTGATGTGAACGACTTGTCTGGTGAACGATTTGGGTGACGGGTGACACCCAGTGAACAACCGATCGGATTAGTACAGTATCGGTCACGTAACCGAAACCTAACCTTGAACAGATGCTGATTCGTGTATCATGCAACACCGTCGCTTACGCTCCGCATTCTCACGAAAGAGTGGCAGACTAACGCTCGAATCTCACTACGAGTCACCAGCAGATTCGCCTCTCGAAGCAGTACAATATGCTGCGTCTCAGTTAACGAAACGCCTTTCCATCGCTCTTTGAGTCATTCGTTTACGGCTCACCACACTGGTTTCCCGCACTCCGGCAGACCCGGCCTCTACATGCACCTTCCGCACCGTTTCCGTATTCCTATCCGATGTTGAACCTTATGTGTTGATGCTTCACCGCTGGCAATGACGCTGACCGTGATGTCCGTGATCTGCAGGGCGGGAGATCGTCGATCCCGCTTCATTGAATTCATTAAATGCGGTGTGACTCGGATGGCAGAGAAGGACATTCGAAGACTTGGCATATGTGCTCAAGGCAGTCAGAGATGCATCACCCGATGTTGAAATTCCATCCGGTACTTTCGATGCGTCCAATCATGATTGAGCGCCGGCTTGCCGCTACTGCATTCCCGCCGGCTGTGTTACCAAGTGACTCAGTGCAATATAAACCCGAGAAGGTATTCAACCTACCTTCCATGTACTTATGACTGCATTTATTCCTCCAGGCGCTTCAGAACACTGCGAAGGATTTTCGCGTTTTCTGTTTCTCGAGTTTTAAGTTTTGGGTCATTGCCCGCAGCCAATGGGCAATTCAATCAGGATTTACACCTGTCGAAGCCGAATTTACTCTTCGGGAGGATTGCCGCAGGCTGCCGTTACTTCTCTTAGTGGTCGTGTTTGACACTGCAATAATGAAGTTGAACATGATCACGTGATCAGTGTTCAAATTTCCCTTGATGCTGGACTGGTCCAGAAAGACACATCATTGGTGAGATGAGAAGAGAAAATTGTACTCAGTTTAATCGGGTGGGACTCCGTATCATCTGAAGATACAATAAGCAACGAATTTATAGTTGATTTATAGTATTTTCGATTTTCACTGAACCCCTGAGCGTGGTGGGTTCAGAGATACTTAGTGGAAAAAGGAAAATGGGAAACCAGACCAATCGGTTAGATTGTGGCAGATAATCAGACATTTTTGCTTCAGTAGCTGCAAACGTTTGGAAAAATCGGTGTACAACTCTCTTGCGGAGATTTCCGAACTTAGTGGAAAAAGGAAAATGGGAAACCAGACCAATCGGTTAGATTGTGGCAGATAATCAGACATTTTTGCTTCAGTAGCTGCAAACGTTTGGAAAAATCGGTGTACAACTCTCTTGCGGAGATTTCCGAACTCTTTTGATTAATTAATCGTTCTTTAACGAGATGCCTCCTCGGCTGTGCATTAGCCCCTTGCAGCCGGATTGCTTCGTCTTTTTCTCAATTTCTTCTTGCGATATAGCTCATGAACCTCCCACGAAGCTCCACTGTGTGTTTGCCCTCGCACTGCGCGCTGCGGGCGAGATCATTTGACTATTTTCCCGGCCTGAACTGGACGGATTGGGAATTCGTTTCCGCACGTATGTCAAATGCTCATTGCTGCGCGCCGTGTTTCAACAAAGCTGTAGCCCAACCTGACCATAAATAAGTACAGCGGGGAAGACGAAAATTTGTTGTTTTCACCCCTCATTCCTTCCCCTCACCTCTCTGTGTGCTGGCATCAAATTTTCAGCTTCAAAATTACAAAATCAAAACACTGTTCACCTCGGACTGAGCCCGCAGGCAAGTTGGTCTATGGCTCGTTTCAAAACAATCGCCGAAAGAAATGTCGTCCCTCCTGCCGCCACGAATTTCGTTGCCTCTCTCAGCTATTATCCAATTGTTCTTTGCCCCAAGTCTACCCCTATCTAAATATCTTCCCGTCCCGAGACTCTACTTCTTCGGTTTGTCTTCGGTCTCTACGATACGAAGGTTGCAAAATCATATCCAATGGATATATCATTCTCCTGTTAAAAACACTTCCAGCCGCTATCCTCAACTGACTGCGGAGCGTGGCCCGGAGCGAAGCGGAGGCGCAACTTGTTCTGATTATCAACCATCTGTGTGATATGGGAGGAATATTCCTTTAGCATGTCCATCAAACATTCCCGATTAGGTAGCATTCCGCGGGTCACATAGCCACAATGATGTATTAGATAATCATTGAATATCTTACCCTTGCCCACCATGCTTTCTTAGAGATAAAAGAACGCGTCGGGCGCCGAAGACCAACAACCATCACAACGGCTGGGCACCCGTATAACTGCCCTCCTGCTCCGGATTACTGGCTGTATAACAAGTGCCCTGCCTAGGGTGACAAGGTTCCTGCGGAAGGGTCACAGCGCCCGGTTAGCGCCCGATAACCGCCAGACCGGTATACGAGTCTTCAGAAGGACGAGAAGCCCCCGAACCGAAGCACGTAGGCTTCACAATGGTGGACACACAGGGAGGCTTCACCAAACTCCTCCAGAAGACTCTCAGCACCTCACCTGGGTCTGCAATAGACCACACCTCTTGCGAGCCTCAAGCAACCTCCCCTCTGCTTGCTGTTTCAATAGTGGTACGGTGAGGCGCTTTGTCGCCTCCCTCACTTTCATTCGTTTGATTTTGTCGGCCGCGACATTATCCGCCCGTCGTCAATTCCGTTCACCCCACCTTGGCCGCTATTCCCGGAATTGACGTCCCTCGTTACGGGATAACCTGCGTCTTCAATGCTTATGGCATTGGAGATTCATTTCCGGCCATTACCCTCGTCCTTGAGCTCCGCTGACGGCGTGAGCTCGGACGAACGCCTTTAACTCAGCACTGCTACTATAATGCGCAGCGCCCAGCTTTTTATCTTCTCATCGTACCGTGAGCTCCGAATGCGTGAGCTCCGGCGTGTTCTCAGTAGCGAAGAAATATATTCTTTTTGCTTTCTACTACCACATGGCCGACTACGATGATGGAATGAACGCCTCCTTCACGTTCCAGCTTTGCGCTACGCCTACGGAAGTGCTCGTCGATACGACTCGCCCAGTGCCATCGAAGGTTCAGAGATGATTGGAAGAAACATCTCGGTAGGGAACAAGATATGAGAGAAAGAGTTGAGGAAGCGATGAGAGGAATCAAGTGAGTTTGTTAGTCAACGTCTCACGGCGCCCGCGCCGCCTCGTCCTGTACCATTCTACTTGGACTAGACGTGTCCTCGCTATCCCAACTTCTCGATTCCTCAACGATACCCGATGTCAAGGACGCTCTCAAAGCGAACGTATCAAATCCTAAGGATTATTTCAAGTGTAAGGGAGGGGGCAACCATCTCCTTCTCACTTCCTTGAAACGTCGGCGCCGTCATCTCTCCATGGATGGATGATTTCCCTCTTCGAGAAGCGTTGAGCGGCCAAGTTCTGTCGACCTACAAGTGACGCTGGGACACCAACCAATCGACACCCCTTCAGTCTGGATAACGAGGAGAACTGCGAGATGTCGTGCGGAATTCGATCCGTCGACCCGCTCCGCGTTGTCGCCGCTGTCTCCCACGCCGTCGTTATCGACGTGGCAGCCAACTCTTCTTCTTTCTCCCTCCTGCTCTCGCTCGTCCTCAGCGCGTTAGCGACGCCGGTCGCCCTCCGTCTGTAAGAAGACGTCGAGGCCCGGTTCTACCCAACTCCTTCTCGGCTGGGCGCGCCCACCCGCCGACATGGCTCTCGACGTCCACGCCCGAGCAAGTGGCGCGTCCCTATTCCAGACGTTTGAAAGTCTGCCGCAGGTTTCTGTGGAGAAGGAGTGTCGTTGATAAGACAAAGCGGAGGGAGTACGACGCCGAGGCTCAGTACGACGCCGCGACTCCTCACCATCGATACTACCGACATACAGCATCTCGAGTTCTAAGAGCGCTTGTGTCATCTGACACCAGACCATTTGTCGCCGCCACGCGAGGACGAATAGATCGCCCCTCCACCATCGCGTCTACCCTCGCCGAACACGAACATCAGCACTTGACCACGACGACGCTTCCTCCGCGCAAGTGGATGAGCCTTGATTAAGCCTCCGGCATTCGCTGCGCCGCTGGAGCTGAATACGACCGCGAGTAAACCTCCGTTTAGGTTAGGAGGAGACGAATCTTTGGAGGTTTGTCACGCTCGATACCCTCCGTCCGCAGGCGACGTTGAGGCTCAGTGGTGACGCTACGACGACGTCGATTCGGACGTTCCCGCCGTCTCGAGCGCCTTCCTCCAGGCATCCCGCTCGCGCCATACTCCGCTGCAGTCAATTCGTCTGCGCTCCAGCCGCTACTCCGTTGCTACCAACGCGAACGACTCACCTTAAAGCGAGTCGATACCGCGCGCCGCGCCGCCATCGTCGTCACCACCACCAGCGCCCTCGACTACTCCTCTCACCTTCCGATCACGCTGCTCGTCTCCGTCGCTGCTCATCCTATCGATTTCCGCTCACCAACCATGTCCGCGAGACTACGACCTGCAATTTCCCTTGCTCCGCTAGTGCCGAATACGGCCATGAGTAAATATCCGTCTAATTCGACGTCGAGGTTTACCTGGCCGTATCTCGCGCGGTCCAGCGAATCTACGGAGAGATTGGATTTGTCTGTGAACAACGAGACGAGGTTTGTAGGAAGACTGGGACTTTGGGTGGAAGAAGCTCAGCGAGCCAATCACCTCTTCACGGTCTCGCCGGTCGTTTCAGCCGCCGCCACGGGCACAATTGACGCGAACACCGGTAACAGATGCGAGCGCGCCCGCAGGCACCGCTCGCGTGCTCCTCCATCTTTAAGAGATGTCGAGGCCCGGCTCGCCAACAGCGCCGCTCCCTCAAGCGTTACCGCCTCGTCTCTTATGCCGCCTACAACGGTGATTCGGGAAGCTCGCAATGCGCGATAGCTGCGTCTATGCAACGCAGCGTGTCGCTCGAACGCGCTTAATGCAGCACGCGAGTCGGTTCGGCTACCGCCTCCTTCGCCTGCCGCCATCTTCGACGAGTACCCGCCGATCTCACGCTGCCGTTGTCGTTACACCCTCCGTCTACAAGAGACGTCGAAGCCCAGCGTGACACATACGCCTTCCTAGGCCTCTTTACTAGCGTCTCTTCCTTCTTTTATGCCAACACCGCCGCCAGCCGTTAGCCTTGCTTCTACGCGTAGTACGGATCCCGGACGACTCTTGGTTGGGTAGAAGAAGGAGAAGAAGTACAGGAAAGGAAGGGAGAAGACTCCAGGGTTAGAAATATCGAGTGAGTTGCTCACCTCGCGACGTTTCTCGCGTCCTCGCAATCTCGCCAACCGCCTCTGCTGCCATCACGAGGACACTTCAACGCCGGACGACCTCCGTCTTTAAACGACGTCGAGGCCCTGACGACGCCGCAACTGCCTGGGCTACACCAATGCTCCAATGCGCCTCCTCCGTCATCGCTATCGACGCCCCAGCAAACGGCTCGTTCGCCGTTTGGGCAGCGTGAGTGTGAGGCCGGAATATAGGAGATTGAGACCGCGTCTGGGAGGATGCTAGCTGGAATGGGTGAAGTGAGTTTTCGTTTGCTCGATGCCAGCGCATGTACCGCCTCCACCGACGCTCCGGCTCCTCGCGCCAAACATCCTCCGTCTGAAATAGACGTTGAGGACTGGCATTGGTCTCAACGCCCTGCCGTCGCCTTTACGTCCGCTGTGCAATCACCTCCCGATGGTTCTCAGCGCATTGACGACTCTCCGCTTTGTGTTACACTCTGACAGCCACGCCAACTTCCGCCGGAAGGTCTTCATCTAGAGACTCATCGAGGCTAGACGTTCCCTAGCACTGCGCCGCCGTCAACCGCGCGGTCGTTCTCGCACGGCAAGACTCCGACCTTGCTGTCTGGGCGATCATTCTCAACGCCTCCGTCTGAACCAGACGTTGAGGCGAGAATTTTAATGCTTGAATCTCAAGATTCGCGGGGCTTGTCGTCAGATCGTCGAGAGGAAAGTAGAAGATCAAGAAAGGGATTTGGGATGGTGAATAACCAAATGCGTACGTCGTTACAAGCTCGAGACGATGTATCTGGAACGTCGAGATCGCTGTACACAGCTCGATCTCCGTTCCTCCGCTGCACGAAGTCATTCGTAATATCTCCAAGGCTGAGCCTTCGGTCATACAGCTGTACTGCCAGTTGCAGCTTTGAAGAGGTAGAGTCGCTTCGCGACTCCCTCTGGTAATCAAAGCGGGTGTCTGGTGTATTCATACGTATCGTGTGTGTCTCGTCGAGTTGTCAGACCGACATGGGATGGAATACAAAGTTAACTTGAAGGAATTGTCGTGTTGGAAGGTCGTTTACCCAAGACGAATTTAATTGCGAAGCGTTCTTGACGCTGTCTTTGCTATTTTTCCGGGGAATTTTTTCTTCGAGCATTTGCCGACTGGGGGGCGTAGGGAGCATATGGAGTCGCAATTACTCTGAGAAAGTGACGTTGTCCTCTGTGACGAGGTTGTCGTGGGATAGTCTAGTGACACTCTCTCCTTTTTCTTCCATCTCGCTCGTACGGTACATCCAACCGCTGGACGCTCTCAGGTCGCTATCGCCACCGGATTGCAAGAGCGCAAAACAATCTCGGATGCGCCCACGCACTGTATTGACTTGCCGCGCTTCAAGACGAGCCACTGTAGGAGAAGGATCACGTTGAAGGGACAAGGAGAGGTTTAGATGAATCCTGAATGGGATTTGGGTGCGTAGGTGATAAAGTGAGTGAATATCTAGAGGCACGTGCGGCAACTCTCCGGGTCTTGGGAAGCTATCCGCGCCAGACGCCCTCCGTTTTCGAGTCACGTTGAGCAAACGTTGAGGCCCGGGATGTCGCAATTCCTCGCAGCATCGACTCGTCAACCCACCGGCACCCTTACGTCGCTGCGCGCTCGCCGACCTTCGATCGTAAATGTGGAATTCCTTTCGCCGAATCGTCGTCTCGACTTCTAAAGCTGTGACTCGAACGACGCACCCTTGCAGCTGCCAAGGCTCCGATTCCAAGAGGCGTCGAGCTTGGGCTTGGGTCGAGTTCATCGTCCTGCTGATCTCTGCTGATGGCACGTCCATTTTATGGAGCCAACGTCGCCGATTCACCGTTCGGAACCCCGCTCACCGTGTAGTCGCCTGCCACGTCATCGTCCCGTCGATTGCCGCCGACGCTGTTGATATGGTCGCGAGCTCGTCTTCTCATGCTTTCGCCATCTCGACGGTCTCTCGCTCGCCTCCGTCTGAGTTAGACGTCGAGGCGAATTTTTGTCGACTCTTCGTCCGCTTCCCAGCATCGTGCGTCGGGCATGTGAGTTCAGATCGCAGCTCAAAACCTCGGGTTCCGCTTGCATGTGTCGCACTCGGTTTGTAGTCTATTCGTATCTATCACTCGAGGTGAACTCCGAACGCGTCGAGTTCCCTGGTACGGTCGAATAGTTATGGAATTCATTCCATCTTTCTCAATCGAATTCCGATATGGAACTGGGGCGGGCGCTCATCCTTGAGCATGAGAAGATCAAGAAAGGATGAAATCGGGGCGGGCGGCATACAGCATCGAATTTCGAGCTCCGCTCTAAAGCGTTGCGCTCGGTTCGTAGTCTTGTATGATAAAATATTGTTGCTTGGGGCAGTAATGATGATAAATGAGATTCTTTCTGGGAGAGACGCCAGCAATTCAGTCGCCGCGCTTTCGCCGCGATCTCACACGCCGTCGATGACGACCTGGCTGCCTCGTGTTTCTCCCCCCTTCTCACTTGTCCTCAGCGCTTTCAATGCCGGAGGACCTCCGTTTGCAAATGCGCGCTTTGACTTTCGACATTCACGCTGGAAGAAAGGATGTTTTCGAGGGGAAGAGGAGAAGTTTGGATGCAGTCGGGAACAAATAAATCGCCTCATGGGATGACCTCCGTCTTCAAGCGACGTTGAGGCCCCCATCAACACGATCTCTCGCGACTCGATGTCTCGCCGTCTTCCTTCTCCTGCGGTGCGCATGCTACGCCGTTTTAATCGTGCTCTCGCACGGACTCAGGGCATTGGACAATCGCTATCGCCTGCATTGCTGCCGCCGATCGCCCTATATCCCTCGTCGAAGCGGCCGTCCATTCCGCTCGCACCATCGTCGCTTTGCAACGACGCCTACGCCTTGAACGCGCCTCTCTTGTAACCTCCGCATCAACTCACTTCGAGCTTGTCCACGCATCCCGGTCGACGTTGAAATCGATGCAATCAGCTTGATCTCCGTTCTACCCAGGCTCGAAGTCGACGCGTTAGGGTGTTTGACACTCGCGTCGGTCGGTAATCCGTACTCCGCTGAAGTCCTTGCGTCGCTCAGGATTAAATTTTTGAGCTATCTTTCGGCTTGCGTCCTGAAGCTCCGCTGTCAGCGTGAGCTCGGATGAAGCGACAAACCTTGAACAAATCTTGAGCTCCGCTGCAAAGTGTGACGTTCGGTTTGCGTGCGCTGCAATTTGCCAAACACCTTTGTGTGTTCATTAGAAGGAAGGATATATAAATCTTTTTTCTTTCACTACGGCATAGGGCTCTAACCCGTCCGTCCTTCGACGGAAAAAACGGACGGACGGGTCGGACGGAACCCGTCCCGTCCAGGATTTTCACGACCGAAAAGACGGACGGGAACGGACGGGTTTGAGCCGTCGACGGGTATCGCTTGCCGGCTGATCAGCAGTGCGTGTTTGGAGCGGCGGCAAAGCTTCCCGAGAGTCGGCCGTTGCTTTCCTTCCACTCTTGTTGCTGATTCGCGCGATTCCGACTATATTTGACATCACACCCTCGAAACTGACCTGGTTACGCCCGTCGTACTCCCGTCAAACGGACGGACGGAACGGACGGCACCCGTCCCGTCTGAGGTTGCGGAGAGGTTCTGGACGGACGGGTCCGGACGGCAGGGTGCCGTTTTTCCCGTTTTTCTGGCCGGAAACGGACGGAACGGACGGGTTGAAGCCCTACTACGGCATGTTGAAGCTGGAAGCCCACGTTCTTCAAACATTCATCGCCTGGGGGGCGAATGATATGAAATGCAAACCGCAGATGTTGAATAGGATGTTCACACACGTCTCACTCTTGCCACGTCCGCGAGTATTCCAACACGACTCTCACTCTGCCTTGCACGCGTGACTGTTCGTCGACGTTGTAGCTTCGCGGCCTCGCAACACTTCCGAGGATCTGTTGTTAATCTCGCTGGGACTGGGGGGCCACAATTGTTCCTTTCATTCTTGCATTCGTCGAGTCAAGTGATGACTTCGTTGCAAATTGAATTCGACTCCGGTTCTTCCCACCATCATCCCAAGCACAAAACACGCCGTAGTACACACAACGCCGAGAGACGAGGCCACAAAGAGCCCAAAGTCCTCAAGCTGGTGATACGAGCCCTCAAATGTGCCGGGAGATGGCTGGTCAATACAAATTTTGAAAATTTTACTTCTAAATAATCGACGAGTCTACGACATCCACTCCATTACGCGTGCATCCAGCCCAATTTTCATGCTGTGTCACTGCAACTCGCACACGGACCTTGGAATTGTCTATTCTCACTATACACTCTTGGTCATGCTCATTGCTTCTCTGGTCGTCGCCCTCCACGCTCTGCTCAGTCTTCCTGCATAGTTGCTTAGTCAGATAACACCGCCACATTGATGAATCCGGTGATCTGGGAATCAAAAACATCAGCACATCTCCACTCTTCGCAAATCTCTTTACATCTCTGAGGCACGCACCATCGAGCGTTATTGTGTAGCCAGAACCCGGGCTTAATTTACAGTGCATTGAATTCAACGGCGGAAATCCCGCTTTGCGCTGTACCGACCCTCGTCGGCATCCTGGCTACACTCCACTCGATGGTTGCATCTTACGGAAACTGGGATAAATCCTCGTCAGATAAGTTGTTCATTGAATGTTCCCACCATACCCAAGTGCGCCTCTGGCTCAGCCGTTCGCAACTGCCGTGTAATTCGGAACAGCGTGAACGAATGTCTTTCAAGTAAACAATTCTCGAACTTTTCTCAGCGATGACGTGACTGGAGTCATAAGTACCCAAAACCGGCACTATTCTGTAGCGAGGTGCAAGGGCAAATGATTTCAAACTATGATTGAGGGTCTCGACTTTGAGCAAGGAATGCCAGGTCACAGAGGGTGCTCTGTTTTCTCCGAAATTAGGAGTTTTTTCTTGCACCAGCCCTACAAATCATGGTTGAGCTCCAATCACGCACTGTTAAGTGAAATTTCCTGAATTGCTTGCTTTTTGAGGTCACATTTTTCCGTTTTGCTTCTCACTCTTCCTTTAGTTCTACCGCGGTGCATCGGCGGATGTGATCGTGAGCTCGGCTACGGGTGGTTTGAGAAGTCCAGGGACCGTACAGTACAGTAGTGCCCCTGTATTGTCTGTTACTCCCTGGGCCCCGGCGTTCCTAAGCGGGACCGTGCCGTGTAATCTACCTACCTACCTACCTACCACTGGGCTAGTAGCTTTGGAGCTACTAATTCCGACTAGTCATGGAGGGATAGGTTGCTATCATTTAAAGGTTCATGAGTCATTGTGCTCTTCATTCAATGCCAGTGAACGAATGGAAGGATGAACCGCATTCTGGATATATAAAGCGGTCAGGGTGTAGCTCTCCTTGGGAGAGTTGATGATTTATCCAAGCAGTAACACCGGAATCTCATGCAGCTCAGCAGTCGAGCTCCCTTTCCCCCAAGGTAGAGCTGCTGCTGAATTTTGGCCCCAAAATTTTTTTTTCATGACGACAAAGTCACCGGCATTGACTAGAAACATTCATGCTGGGGGGCTGCGAATGAAGCCTGTTCACTTGTTGATTGGGGAGCCATTGTTCGCTCCAATATTGCCTGTCAACAATTTCATTGGATTGTCGCGTGAAGCTTCGAGTCTTCGTTTCGAGTTTGGTGATTTTCTGCCGCACATCCAATTCCTCTGTCATTGAGCTGCACGGCAAAAAAAGCGGGGGGCTGTGTAGGGGTATATGTATAGTGAGAGTCAACTGTGTTGACTCTCCTACTATCTCCCCACATTCTCCTTAGAGCTTTGCTCAGGGTATCGAGGGTTTCATCGTTATCACAGAGATGAAGACACCGGCTTCGATGTGAATCCACACACTGTTGTTGTGGATTTACAGTATATCTCTGCTGATGCGTGAAGGCAGACAACGTCTGCCCTCCGAGTCATCCCCTGCATGCAGATTTGGACTTCATGTCTCAGATGAGTCAGATCTGCAATTTCGCTCAGTCGGCTGTGCCAAGCTACAGCGACTTGGAATTGGAATGCGAGAAGGGAAAGCTCTTTATGGATCTTGGCTCTAGAGCTTTACCTGCTGCTGTGTGGCAAGCTGATAAGCTTTCGCCACTCACCTTTGGCAAATCCATTTGCGAAGAAACATCACGTTGAAATTTTGGGCCAAATTTTTTTTCCAGCAGCTGAACATTTGAAGGGTCACCAAATGTTCAGGATCAACTTATCGGGCATGTTCACTGAACATGTGGGGGGCTCTGTGATATGGGAGGAATATTCCTTTAGCATGTCCATCAAACATTCCCGATTAGGTAGCATTCCGCGGGTCACATAGCCACAATGATGTATTAGATAATCATTGAATATCTTACCCTTGCCCACCATGCTTTCTTAGAGATAAAAGAACGCGTCGGGCGCCGAAGACCAACAACCATCACAACGGCTGGGCACCCGTATAACTGCCCTCCTGCTCCGGATTACTGGCTGTATAACAAGAGCCCTGCCTAGGGTGACAAGGTTCCTGCGGAAGGGTCACAGCGCCCGGTTAGCGCCCGATAACCGCCAGACCGGTATACGAGTCTTCAGAAGGACGAGAAGCCCCCGAACCGAAGCACGTAGGCTTCACAATCTGTGATAGAGACTTGATCGGTGATCGGGTATGTAACTCCGTTGTTGAAGTAAAACTTGGCCAACCCCAGTACATTCCAAAGAACTCGATACTACTACAGATGAGATCATGACAATCGTTTACAATAGTCTGGGTTTCCGACAGGATTCTGACAAACAAGGTCAAGATCGAATCAACTCGCGAATAAAAGCATTCAGCCAAGGCGTTCACGTACCAGGGCCCAGTGAGGGAAGTCGACCACTTTTCCTCCAGCTCCACCTACAGCGAAACTGACAACAAAAAAAGATTAAGAACAGCTCGAAATTGGATTGTGATTTAACAACCCACCTGTAAACGAAGATCATGACGGAAGTACCGCCATCAAGTGCCGCAGAGAGGAGGAAGCTGTTTATAAACGTCAGGGCAATGAACGAGCAGCCAGATCGAAACATACTTGTATTTGCGGAACCAGGTAGCACGATATTTGCGGAGGTAATATTGGGAAAACACTGCAACCAAGAAAGTCGTGAAGACACTCGAGTTGATACCAACGGAGAGATAACCAAGTTCAGCTTCAACGTCATCAGCGCCGGTCTCACCATCCTGCCAAATGCTTACCAGTCAGCACAGGGGTAAAGACCTTATCGAAGCCGAATTTCGGATATTTCCTATGCAGAAGCCAGAACGGAATAGGGAACCCGAGCCCGACGAAAAGCATGTAAGGGACAAACTGACGTGGCCGGAAAAGAATAAGTCACAGATCGTCAACCAGATGACACGAGACTTACGCCATACATGGTGCCCGTAGCGTACAAAGGCTTGCCGAGCGCACCCCAGGCAATGGCAGCAGTGTTAAATGACTGAACCTGCTGACCACTCCAAACGTTCGTCCCTTGAATGTCGCGCAATACAGGTGCGTGGCTGCTGACGACGGTCTTCATGATGATCAAGTTCAGCAGCCCGCCCTAGACTGAGTTTAGAAAAGGTCCATGGTGGGTAATGAGCACTATTGTGTACGTACAATGACAGACCCAATGGCTTGGACGGTGAAAGTGGCACGAGGAGGTAGTTTCGTGTATTGGCCAATTTTCAGATCGGCACACAAGTGATACGCTTGAACGACAGGTTGGTAGCCATACCTGAGAGAAGGATTGAATGAGAATGGTGACGTCGCAGAGGGTTATCAGGATGACATACATGGTGAAGTACATGTTCGCGACGGGCTTTCCGGGAACGAGAGCCCCGCCGAGCATTTGGATCATGTTTTCAATGGAGGGAGCGTATCCAACGGTGGCGTACAGCTACGGGTGGTTCTGTATCAGCTCAACAGTCACAGTTCATCGCAGAATCACCGTACTGTGCCAATGACCGGGACGAAAATCCAGGCGAATATAAGGGCAATAATCGTAGCCCACGCTGGGAGTTGTGACTTGGCGCTAAACCAAAAATCAACGAAGGTCGAACATGGCCTATCAGGTTGAAGTGACAGACCCGTATGTAGTGCCAATAGCGACGCCAAAGCAAATGACGAACATGGCGATGTACCACCAGCCGGGAATTTCTGAACATGATTCCCATCAGCGATTACTGAAAGGTGTAGAATGCCAAATTGTAACCTTTGTAAACTTTCATCTTCTTATAGTGCGGATCGTCGATCGTGTCACGGTTACGGACCAGATGCCAGACTTCCTTTGAGTGCCAAAGCAAGAAGTGCATGAGAGCAGCTGCATATAGCGATCAGGCGTGCACCGATCGTTGAAAGAATGACGACGAACCTCCGATATATACTGTACGCGACACTTTATAGAGAAGTTGAGAGGCGGCGTACTGAAATACATCGATTGAGGATCGTGGCAGCAATGAAGTATGAGAGGAATCGTACCCAAGGCAAGCCCTCAATTGCAAGCTTGTCCTCGTTGAGCGTGAAGTCATCTAGACGACAATTCAGCGCCTCATAACCAAGATTAAACTTCAGTGGACAGACGTACCATTAAGAATCCTAAGTTGGTCGTATCTCGTGCCTATATCGCAGGGAGTGAGCCTTTGTTAGCGGGTTAAGAAGGAAACAATGGCAACCGTTCTCGTAAAAGAGGAGTTGGGTGAGGAAGGGGAAGTTCTGTCGAGGAGCATGAGCAGATAGTACGGAGTCAGCGAACAGGAAACCTACCTGAGTATTCCACGTATTCGTCGCGAAGCATGCGCAGAATGCAATCATGCAGACAGCGCAACCCGCGTAGAGCGATAGTTGGGTTGAGAGGGGGGTGAAGAGCGCTCCGATGGAGCCACCGCTGGCGCCGACCTAAGAGCCAATGAAATGAGTTGCAGATCAGTCAAAAGAAAACAGAGCAAAAAGACGCACGTAGGCCCAATCCAAACAGAGCGAAAAGGCACCGAGACCCTCGTTACCGGCCGCACCGCCGAAGACACGAGTGAACCAAGCCGAGTTCTGGTTTGCGAGACAGAAGATGCTAATACCGGTCAACGTCGGGGCGATGTATTCCTATTGTATTGCGTCATGGGTTATGAAGATGATCGGGCGGAAGAGAAGGTCGTACCGGGAACCACTCCCAAACGAAGATCGCCACGAAGATGTACCAGAAGAATTTCTTGCGCTTGGCCTGGCTCATCATGCCCTCCCCACGATGGAGTGCTTCGAAGAGTTGAACGCTCGGCATGACCTGTTCAATTCGGTCAATGCTGCTCCTGAGCGCTAAGAAAGCAATAGGTACCTGAGGGTACACAGCCCATGTTGGGTAGACGAGGAAGACTATGATACACAGTCAAGACAAGGTGTTCCCAATATAGCCGTAAAAACGCACCGCGCGTGAAACCAGCCATCCCGTATCCAATGAGTTGAGAGCTGATGATTCTATAAGCGAAACAAATACATCAATTGGTGGAACATGAAAGAAAGAAAGAAAGAGTATCGAACGTGAAGATCCCAACAGCGACATTGGTCGGAACGAAGTAGTAGAGTTCTTGGGCCGCGAAGATGGAAATAGCTTTGGCGGAGGAAGACGCTGTGCTCGCCATGATAACAATTGCGACGTGTTCCTTGAGGTTGAATCGGCCGTGATTCATGAATCTACGAGAAGGGCAGCCATTAGCAAGGATGACGGAAATCGAAGTCAGATGAACATGCCTCCAGAAGGCAGTGTCGGCAGTTTGAATAATCGCGTGCTCGGAGGGGCCGGGGACGATCCATTCCATCATCTATGGAGGAGGTTCGTATATCTAGATAAGACTAACATTGAGGAGACGTACTCTTCCGAGAAGGAATGCGGCGATTTGAATAAACAGTTGGCTGACGTAGATCTAGTCGACTTGTTGAGCCGGGCGTTGCATGAGGAGAACGAGATGGGTTACCGTTTGAGGACGGAAGTACTGGAGAAAAACGAATTTTAGCGCAAGAAGTGGAAAATATTGCGAATACTTACGAAAATTTGCCCGAGGACGGCGCTGATCGTGGATCTGAGGATGTGGGGGAATATGGATGAACAAGATCAACGACGCACGCAAAGCAACTAAGACCAATCGCCAAAAACCACATCCGGAAGGTGTAGACGGGGAGAGTAGGGTCGTCGTCCAGAGAAACCAGACGAGTGGCATAGTCAGCGTCCGTCTCTGCAAGGGTGTCTCGCATTCAGCCCATGGGGTTGATCGTCAAACGAATGCCACGCACCAATGGGCCGCTCACGACCGTCCGCACCCATATCGATCAACCGCGGTCCATCCGCAAACACCTCTCCGACCTCGTCAGCGTTGCTCAAGTCGATCTTCTCCACAATAGGGATGCCCTTCTCGTCCGCGAAAGACCCAGAGCTGCGCTTCTCGTCGCTGGACGCATGTTTCTCCAGGGTGGGCGGCGTCGTCGTTGTATCGACTGCTGCTGCCATTGTTGAGGAGGCAAAGCAGAAGGAAACAGAACAGAGTCGCTCCGAGGGTTCTTGATGTGGGGTCGCTTCTTTTTAACCTAGAAATTGGATTGAATGGCCGGAAATTGGTCTTGTGCACACATGCTCAGGAACGACCGTGAATGGGCAAGCGCGATCTACGATATGCGATGATGGGCTCCATCAATACATATCGTCGTGGAAGCTGTGGACAGAAGCGATAAGGTTTTGCGTACGCCGACTCGCTGGAGTCAACCACGACAATTTGAGGCAGAGGTGGACATTCCGGACTCGAAAGTCGCTTTCCAGGAGGTGGAAGTGGCCTCGCCTGCGCCTCGCACAGTCGGACAAGTGGGGGTATAGCGGGCCAAGGATTATTGTTGCTTGGCTCGAGAGCCAACATCATTTGAGCGTGATCTCGCGAGATAACATTAGTTACTCACAGGAACCGAATGTCCCTGGCGCGAATCGGCTTGGCAGTACTGTAGCTGAAAGAAGCACCGAACAATTTGCTTGGTCGAAGCTGGAAAAACCTAGAAATATCTAGCTCGGAGAAAGAACGCTGGAAGGAATAAGTAGCTGGACATACAGGGAGGGCAAATGCCATTTCAAAAAGTTCTTGGAAAGTCGCGCCAAGACCTGCTTTCGGAATAACGCGATAAGGCATGGTAATTGGCAATTCATCCCAATCCAGCCGGATGCAGAGTGCGTTATCTCGTTCGCTCGCGTTCAGTTTTTCTACACCCTCCGCGCATTGGAGGAAGGGTTTTGTTTCAAGTTCTGGTACAACGCAACCTTGTTACCCAGTGTTCTACTGAAGCCCAACCAGTGCAGGACCAAAATTCGGAGCAAATTTGGTTCCGCAGATCTGGAGCATGGAGAGTCGGTGCCAAGGGAAGAGCCTTGATAACGTGGCTCAACGTGGTTTGATTGACGAGTGATTGGCTGTTAGACTGCGAGCGGGACGAACCATTTATAGCAGCCAAGATAGTCGCGGCGTTTTGGAGACGGACCACGATCCATTGTGTCCTGGTGTGCGACGAGTACGGGCCGCCGGGGAGGCTGAATGTGAGATGAATGCGCGACTCGCCGCAGGGGAAGTTAACATGAATCGGCGCAGTCAAGTCGCTGGCATATCTCGGGGAGCCAAGTTGGAGCCAAGTACAATTTGGAGGTTTGAGCGCAGAAGTGACCGCCAGACAGCGGACCGCCAGACAGTGGTAGCAGAGTGACACAGTGTTCCGTGGATCCAGTGTTTTTCTGTAGCTATAACGAGGGAGGAGAGAAGGAGTGGACAAGGGCCAAGGCAAGCAACCGATCAACACGTGTCAATATGCAATCAGATACCTATGATCCGAGGGCGTCGGCATCAGTTCAACTTCGACCTTTTGCAACTCTTGCCGCGAACGTTGTGCGCTTCAAGATGTGGGATGACGGCAAGTCCTATGGGAGAGTTCTCAATTGAAGTCAACAGGAAAGATGACTCGGAGCAAAGGGATAAGGACAAAGTGAGCTACATCTTTGCTAGTTTTCGGCCTCATCAGAGCGGTCGCATTTGGAGGGGAGTTTGAGACGATTCGACGATGATTCGAACCTCACCGCATAATTGAGCGTTTGTCGTAGGATGCCCAGCCCAAATTGACACAATGAACATGCGACGAATCATGATTTACCGGTAACGAAAGTTTAAATCGCGGTGGCGAGTAAAATAGAGGGTGAATATGATCCTATGTCAGTCAAGAAATCACAAAAACATAATAGAGAGTACCGAGGCATAGCAAGGAATAGTAGACTCGAGAGTTACTTACACTGGTTTCGACTCGAACTTGACTCGAGTCCTATGTTTCCTCTACAACTTGAAACTTCGAGAGATTGTTTTGAGGCATCGAATTAAACTTGGGCACCCAACACCATCCAGCGGGCTAGCTACAGAATCTGAGAACGAGGACATTTGTCGATTCGCGTGGAGGGCTGTCGAAGCTTGGAACAGCCTCGTCACGTGAGCTCACAATTCGACCCGATTGCGATCAATCACTTCACCATCGGAAACCAACACGCGCAAAGACCAGGATCTTTGCCTCTCCCATGTATGACGAATACGAACACCCGCTCGCAGAGCCGGGATACCAAAGTGACACCGGAAACCGAGATACTCCCACCCGGCAGGACTTTGTCAACTATACACGGGTCGAGGAAATTCAGTCAGTTCGATCGCCCAAGATCTTTGTTTTTTTCCCAGTCTGATCTCATATTCGCCCTTTATTTCATATGCTCGCAGCGGCAAACCACGCTCCAAGAAGGCAAAAGTCATGAACCGCCGTGGCCGCGCTATATGCCGCATCATGACGACGCACGGATGGACACACGCCGACATCGGATATGTCTTTCGCATCTCGGAGGCGTCCGTCAAAAGAGCAGTCGATAACAGGAAGTACAATCCGCGGGATCGAGTTGAAGAAGATAAAGAACGGGCAGGACCCGACTTCCATAGCAATCTCCCGATGCCTCCATCTGATGAACGGCGCGCAGAGTTGAGAAAACTGGACGATACCGTTCCGAAGGTGAGAATACTACCCGGTGTCGTATATAGTCACTTTGAGCGTTCAAGTCGCGTTTTTCAGGCTAGCAAAGTGATTTATCTAGTCTCCGACGATTCATCCGATTCAGATTCATCCGAAGAGGTGCGCATATATACTTCTGCATTCAATCCCTTGCTTACAAGCGAGCCTCCGAAGGATCAGTTGCCCGACGAAGCAGCGTCTCCCCCTCTTTTCCCATACCAGGTGCGATATGTTGCGATTGATCTGGATGTTCCCTAGCTGATGTTTTTGCAGCGGAAACCGTTTCCAGTCGCACCTGTAAAAAATTTCGGACCCCAGGTGAATCAAGTTGATTACAATGGCCATGAAAACATTCCTCATCCATCGATTCAAGTCTTCTGCCCCGCCATCGGGATCTCCCAAACGAAGCTACGATCAAGCGTCATTTTACAATTCCAGCGAAGTCAGTTGTTTTTCAAAACTACCTTCCCGACTAGCGTCCGATTCATTCCTTGGTTCAGGTTCCTGAGTCCCAGAATAAGCGTCGAAGTATTGATGACAGTTCAAATCCACTCACGGTCAGCCGCAAGTCGACTTCATACGTTTCGCTAACTATCACTACAGAATCAAGGACGGAACCTGTCTTCGCCTTTTCCGTCACGCATTGCGTCTAATTCACCTGTACGTAGCCCTGCATATGTGGACCATTATTCTCGTTCAATGACACTCAATCGTAGAGCACACCCATAGGCGGCCGTCACCGCAATGTAGCAATAATTTCAAAGACTCCCTAATCGCTATATGCTCATCGCTTCACAGGCATTCATCCCTTCCCCTCTCCCTGCACCTTCCCCGCGCAAACCCCTCCCCCTCCCCCTCCCACCCGTCCACACTCATCCCCATCCCCATTCCAACAACTCCCCCACCCCCGACCCCGACCCCGCCCTCCCCTCCTTCCTTCAAACCATATCCGACATCGACTACACCCCGCACCTCCCCCTCCTCGCCCTCCAAGGCTTCACCCTCGTGCGCATGCGCGCCGTATCCACGTGGACCCGCGAGGAGATGCACGAAGCGCTGGAGGGGCTGTTGATGGGGCGCGGCGCGGCGGAGGCGGGGCAGCCCGGGATGCGTGCGATTGCGAGTGTTAGTTTGGAGATTGCTATTAGGGGGTTGAAGTCAGGGATGGTATGTCTTGTCTGAGTTCCTATCTATCTTTCTATCTTTTCTCTGCGCATTCGTTGTGAGGTGACGAAAATCACTCAGCCTGCTCTCCCGCCATCCGGGTCGAGCAGCGGCACCACGCTCCCATCGTTCCTACAAAACGTCATGGGCCTGGACCTGTCTCCCCACCTCCAGCTCTTCGAAGAACAAGACATCGATATGAGGATGCTCGGCGCGATGGTGCGATGGGATCGAGACCGGCGGGAGGAGACGCTGAGGCGTGTGTTGCTGCAGCATGAATCCGTATTGGGAAATGGGTTCGACAGTGGGAGTAATAGTGATTTGAAGCGGATGACCGCGCTGGAGGTGGTCGGCTTGGAGTTTTGTTTGCGGAGGGCGGGTGGGGAGGTGATGGATTGATTTAGACTCTTGAAAGTTGAGTTCACTGTAGATACGGGATGTTTGCTTGTTTGCCTACTGTGCTTGTTGTGGCCACAAAAACTGTACATAGTAAATTGTATTCATTCACTGGATTCACATGCGACGCTTCGTTTATTCGGAAATCGGCGCTTGCAGAAATTTTGGCCTGTATTGACGTAAGCCAGGCGCAGGTGTGGGAATAATGTGACGTACTACAGTCACGACCACGTGCCTTCAACCACTTTCTCCCGCTCCCTTCATCTCGTTTGGCCCAATACCCCGTTACGGTGTTGGTAGATCTTAGAAGTGAGTCAGTTTCAGTTCATGAGACGGGAGATTCGTATTTCTGTGCCACAGAGCTTCAAATGCCGTCCTTCAGAAGCTGCTCCCAGCCTCCCAACAAATAGGTGTTTCTAAATTCGCTCGAATGTCAATTTCACCTATACTTGAAAAGGTCTAATCAAGTCATCGTATCGAACTCAATTATCAACGAACAGTCGAACAGCAATCTTTGTTTCAGCGCGCATCAAGTCTACACCGTTGTCATGCCAGTGGTGCGGGATATAGAGTATAAAGGTCATCGTGGTACGTGCAATTCTTCCTTTCTTGCATCTTCGCTGATTTCTCTCCTTTTCTTGCTATCAAGAGCAACGATGGCCCAACCCTATGACCTTTCTGCTACTCGGACCGTCGGATACGATTCGGAATTACCTGCTTACACTCGACCACCGACGCCCTCAACTTCCGTACCGAGAGAGCCCAGAGACTTCTCGTATAAGCTAGAGACCAAGACAGGAACGCCTTGGGCAACACTCGTCGTTCACGGCGACGCAAGGCTTAGTGGAAAGCACCCTACGTTCGTCGAAGGATCTAACTTGAGTGGCTTTGTGAAGTTGTCATTAAGCACCGCAGAGGCGATACAGGCTGTTCGTATTTCGGTGCGTAATGGTTCTCATGGGATTGAATGTGCTGCTTAATCTTATCAGTTGCGGGGTGAAATTCGGAAAGGTGGAACTTCCAGTGCGACGCCGACCGTGTTCTTCGAATTGAAGCACTCGCTGTGGCCGCTGAATTCGGCTGAACCCACTCAAACCACAACGGACAAGCTCAAGGGCGACTATATGTGGCCCTTCTCTGTCTCCATCCCTGCTACACTCACTAAAAGTGGACAAACCTTCCGTCTCCCCCATACGCTCTTGAGCCAAGGCTCCTTCAACATCCAGTATTTTGTCGAGCTGCGCATGGTCCGCGGAAAACTGCGACCTGATAATTCGTGAGTTATTGTGCGAGTTTTCTTCCTTCCCTGCTGATGCAAAAGAAGCCTTTCATGCCCGCTTGGGTATTTTTCTATGCAGCAACCCAGCCCTCCTTCGGCGTTGAGACAGGTTTGTATCTTGTATTGCGCTCTTCTTTGTATTGAATAGTATGCTTTAGCTGGCGTACCAAGAGAATTCGCCGTTGCTGGGCCCTGATGCAGATAACGATGGGTGGTATACCCAAACGGTGTCTATGGCAGGGACGGTTTTCTCCACTCGAACGGTTGACGTGAAAATCCTGGCGAGTCTCTTGAGCGATTTAAGCAAAATTGGAGTTCTCATTGCCTCGTCATAGTTCTCCCTCGCCACACCACTTGCTTACACGCGATCGGGGTCGATACCATGCGTCATGGAGATCGAGACTCCCGACACCGAAGCTCTCGATTTGCTCTCAGCCGCTGCGGCTTCTGTCGTGTGTTTGGAGCGTTCCTTGTTGGAACCGAAAGACAGTGCCAAAAGTGCTATCGAACCTTGCGGTAGAGCGACATTTTGGCCGTCGATCGGAGCCCCACAGCATCGACGGCGACTCATGGGTGAAATCCACTTGCGACCTGATCTTCAGCCGTCGTCAGATATGTTGGGATACCGAGTCCAGGTCAGTCAATTCATTTTCTTTCGCAGTTATAGCAGTTACAAATTCGCCCACAGTATGCCGTCGTAGTCTTTCCATGTCAGGCAGCGGGATTCAAGAGCACTAAGAATATACCCGTACTTCGGCAATCCGTGGAGATCACGACGAGATTTGCTGCGGGGCCCCGCGAGAAAACGTACTCGCCTCCCGCGTATGAAGGCCGCAACGCGATCGTGGATAATTATTATTCCGGTCTCGCTCTCCAGTCTAGCAAACAGGGTTTTATTTAACATTTAGCGGATAACGCGCAGTGCTTTATCTAGTTACCTCCCATCGGCGCTTTTGCTAATTTGTCCTGTAGGTCGAGACTATTCTTATAAGTCATCTTTTCCTCGGTGTTTCTCGTTATGCCTCCTTTCATGAAGCACCGTACCAAGTGCCACGATTGTGCAGGCTTTCATACGGCCCATTGAATCGGTTTTATACAATGGAATAACACGTCTTCGGCTCCTCTCTGTATTATCGAAAACCTCTCTTTCGGCCCCGGGTACCGCTCTTGTGGGATATTTCATTGATTCAGGGTAAGCTTTCTCATCGTCGGCAGTAAATTCGTGGGACTCCGTTCACACAAACCTCTCGCTGAACCGTCGACCGGCGGCGCCTATCTCAGGTAAAGAAGTCTCAAATAGTTTCCAATTTTTGACTAATGTACAAATTTCAGGAGTCAGGCAAATAATCTCATTAATATTCCGGCACTTATGATAATCCACACGCCTGCAAGCAGCTCTGGACGCCCTGCGCTAGACTCGGCGGCAAAGCCGACGCCCAGTCAGCGATATTACTTTTGCCAATTGTCTCGGGGAAACCCAACGCGGCGTTGACGACGTCTGAGGGAAGCATCCAGAAGTTTGTAGCGAGATCGCTGCGCCCTGGGTCGTCCGAGCTGAGGCTCGCCACGAAAACTAGCAAGCGGATTACATAAGTGAGTAGCAAGGTCTGAATCACAAACAAACAACACTCACCGGCAGGTTCACAGGTAGGATTCTGCTGATAGTGGATACTCCCCACCGGAAAGACTGTGGCTTGAAACTTTCCGAGCTGTGTTTGCACCGCAGTGGTGAACCCGTTCTCCTGGACGAACCCCGTGTCCAGGATGCCATCGACAACGGTGATGAGCTCGTTCGCACGATTATGCCAGTGTGGAACGTTCAACCCGCACGGCTCAATCATTGCGATGGCGCCAGAAACGCCGAGACCCTGGTAAAGGTGAATCATTGGTTTGGGTGACGACCGAACGATGAAAAAAAATACTGACTTGTAGTATTGGGAAGTTCTCGACTGCAAGAAACAAGTCAACGACCGTTGAAGCTGAATAGTTCAAAGAGTGCACTTACCAGTAGCGAGAAGGATGGATCCGCCGCTTGGCCCGCTTGGAGCAGCCTGGTTGTTGAAGTCGAAGACCGTGCGCTGGCGGAGGGCGTCGCCGGTGAGTAGGTTGCCGTTGCCATCGGTGAGCAGCTTGTTGAACTTGTCGTTGGAGCTGGCTAATGCCTTCAGCTCGGCGGCGAGGGCGGGACCATTCGAAATCGATGGAACTGGCGGAGGCTGCGGAACCGTTGGAGCGCCATGGATAGAGAGAGCCAAGGCAAGGACTGCGACAATGAAGCTGAACATGACGACAAGCTAAAATTCAACCAGTAAGCAGCTGCGAAAGGTAGACACTGGAATCAGTCGTCACTTACCCTGGACCAGGTTGATGAATGGAGGCTGAGGCACTATCCTTGAGTAGAATTGAAGGTGTTCCCGCTATCCCTTTTATACCGTCGATACTCTGACGCCCAAACCAAACAGACGGTCCAACGCCCCGGGACTCCAGGAAATGGGTACGGTAACTCAGTACCCATCCTTTCGTGGGAGACTACCGTTCATTTCAACGCTGCATTTCTCCGTCGCTCTTGGGCAGTGATTGGCTACATGCCGTGTCGCGGGCCGCCCAGGAATCCGCCTTGAGCTCGGAGCTCTGGACAAGGTTTAAGATTCCCGCATTGGACATGTACACTGACCATTGGCAAAAGTCCTATAGGCTGGCTGACTCTCAACACTGTCGTCACCCCGTCTAAATATCCCTCTTCTTCACTTCTTGTCGAACTTGGAGGAAGTTCGCAGGTACGGCTTTTGATCCAACAGTTTGATCCGCAGAATCTATCGCTCTCGGCAGTCTGCGGCAAACGAGGCATCTGCCACGGCTTGATTGCCAACCGCAAATTCTTCAGTGTGAAGACTTGCCGCAACGGAGGGACTAGGGCAATCCAGAGATCATGAGTTAGCTTTGCTCCACAATCCAATGTAGCTAACCATAGCCTGAGGAATTCCGCATGCGACGCGACTCAAAGCAAGGTCGGCGAGCACACACTATCTGCTTGTTTTCCGTCCCGGTCGAACTCGGTCTCACAACCCGGTCCACCCATCTTAGTCTCAATCGGCGCGGAAAGCGACCTAAACTTGACAATTATGTACTTTTCATATCTCTGAATATAGTACGTGTTTAATTTGTTTCCCCTGCTTTGGGGCTAATAGTACCACCCTATATTCGGACTGTGCTGACTTCGCCTCTTAACTGAATATAGAACTGTCTGTAGCAACGGCGGGACGCCTTCATTCCGCTGTTGGGCATATTGATAAACCACGGGTAATATCTTGCCGAACTGCGAAGGCGAGCTTGGATCGAATTCAACGAGAATGAAACTCATTCCTACAAGACACACCCAAACATACTCGGGCCCGCAAAGGCGGAGCATATCTCTCTCTCCTTGGCGCAGCCTGAGAATGCTCGGTGCATACAACAGCTCAAAATCCGCGACTACGTGAAATATGCGAATTTTGAACGTGTGAACGGGTGCACAAGTCTCACATGTAAATGATTGCCTTCACAGATTGCTCTTCATGGACTCGACGAAGTGGTTGGCCCACGTGTCGTGTTCGTCCCCGGTCAACTTCTGAACCCGTCATCCGAATTCTCTTCTCTCACTCGCCACGCTTCTTGGAGATTACAACAGAATCCTGAGATTGACCGCGGACCGTATCAATGCTTAATTTCATGTAGTTGTAGCATGTGTTCACATCCAACGCTCACCACTGTCATTCCCTCCGTCAACATTGACCAACCACAACTCTCGATCTCATTGAGGTGAGCTTTGTTAAGGACTTCCTTTTCGTTGCAATAACTGGCTCGAAAATGTTCTCTCCATTGCTCCAGTGTCGGCTCAAAGTAAATTAAGTAAATTATCGTCGCAGTTCAAGTTCAATTGAAGGCGACGTTGACCGCGGACCGTATCAATGCTTAATTTCATGCATGTGTTCACATCCAACGCTCACCACTGTCATTCCCTCCGTCAACATTGCATCAGCCCCAGATTTCGCTCGACACACGGCGCTCCGGAGGCGAAGCTCATTGTGCCGCTCTTCCTTTTCCTTTTCGGAACTTCTTCATTGCCTCTGGTTCCCAAGCCTCCCATCCAATCACAGGCAGCACATTGCAAAGCAGTCAGAAACCCCGATTTAGATGCGAGGTACAGGCCGTGCGTCATGCGAGCGTTCGCACTTGAACGCATGTATGAGGACATTGAACAAATAATGTCGATCATATCGTGGTTAGTATGGTAACAAATTCACATCGTATCGTACAGATGGGTTAACAACGGGCGGACCTCGAGAGTGACCCGGCTTCAATCTTCTGCACTGTAACGCTCTCCGAACACACCCTCTTCCATGGCCTTGATTTCTGTACGCATGATAATGTTCAAGGGGAAAGAAAGATTAGGAGGAGAAACGACATACGAAGCGCGACATGTTTAGAATGGAAGCGAGCGAGTGCCAGATTCCCTGTACGAGTTTCATGAGCGATTTGCTTATCCGTCCCAGAGAAAGATTGAAAACCCACCCGTCATATACCAGAGCCCAGGAATCCCAAGATCCCTCCAGGCACCGTTGATTTCTCCCTCTTCGTTCAACCCCCAAATCTTCTTGCACTTCTCCCTCAGCTCGTCGCCGAACACCTTGCGTAAACCCTCGCGGGCATCACCAAAGCTAAAGACCGCATCCTCGATTATTACTCGAACAGTTGAGGCGAATATATATATCGGAACGCACCCAGTCGCGAAAACGACGACGTCCACCGGCAATTCACTCCCATCTTCGAACTTCAGCCCAGTCTCGGTGAACTCAGAGATCTGACTATCGTTCTTGAGCTTGATCTTGCCGTCGATGATGAGCTTGCTCCCGCCGACGTCTGTGCAGTGTGTGACGATGTTAAGTAAGGAAACACTCAGAGGCGCAAAATGAATTTTCCAACGAACCAATATAATAACCACCCGCACGATCCCAAGCAGAAATCGCAAACCCTGCATCGAGCGTGCCCTTGTTGAGTCTAAACCCAACCTTTTTCAAGCCGTCGAGGATTTCCCTGCGCAACCAATCAGCCATTATGTAAAACACACACTGAAAAAATAAAATCGCGAATAGGTGTTAAGCTGACTTACTTGTCGTCTTCCGCAATGACCTCCGCCTGCCGCTGATTCAACGGAACCGCCATGAGATGCGGGAAGGACGCAGACAGCCGGTCAGCGATGTCCACGGGCGGTCCGCCTTCCCAATAGATGGGCTTCATGATTCGGTTCCAGCCGTGCTTCGTGCTCAGGACGTAGCTTGAGCTGCGCTGATAGATGGTGACATCTGAATCGAAATCAGCACTCGAAGGGGCCGAAGAGTGGAGTTTTGGTGGCGTACCTACGCCTTGTTCGTAGTAGTCGACGGCGATATCGTGTGCTGGATATTCGATATTAGGTAAGACGAGATGAGAATGAGATTATCGACAAACCAGAGGTGCAAGCACCAACTACAACGACCTTCTTCCCCTTATGATCTGTCGCGCGCTTATGCTGCGTCGAGTGAATGATCTGTCCTTTGAATTTATCCTAAATCGCATCAACAGTTAGCTGAACCGACTCAAGAAGAAAGACAACAACCACGAACCATCCCAGGATACTCCGGAAGCTTCCCTTCTCCTGCACCAATCCCAAGCGCGAAAACAACATGATTGACGGTGAATCTACGCTCAGAGCCATCGCCGCAGGAGATGATGACGTCCCATTTCCCTGCTGCGTTTGTGCGGGCGCTGGTGACGGTGGACGAAGTCCAGACGTCTAGTTCCATGGCCTCCGCGTAGTGTTCGAGCCAGTTGCCTAGCTGGATAGGAAGGAAGTGAGATTTATTTATTCATTTGAGCTGAGCAAATGGGCGGCACGGTGTGACGTACTTTGAGCGCTGGGGTGTAAACCGGCCACGTCGGTGGGAATCTGAGTGGGATGATTAATATTTAGTTGACCGGATATTAGAAAGCCAAGTGACGCACGGGAGGTATGGAAGATGGTCGTACCAAACAGGATCGTGCAGGCACAAAGCTTGATAACGATTACGCCAATTGTCCTGAAAATAAAGATGTTATTTCAATACACAAGTCACAGATATAGGACAAAGACGAACCCCGATTCGTGCATTCTTCTCAACAACCAGCGCTCGAACACCCAAAGCCTTCAGCCGAGCCGCGACATCCAACCCGCTGTGTCCTCCGCCGATGACAATAGCCACAGGAACCTCGTCGTCAAACGCCCGCGAGCGCAGCCGCTCATCCTGCCATTTTCCATGGTTCGGAGCGTGGTTCCGACGCGGGCCGATCTGCTCGGGAAACCCCTTCAAATCGTCCAGGTTGGTGTACATACAGTGCGCTTTCCAGTCTCCATTGGCGGTGGGCACGATCCGCACGACACCCGATCCGAAACCGACTTCCGTTTGGAAGTCAAACATCATGTTGATCCAGGCGATGTCGGGGTACGGGCGAAGGAGAGACGTCATTCCCTCCCGAATTGCTATCTTTGTGACCTTGGAAGTTGCCAGACGGTCTGACAGGAACTTGTGGATGCTGGGAGCGCCGTGGAAGGTCCGGAAGTCCCAGGTTAGAGCGAGCATGTCGCGCCAGTGAGATTCGTCGATGAAGAGACCGACGACGCCATCGACGTCTCCAGCATTCACATACGACGCAAAGGAGTCCATCCAACTTGCTGCGGCCTTCTGCACATCGAGATCGGGGGCTACAGTGGCATGGAGGCGGTCGAGAGTGGGGAGGTTGGGGACTGGAAGCATGCTCGGGGGTGGGAGTGGACAAGAGCTATAATTTGATATGGGAAGCCTTAGACCTCAGCCACAGTTGCAGCTGACGGATGTGGCGATTCAGGGGAACGGGTCATCTGTTGATGTGGTGGGAAGAAAGTAAACGCGGAGAGCGTGACGCTGATGTGACGTTACACGCGCGTCTCGATCAGCCAAATAGGGCCAAAGTTCGAGGTTGAATTTTTCTCCAGACTTGGGAAGATCAGAGGCGGACATGCCAGTGAACAATCCTCACCTATAGCATGGCGTGGTAATTCTTCAATGTAGCGCTGGCGGCTCAATGGCTTGCAGATGTCGTTGCCCGACTGTCGGTTACACAATGCCATGATCTCGAATTAGGGCAAGTACGCACGACGGAGGAATTTGCGCATCGGCTGCCAGGAAGTTGAATGAATTCTGGCAGATTGGATCGCCCGACTGCAACGGACGCCCGAATAATGCGACTCGCGCAATTTTCGGTTCCTCGGCCTCCTTTCCGGCAATTCGTCAGCTTCATCGAAAAGCACGGTTTCGTCTAATTAGACGACTAGCGTTCGAGAACAGGACGGAAAAGCCAAAGCTAAGGCACAAAAATCCTCGAATGCTTGAGTGAAATCAGTTGCCAATGGATTTTACCTCAATTCTCGGGTGGGACGTTGAATTTTGGGTGTCTGCGTGCGAGTGGATCAAACCGGGATCAAGCCCGGGACGGTTCGGGCCCGCAGTCGAAATCCCGGATGATGGCCATTCCTAGGTAACTGAGGCACGGAGCGAAGAAAATAGATGTGTATAAATACCCGAAGCGTGAAGCTTGAAGACGAATCTCATCCGCGTTCTTTCCCTCCAGTCCCTCCCAACCTTCAAGTAAAAGTATTTGACATGAGCTTCTGCAAGGACTGCGTGAAAGGTAGGCTGCAGTCTGTGTAATGAAGAGGAAGAGGCACTCAAATTTCGGGACGCCGAAAATCCAGGTGTTACGCATGAAGGCACCCCTGAAGGTGGGCGGGTTGCATCGGGGTGGTTCGTCGTTGGCTGAAACTGCGCAGGTGCAATGCAAACTATCGGCGGCATTGAGTGCTACGTCGCGACGCCGACGGTGGATTACCCCAAAGATAAGGTTATTTTGATGCTCACCGACGTCTTTGGCCTGCCCCTGGTCAACAATAAGGTGTGACCACGATTCTCTAAATACCAATGATTCTTCGATGGCGAATCATTTTCGAACTAGCTCCTCACGGACGATTTTGCGCGGAATGGGTTCAAGGTGATATCATCCTTCTTGGATCTGCGATATCGATTATTGAGCGCCGGACACGAAGCACAGACCATAACGCCAGACCTATTCAACAAAGACCCTGCGCCCGCAGATGCTATGACTGTAAGCTTTCCAGATCAATGTTCCACGCTGTAGTTGCTCACATACCTGTTCAGAGCGGCTTCGATCTCCAAAAATGGGTCCTCAACCACGAACAAATCCATGTTCGTCCCATAATCGACAGCGTTATCGCGGCCCTGAAAGCCGAGGGCGTCACTTCCTTCGGCGCCGTTGGATACTGTTACGGTGGCCGATACATCTTTGACCTCGCTTTCGACAATGTTATCGCAGTAGCCGCGACGGCACATCCGTCCCGCCTACACATCCCCGCCGATCTTGAAGTACGCTGGCGAAAATCGCGTCAGTCGATATTAATTGGTCTAACCCGTAAATTTCCAGAAATACGTATCGCACTCGAAAGTCCCACTTCTGATCAACAGCTGCACCGTCGACAGGCAGTTTCCGCACGAGGCACAGGCACAGGCGGATGAGATTTTCAAGAATTTTGGGCCGGGATATAAGAGGGAATATTTTGAAGGCTGCACTCACGGCTTTGCTGTGCGAGGAGATTTGAGCGATCCCAAGGTCAGTCTGACGATTTCGTAGGCAGGGAGTAAGCTAAGGATGGTTTGTAGATCAAGAAAGGGAAAGAAGGAGCATTCAAGGCGACAGTGGAGTGGTTTTTGAAGTACTTGTAGATGACTCGGCGAGTCGGAGTCGGACGGCGACTCAGAGGAGATGGAGTAGTAACAGGTAGTAACCAGGTAGCAGCGAGACTTTGCTGATTACATGAGAGTGAGAGTAGTCACATAATTCTAGGAATTGGTGATGTTCGCAAACGTTGAAGCTAGGGAGACAAATCTGTGCGGTGATGGTGGTGGTCGAAGACAAGGGCAGATCAACATTCTCATGATCACGTGTGGTCGGAACGCGGTCACGCGATCGTTGCCAATTTCGCGATGTTGGCGTCCCCCGCGCCCTACCTTGCGGCAATCACCCATCACATAAATAAAACGCGAACGTTAGCCATGGTCAAGACGCGACACTTCGAGTTCCCAAGTAGGTACAATCCAAATACAATCCGCGTACAAAGTAGATTGCGCCAAGATTGCGCGCTTTCTCCGAGTCGGCTTGCCTCGATCGAACGTGGATATTGAAAGAGTACTTCTGTGGGTTACATGTGTGAACGCGGCCAAAACTCGACGGCGCGGTTGCAGAGCTCTTGAATCTAGAATGCCAGTGCATGCCGTAGCAAAAGAACGAGGGCCGGGATTCCGTGACAACGAGATCTAACGAAGATGAAACATCACAACAGTCGGCGGCAAGTTCCGAATTCTTTTGCTTTCTTCCATCACGGACTCCAATGCGCTGATATACGGCGATTACTTCCCCAGCATTATGCATCGGCCTCCGTGCTGTTCAGTGTGTGGGTCGTCGGTTTTCCGCGACAGTTTACGCAAGAGAGGGAAAGAAAGCAAGTTTGTTTCCTGAGAGTGAGACTCTGTCACCACCAATCTCTCCACAGCTTGGATTGATGATTCACCATACTAGGGCCGGTATAGCCTACGTACTTTGGTATCTTCAGATTCAAAAAATCTCTCACTCTCCAAATTTTCTAGCACTGTTTGCGAGTCTGTCGGGATATCATACTCTTAATGACGATACACTTCTCTCGAAACGGCCGCATTCCGGCGCTGGAGTTCATTCCCGCTGTCAGGTACGCTAAGCCTCCATGTATAAAAGGAAAGGACTTTACCTTGGCAGCAATCGTGCAATGATATCTACCACCCAACTCGTACTTCTCCTTGCGGGCTCCTCCCTGACCTACATACTACTTCCCGTGGCTCAAATCCTGTATCGCAATATTACTTCCAGTCTGGGCTATGTGGATGGGCCGAAGAATCCCAGCATGATGTACGGAAACTTCAAGCAGATGGCGGCAAGTTAACGTTACACGAAAGATTTACGGGGAATTGCGCTCATGACTTTAATTACCTAGGATGATATTTCCCTGACCTCAAAATGGCGCCAAGAGTTCGGATCAATATTCCAATTCAAAGGCCTCTTCGGTGTGCGTCTCGTATTTCTGATTACTGTGTTTCCTTCGGGTTTAATCATTTCTCAGATAACCGAGCTTCATCTGGGTGATGTGAAAGCCATCAGCCATATCATCTCTCGCTCCGACAAGTACGAGCGGACGCCCCTCACGAGAGGCAGCCTTACGACTTTATTGGGTTCGAGTAAGTAGTATTTTGAACCGCAGTCAGGAACCAAGCATCCTCATCTACCTATCCTCCTGCAGGTATTCTTTCCGCAGAGGGTCCCGACCATAGACGCCATGTGAGTTCAAGTTCGCTTCGCTTTCATTCAAGTTGACTAACCAACGACTTCAACGTATTTTTATTTTGGCAGAGACGCGCATTGGTAACGTGCCACCACCCCTACTTCACAAGAGAATCCCCTTGACCCGGACCAAAGAATCCCGCATTTGGAGTAGCGCAAATCCGAGCCACGACGGAGCTATTCGTTGAGAAGGCGGTTCAAGTGAGCCGAATTTCTGTCGCTTGCCATAATCTATAAGCCTTATGGACCTCTGCTTGCTTTCTCAGCTTCGTGAGATCTGGGCTCGCGAGATCACCGTCTCTCCCAACGGTGCCCCGCAGATAGAGGTTCAATCGTGGCTCCGTCGACTCACGCTCGACATCATTGGCAAAGCCGGTGCGTTGATACTCTCCGAGTCTATCCAATTCGTGTTTATCCAACCAAATTAATAGGGTTTAATTATGACTTCTCGGCTCTCGAGAGTTCAGGAAAACCCAACGAGCTCAATGATGCATTCACGCAAGTCTTGCATTCCCCACGTGCAAGTCGATATGTGGCTTTTCGTGCGGCAGGCGCTGTTGTTCCGTGGCTTAAACACCTGGTACGTTCAATGGTTGAATCTTCTCGCCAAGCCATGCACCCTCATCTTTGTACATTTCCAAGCCCGGTCCTGGACGCGGTGTAGTGAACAACGCACGTACCACGATGCTCTCCATCGCTGAGGGCATTGTGTCGCGGCGTAAAGATGAGCTCAAGTCTTCGGCACTGTGAAAAGTAAAAGCACTCATATGTAGTGCCGGGCACTCATTTTGTAAATTTAGCACTGATATGAAGTGCTTGGGGAATGAGTGCTTTTTGGGGCACTTTTTATTAGTGCTTCAAAGCACTAATCCCCGAAGCACTTCATATAAGTGTTGGAGAGTAATTTCGAGGCATATCGGCAAGGTGGGTTGCCAGAATGCCGGGGAAGCGGCAATCGACGGCATTTCACTAATCAGGACTCAACTCGCGTCGTACTTTTTGAACCATCCCTTAAGATTGACCGGCCAGTTTATGTAGAATGATTCCCTTCAAAGAATGACTTAGTAGTGAATGATCAGAGAAGCATAGCAGGCCTAGTTCACAGTGTGAGTGTATTGGTTGCGCTTTAGGGACCGTCAAGTTCAATTTGTTGAAACCTCATGTTCTTGGAATTAACTGGGGCAACACCCAAGCAAAACCGAGTTGTGAGACGGTGCATACTTACTCGTAGCAGACGTACTTAGTTGACGCATCAGCCTAGCGGACAAATAATTTTGGATTTTATCTGAATTTTTGAGAATTTTCGGCCGAGTCGTTCGAAACGCGACTTTCGGACTTAGCGAAAACGCGACGCGTCAGTCATGTGATGCGTTACTGCGTGACATGTAACACATCGCTCCTTTTCCTTATCCTTCATCTTCTGGCTCCCCCCGCGCCGTCTCGTGCCTCTATGCGCCTAGATCTGATATAGGACAACTACCAAGGGCTACTGGCACGTCCTGCGCCGCCGAACAGCCTGGATTATGCCCAAATATCGGCCTCTGAGGCTGATTACGTCTCCCACCAACATCGCCGTATTAGACGCGTTAGACGCGTTCCTTTGTCTTCTGTGAGTGTTCTAACAACTATGAAACCTCTCTCACCTCTCTCAGGCTTGCCAGCTATCTCCTTCCGCCTCTCTTTGACTGGCACGAGCCATGGTATGACCGTGAGGCGTTCCTCGGGGCTTTGCACGAGAAACGTTGACGACTGCCGCGAATTTATTCACGGAAATGACTGCTGGCGCGCCTTATACTTTAGACGGACACGGTTCAGGGAGATGGAGCCTCCCCAGGTACGGTTCTAGTCATCACTTTCTTTACCTGTGTCTATTCCCCCATTGTTTGCAGTCCTTCCAACGCTGGTTCACGCGCACCTCACATTCTTGATACTTCGCTCCTAGCTCCAAGACTTAGACGGAATCTTTATGTACCGATTGAAGGTGTGTGTTTCTTCATTCTCTCCGTCTCATTGGTCTCATCCACCTCCCTGCACCTCTATCACGTCTCCCCTCCCGCTCCGTAACAGTCAACTCCGCCTTGTCCACCCGCTCACCACCATTCCCCGATGCCTCGGCGATGCGCTCAGATAGCGACGAATGTGCGCGGGGTTCCGCCTCTTCCTTTCTTACGCGCGCTAACACAATCACCTCGCTCTCTGCCTTCCGCCACCCTTTCCTTCCTTTGGACCACCAACTCAGTAACCCGCACCCACCGACTCGCTGTCCCGCCGCCGCCGCCGCCAACGGTCACGAATTCGACGCTGACATGTAGTCGACTACCCGTTCTCAGCGCAGACTGCCCCGCGGGTCGCTTCCGTCAATTTTTTCGAGTTCCATATCTGCCGCCCCGCCGTTTCGACTTCGATCACACGCCACCTTACCCTCTCCTCTGTCCCTATCCACGCCGTTGATGAACCGGCGTCGCTTTCCCTTCCCTGTTGGTGTCCGCACTGACGAGCTCCTTTTAGCACAATTTCCTTTCCCTCTCCCGATCACTACCGCCTGCGCGTGCGATACCCTCTCGCGTCCATTCCCTGCGCGCTGCCGGCACCGACGTGTACATACTAACAGAAAAGTACACCAACCGTGCGTCTACCTCTTGTCTCTCCTTCCAGTGTTCCCCTTTGTTCTTCCTTCAGCCCCCTTGCCTTCCCGTTTCGCTCCCCTAAACTGCCTTGATCTTGACTTTCAATTGTATGGCAGTTACGCTTATTCGGCTGCTGCTGTTTGACGCGTCTAAACTCAAAAAATGTGATGGTTTGTTCCCTCCTTCTCAATCACTGGATTTCGGCTGACTCGAAGGCAGAAATATGGCGGAAACAGCATCTGTCGCCGTCGGTACGTAGGAAAGTTTGGTCCAATACGAAGGTCCTACGTTGACGAAGTGCCGATTTCCGGCAGCATCTCCCTCTCAACGGTGTCCGTGTCTCCGAAGCTGAGTTTCTCCTTCGTCGTATTTGGCAACGCAGCTTAGTATTGCTTCAGTTCTGCTGTTGAAGCAATCTCAACGCTGACGCGACCCTCCTGACACTCGCGGGGCTACATGCCACAAGGCAGCCACGTCGCTTCCATCAGCAAGACAATTGAGACTTGTGTTTCTCGAATGGGCGTCAGTAAAAATTCTCTTCCACCGTCGGTGTTCCGATGTATCTCATTTTTAGAATTTTCCGCGGCGTCGTTTCTCTGAATAACTCTTTTCGTGGTTGACTTGGTGAGTTGTATATTATTTGGGCTTGGGAATTCTGGACTCAGAGACGCACTGCAATAGAACTATAAGTAGTATGTGTGATTGTGAGTGCTTCATAGTTTCTCAAGCGTCCCCATGTATTGTAGTAGCTTCAATATACATGAATTACACAAGAACTGAAGCTGGGTGGTAAAATTTAGCTCTCGAAAACAGTGTCCCAAGCGCTCGAAATTAGTGCCGAGCAGCACTACAAATGAGTGCCTGGGCACTCGATAAGAGCGTAAAAACGAGCGCAAAGCACTATAAATTAGTGCCCGGGGGCACCGATATGGAGTGCTTTAAGCACTAATTTTCCCTTGAGACTGGGCACTCATTTGAGGTGCTTTTACTATTCACAGTGTTCGGGCGAAGGAAAGCAATTGCTTGACGGCAAACGAGACTTGCTGTCCAGTTTGTTGAAGGGAAATTTAGCTGATTCGGGAAATCAGAGGCTCAGCGATGCGGAGGTTGTAGGCCGTGTGTTATTTACTCGCATTTCCTTCTTTCTTTCTTTTCCCCTGACACCTGTTTTTCAGAAATCCCCGCTTTTTTCTTCGCTGGGCATGAGGTACGCAATGTGCAGTGAATTTTCAGCTAAGCCTCATCATCAACCCTATTTATCACAGACTTCGAGTTCTGCTCTTGCGTGGGCTCTTCAGGCTCTGTCTGAAAAAATCGACGTTCAGAATAAACTTCGCGAAGAGCTCTTGACTGTGTCCACCGATAATCCGGGTATGGACGAACTCAATGCTCTGCCTTACCTCGAAATCGTAGTGAGAGAGATACTACGCGTTCAGTCGCCTGTTCTTTCGACGGAACGGGTAGCAACCGAAGACGATGTTCTCCCTCTGTCAGAGCCGTATGTTGGAAAAGATGGGAAATCTCATGAATCGATCCCGTGCGTGTCTAAATCGAACGAGAAATTTAGGTTAAGTTGATTATGTTTGAGCAGCATTCGAAAAGGTCAGACCATACATATTCCAATCCTCGCAGTCAACACGGATACAAGTATTTGGGGTGAGGATGCTCTCCAATTTAGGTCAGTCGCCCACTGTATGATAATTCAATCTCTGATCTTATTCATACGACAGACCGGAGCGATGGCAGAATATCCCTGAAGCAGCTGCCGGCATTCCCAATATCTGGGGCAATCTCCTGACGTTCTTCGCTGGCCCTCACAACTGCATTGGATTTCGGTTCTCCGTCATTGAGTGAGTTGAATGTTTTATTCAGTGGCCGTTTGAGCTTGACTCCTTTGTTGCAGAATTAAAGCGATTTTATTCATCCTCATACGTGCTTTTGAGTTTGAAGCAGGCGTTTCAAGCGACAGTATCGGGCGTGCGGCTACAGGGACGGTGCAAAAGCCGGTTGTGCTTGGTAACGAGAATGGCTCGGGGCTGCCTTTGATTGTTAAGATCTATGATGTGTAGTTTCTGTCCTAGTTTGAAAACGTAGAGAATTAGGAGCAACCTAGGCATAATGCACCCCAACCCTATTTGTCATCTTTGAATCCCGGTTTGTAATTCGAGTCAATCATCTTTTCAGCTTGGTCAGCTAAGGCGCTGGTTTATCATCGTTACTGACTGATGCGTCTGCCCGTCTAAATAAATACTTCAAGTGCTGTTGCAACTTCACTTTGTGTCCTACTCTGGAGTCCTCTGGAAATTGACTTGAACGACAACTGCAATGAGTTTCTGCAAAGATTGCATCAAAGGCGTCACCCATGAGGGTGTTCCAGAAGGTAAGCTGTTTGTGTCAAGGGTTACCGATTGTGTGTGAACTCACGACATTGACAGGCAAGATGGAGGTTATCGGCGGCATCGAATGCTACATCGCGACTCCAACTATCGATTACCCAAAGGATAAGGTTGTTCTCTTGGTCACCGACGTGTTCGGCGTGCCGCTTGTTAACAATAAAGTGCGATTTCCGCCGCCCATTATGCTCACGACAAGTTCAATGATGTTGCTAGCTATTGTCCGATGATTTTGCACGGAACGGATTCAGAGTATGCTTTTTCGGCTTGTCTGATGTATTAGTTTTAAGCTCATTGATTGTGAAAGACAATAATGCCAGACCTTTACAACGGTGACGCCGTTCCTCCCGACGCGCTGAATGTATGCGTCGAGTCCCGCCGCTCCTGTTGTATACTTTTTGCTTGCCACTAATCGCAACCCGCAGCCCGGAAACTCCTTCGACCTTCAGGGCTGGGTCGCTGCCGGCCACGAGCAAGAAGACATCCGCCCGATCCTCGACAATGTCATCGCCGGTCTCAAAGCAGACGGTGTCAACTCCTTCGCAGCGGTGGGATACTGCTACGGCGCGCGTCATGTCTTCAATCTCGCTTTTGATAATGTGATCAAAGTTGCGGCTGGGGCTCATCCGTCGCGGCTGAAGGTTCCGGAGGATCTTGAGGTTAGTTTCGTCGTTCTATCTCTTCATATCAGAGAGTTCACGTCACTCACAATGATTTCCGTTCGCAGAAATACGTCGCCGTTTCGAAAGCCCCGCTCCTCATCAACACCTGCACCGTGGACCAACAATTCCCGCACGAGTCGCAAGCAAGAGCGGATGCAATATTCAAGGACTTCGGACCTGGCTACAGAAGGGAGTATTTCGATGGGTGTACACATGGATTTGCTGTGAGGGGTGATTTGAGCGATCCGAAAGTGAAGGCGGGCAAGGAAGGCGCCTTCCAGGCGACAGTCGAATGGTTCATGAAGTATTTGTGAAGGCACTAGTGATAGTTTTAGTAGAGCTGATACCGTATTTATAAAGCTGATGCAGCGGAGGTAATTGACAAAGGCAAAAACAAAAAGGAGTCAACACACATAGAACACAGAATGAGTCGAACCAACAGATTTCTAATTACGATGCGTCACAAAGCTGAGACAAAAGATAATGGAGTAGACCAACGTACGATATGATATCCTTTGAAGCGCTTGACCCGGAGATGCCTTGGACGACTCACGACTCACGAGACGGGCTCAGACGGCAGACAGCAAAATCAATTCCGATTCCCCCCATTTGATTATTGCCTTGGCAGAACCGGGGAACAGGTTCCGTGAGACATTGTTCAGTGCGGGCTTTTTAAGCAGGTGCTGCGATTCCTTGCCGTTTTGCTGTGCAATACCGCGATTCCGCGAAGGATTTCGGAGAACAATAAAGAAAATCTTTACAATTACGACTAGAAGCCGAGAGAGTATATCTAGAAGCCTTCGTCCGGCCACAAACCACGAAGAAGAAGTTTGAAAGAGAAGCTACGAGCTAAGTGCTCGTTCCGCTGCTGGTCGAGGGCGACATGGCGGCACTTGTGGTCGTTTGGTGGACGCGCGAAACAAGAGGGATCAAAATTCACAGGATCACATGAGGTCACATGTTGGTTGATCTCGCAGTGACTCATTCTCTCCTCCCACCACGTTGACCTCGCGAATGGAACAACACAATTCGCTCAGCCTACAATAAATCCAGGGAAAATGTAGCATCCAACAAATCCGCACTTTCTTCTCCGTTCTCTGTCGTCGGCCTACGGATCCAGGTGCGGGATTCGCTAAGTCTGCGTTTCACTGAGTCAGGCTTTACAGCTTGAATCGAGGTTCTCCCGCAGTAGTTTCTTGACAATCACCCCGTCCGAACCTGCGAATGCCTTGCTGCCTCTTCGAATGAATGCAACGCGGAACAAAATTCGGTATGTATCTTGACAGCGACTCAGAAGGAGAATCTTTCACTCTGGTCTGATTCAACTGCTGCCGCAGGACTGAGAGCTCTTGACAAGAACCATGAGCCCTGATCGAACTCCTTTATAGTTCTATGCCGCTCTATCACCGTATCTGGCGAACGACTCAAAGAGTACCCGTAAGAATCGTTCAATTGAAGTGTTCTTTGAATCTCTGCCTATTTTTATAGGTGTTCTACAATATTAATTTCACGCTCTGATAGATGGCAGCGAAGCTACTCCGAGTTAGCTGTCTTGAACTCGGGCTGCGATCGCCGTATAGCCGTCATTTTTCATCCTTTTTCTTTCCTTCCTTCAGCACTCGCTACACATTCTTTTCCTTTCCTTTCGTTTCTTTCCTTGTTTCCAGTTTCTTTCTTGTTCGCGGACTCTTTTAACGTTCGTTTCTTCTCACGCGGGACGACCTTCAAGCCCGGAGCTTTCGTTTGGTTTGATATTCCAGTGAAGAAATTGTGCGTCTCTGCGTCTCCATGTGTCGGGCATACTGAACATAGTCGCCAGCCAGGCCATTCAGCTCTCCATTAGCCTGCGTAAACTATGGAATCAAGACTTCCTCGGAACGAGTGAGTCACAATGCTGTCCTCTGTGTGCATGCACTTGCTTATGATCTCAACTTTTTCTCTTAGCTCTACTGCAATCGCCACTTTCACCGCGAGCTGGAGAGGCGTGGTGACTGAGACAATCGTTCACTTCGTCACAATGACTGAGATACGGCGGCCGGGTCAGACAACCACACACACAATAGTTCCATTCACGACTGTTACTGTTAATCCTGAAGTGGCGGAATTCTCGACCCCGGTGTTCAACGGAGTCGCCCAGACCACGTCGCCCGCGCTGAGTTCGGCTACATTCCTTGCTTCTCAGCCCTTGAAATAATCGTCAACCTTGCTTTCGACGAATTCGAACTTGTCGTCGCAGGTTGCTGCTAGCGCTACCCCGACTTCAAGCCAGAGCTCTAGTTCAGCGCCAGCACTCGGTGCCGATAGCACCAGCGACTCGTGCGTGGTTTTCTCTCCTTTCACTCAGCCAAAAAAAATACATTCCATTGCTGAGGTAGATCCAAGCTGAACAAGACCGCCATCATCGGCATTACCTTCGCAGTCACAATTAGTGTCGTGGTTCTCATCCTCCTCATCTACGTCTTCTTGCGCATCCGTAACGCCAGTCGACGCCGCAACCTTGACCGCGAGATGGACGATTCCTTTCAACAAGCGATGGAAAAGGTTGCTACGAAGGATGCAGAGCTTTATCGTGCTCAGAGTAATAACAGTACGATGTCCATTGGAGCGGATAACTATAGTGTTGCGGGTGGAATTGTCTATCTGGAGTACGCATCGGCGGATCATTGGCAGCAGCAGTCAGCGGAATCGCCGCCGGACTATGAGGCTTCAACTTCTACGCAAACAGGGCATGTGCAGCCAGCAGGCTTGAGTTTGCCAAATCCGTTCGACAAACCGACGGAGTTGAAGGTTCGTTGTCTACTCCGATTGTCATCTCCGTTTTTCAGATTTCACTTACAGGTGGCGAATGAATGAATGGACACGAGATGATGGATGGAGACTGCATCAGTGTTTTATCAAACTGGTTGTGGCGTTGTACAACCCCGAAAAACGCCGAAAAACGCAACAAAACGTCACAACGCATTGTAACCACAACGCCAAGCCTTTTTTTGACAACGCCTGACCTCTTTTTCGTTTGCGCACAACAACGGCTGGGCAGAAAATTTTGGTTAAAGTGCACAATGTGAGCTATCAATTGAGTACATATTCTCCCTCAAACTCTAATGGGTATGACCGTCCTATCGAGCCCAGTTCTCAGAAAATTTTGGCAGAACAACGGCAAAATGCCGGAAAACGCCGACAACGCGGCAACCATTTTGATGGATTGCTGATGTGGGGTCAATTTTGGTAATTTGTGTGCGCGACCAAGGTCGCAAGCGACTCACCCACCTCAGACTTATAGTTTTTCGGCACCGGTGTTCAAAGACAAAAGCACGTTATTTTTTATTTTTCTCTTACTCAACCCGCCTCGGCGGGGGAATTTTTTGACTTTTGGACCCTTGAAACGGCCGGAAAACGCGCGTGTCGAGGGTCCTGGTACGTACGCCGATCTAGCACAGATCCAGATCTAAAGATCTAGATGTACTGACTACCGGGGGTAAAGTACGGGTATCTTGTATGTAGTATGAAAATGACAAGTACTCACCTCGATCCCTTCGTAATTTTGAAGTCCCTTCTGAGTTCTGAATACCTTCAACGCGTCAAGGTTTGCTGAGAAGTATAGAACAACAAGAGAAACTCACTGAATGCCGCGTTGAAGTCCTTGGAGAACGGGCTCTTGTGGAATGGAAGATGCGGCGCAGCGGAAGAAAAATAGCCTGTTACGACAGATTGACTGGTGATGTGCGCCGCGCAGCGGAAAGAAAAAAATCTGACGCCTGAAATTGGCACCAGGACACAGCTAGAAACAGCCAAGCCACGCACCTATACAGCCGCAGACTCAAAGACTCCATCGTCGCAGACGATGAAGTGCCCCGCGCAGCGGGAGAAGAAAATTCTGGATGCTTGGAATTAGCGGCAAAATGCGTGAAATGAATGTAGTAGCGTACCGGAACAGGAGCACAAAGACGTCGCTCGGCGGAAGCTCAAAACTCAAAGAGAAAATTTGATGCTGAAGTTGTGAAGTGAGTGCAGGAAACACGTATAATGGGGGTAGGGACTCAGCTGAATGGAAGCTGAAGACGTTGCTCGCCGGATGGCGAGAAATCGAATTTTGAATTGGAGGTTGAGTTTGCGGGAACGCGATACGTTCAGTAATCAATGTTGTTGCTGATGTAAATAGGGAGTCGAACAACAGACTTGAGGAACCAGACCCAAACTTACCTCATTCTCATACGATAGCCGATGTCAATGAGCTTGGTCGTCAAGCTCCAAAATATCGTGAGAGGGAAAAAAGGCATCAGTGCCGCTTCGCGGCGCTGCGCTGACGGCAACAACGAAGAAAATGCGGAGGCGACGTGGGCTGCGTTGCTTTACGCGTCGGGGGCGGGGATTTGCCTGCCGGCAGCCAAAGCCTCAGCGCAAATGCGCTGAAAAAGCGTCAAAACGAGCACAGGAAGAGACATGAGAATAAACTTACGTCGCTCGCGGGAACGCGATACGTATAGTCAAAGCCATGCGCGCCGCTTCGCGGCGCGGCGGCGGCAACAGCGACCACGAAGCAAACGTTGAACGGCGGGGGTCCGGGGAGCTCGTTGCTTTCCGCGTTGGGGGCGGGATTAGCCTGCCGGCGGCCAAATTCTGGGGGAAAAAAGACCTGAGATAAAGCGTTTTTTGTACTATGAGGAGACGTACCGGAAGTCCCGCTCGCGGGACGTCGATACGTATAGTGAACGCGTCGACGGCGATATTTGGATAGAGAGGTGCATTATGAAGCTGCTAGGGGTACTCAGAAAGAGAGAGGAGTGAGGGGAAGAATGAGGATTTACGAAGCATCGTGGAGGGGCGGAAAATTCTGGGCGGAAAGTGGGGCTTATGGTGGTGGTGGAAAGAAACCAAGTATCGGTTTGGTTCTGTTAGTTCCAAACCCGCTACAACGGCGTCGGCTGAGCGTCTCCGCTCGTCTCCGTCGCAACAAAATCAGCGAAACTGGTTTGAAATGAATCAATTTTACGAACTTGATAATTCCGATCGAGAGGCCTGAATTCAAAATCGTCGGTTCAATATCCTGGGCTTTGAGAACACATTGCATAGCTCACAATTTGAACTCTGAGACAAATTATCTGAGCCCAAGGAGCAGGAATTGAAGTTAGAGAACAAAAGCCAGTCGGAACCAGGGTGGAGCGGAGCGGATAACGTTGCGGTGAATTTGAATTTGTTCGCATTGATTTGATTCGCGACAGGAACAGTGAGAAAGGTTGGAGTGGTGCATTTGACGCGCCAGTCGTGCGCCGCCAAGAAGTTCCTGTTCTCGCACTCGAGAGCAGTATTTCAAGGATATAAATCTTGAGGTAAGTCCGCAGAACGGCGAAAGACTCGACCCAGTAAGAAATCGAGCAAGTACCATTGATACGCATCAGTGTCATAACGGCAGGCGACATCCAGCAGTGTGCGCGCGCAGAAGTCAGAAACTGCCGAAATTGACCCATGGATCTAGATACACCGGTTTTCGGGGTCTTCGGAGCTTGAGTACCGCGTCCAGCGCGCCATGCCGGTATGTTGACGCTTGGCAGAGGCGCACGGGGCGTGGGCAGACAGCCTTCAACGAGATTACATGAGGGGAGCGGAAGAGAACGGAGTGTTTGATGGGATCAGATATCGTCCAAAACAGGAAAATCCGAACATTGCCTCTCACCACCACCATCGACGACCGAGCCCGCTGCACCGCGCAGTTGAGGAAGGCAGGTAGGTGATATCTTGTGTCAAAACTTTAGCTTTGTGCATTTCTGACCTTACTTTTGCTCAGTAACGACCCCGAAACGTCCAGGAACCACCGCACACATTTCCGATGATTTGCCTCTGGAGCCACGACCCCCGCCCATATGACTCAGAACTTTGAAAGAACGTTTCGTACTCGAGATCCGCGACGTCGGAGACCGTTCTGGAGCGATTGGAGTGGCGTTGCGACCGGAGGAATTCCAGGTGTGTCCCAATATGCCTCGCTTGTGCGGTCGTGTGAAGCTGATAGATACGGGTTTTGGTCCTCAGAACAGTCTTTCCTTGCTCAAAACTTTTGTTCCTTCGCTTTTGAAAGCATAACCACCCCTCTGTACACCTCGTTCACCGATTGGCCCCTATCTTAACTCTCCACTTTCCTGGACTTTTTCCCCCTTCCACCTTCGTCTTGCGCCCCTCAAATTGATCCGATCACACACGTGAATGATCTCCACCGCGTGTGTACCGCCCGCGGTTTTTGTTGCTCACTTACGAATATTTTCGACTTCCACAATGTTTCATCTCCCCGGCGCTCGTACGACTCAATTCCGCCGCTCCACCGGGTGCTAATGCGAGTCATATGCGGCTCCAATGTGTGTGAGAGGATTCGGGCCCAGGGGACTGGTGCCCGAGTGGGACTGGTGTATAAGAACTGGTGCGCACGCCCACTTTCTTCAAGCTCTCGCTAACCCCCCTCTCCCTCCCTCACCCTTTTCCTTGATTCACTTCTTACCCTTCTTTTCAACTCTACTGCTTACTGTCTCTGCTTCATCTCTCTCCTTTTCTCTTCAAATCTTGCCTCGCTTTCGAATTCAAACTTCGCCTTCGGCTTTCAACGCTTCTTCGGACTTATTCGGCTTTCGCTCGCCTTTGACTTCTTCGTTAACTCCCATGTCGATGAGTTGTCTTGTGTGACTTTCACCCTTGATTTCTTTCTCTTTGAACTGACTCTTACTTTCTTTCAATTATAGGCTCTTAATTAATCACTCTGGTGCGTCGTTTCCTGGTCAGTTTGAACTGACTTCAATTTTTCTTGTCTAACACTCGACTTGTAATACACTGGTGAGTTGTCGCTCGACCTTCAAATCTTGTACTAACCTTCTGAATAGCTTCGTTTCTTCCATCTCTTTCATTCTGTGCTATCTGAAATTCAGATTGCGCGTGGTTCAACGCCGAATCAATCTTCAAATTATATTTCGACCATTTTGTAACAGGTGAGTTATTTCAATTCCTTTGAATGCCTCGACCCCTTATTGATCTTTCAAGTTTGTATTCATTTCTGACGTGCATGAGATGCACATTCCGACTGTGTGCCCAAGGTGAGTGAGTTTCTTATTGACTACACTTTTGAATGACTCACCGTTTGAATAGCTTCGCGAGATTCACATTGCGACTGTCTAGATATCTGCTATGATACACGATTACTGACCATTCTGTAGTCTTATCCACCTTTTTCGTTCAACTATACAAGTACTACTACAAGTTCGGCTTCGTCTGGCTATCATATCGGTGAGCCGACACTTTCATTTCATTCACTGCCTTTTGTCTGAATCAGTCAAGATTGGTTTGAACGTCGATTGGGTTAACTTCGTCGAGGTTAGGTTGATTTCGTTCGAGTGAGTACAGCTTTACTTCAAACTTCAAGACAGCCTGACTGAATATGTTCGCTTTGAAGGGTCAAATTGGAGTTGACTTGGACTTAAAGCAAGGTGCACTATCCTTTCAACTCACTCTACAACTCAATCTGACCAACCTGATTCTGCTAGCCCTTCGTTTTCGAGCTTGGTACCGAGACCATGTCGGTATGTGTTCAATGTTTATTGACTCAAACTCGATGCCGACCTTTGCTCTACACTGAAATTATGCATCTCTGCATGCATCTCCGCATTCAGCTCCTCATATACTTCAATTTTAACGCCGAAACGATGCTAGTTTGATCTCAAGTACGTTCGATTTCAATTTCTTACTCTAGCAATTGACCGTTTGACTTGAATTTTGAAGGCAAATTAACCCTGTGATCTATTATTGAGATGCACATTGCCAATGTGTGCGGAAGGTGGGTGCGTCTATTATCGACTCTAACTTTGAATGACTGATTCGTTACTTCGCTCGACATAGAGGTGGTTGGTCTTGGATTTGATTTGAACTTGAATCAGACTCAATCAAAGGTGCGCATCGCCCACTCGTTCACCGTTCTACTCGAGCTAATTTAATTTTCCTGAAGCCTCTCATCTTACGCGCGATACCGAAATTACGCCGGCATAACTCAAGAGCAAGGTGCGTTCAATTCGTTGCACCTCTCTATATAGACGAATCGTTACTGAATCCACTCTCATCACCGCTAGGACCGAAATTATGCCTCCCTTCGTCCAGCCTCCCGTCCACTTCAACCTCCACGCTGACTATGTCAGTTTCCCCTCAAGTGCGTTCGATTTTCTTACCACGAGATCATTGACTTCAAGTTCCACTTTGCCGGGCGCTATGCGCGCCAGCGCTCATACACAATCGACGGTACGGATAATACATCATCAGACTTCAACGATGTACAGTGAATTGTAAGTTAATTAACTCCCGACTCGATACAACTCTCAATTGACCTTAACCTTTCTCTTTTTCTATAGATCCGTCGGAGGGACTCGGAGTGAACTCTATATATATATCGACTTGGTCTGATTTCGTTTCGTTTGGCTGGTCACTGGGCGAACTAACCTACTCCGCGCTTTACAGTGTTCATTTTCCTTCGACCTGAATTTAAGGTTAACTGACAGAAATCATCAGTACTCGAGGTAAGCAAGTCTTTCCTTCGATTGCTTTCATTCATTCGGGGCTCAAGCGCGTCGATTTCGTCGGCGCTCGAGTCAGCGCAGCGCATTTCATCCTTCACCCAAGTAAGTGTTTCAAAGTCTTAATTCTTCAGCTCGCTGACGAATTCATTGGGATAAGTAGGTTTTTGAATCTCCAACCCAGCTCAACTCACCGAGTCCGTTGACTTGTCAATGTTCTTCATCGGAATTCTAGTAGAGGGGTGAGTTCTGTTTCGTTCTCGTTGGATTGGAATTTAAACTCGCTCTTCCTCTGCTCTACGGACTCGTCCCTCGCAAATAAATAATCAACAAGACCTCGTCCTTCGACTTCGACACGATACGGTACGATACGGCGCTCACTTGGCGCGGTCGTCTTCTTTCGCGGGTAAGCATTTTCTTATGATTTCCTTTTCCTCGAGTTTCAAAATCAGTTACTAACTGAATTCACTCCTTGATTCAAGCTACACAATATACGATACACACGGTACCCACTCCACGAAGCTCCGCCCCTTGAGTCAATGAGCCGCGTCGACGCAGTATCTGGAGAGTGAAAACGAGGTAAGCTTTGTTTCTTGCCGTCGATATAAATTGAGAAACTTACGAGTTCGTTCGTGCAAGTGCGTTGGGGGCCCAAATCGGCGGCGTTGAGAGAGCGGAGTGGCGGAATTGGGGCATCGAGTGCGGAGTATCGATAAATGGGTCATTTGTTGACTGACAAGTGGGGAAAGAGGTGGATAAGGGGGAGTTGAGTGAACGGGCGGCGAGTGAACGGGCGGCGAGGAGCGGGAAGTAGGGCGTGCCCGTGACTTGACGCCAGCGAGTCGGTTCCCAGTGTCGGAGTTTGAGGTGGATAGGCGAGGACTTGGCTTCGCGTTGAGGGCGGAGTTGACGGGGAGGGAGGGGAGGATGCGCGGGTCGGGGGACGGCGGTGCGGGGTGATCGTGAGACGTGGCGACGAGGAGAGAGCGGGGGAAGGAGCATAGGTAGCGGCGATGATGGGCGGGGCGTCGTACATGACGTGGCGAGAACGTGTAAGCCGGAAATGACCGAGGTGAGTGATGAGTGGCGCTTAAAGGCGTGGATTTGGCGGCGGGGGAAAAGGGAGTCGGGAGCGCAGACGAGAGCGGGGGTAAGCGGAGACGAGGAAAGGGAGTTAGCAGAGAGCAGAAAAAAGAAGGTAAATGTACGCACCTTGAGCGATCTCAGTCTCGCGAGGTACGTACAGTCAGGGCGGGAGCGGCGTGGAGAGTCGACGAGGGTTTTGAGGGAGAGCGGCGCGGGGAGAGTGGGCTGAGAAAAGATTGAGTACCACACACTAAGGAGAAGAGTGAGCACGCGACGCACCTTGAGACGACGGGCAGCGAGGAGCGGGAATCGTGTTAGTAAAACGCGGTCACGCCATCTTTACCACTTTCGCGATGTTGACGTCGCCCGGCCCCTGCGTTGCGACAATCACCCATCACATAGGATCCGAGCAGACCATTAGAATGGGAAACGCGAACGTTAGCCATGGTCAAGACGCGACACTTCGAGTTCCCAAGATACAATCCGCGTACAAACTTCAAGCCTTGAAGTTCGTACTACAAAGTAGATTGCGCGCTTTTCTCCGAGGTCGGGTTCGGAGGCTGCCGGGGGCCTTGACAACGAGATCACACGAAGATGAAACATCACAACAGTCGGCGGCAAGTTCCGAATTCTTTTGCTTTCTTCCATCACGGACTCCAATGCGCTGATATACGGTGATTACTTCCCCACCATTATGCATCGGCCTCCGTGCTCTTCAGTGTGTGGGTTGTTGGTTCGTCGCGACAGGTTCCGCAAGAAAGGGAAAGAAAGCAAGTTTGTTTCCTGGGCTCTGGGCCAGCTGGCACCACCAATCTCTCCACAGCTTGGATTAATGACTCACCATGCGACTACCGGTATAGCCTTCGTACTTTGGTATCTTCAAGCTCGGATTCAAAAAATCTCTCACTCTCCAAATTTTCTAGCACTGTTTGCGAGTCTGTCGGGATATCACACTCTTAATGACGATACAGTTCTCTCGAAACGGCCGCATTCCGGCGCTGGAGTTCGCTCCCGCTGTCAGGTACGCTAAGCCTCCATGTATAAAAGGCAGAGACTGTATCTTAGCAGCAATGGTGCAATGATATCCACCACCCAACTCGTACTTCTCCTTGCGGGCTCCTCCCTAACCTACATACTACTTCCCGTGGCTCAAATCCTGTATCGCAACATTACCTCCAGTCTGAGCTATGTGGATGGGCCGAAGAATCCCAGCATGATGTACGGAAACTTCAAGCAGATGGCGGCAAGTTACACGAAAGATTCACGAGGAATTGCGTTCATGACTTACTCAGGATGATATTTCCCTGACCTCAAAATGGCGCCAAGAGTTCGGGTCAATATTCCAATTCAAAGGTCTCTTTGGTGTGCGTCTCGTATTTCTGAGTACTGTGTTTCCTTCAGGTTTAACAGTTACTCAGATAACCGAGCTTCATCTGGGTGATGTGAAAGCCATCAGCCATATTATCTCTCGCTCCGACAAGTACGAGCGGACGCCTCTCACGAGAGGCAGCCTTAAGACTTTATTGGGTTCGAGTAAGTATTTTGAACCGCAGTCTGGAACCAAGCATCCTCATCTACCTATCCTCCTGCAGGTATTCTTTCCGCAGAGGGTTCCGACCATAGACGACATGTGAGTTCAAGTTCGCTTTCATTCAGGTTGACTAACCAACAACTTCAACGTATTTTTGTTTTGGCAGAGACGCGCATTGGTAACGTCCACCTCTACTTCACAAAAGAATCCCCTTGACCCGGACCAAAGAATCCCGCATTTGGAGTAGCGCAGATCCGAGCCACGACCGAGATATTCGTTGAGAAGGCGGTTCAAGTGAGCCGAATTTCTGTTGCTTGCCATAATCTATGAACCTTATCGACCTCTGCTTGCTTTCTCAGCTTCGTGAGATCTGGGCTCGCGAGATCAGCGTCTCTCCCGACGGTGCCCCGCAGATAGAGGTTCAATCGTGGCTCCGTCGACTCACGCTCGACATCATTGGCAAAGCCGGTGCGTTGATACTCTCCGAGTCTATCCAATTCGTTTTTATTCAACCAAATTAATAGGGTTTAATTATGACTTCTCGGCTCTCGAGAGTTCAGGAAAACCCAACGAGCTCAATGATGCATTCACACAAGTCTTGCATTCCCCGCATGCAAGTCGATATGTGGCGTTTCGGGCGGCAGGGGCTGTTGTTCCGTGGCTCAAATACCTGGTACGTTCAATGATTGAATCTTCTCGTCAAGTCATGCACCCTCATCCTCGTACATTTCTAAGCCCGGCCCTGGACGCAGTGTAGTGAACAACGCACGTACCACGATGCTCTCCATCGCTGAGGGCATTGTGTCGCGGCGTAAAGAGGAGCTCAAGTCTTCGGGCGAAGGAAAGCAAATGCTTGACGGCAAACGAGACTTGCTGTCCAGTTTGTTGAAGGGAAATTTAGCTGATTCGGGAAATCATCGGCTCAGCGATGCGGAGGTTGTAGGCCGTGTGTTATTTCCTTGCATTTCTTTCTTTATTTCTTTTCCTCTGACACCTGTTTTCAGAAATTCCCGCTTTTTTCTTCGCTGGGCATGAGGTACGCAATGCCTAGTGAATTTTCAGCTAAGTTTCATCATCGACCCCATTTATCACAGACTTCGAGCTCTGCTCTGGCGTGGGCTCTTCAGGCTCTCTCCGAAAACATCGACGTTCAGAATAAGCTTCGCGAAGAGCTCTTGACTGTGTCCACTGATAATCCGGGCATGGACGAACTCAATGCTCTGTCTTACCTCGAAATCGTAGTGAGAGAGATACTACGCGTTCAAGCGCCTGTTCTTTCGACGGAACGGGTTGCAACCGAAGACGATGTTCTCCCTCTATCAAAGCCGTATGTTGGAAGAGATGGGAAATGTCATGAGTCTATCCTGTGCGTGTCCAAATCAAACGAGAAAATTAGTTTATTATCCTGAAGTTACTTGATTATGTTTGGGCAGCATTCGAAAAGGTCAGACGATACACATTCCAATCCTCGCAGTCAACACGGATACAAGTATTTGGGGTGAAGATGCCCTCCAATTTAGGTCAGTCGCCCAGTGGATCATAATTCAATTTCCGATCTTATTCATACGACAGACCGGAGCGATGGCAGAATATCCCTGAAGGAGTTGCGGGCATTCCCAATATCTGGGGCAATCTCCTGACGTTCTTCGCTGGTCCTCACAACTGCATTGGATTTCGGTTCTCCGTTATTGAGTGAGTTGAATGATTTGTTCAGTGGCCGTTTGAGCCTGACTCCTTTGTTGCAGAATTAAAGCAATTTTATTCATCCTCATACGTGCTTTTGAGTTTGAAGCAGCCGTTTCAAACGACAGTATCGGGCGTGCGGCTACAGGGACGGTGCAAAAGCCGGTTGTGCTTGGTAACGAGAATGGTTCGGGGCTGCCTTTGATTGTTAAGATTTATAATGTGTAGTTCCTGCCAGTGTCCTAGTTTGAAAACGTAGAGACCTAGGAGCAGCCTAGGCAACATGAACAATTGGTCGACAAACCGCCGGAGCTCCCCAACCCTATTTGTCATCTCTGAGTCCCGGTTTGTAATTCGAGTCAATCATCTTTTCCGCTTGGTCAGCTAAGGCGCTGGTTTATCATCGTTTCCTATTGTTCTTGACTGATGCGTCTGCCCGTCTAAATAAATACTTGAAGTGCTGTTGCAAGCTCAGATTTTGTGTCCTACTCTGAGGTCCTCTGGAATTTGACTTGAACGACAACTGCAATGAGTTTCTGCAAAGATTGCATCAAAGGCGTCACCCATGAGGGTGTTCCAGAAGGTAAGCTGTTCACCTTGCTTTAGCTAGGTCCCCCACGGTGGATTGGTTGGCCGATTCAAGTCTGCCATCTGCTGATCGAATACAAGTGTAAACAACGATAAGATGGTGGCAGTGCACCGACCAGGGCCGACTGGTGGGTCTAACCCTGCCATCTGCTGATTCATAATACAGCCAAATATCGGTATCGCCCGACTTGTAAGCAAGACCAGATAAGATGGTGGCTGTGAAAAAGGAGTGTGCTTGGGGCAAAATAGCGATGTTGTGGGACTCAGGGGCTTGAAAAAAATAAATTCCCAAAAAGGAAAGAGGGAAGAGAGAAAGAGAGAGAGCTCTCGATTCACCTGCTTCTTAGCTTCAAATTTGGGGAAGTGACCTCCTGGATGGTGACTGGTCCCAGCGCCCTTACAAGGGCTTGGTAAAATACCGCTGAGCGTCCACGCTGGAGACGCCGCCTTGAGGCAAGAAAATGGTGGGAAATTGCCGTTTTTGAATAAATTTTGCGGAAAATGCCGTGCATCTCGTGCTGGGAACGATCGGAAGGCATAGCGGATGTTCTTAAAAAGGTTTATTCCGCGGCCCGAAGCAAGTTTTCGCCCGCATCAAGCAAAGAACACGACACAGCCGCGTGACATAACGCGTTTTTCGCGTCGCGTCCGCGCCGAAATCTTGACAAAATCACTCAATTTCTGGATTTCACTCGCAGAAGAGCCCAGAAAAAAGGTAACCAGAATTGATTTGAATCCTTTGTGAAGATCTGCGGCTCAGGCTGTCCCAATTTCGAGATTCTCCCTGGTTCCAAATTCCAGCTAGTATTTATGGATGATAATGCCGGCGCGGATATATAGAGTCAAGTAACATATTATCTAGTGCTTAGATCTGGCTAGTAGCTGTTGCTTTCTCCTACACTCTCAGAGAAACTGGGTAGAAGTTGCCATTACAGTAAGTGGTACTTAGTTTGATGTAAATGTGATTTTTGAAAGTGCGGTAGTGTTTGGAAGCTATACTACTACCTACAGCTTTCTTAAAAGAAGCTATGTTCAACCAAACCATGTTTTATGTCGATTGAAACTGTGTCCTGAGCTACAAGAGGAAAACTTCTCCATTTATCAGTAATTCTTGTGTAAATGCCCAAAGAAAGGCTCAAATCTGAATCAAATTGGCCCCAGTCTTCTTCTGTACTATCTCAAGCAGTTTATAGCAGGATGATGTAAGAAGCAAACAGAATTGAGGAAATATGAGGCAAAGGAAGGCCATGGCGAGATAGATCTACCCGTGGGAAGAGGTTGATGATGATCAACCATTTTGGGATATTCGCTATTACGGCGCTATTGTCCCATAACACCAGTAACCAGCCGTGCTTGGAGGTGGGTTCAACCCTGCCATCTGCAAAATCAAAATATTGCCAAACTGCGGGGTTCAGGGGCATGAAGGCCGCTTTCAGATTGATCAAGTTGACCTCGCTTGGGCCGTTTTCCAGTAGAAAGTTGGGTTCATTATGATTTGCAGATTGAATCCACCACATGTGCCCAATGCGAGCTGGTCAACGCGCTGCGCGCGTTGACCGAGCGAGTTTTGGGGTGAATTCTGTCTCGGAAACTTCGGCTCAAAGCAAGGTGGTAAGGCTGATACACAGCCACCTGGTTGTGTCAAGGGTTACCGATTGTGTGTGAACTCACGACATTGACAGGCAAGATGGAGGTTATCGGCGGCATCGAATGCTACATCGCGACTCCAACCAACGATTACCCAAAGGATAAGGTCGTTCTCTTGGTCACCGACGTGTTCGGCGTGCCACTTGTCAACAATAAAGTGCGATTTCCGCCGCCCATTATGCTCACGACAAGTTCAATGCTGTTGCTAGCTATTGTCCGATGATTTTGCACGGAACGGATTCAAAGTACGCTTTTTCACTTGTCTAAGGTATTAGTTTCAAGCTCATCAATTGTGAAAGACGATAATGCCAGACCTTTACAACGGTGACGCCGTTCCTCCCGACGCGTTGAATGTATGCATCGAAACCCTCCCCTCCTAGTCTGTACTGTTCTGCTTGCCACTAATTGCAGCCCGCAGCCCGGAAACTCCTTCGACCTTCAGGGCTGGGTCGCTGCCGGCCACGAGCAAGAAAACATTCGCCCGATCCTCGACAATGTCATCGCCGGTCTCAAAGCGGACGGTGTCAACTCCTTCGCAGCGGTGGGATACTGCTACGGCGCGCGTCATGTCTTCAATCTCGCTTTTGATAATGTGATCAAAGTTGCGGCTGGGGCTCATCCGTCGCGGCTGAAGGTTCCGGAGGACCTTGAGGTTAGTTTCCTCGTTTTATCTCTTCATTCGAAGTGATCCACGTTACTCATAATAAGTTTCCTTGGCAGAAATACGTCGCCATTTCGAAAGCCCCGCTCCTCATCAACACCTGCACCGTGGACCAACAATTCCCGCACGAGTCGCAAGCAAAAGCGGATGCGATATTCAAAGATTTCGGACCTGGCTATAAAAGGGAGTATTTCGATGGGTGCACACATGGTTTTGCTGTCAGGGGTGATTTGAACGACCCGAAAGTGAAGGCGGGCAAGGAAGGCGCGTTCCAGGCGACAGTCGAATGGTTCATGAAGTATTTGTGAATGGCCCTGGTGATAGTTTATTAGGGTTGATACCGTGATTTATGAAGCCGATCCAGAGGAGGTAATGAACAAGGCAAAAACAAAAGGAGTCAACACACTGCATAGTTATTAGTCCGCAGAATCCAGATTGAGTCGAACCATCCTTACGACTAGAAGCCTTCCTCCGGCCACGATGGAGAGGTCTGAGCTCAAGCATGAACTTTGCCAGTTCTTGACATAGAGAAGAAAGTATGAGCTAAGTACTCCTTCCGCTGCTGGTCGAGGGTGACACGGTGGCACGAAACAAAAGGGAATCAAAATTCGCAGGGTCACATGAGGTCACGATGTTGATCTTGTCGCTGACTCATTCTGTCCTCTCGCCACGTTGACCTCACGAATGAAACAACCAAGGAACAACACAATTTTCGCTCAGCCTACAAAAAATCTTGGGACAATGTGGCATCTAACAAATTCCGCACTTTCTTCTTCGTTCTCTGGGCGTCCGCCCATGGGTCCATGTGCGGGATTCGCTGAGTTTGCGTTTCACTGAGTCAGGCTCCCCCTTAAAGCGAGGTTCTCCCGCAGTAGTTTCTCGACAATCACCCCGTCCGAACCTGCGAATGCCTTGCTGGTTCTTCGAATGAATGCAACGCGGAACAAAATGCGGTATGTATCTTGACAGCGACTCAAAATGAGAATTGTTCACTCTGGTCTGATTCAATTGCCGCCGCAGGACTGAGAACTCTTGACAAGAACCATGAGCCGTGATCGAACCTGATCGAACTCCCTTTGAATTCTATGCCGCTCTATCACTGTATCCGGCGAACGACTGGAGGAGTTACCTCAGGAGTAACCGCAAGAATCGTTCAATTGAAATGTTATTGAATCTCTGGCTATCTTTGTAGGTGTTCGACAACATTGATTTCGCGCTCTGATAGATGGCAGCGAAGGTACTCCGAGTAAACTGTCGCCAGCCCGGGCGGCGGCCATTGTATAGCCGTCTGCTTTCATCCTTTTTCTTTCTTCCCTTCAGCACTCGCTTCACATTCTTTTCGTTTCGTTTCTTTCCTTGCTTCCAGTTTCTTTCTTGTTGGCGGACTTTTTCCACGTTCATTCCTTCTTACGCGGGACGACTTTCAAGCCCGGAGCTTTCTTTTAGTTTGATATTGCAGTGAAGAAACTGTGCGTCTCTGGGTCTCTGTCTCTGTCTCATGCATACTGAACATAGTCACCAGCCCGGCCACTCAGCTCTCCATTAGCCTGCGTGAACTATGTCTTTAGGACTTCCACAGAAAGTGTGAGTCACAGCGTTGTTTGTTTTGTATGTCTTCACTTGCTTATGCTCACGAATTTTTCCCTTAGCTCTGCTGCGACCGCCACTCTCACCGTCAGCCGGAGAGCCGTGGTAACTGAGACAATCATCGACTTCGTCACAGTGACCAACGCACCACCGCTGGTTCAGACGGTCACACCCCTGGTAGTCGCAGGAGTCACTATTACTGTTGATCCCAAAGTCGCACAATACTCGACCCCCTACGTTCACGCTGATGATCCTGGGGTGGCGCAATACTCGACTCCGCGGTTCGACGGAGCTGCCCAGACCACGTCGCCCGCGCTGAGTTCGGCTACATTCCTCGCTTCTCAGCCCTTGAAAGAATCGTCAACCTTGCTTTCGACGAATTCGAACTTGTCGTCAGAGGTTGCTGCTAGCGCTACCCCGACTTCAAGCCAGAGCTCTAGTTCAGCGCCAGCACTAGGTGCCGATATTAACAGCGACTCGTGCGTGGTTTTCTCCTCTTGCACTCAAGAAAAAATCATTACATCACCGAAATAGATCCAAGCTGAACAAGACCGCCATCATCGGCATTACCTCCGCAGTGACAATTAGTGTCGTAGTTCTCATCCTCCTTATCTACGTCTTCTTGCGCATCCGTAACGCCAGTCGACGCCGCAACCTTGACCGCGAGATGGACGATTCCTTTCAGCAGGCGATGGAAAAGGTTGCTACGAAGGATGCAGAGCTTTATCGTGCTCAGACTAATAACAGTACAATGTCCATTGGAGCGGATAACTATAGTGTTGCGGGTGGAATTGTCTATCTGGAGTACGCATCGGCGGATCATTGGCAGCAGCAGTCAGCGGACTCGCCGCCAGACTATGAGGCTTCAACTTCTTCGCAAACGGGGCAGGTGCAGCCCGCAGGGTTGAGTTTGCCGAATCCGTTCGACAAGCCGACGGAGTTGAAGATTCGTTGTCTACTCGGATTGGAGTGGTCGTTTTTCTGATTTCACTTACAGGTGGCGAATGAATGAATGGACATGAGATGGTGGACGGAGCCTGGAGTTAATTTTGGTAATTTGTGCTTTCAGGGTATTATTATATTGTTACATTATTGAAACCTCCGCGTCTATATGTCAAGGATAATATTGCACGACGTGGATAACACAGCTCAGACCAAACAAGTGGGATTTGCCTAACCTTCCGGGCGATTTGCCGTGCGATCAAATTAAGTAAGGTCAAGATGATAGATTGGAGGATAGCGGGTAGAGTACAAGATGTATTCGAGGAAACAGCGTTATTCGAGACATTGATCTGACGAGTGTTTGTATTGTGCAGCACGAAGAGCAAGACGACGTGAATAGCATAAAAACAAGACAGCGATTGAGAAAGTTGGCTACCAAGGCAGTTGAAGGGGAGCAGGGAGATTCTTGCCCATCACGTCTTCGGCAGTGCCGATGTCCCTGTGAATCGGTATCTGGTGAGATTGGAACAGACACAGTGAAGACAAGCGTACGTCGCGCCACGAGGTGCCCAGAACTCTCCAGTCATGTCGAGCGTGAAAGATTCGATAAAGGGCATGAGCGAAGAAGCGGCTTCAGCAGGTGTTATCGCTGAGAGATAGTTCAGTCGAACAGCGAATGCATTAAATGTTTATCCACTGACCTCCACCCGAATCCCAATACTGGTCGTATCCTACATTTTTCGTCATATCGGTGCGCATGAATCCCGGCTGAGAATCGTCATCGAAAGTCAAGATTGTGCAATAGATGCGAAAGGTGATGACGCGCACATGAACGATAGCAACGGTGATTCCTCGTTCCTTGAGATCGAGACTCAGCAACTTGCCCACCATATTCAGCGCACTCTTGCTCGCATGATGCGCATAGTTTCCTCCGCCCTCCTTCTGATGTCTTAACCCGATTGATCCGCTCTCCGAGCTCACGAGGACCACCTTCCCCCCCTCCGTGTCTCCGGTGCCCGCAAGAGTCGTCTTGATTTTACCCGCTTGCACGAGTGCCTGCACCGCAAACAGCGGACCTACCGCGCAAGTCGTGTACATCGTCACCTGCTCCGACCAGTGCGGCTCGTCAAAGGTTTCGCTGACAAAGTACCCCGCGGTTACGATGAGATTGTCAACGATGGCATGTGGGGGGAGGGCGCTTGCGAGCGCTGTGCCAGCGGATTCGGTAGCGATGTCGATGGAGGGGATCCATGTGATGTTGGGGTGCGACGGGGAAGACGGTGGAGACGATGAGCGAGATGTAGCATAGACCGTGTGTCCGACATCGGCGTAAGCGGTGGCGAGGGCAGCCCCGAGCCCGCGAGTGGCACCGACGATGAGCGTGGTCGGCATCAGAAATTGTTGATGTCATCCGCTTGCCAACGGCTTGAGAAAATATTCGGGATTCTCCGAAAGTAGTTCAACCAAAGTTGAAGGTCGATTTTTTTTTTGAACCCTTCCGCTCATACCGCCCTTCTTTCCGACTAGTAAATGACCTCTTTGCTATAGGTACTCTCCGACGTCACCAACTATTCGAACTTAATTTGAACCATGCCGGAATTGAACATGGCGCACGTGATCGTGTTCAAAATGTTATTGATTGGAATTCAGACAAAATTCAGACGAACTAGGGACGCGACGCCGCACCGCATACCCATGACGAGAACCCGAGATGATCAGTGGGGAGGCTTGATTTGGTTTCGACAGCTATGAAGCGCGCAGGAATTTGTCTTGTGCAAAATATCATCTAACCATCAGGTCCGATTGACTCGCGCAGTTTGTTCCACCTGAGTTCCGGCCCCATATTCCCCAATACATAGGTTCCTCAGTGCCCGCAGCTATAAGAAATGGTTTTGGTATCATTCGACTTCAATGAGTAACAATACCTACACGACTGTTCATATTTGCACCGGTTATTGATATCTCATCACCCACGCGAAAATGAGGAAACCGTGGTCCGTAGTCCATTGCGATTATCTCCCTCCTCTGTGTGATACAGCCGGCTGAGCGCACAGCATCTAACTTGAGATGTGTTGTTCGAATTTAGAAGCCGTGGCTCCACGACAGTAAATGCAAACATCAAGCTGGAAGCTTGCTTGCCGGAGCGCCTGCGGTATAGGAACGAATGAATCCGGATGGCTCGCATGCACCCACAATGAGTCACTTCGAGCTTCCGAGTTATTTGAGGATCGGAGCCGGGAATGCAGTGGCTTGAACTGGACGCAGGATATTGGAAATCTAGGATGGTGTTGCCTGCATTTCAACGGCGGCTGATGAATATTCACCTCATATGCCATCCTCTAAATCCAATCTTTCATGTTCTGCTATCAGCTATCCCGCTCACACATCATTTGGCACCGCATTTAATGAAGTCAATGAAGCGGGATCGACGATCTCCCGCCCTGCAGATCACGGACATCACGGTCAGCGCGCTTCCGTCATTTGCGGTGAAGTATTGATACCCAAGGTTCAGCAATCGGATAGGAATACGGAGGTCGTCGCGGGTGGAGGCTGCGAAAGATGCCCATGACGGCCGGGGTGCCCAGATTGCGGGAACTCGCGTGCTTCCGTGCAAAACGAATATATAATCCTGATTAGAAGGCTGGAAGTGCGGGTTGACTGAGACGCAAGTGTATGGATACTGCTGTGAGGGGTTAATCAAGGTGTGACTCAGACTGAGATTCAACGAGTGTTTGTTAGTCCCGTGCTGCTTTGGAGAAATGTGACGCGTAAACGACAATGATGGGTTTCGGATATGTGATCGCAGTCTTTATGAATCCTCCAGCAGTTGTTGCAAGCCTCAATAAACGCCGCGTTCGCTGCTCGAGAACTAGCCAAGCGGTCAAAATATGCAACGGACTCCGGAGAATCGAGCTCCGGAAAAACCAGTGCTCAGAAGTATTCTTGGTGCTGATAGTAATGATTTGCCCGTGCCGGTTCGCACCGGTCAGCATACCATCTGTCTGCGAGAGTAAGAATCAAGTTGAATTAACATCCAGCGTCAAACAGCGATTGCAGTTGCTAACAAGGTACCACAAAGATCGACGAAAAAACACCGTGATGTAGCCGTTCCAGGTGTTGAAGCCTGTGATTGAGCCTACAGAACGAACGATATCGAAGTTGAACCGAACACGAAACGAAACTCATAAACGCAGCCTGGGAATTGACCATCAAAAGTAAGTAGTAGTAGTGAGACACTCCCCGTACGTGAAGCTATACAGTATTGCCTTGGTGGGTTGCTTTCAGCACAGGCTGATGCAATTGTCGGACCGCCCAAGAGTTATGCCAGAGAGGTGACTCAGTTTGAAGCCAGTACTCCATCAAACTCAAGTACTGTAGCTCCTTTTGCCAGTGATTTGGTTATCTTAATGCTCGAGTCGTCCCAGAATACGAAGCACACACACAAACCCAATTATTGGCTCTAAACAATCCTTCTCACACGAACGGAATCTAGACACGTAGGGCGGCCCGACTACGGTTATGCTGAGTACTATGCGGCATCGGATACCCATTCGGGCTGACGAATAACTCGGCAATTCGGATGGGATCAACCAGCAAAACAACCGCACTTGAGCTGGGTGCATAGGAATTAGCAAGACTCGGTAACGAGCAGAGTCCAGTCATGGTGAGCGGGAGTAAATAGGGCGATCCAATTTAATATAAGGACCTTAAAAGCAACCTGAGTCGACTGTTCCTTCTTCGGTACCAACCAAGAAACAAAGCACTCACCAGCCAACCCAGTCAACCACCAGCACCTCGCAAACCAATCGAACTTTTTGCATCTTGTTCTAACGAAACACAATATGTGCCGTTGGCGTCAGTGAGTACCTCGAGGGTAGGCAACTTCAATCGGCCCAGTGCTGATGACCCTTCCACCAGCGTTCGAAACCTCTACATCCGCTGCGGCCACCAGGAGAACCTTGTTAGTGAAGCTGTCCCCGCAATCATACTCCTCTTACTAACCTACTATTTCCAGCCGCCAATCGAGGTACGCGCGAGTGGTCATGCAAGAGTGAAAACTCGTCTGAAACGGAGCTTCCTTCGGAAAGGTCAGGTGCGCGAGCACTCGGTGCAAGTTCAGCCCCAATCACCCCCAAAATTGTGTTCCCCCGAATTGCAGCAGAACCTGCGCTCAGTAGTGAGTCATATATCCGCTTTCCTTGAAGATATTTGCGATTTGAACGCACCCTGAATTTACAGCCATCTATACCCTGAACACTACAGTGAGTCAATCTTGCTTCCTTTCTTCACCGTTTCCTAACAAAGTATCAGACCCCACAATCGACGGATACTGCTCCAACTGCAGCCGAGCCCGCCGTCGGTATTAGATGAGAATTTCTCAACGTCGCATGCTGTTTGGATTCCTTGCAATGTATATAGCCAGCAATATTTATTTGCCGAGACTCCGTTAGAATAGAATAATCGTGTGTAGTAGAGTAGACGAAGAAGAACGCACTATAGTAGAATCTCATGTTGAATTTCTTGTTCGTACGAGTTCGTGAAATTGCGTCGAAAATTGGCGCTTGCCGGTGGTTCGAGGTCAGAAGCACAGGATTATACGCACTGCCGTCTCTGACTTTCTCCGAGTCTTCATTTTGTATGGTATACTAACCAATAGTCGCCCTCGGTCGCAGCAAGACTTGTCACACTCACTCGTTACCGACACTTGAGCTTCCCCCGCAGACGCCGCAATGCAGTGTTCCGATCCAACGAAATCATGACGAGCGTTACGTCGAAACAATATGCATTGACCAGGGGAAGCAGAGGAGGAGTTTGGACTCCCGTACTCCAGTGGCAGTACGGGACTAGAATGAAGTCCGATGTGGCCGACGCCTCCCTCGCCAGGAAACGACATCGCAATCAAGAACTTGAAGAGATGCTGAAGCAGAGAGATCGATGAAAATCACAACAAGGATCATAGAAGATGAAGGAGCGGTGTGAGCGACCGCCGACAAAACGGGGGTGGCAAATATCTGCTATTTCCGTTCATCCGGAATCGTTGGCGTCATTTCATTTCGCATTCGGGTCGTTTGCATGTCTTCATCCATATTTGTATCTTGCAGTAAGAAATCCACCTTAGAACCACGACCCCCAGAACCACCTCGTCCAAGCAAGCTCTTTGCTGATCTCTTTTGCGAATATTCTGTGCGCGGGGCCTGATAGGAAATGCACATCAATCAACTTAGTCAGCTTGAGATTCGACAGAAAATTTCGCGCACTAGAAGGATGGTACGAATTGCTTGAGAAGTAAAGGGGCTCGGTAAATCAGCTGAAGATGAAAGAGAAAAGAAGACAACGCGCCCCCAGAAATCTCCCTGTTCCCCATGGGAAGTCACATTATCGTTAAACCCATATTTTCGAGGCGAGTCCAGAATGCGGTTGAACAGGGTGTAGGAGTCCCAGGTCCATGTTTTTACCTGCACGGTGATTTGACAAGGGAGAAATTTGGGAAATTGTGGGGAAGGAGAGGAAGAAGAGGAGGGAAATGAATACGAATACGAAGGAGGAAGCAAAAGAAAAGGATAACGCACCCCCCGATTCTTCCTCTCGAACTCCCTGATCTTATTAGACAGCTTGGCGTTGAAATGTTCGATGACGATTTTGCCGACGTCGAGCTGGTCGGGGAAGAAACCCATGATCTACACGAGGGATTCGAAAATCATGCAAGGGAAGAGGAAATAGTAAGAAAAATGAGAAGGAGAGAAGGATCAGCAGAAGAGGAGGAGCAGACGCACGAGAGGAGCGCGGTATGTGGGCGGGACGTTGATGAACAGGAACTGACGCGCGCCGGCGGAGCTAAGTCCATCAATGATTCAGGGAGACATGTTGGAAAAGCAATGGACGCACTACTATAAATTCGGAGCAAGAGAAGGGGAGGAGCTCAGCGTGCGTGACCCGAGATGATAAGAATTACGCACGAGACGCTGCACTTGCGCGAAATAACGGTCAAGCAGCAGATCAGCGAAGCTGGAACGAAACTCATTCGTTAGCCTGCTCCTTCACTTTCAGTGATCGAATATCGAACGTACGCGTCCCGATCGCCGCCCAAGAAAAAGGTGTTCCCGATGTCATTTATACCTGGAACGTATCAACGCCAGCGCATACAGCCACAGAGTCAGACACGCACCAATCCACACACTAAACAACGCATTCTCGCTCGTCCATCTTGCATTCTCCGGCTTCTTCGCCGCACCGTCGACGAACTGATCCACCTCGTCGGGGAGAGAGAGAGTCAGAGGTGCGACGAGTGTAGGATCGATGACGGCGCCGCCGACGGCGTAGTCATAAGTGAGGATGAGGGATTTGTTGTATGTGAGGGTGTCGAAGCCGACGAAATTCTCTCCTAGTCAGATAGATAAACAGGGTAAGCAATAGAATTATCCACCGAACAACCTGAGCGCACCTCCACCCCCAGTATCGCCCGGGAACGCGGGATTCCCAAGCGGATTGCCAACACTCGGCAGAGTGCCATTCGGCTCGAAGCCTATCGTAGTGTAACTGTCACCGCTGCAAAGTCGAAAGGCGTAAGCAAGAAAGAATGAAATCCACAGTTAGTAGACGCACAAAGCGAACCAGTAATTCACGGGTTTGGGCGGCCAATTTATGAGACCCGCATTAACGCACGATAGCGCACCAGCGACGACGGTGAGCGAACGCAGGGAGAGCATGGCGGAAGACGGAAAGCAGCCTTGACGGCGAAGCCATTGCACGTCGCGTTTTATGTACCAAATTTCGAGGGCACATGTCCATGGTCCAGGTGATCAGCATCGGCAACTTGACATCATTCATCACACCCAAAGGTCATCTGAGGCGGAGGATTCCCGACGCAAAGCGCGCTCGTCCTGCAGTCGTTCCGTCCGTTGGTGTGCGAGAACCTCCAAAGAGACCAAAAACTGCAGCATTCATCGATGATTTTGAGCGAAGCAAAACACCGACAGAGCTGCCGGAGAGAATTTCAGAGAGAACGAGGTGTCGAACATGATGACGGGGTCACGTTGAGCGAGAAACGCGGCGGGTTCGCGCCGCTTTGCAAATCTCTGTGGATTCAAGGCTAATTTTGGCTCTGAAACATCAAGCTTGTTTTGAATTGTGCCTTGCCTGAATTTCTAGGCCTCTGAAAGCGTAGAGAGGATAAATAAGTGGCCTAACCCAAGAGCCCAGTGTTAAATGCAAACGACAGAGGTCAAAGAACGAATCAAACCCACCCGAGGTTGTGGTGGTGAGAGACAAAGGACAAAATGCCGGCAGTGCCCCGCCGTTGCCAAACAGAGCCAGCATCAAGGGGCAAATGCCGAAGAATCTGATGGCGCGAAACTTGCCTTCTCCCAGCATGCACTCCCATCGTCCGACGTCTGCTAGTCGATTGCGATAGCGAGGTTTTGTCTCCTTCGAGATATCCTCTCCGAACTCCTGCTCAATTCTCCTGGGCTGGCTTACCGTGTTTCCGTCTCGCCGTCTCACTTTGGTCCAACTTTGGTCTCACTGTCTTAGACTCGAGAACCTGCAAATGCCAACTGAATGCGATGCCTTACCAGAGTAACCCTTGCTGAAACCCCCCGAATAGTGGCATGATATCGTCAATACGCTCCTTGCTTTCTCCTAGCTATGAAATGCAAATCTTCGCCCACTGCATCAGGAAAAGTCGGGGGGGATAACACCTGGGGCTACAGTGGCGCCGTAGTGCTCTGTAGCTCGCAGTAGGAGTTATAGCTCCATGTGTTATCTCCTGCTACAGGGCTACATAGCGCTACAGCTCGCTGTAGTGGGCGGAATTTTTGCTGATGTGTGTCTTAATTCAATTTCCAAGTGCATTTCCCTGAACTTCCTCCGACAACGCCAAGTTCATCCTTCGACGTGGCTCATTTTACTCGCCGATCCTCGGAATCAAACAGCCAAAAGAAGATCTCAGACTCCTAGCTGTAGCCGAGACAACTCCTGTTCACCCTCCTATAAAGTTTCAAGAAAATGTGGTCCCTCTCTCTCTAATTCTCCCTCGTCCCCACTTGATGCATACCTTGTTCATGAAAACCGAAGACCGCGATCTCAAAGACATCAAAATGGGGAGTCCCGAAGCCCTCACAGACGACGATCCCTACGCCATCGCCGCCCGAGCTCTCGCCGAAGCTCAGCGCGCGTTCACCGTCGCCCGCTCCACACCACAAATCCCCATGATATCTGTGGATGAAGCCGACAAAGCCGCTGCCGAATTCAAAATGCAAATTGACCACCTCACAGAAGAACTCAAACAAGAACGCGAAAGCGCAGAGGCGATACGCAAAGCGCTTGCGGATGCGATTCGTTTGCGTGATTCAGCGAACGCGTCAAGGGATACGGCGCAGCAGGGGGTAGAGTGCTTGAAGAAGGCGCATGAGAAGCAGATGATTGAGATGAGGGAGGCGTTGGCGGCGTTGAAGACGGCACAAGTGGAGGAGATTCGGGTTCTGCGGGAGGCGGTTGAGGCGGCGTTGAAGGCGCGAAACGTGGATTTGAGGACGGCAGAGTGGGATCGAATGCAGGCGCAGAAGGAGGCGATTGCGCATGCTGCCAACATCTTTGCCGGGCTTCAGCGGATGGTGGGGCTTTTCCATCCAAGGCCAAGCGGGGCGGCTTCTACGGCACTCATTGGAGCTGGTGTGTCTTGCGTTCCCCCCCTGTCCGCGATCCAGGTTTGATCCATATATGTCCAGCTCCAACCCCCCTCCCCGGTGCTGACACGCTTCCGCCTGTGAACGAACCGTCAGGTATGGGCTCCAACGTCCCAACCACGAAAGTTAAACGAGATTGCATCCTATTTCAGCTATAGCAACGAAGCGTGCGCGAACTGAAGAACACCAAGGTCAGACTCAGGCCCACACAACTGGTTCCACAGGGTCTTTTGGGCCAGAGCCGACCGCGAGCAGTGTTCCTATTCCTCTTCCTCTCCCCGACAATTCTTCGGCCGCTCCGTCACCCGCCGTCGCGCCTCCGAATGAAACGTCCAGTACGTTCAATTTATCTCGCCCTATTTATCAGTACATCCAAACTCACTCTGCGTTCCTCTAGCCGCCATCAAGCGCCCGAGGCCAGAAGATTGGCAGGATTCGAATGCGACAACATTAAACGAAGGCAAGCGACCGCGCACTTGCACGCAGCCTTCCAAAGTGTCGTCACACTCAACTAACGGTGTGTATCGCTCAGTCTTACTTTCTAATCAGCACTAAATTATTCTCACTCACATCTATCTAGCCAAGGAATCATCAGCATCTTCATGGACCCGCAAACCACCACCGTCGTGGGGAACCACTGTCAACGGCCATAACACTCGTCCTGCCAACCCCCCAGTCATCACTCCCAACTCCAACTCGGACAATAATTACCCAGGTTCACGCGTTTTGTCCACCCCCCTCCCACCATTCCGAAAAGAGGATTGCGAGGGACAACGGCCGCCAAATTCCCACGCAAAATATTCGTATACGCGGGATGGTGTTCGTGCGTACATTTCTTTCTCTATTGCTTTCGAGTTCAGAATAAGTCTGACGTGCGATCTTTAGATCCGATAGCGATCCCAGAGGTGCCGAGGATACAGCAGACCCCGCCGCATAGATTTCATTCTCGTGATCCTCGAGTTGGGCCGCGGTATGTTCAGGGAACGAAAAGTCAAGCCTGCGACATGTAGTGTAAAAGAATGAAATATGGTTCTGTGGTCCTGGGCCACATTCGAGCACGAATTCGAGTAATAGAATTTGCGTGGCTCAATCTGCTGTTTCGATCGTTCTTCCCTCGTTCTAGGTGCTAAATGCACCAGCAACAGAACGACATGCGCCGCACTCAATCAGTTTCTCTCCAACTTTGAGTGCTCTACGCCTCTAATCTTCGAGATGGAAAATTTTTTCTCACCAATCACATTCCTTGGAAGAAGACAGAAAAAACTTTCCGATCATGATACTCAAAGACAGGGTGAGCAATCTAAGTACTCATTGTCGTGGCGCTACGTTTTATATCGTGATATCTCCGTGTAGTTTTCGGTTCTGCGGACCACAGTTGGTGGGATGTAAGTCGAAAAATCTCATTGATCACTGACGGCTGAGCCGTATTTTCCAGGAAATAATTCTCAAGCTACCACGCGGGATCGTTGAGGAATGAAATGACACTTTGATATTTGTAGCGCTATTACTGTCAAGGTTATATGCATCCTCAAAATAATTCTTTGACAAACTGAACAGAAATAACACAGACAGAACACTTCAGCGGTCGGCCGCGGCGAACAGGCGAAGGTTCACACGATCGCGTGATCATTGATGTGGCACGCTCCTCTTGCTCCCTACTTTCGTCTCGACTTGGATGGAATCCCGACGGAATCCACTGGAGATACCTGAGTTGGTTGACCACTGCGTCAGCCTTCTCTCAGGTCAAGGAAAATTGTCACGGCTCGACCTTCTTTCTTCCTGTCTCGTTGCTCGGTCCTGGGTACAGCCCTCCCAGTATTATCTCTTCCACTCGCCCGAGGATCTATCCATTCGGGGTTCGACTAGCATGTCGCAGCTTTTTGACACACTCATCGAAAATCCGCACCTTATCCGCTATGTGCGCTCCCTGATAATCTCCTCGACTACTGTTTTGGACAAGATGTGTCGCATCCCCTTCACACATCTACAGAGGATAGCAATTCACACAGATTTCGAAGGCTTGGAGCAATGGGAAGGCGAAGCGCAGCTTCAGCTACAACAGATCTTTTCCATAAGCGGTCTCCGCGTACTGGACCTCTGCGGCGACTTCTCATTCTTTCATCCATGTTTCAAAAATCTGTCGCCCACAATTCACCATCTCTCCCTAACTTGTGATCCCTGGACCGAAGAGGATCTTGGCGTCCCACAGGCTAGCCTTTCCGGCCTCTCATTGAAGTCGCTTGATCTGTGCGTCAGTTCCGATGAGGAATGTGAAATACAGCTTCAGAGCCTTGACAATGCCTTATTCTATCCCTTCGACATCTCGAACCTCGAGGCTCTCTCGGTCTCACAACCTTTTTCCATTCACTGGGACTCGATATCCAAACTCGCCAAGCAATCTCTCCGAGTGTTGAACATCTTCTTCGATGTACGAATTTGTTTTTAAACCTTTGTCTTGCAAGTTGCCGTCTCACCCTGATTGTGCTATGCAGCTCCCGACACCCGTTGACCTCTCATCCTTTCCGAACCTCACCACACTACGACTGAACAATCTCACCAAGCCGTCCTGTTTCTCCGCCACTCTTTCTAGCGTTCCATCCCCGCGCACCATTCGCACTATCATTCTCGGTAGAAGTTCATTCTTCGAAGGCAGTAAGGCAACGCCGCTCGATAGCTTGCTCTCGTCATTCGAATGTTCTTTCCCTCCAATGATCGAGTGCGAAACACCGTATAGTAGTGCAAAGGAACACGATGAACTCAGATCACAGTTCCCAATCTTGGTGTCACAGAATAGGGTGAGCAAATGGTTCTTGTTCTCATGATGCCAGTATAGTTATATTTGGCGTAGTTCCGAGTGACATACCATTCTGATCACTCTAATTGGTGGGAGGTGCGTTCGTGTTCAACGTGTTTCTGATTGCAGGCATTCAACTGTTGTTCAGGAGATGGTCGACAGAATGTGAACGCTAACGCTCAGCGGGATACTTAAGTACAGACTCGGCCGCCATGTCGTCTCGCTCATGTTCAAGAGGGACTAGTCTCTGCTGATTTTTTTTGCCTGATGTTCTGTATTGAATGCTCGGCGACCGCCTGTTCGCCAAGTGTCTGATCGAAAATAACCCAAGTCACGACGTCAGAATCAATTTCCATCGTTGAGTCGTCATCAAGCCCTTCGAGTCTTACTGTCAAGACTGTCAGATGCTTTCGCGGCCGACTACCCCACCAAAAACACGCAGAGCAAGAATTGATAATACCGGAACAAATTCAAACAAGTTACGAGACATATACAGCCGCGTGCTAAGTACGAGCACCCTCATTCCAATCCACCCAATACATTGACAAAATGCGTGCGAAAAGAATGTCCACCGGCTGACTTGGTGAATTTAGCTGCATGCTACACGATCAGCCAAATTGTTAAATCGACATTCGGACTTGGACAACGTACAAATGAAGTCGACTTTCAAGGATTGGCAAGGACGCATTGTTGGAGAATGGGGATCGCGCAGCAGGCGGGGGCCCTGCCATTCTCGGCGCAAACTTCCTTGAACTGCCCGCCGTTGAGCGGCTTGGGGCTGGGGTCCGTGCAGTCGAGGGCCAAGACGCCGACGACGTTGGTGGCGCAGCACTTGGGGATGGACAAGAGGCCTGGGTTACAGAGAAGCCCTTCAGGTTCCTTACCCCCCCTGGTCTCGAGGCGGGTGGCGGCAGTGAGGGTAAGGAAGGCAGCGGTGGCGAGAGCGAAGAACTGCATTGGCGTTGTCGTTTGGGATTCGACTTGGATTTTTTCTGTGCGGAGGGTACGGCTTTTATACGTTGCGGTTTGTTTATTTGGTCTGGTCTTCAAGTCAAATTTTGGAACTGCCACGGGTATGGAATTCTGGGAAAGCAGAGTGGAAGGCTAGGAACCAATGGCATAAAGATATCAATGCATACCCAATCTAAATTTCGAAGAAGGGTCTTGGTCGATGTGATCCCCCGCAACCCTGTCTTCGCATTTACATTCGGTGAGAGCCGAGGGATTGTTTTTAGGGGATAACTTGCCCGAGTCGCGCAAGGACGCCGTAACTTACGCTAGATTGAAATATGCCAAAACCTCACACACACAAGAAGTAGCTGCCGCATGTACACCACCCAAGAACAGTCCATGAACAGAGAACGGATATTGCCACTATGTATGTTGAAAATTGAAAATAGGAGTGAACAAAACTGTGGGCTCTAGTGTATCTGCATAGGTAGAACATCTAGGCGCTTATCTGTCTTGGCGCCCACCCCGCCACCAAATGAACTTCGTGGGGATGAAGTATCGAATTATTGGTTCGCACCGTTGACTACAAGCCAAATTGCCTCGGTACGTACATCAAGGAGCCCTTGACTTTGAGTCAACGTTGATGGAAGCTTTAGACGTTCCTCGCCTCATTGGCTAATGCAAAAAATAGTCGAGAGTTGCGGGTTTGAAGGGGCGTGAAATCTACCATGAGTCTACCTGTCTCATAGTCTGAATGAAATCCAACGCGTTTCGAGCGTGGGAAATGGTTGACTCTGAATGCCTTGATGAATCGTTGGGCAATAAGACGGAGACGAAGAGAGTCGAGACACATGTATCAAGTCAAGTTCCCGAAGACTTTGTGGCTGAACACTGCCAGATCCACGAACACCCAGCTTGAAGTACGGTAAATCAGGAATCCAATCTTATCCAACTCGATCCATCCCCGGATCCCCTCCGGATGAAGAAGAAGACCCACACCAAGTCAACTTCAGACCGGAGCCACCGATTTCTTTCATGAACAGATAAAAAAATCCTTCGGAGCTGATCCATTTCTCATGGCTTGAATCTGGAGTCGAACCAACAGTGACTTCGAGTCTCCTTTGGGTCTTCGCTTGTGCGATCGGGACGTGGTGGGTTGTGGGCATCCGTTCGCGACAGGCTGAAAAGGTTTGAGATGGGTAAGTGGATGGCCGCTGAAGGAATTGACTCACAGTCCATTCGAACCAATTATTCCATGCCATACTCGATCCTTCCGAGGGCAATCCAGATTAATCTGTGTTAGACGAAGGCAACTCGACGTCGCGCATTCAGACCCTCCCGGCGGACCTGCCTCCCTAAGAAATCGAATAAAAAACAAGGCCAGAATGGCAAAGGTGCATAACTCATCCTGGAGTCGAACCAGATTCAATTCGTCTCTGCGTCGACGTGAGTTTGAGGATGGAGTAGGCGGTCGACGTTCAACGATCAACATTTACTTACTTAACGGCGGGGTATCGAGGCAGCAGTGTACAGCGTCGGCGAGGGTAAAAGCAACTTGTACTTGCCGGTTGCGATTCAGGCGGGAACGACCATGCATGACGGTGTCGGGCACTCTACAAGCAATCAGCACTCGACTCCATCCAATTTCAAATTCTCTCTTCCTTCCAGTGCGCCGTGAGCAAAAGAAATGAATGCCCCGAACAAGAAAGAAAACATCACCAAGTCTTCGTCATGCCGCGACTCTGGAGTCGAACCAACTTCGAGTCTACTTTGATTTGTGTCGTCGTCTTCTTCCTTCGTAAGGTGAGGAGTCCGTAGTAGAGACAGGGTGTAAAATCTGAAATAGGTTTACAGAGGAATCGCTGGGACAGACTCTGGTTTATTGACACGCGACCAGTGCGAACACTTAAGAGAAGTACCCACCAAAGGTTAATCCCATTCCGTTCTCTTCAAACCAACCTGGACGATAAATCCAGACCTATCTCGCGTTGCATAAGTACCAAACGAACCAGATACAAATAAAAATTCACCTTACGCAATATGACTCGATTCGGAGTCAATCCCGTATCTAAATCGACGATGAACGATTGCCTTGTCTCGAGACGACAGCATTCAGAGCAGCACAGAGCCGCTGGAGGGAGTATGGTACTTGATTGGGAGTTGCGAGAGTGGTTACATACGAGGAACAAGCAAGAGACTGAAGTGCACGGAGACAGTATGGAGTTGACGAGTCAATCAGTCAAGGGGGCGAGCGACGGTACGAAATGCGGCAGGTCGGTGTCACCTGGGCCGATGCAGGGGAGGGCAAGATGGTGTGGGGCGAGACGGTGCGATAGAGGTGAGGGGAGCGCAGAGCGGAGGGAGGAGGGAAGGGGGTGGAAGGAGGACAGCAGCAAGGAAGAAAGGAAGGAGAAGAATGAGATGAAATGCGACGCCACGGAGACATGGGGGAAACGGGTTGATGTGGGACGGAACGGCATATGTAATGTATAGTTGAACTGAGGAGGAAAGTGGAGAGCGGCGGGAAGAGGGAGGAAAGCAGCAAGGAAAGAGGAAGAAGAATGAGATGAGACGAAGAGGAAGATGATTGAAAGGCACGGAGGTGTGGCGTAGTGCATTCAATACACATATATTCGTCGAGCCGTCATCGTAAATAAGTGGTGAAAGTCGTCATAAGTTAGAAAGAATAAAGTATAAGGTAAGTAAGAACTCAGCGCACGCGCCTTCATCGAGTCCGTATCTCATCGCTAGTCCATCGATATCTGAACCCACTCCGCATCTGCATGCCGGCGCTCAGAGCAACATCATACCCGCCGCAGCAACCCCCAGCACGACCGACACCCCAACGCCGCGAATCGACGCAACCGCACCGCCGGTCTGGCTCTGACTCGGCGCCGGCGCGCTGCCGCTCTGACTTTGGCTCTGGCTTTGACTTGGAGGGGAAATCGGGGGCGGCGAGGGCGCAGAGCCAGCACCCGAGCCCGACGCCGAAGTGGGGGGGACGGGCGCGGAGTCGGATGATACGGGCGGGGGAGGCGGGGGTGCGGCGTCGGAGGCGGAGGAGGAGGAGGGAGGCGCGGCGGAGGTGGGGGTGGCGTCGCCGCCGGCGGTGGAGGGGGCGTCGGTGCTGTTATGAGGGTGAGTGGTGTTTTGATGAGGGTGGAGATAGGGATGGAGGAGGGAGGAAGGGAGGAGAGGGAGGAGAAAGGGGGGAGAAGAGACGTACGTGACGCTCGGATCCTGCGCTATTCCCTTCGGGCATTGCGAGGAGCCAGACGAGAAGGAGCCGTCCTACACAGCGCAAGACAAACAAACACTCGTCAGCATCGACGCACGCAGAGGCGAAGAGAGAAGGAAGACGGAAGACGCACCGCAGGGAAGTACGTGCAGAACCCCGCGCCGCCCTGATACACACACGTGATGAACTGCGGGTCGTGCGCGGCGGGCGAGCTGCTGGTGAACGCGACGCCGTTCTTGTCTTGCGGCGGGCATTGGATCTCGGCGCGTTTCGCGGGGGCGGCGGAGACGGCGAGGAGGAGGGAGAGGACGACGGTGGAGAGAGTGTATGAGGAGCGCATCGTGGTGGTGAGCGTGCTGCGAGGGGGAACAGAAGAAGGTGAAGGCGAGCTAGCGCAAGAGCAGAAGAACAAGAGAACAAGAAGACGACGACGGGGGAGGACAAAAGGCGGGAAGGCGGTGTTGATCGATGTGATTTGATGTGACGGCTGTGAGCCACACTCCAAACAATCAACCACCACCACTGCCTCGACGCTGGGCGGCGACACCCGTCCCTGGCTTGTCAGTCTGCTTATCTATGAAACGCAGACTTGTGGAGCATTTCGATGGCATGTCTCTCGTCCCAACTCCATCGTTGCTCCATCGCTGCTCTTGTTTCACCAAGTGCAAAATTCTCTCGATCTCTCAGAAATTTGCCATGACGGCCGTCCTATTTAGAGTTTCGGACTGTTCACTTGCACCCTCCAATCGTTCAGCCTGTCCGAATCCTCTGCCCCAACAGCCATCAAGTTGTACCCGCCCCAAACTCTCAGTGTCTTTTCATTCAAACCAGAATCAGAATCTCTGGCGGGCAAATCCTCATTGTACATCTGCGGACAATACGAATTCTCCCTTCCAAGCTGATCCATCGCTACCCAGGTTCAACACAGTGCCGTCGCTTCCAGGCATGTGCCATACGAAAGTTTCCCTGGAACTTAGAAGCGAAATAAACCGAGGTTCGACTCCTTGAGGTGCGCTGCCCTTGGGGGAGTTTTTCTTTCTCTTTCGCGTTAGTTCCGCCAAGTATGACTAGTATATATGACTCTCAGTGTGTTTAGATCGAAACCAAAAACCTTACAAGATCCTCTTAAAATGACTCAATTTTTTATACTTCGGCACCACCACACGAAAAACAAACACCCTTCCACGAAGCGGCGCTGCAAGGTCGACCACGCATTACCCGAGTTCGACACCGCGCCTTCGCCTTCGCCAACTCGATGGCATCCACATCACAATTTCCGTGACGCAGATATAAAACGAAGTTCGACTCCTCCGAGTGCCCTAGACCGATCCGTTCTACGATTTTTTACCTTTTTTGGGTCAATCCGCTCAGACTCGATATTTTTCAAGTAATATCTCGCCGCGAACGACTCGCCTTTGAATTCATTTCGGGTACTTCGGCGGGATACACGAAACCTCTCTTCAAGGTCCACCTCTCAGTACTCAGTACTCCAGCTCAACAACGCACCTTCGTGCACGCGCATCTACGGTACCAAAATTTCTGTGACAGCGAAACCAACCGAGGTTCAACTCCTCGAGGTGCGCTTGTCGTCGTCTAGCCTATGCTTTTTCTTCTCTCTCTCTTTCGCGTCAAACCCGCTCAGATTGATTCTCCAATGTCTTTCAAGATTGAAATCAGAACTTGAAATCTCCCGTCGCGAACAACTCAATCCTGAATTCAACTCGCGTACTTCCATGAACGACATGTGGTCTCAGGGGGCTGTAAAGTTGAACTCTCACCACCAGATTCAATACCGCACCTTCGACTTCGTAGCGGTGTATTCCATGCATTCGGTAAGTAAATTTCCAAAAGCACCTCTGCGTACGGACCATGCGCTAAGTCAGCGCTCTTTTCCCCTAGCGATAGGAAACGAGATTCGGATCCTCGAGGTCAATCTATTTTATTCTACCTATTCAGATTCTCATTTTTCGTCGACCAGACGGTCCATTCGACTCGCCTCGGCATACAAGCCCAAGAATGTCCCACTAAATCTACACCCTCGAGCGGTTCTAACCAAGTGTGCTACTCCGCGTCGATTTTACGCACCAGGGACATCAAACGAGGTTCGACTCCTCGGGTGGTGTTGATGTGTCTGAAGATCTTTTTCTCTCCATTCCCCAGTTTTGAGCTCCACATTCGAGCTCTTCACCTATGATCAGGCGCAAGTAATTTTGAAATTCACCATCAGCGAACTTCCGTGACAACGCACCTTCGTGTCCGGTACAGATGAATTAATTCACGAGTATCATCTCAATGAAATCAAGCGAGGTTTCAAGTCCCTGCCATTGGGGTGCACTAAATGACTGTTACTGTTCTCCTTCTTTTCTTTCCCCTTCGTAATTCCCTTACATTTCATTTCATTTCTTTTGCTTTTTGCTTTTTTAGAGGCAAACTCACCGTATCCACCAAGGACCAGAGGCAGACTTGGTTCGAGTCGCTCTTTTCCTTCGAGTACAATACATGAGGCCAATTAATGCATTCATTCAAATTGCATCTTGGGGGCCGGGCTTTTCGATGCACCTTTGTGTGCGGGACACACGCTAATTAGATTTCCGATCTGTGCAAAAACGACGGCAAAAAGGCAGAGGTTTGACTCCGCTCGAGGTGCGTTGCCAGTGTCGGTATGATGTTTACCTTGTTGGACGCCGTGTTGAACTCACTGACTATGCAACATGAGGAAGTCTTCAGAGTACAGGGAAGAAGAACCGGACCAAGTTCTCAGCAAGCCACTGGTTTCTCAATGTGGGTCCAAGTATGGTTTCATCCCTCACCATGGCACTCAATTTATTTGATGTTTCCCTGGTTATCGTCGACTCACCTAATAGGGATCAGAATGGAGTCTCTTTTATATTTACCATCAGTTGGTATGCAATGCGCATTTGTGTATGGCACACACACTGACACGGTGCCACACAATCTCTGATCTAGTTTGATTCACGAATCAGCAAAGTCGAACGGGATTCGACTCCTTACTGTATAACTATGTATTGTAATGCCGGTGCCCGGCTTACAGAAAAGGGGGAGCTTGCGCTAATTCCGTCTTATGAGAGGCAAAGCAAAGGCAAAGTTTCGTCTTTAAATCAGCCTTACATACACAACTCAAGCCATACTTCTTGTCTTAGTGCCGCAAAAACCTGCTACCCTAGAGCTGAATTCAGGAATTTGTGCAATTTTGACTGCTGCCAATGGCTCTGATTTTTTTTGGGGGGGAACGGAATTGATTTGACAGGGACTCGGAACCGTGTGAACTGAAGTTGATGGTATTTCTGCATTTGTGGTTTCTTCGAGAGTCGGGAGGGCTCCTTATACTTAATTTTCTATTGATGCCAGCCCGTGGCTGAGAGTATTTCTTTACTGCAGTTTTGCCCGATTGCGCCGCTGTACAGTAGGCCACTTTCTCTAAGGCTCTGTTTAATATCACGTATTGATGGCGTACCCGTGGGAGAGTAGGCACATTGCACAGCCATCCACTTTTCGGGAACCTCAGACAAAAGGGGGGAGCAAGCTCCCCCAATTACTTCTTATGCGGTAACGATTTTTTTCAACATTCTTTTTGTTTGCGCCCAACAGTGAATCTAACGAACCCGAGTTCTTCTGGCCCTCTCAAAATGCTTTCCACAGCCACAAAATCTGCAAACTATAAACATCGTAAAGGAATAATATTATCGCTCACCGGGCCGGAGGTGCAGAACACAAAATCAGAAAGAACATCAAGGTATCCGATCATTGTCAAATGCCACACCATTGCCATGAGGCACATACAGCTTGTCCTCTCCCCTCATGTCTGCCCTCAAAAGCATCCAAACCTCTGTCTCTAGCATTCTTGACCAGCTTCATGTTGTTCTCCAAGGCCTGCCACAAGACCTGACAAGTCAAGAATATCTTGAAAGCTCAAAAGAGCACAAACTGCTCCGAAACAGTGTCTGTGAGCTTCAAATTAAGCTCCAAGCTGTACAGAGCTACCTTCCCACTGAATCTCTGGCTGGAACTCTGGATACAAGCATTGCAGGCCCATTGAAAGATTTTGAAGACTGTTGCAAAGAACTGGTACAGAGCTCAAATGAACTAAAATCATTGCTACTTTGGTCGAGAGAATATGCAAAACAGGCTAGCGGAAAACTTCAGATCATAAACACAAAAATCAATGACTGGCTTCCTGAGCACTTGATATCTCAAGGTCAATGAGTTGTTGAGCCCAAATTGTTTTCATACTTAGTCCCTTTTAGGTTTAGTATCACCTACGAGCGAAGTTCAGTCATTTGAACCAACACATGCTACTAATATGACCTGTATGTATCATTTGCTGATTTTATGAGAGTGGACAGTCCAATTGCTTTCTCTATTCAGCTATATCAGTGCACGGAGGTTCAGGAGGACCGGGTGGAACAGGTGGTCAACATGGTGGCTCGGGTGGAGTGGGTCATGGCCCACATTTTGCCATACACAACAGTACAGTGCATCTTAGTGATGGACGACAATATGGTCAATTTATCTCCAAATTTTGTGAATTGATATGTTGACAATTGGATTCAAGATGAAGAAAAGCGAAACATACTGGATTGGCTCAGCCGCATCAATTTCTTTCAGCAGCAAAATGACATATTTGATATCTGTCAAAAGGGAACAGGGCAGTGGTTTCTCTCTTCACCAGATTTTCAAGCCTGGTTTGCAAGCCACGAGAAGGTATTGTGGTGTGAGGGAAAACGTGAGCTTTAGTATTGTATATCATGCCAGACTGACTTGAATATCCAGAAGGTGCTGGGAAAACAGCCCTCACGTAGGTTGATCGGATTATCAACTAATAACATGCTTACAACATTTAGGTCCCTTATAATCAATTATATTCAAAGGGCATATACCACCCCATCCACAATAGGGCTTGCTTGGTTATATCTCAACTACAATGATGGCCAGATGCAAACCAAAGTGAACCTTCTATCCAGCATCTGCGCCCAGCTTTGGGTTGGGAAACCAACCCCCACGGTACTCAAGGATTTATACATGAAACATTTGGATCAAAACACTCGACCCACATTTGATGATATCCTCAACCTTTTACAAGTCACTTTACTTGGGTATTCAAATTCAAATTCAAGAGTCTACCTTATCATTGACGCTGTTGATGAATTTTCTGATCCTGAAAGGACTGAGTTTCTTCAAGAGCTGGAAACAATCATCCAACAGTTTCCAGTCCACTTATTGGTAACAGGACGACCACATACTGTATCTCTACCCTGTTTCTCACAAGTAGAGTGGGTTCGAATTGAAGCAGATCCGGACGACATTGCAGCTTATATTGACAATCAACTGAAGAAACTACCCAATGTCTGGTCTTTGATCGATGGCAAACCTGGATTGCAGCAAAACATCAAACTAGCAGTAGCACAAGACATAGATGGAATGTAAGCCTCCCAATTGTTCCCCTTTCATCTGATTTAACTTTCATGGAGGTTTCTACTTGTCAAACTACGCATGGCTTCTCTTGCTTCACAAATCAATCTGGTGTCTTTAAAAAAAGCTATAAGAGAATTGCCAAAGGATTTGGAAGCAGCCTATATGATCACTATGGCACGAATCAATTCCCAACAGAAGAGCTTTAAAGAGTTAGCTCATAAAGCATTGATGTGGGTATCACATGCCATTCAACCCTTATCGGTAGCACAACTCTGCCAGATACTAGCAGTGGAACCTGGAGATACAAGTTTGGATGTTGATAAAGCTTCTACCATTGACATCATCTTGGCTGTATGTGCTGGACTAGTCACTGTTGACAAGGAGCTTTCAGTTGCTAGACTTGTTCATTATACTGCTCAAGATTGGTTGAGAAGTCGGTTTCCTAATGCACACAAGGAAATTGCTTCAGCATGTTTCCAATACCTGCAATTCTCTGAGTTTAGCCATTTGAGGGGATTACGTAAAACAAAACATCCACTTGCAGTATATGGTCAACATTGTATGGAGCACACAAGAATGACAGGAAACTGTGAAATGGAGCTGATGAATCAGGTAGAACAGTTTGCAATCAAAGCACATTTTTGGAGGAGTCGGTGGTATACTTTGAAAGCATCTGATATTATACCTTTCTGGGAATATGGACCATGGCCCAAAGGCAAAAACGAGTTTCACACACTGGTGCTAGCAGCAGCTGGAAACTTACAAACTATGACTCAACATCTAGTGAAAGAGTGGCAGTTTGATATAAGACATTACAAATCGGCATTATCTCTAGCCGCATATGCAGGACATTGCGACATAGTGAAATTGCTACTCAATTTGGATGTTGTAAATCCAGAGTGGGGAATGCACCCTGCAATTCAGGGAAAACAAACAGGAATTGTCATGCTGCTGGTTGACTCAGGGGTGGACATAAACATTGTTAGTGGTGAGTATGGAACTGCGCTCACTGCTGCAGCTTACTGGGATGTTGAGCCCATTGTCAAGCTGCTGCTTGAGGCAGGGGGCAATGTGAACATTGTTGGTGGTGAGTATGGAACTGCACTCCAGGCTGCAGCGAATGGGATCTCTGAGCCTATTGTGAAGATGCTGCTTGGTTGTAGAGGGTGTAGACTTCAAGTATCACCCGAGTGAACCAATCCAAAGACTATATAGAAAATAGCTGGGTCAGTCAACGTAGGTGAAGGAAAAGTCCCCTTTCCCACGATGACTGATCCGTCAATACATGCGGTTGTACGTAATCAGTATTATGTCATTTATATCCCTAACACCCCTCCCCCCAGGACAAGTCCCGCAGTCCGATATTACTGCTCTCCCTCATTGTTATCCGGTGGAGTGGTGTGTTCATCATTGTTGGGTACTTCTCCCGGTTCCACTTCCTCATCGACTTCCATCGGCGGTTCCGTCGGGCCAACTGGTTCGTCAGTTGGCCCTGTATGTAGTCCTTCGTTTGTCGTTGAAGGGGCCGCAGGAGGAGGAAGGGTAACTCGCGGGATTCTTTCGTGCGGGATGCGGGGGTAGTCAGAATGTACGCCATTGCGGAGCTGCCCGTGCTGCAGGAGGCTCCAGGATGTGATGGCTTCGTCAGGCCAGTTTAGGACTGACCTCTCGTTGATGGGCTCGCGCCTAAAGACTACCCCCGTCGGGCTCCCTGTGTTATCATGTCGATTGCGCCAGGAAGCCGCGAAGCTGTGGAGCGCGCGGGCTCCTTCGGTCTCAGGGGATATACCATGCTGGTGCACCCAAGACAGCGCCAATGATAAATTGAGAGTACGGGCGTCAAACGGGTATCGTTCCAACGGTAACGATGCACCAACCCATTGACCGCGGGTTACGAATCGCTCGAATAACCCGAATAGTGAGAACCCGACCAACACAAGCTCGATGAACGCCTCGCGTCCACCTGCCCCACCCTCACTCTCCGGCGGTGCTATCATCAGCACAAATCGCGAAGCCTGTACGTCGTCGACGAGTGGTGGGGTGCGCATTGGAGTGGATTCAGTGGGCCAGGTGCCGTCGTGAATGCGGACGCCTGGCGTCCAGCGGAAGGGTGGCAGTCGCTCCATATACACCAAAGCATCTGCTAGTGATGCGGCTGGTCCCAAGCCAGCGGGTGCGTCGGGCATCGTCGTCGTGGGGGGAGACGTGCCCAGGAAAGAAGGTTGGAAGGAAGCTAGAGAGATTTCGGGCGCAGCGGGCATTACTTCGTCAGTGTCGATGACTGACGGAGTCCCAGTGGAAGTGCCCGTAGTGGTGGAATGGTCGGGCTGGCTCGTATTGCGTTTGCGAGCCCGTCGTCGGTCAGAGCGAGTGGCGGTGTTGGCTGCGTCAGCTCGCAGCCGCGCGAGGGAGATGCTCTGCCCAGTGCGAGCAAACACGAAGTCCGAGCTAGCAGTAGACTGATTGCTAAGTAGGTGAACTATCCCAGGAGGTCTGGAGGCAGCGGGATTCTCGGCGTAGTAAGTAATGAGGTGGATCGCCATGTAGTAAGCGTTGTCGCTTCCGGCTGACCACCAGTTAAGGAGCACGCGGGCGTCGTCGACTTGGTCGAACGACAGACGCCCGAAAATACCAGCGCTGGGGGGTGTCGGGGCTGTGAAGGCCGGTGGAACGATGGAGCCGGGGGCCAGATTAGCCACCGCGGCCGCTTGGCGGTTTCGTTCTTTTATCATGGCAGATTTCTTCTTCACTTGCTGAGTATCCTCAGAGTCACTGCCTTCGCTGGGGTAGTCGCTCTCCTCACCGGGCTCGGAGGGTACCGGAGGCAGAATTGGATAGCCTCGAGGGGTGGTCTCCGCTGCGTTAGGGTCAGGAACAGATCGCCCCTCCGCTATAGCAGGGATCCAACTGTCATATCTGTATTTGGGATGTCGTCTCGGGCTATATAATTTAGCCCCGCTGTCGTCGTCTAGGAACGAGTCATATTCGTCACGCAAATGCGAGCGAGTGGACGACTGACGATTACTCGGTCCAGCTATGGACCGTTGGTCAGAGCGACCCGAATTGGGGGCTCGGTTCCGATGGTCATCGTTGCGTCCTCGCCCTGCGTCGTGTCGAGCACGACAAAATTGGGTTCACGCCCACGCACATTCCCCGAATAGTGTCGGTGAAACGCTTGCACGCGGTCTAGAACAGCAAGTACTTGATAGTTTGTGGATTAACCCTGAAGGCCTATCTAGCTTTCAAATCGCTAGCAAACCAACAAACCCAATCCTAACTACTTTCCCCCCTTGTAATGGTACTATAACTACGCCGAGTACAGCTCGTTTGATCACTTGTTTAAGATGATCGAAGGGAGCCTAAGATATAAACCTTTACTAGTGCTAAATACGGTAGAATGCCAGATAGAATCAAGTCCTCTCTTGACTAAAAGCCAAACGAGTGCTCAAGTCCAATATTTAGCTGATACAACACAGCTAGGCCAAGCCCAAATCCAATCCAATTCCAAGTCCAACAAAGCTGATACCACACAGCTAACACAGAGTTCACACAAAATCCAAGTCCAATACCGCTGATACCACACAGCTGGTCTTATAGTCCAAATTCACACTAAGAGTGGGCGCGAGTAGATTGAGAAACTTGTACAAAACGCTAAACAGAGCTCCTGGTATAGAGTTGATATAGGATGTCAAGTCCTAGATCTCTGCCTTTATTCGGGACTTTGGCCAGTTAAACCGACACGCCCTAGCTAGGTCAGGAATCCAGTACTGAACACCTTCTACCACTGGCCTTATATACTGTACATTTTAGCTTACTATTTACTGATTACTGTGCGACTGTCCATGGTCTATTTAATACACTGTCCAATAGGCATCCAGATAATTTATGATCCTTTCCTTCATCCCTGGTTTCCGATCGTTTCACAACCACGATCAAATACGTCCACTCTCCAAGAGGTTCCTTAGTTATGGGCTCCTTGCTTAAGCCTTTGCCTGGCTTTGTGCAGAAACAGAAAGCTGAGTATCCAACGGTCATTTAGATACCCATACTTCCTATGTTCAGGCCAAGGATGGGATCCCGAACGCTATCTAGAGTCCGGCTTGTGTTCCCCGTGATAGGTTTAGTGATCCCTTGATGCGTCTAAGTGACAACGGTTGTTCCGTAAATGCCTCGGAGTGATGCCTTAGCCAGCCGCCCTGATCATGGTGTTTCCGCTGATCAGTTGGCTAGCCAGGCAGCCTGCTCGTCTAGCTAGAGTATGTAACAGGTGGGACGGTCATTGTTAAGTCCCTTTTGTGGTATTCAGACAACTCATGGACCCAAGAGGCTTTATACTCTTAGCGGAGCCCAAATACCTTTACTTGAGGTACGTCGCTCGGTCTGGTGATTTCCTTACGATACGTCCAGGTATTGCCTTCACTTGGCCGTGTCTTGGTTAGCAATCCAGGACTGATCCTAACCCTCTTGAGCCTAATATGTAGGTACTTAGCTAGTAAAACGCGCAAATTCCTGCACATTCCATTACTAGCCCAATAGCCTGCTTATCATCTCCCCCATTCTTTGCTCTTGACCGTCCCCGGTCAACTCTATCTTTCTTATCTAGACTAGACTGAGGCTTTATTTGAAGCCCCACCACTCCAGATCCACTCAAATCACTTAACTGCCGCTGTTTTGGTTTAGCTACTACTTGGCTGGATTTAGCCAGGATTCTAAGTCCTGAATCCCTCAAGCGTTTTGCCTCCGGCCAACAGTTACGTAATTTACGTCACCTCTTAATTAATTCATCAATCCTCGACTGATTCTCTGTTTCCGCGGGAACATTTGATTCAAAGGTTCGTCCCCTGTCTGGGATACGTTCCTCTGCTCAATACCTCCCGGTTGATACCCAACAAGTTCCAATTTCGTCTTTTCCTCGCTTGGTAAGAGCCCTTTGTTTTGAAATCCTTCCCTGAATCTGAACTTTATCAGTCGTTCTCGATTCGGTAAGTTCTCATTATGGCCTCTATTGATAGAATCGCTGACTTATAGCGCTTCTTTTCAATAGAGTCTCAAACTCTATCCAACGCTTCCAAAATTCCAAGTCCTTCTACAGAAGAAGCTGCGTCCGCAGCTTTCTTAAATAGAGGGACTTGGGAAATTTTCTTCATTCTTTCTTTCTTTCGCCCACTACGATGTCCCACCGCCGTGCCAAAGGCAATCCTCTCCGCCCTGCGTCACCCGAGGTCGACGCTTCCCTTACTTACTGGGCCGCCTTCAACCACCCCTGCACTCGTCCTCTCAACAAAATTCTCCTCGCTGCTTCCGAACCCATCGAGAAAGAGGTCGCCTACGTTGCTTTCGGCCAAGCCCTTCCTGCGATCGAGCACGCGTTCGACGAGCAACTTTGGGAGACTCAACCGGAGGAGTGCCACGCCTGGAATGGCATGATGGCTAACCTCCTCGAGTTCCTGGACGTCGTCCCGAATTTCTGGGCTTCCGTTGTGCAGTCTCCTCCTGAGGATGCTGGCGAGGTACGTCTCCTCTTCCTCTTTTTAGATTTACTCTCTAATCGTCTTTTAGTATCCCGACCTCCCCGACAACTTCAAGATCCCGTTCGCTACCGCGCCGGACCTCGACTTCACCCAATACGACTGGTCGATCCCTCCCTTCTATTCGCTTGTCAAGCAGGAGGTCGTCAAGACTTCGCCGTACGCCAAACTCGAGATTCCACCGTACGAGCCGCCCGTTCCCACCAAGCGTCGGTCTCTCTTTAAAGAGCCCTCGTCCACCGATGCGAAGGACTCCAAGAAAACGGACGCCCAGTCTGCGTCTGCCTCCTCGTCGCCCGCCAAGTCGCGCTCCCTGTTCGTAGTGAAGACCGAGGTTCGTGGCCCTCCCGTCCGTCGTGTCTTTGACGGGGTTGACGTTCCCCAGGTCCGTTCCTCGTAAGTCAATCCTCTTTTTAACCATTCTCTCCTTTAACTAACGTTTCATCTTCTTATCTAGGTCTGGCCAACCCAATAAGAACCTGAAGCGTAAGTTTGGGGAAAGCGGGGAGAGGGACCAAGGGTCCGTTCAGGTAAGCTCTCTCGTCTAGATTACCTCTTTCTTTACTAACTGACCCTTGACCCTTCCCAGGTGGATAGCGATGGCGAGGACGAGGTCGCCTCTAATGCGCCCGTCGTGGTCGTCGACGGCCGCCAAGGCTTCACCGTTCCTCGTCGGGCCAAGCTCGGCACCGTTCACTATCCAGCCATTAAGACCATCATGCCAACCCAAGCCGAGATTCAGACCTTCTCCAAGCAGGTCGTCCAAGTCTTTCAAAACCGACTCATGAACTCGTCGGTTACAGGCTCAGGTAGGTTTCGCCTACCCTATCCTGCTTTTCGACTTGTACTAACTAATGTTCTTTTTAGAGGACATTGATCCACCGCCGCCGTTCAACCTCGTTACCCCGCTTAACCACCCATATCTCTATGGTGTGCGTTTCAAGGGCAAGACCCCTCCAAGGTTCTACAACTACTTGGCGCCTGGGACGATGACTAGGGTGTCTACGAAGCCGGGGCACGCGCCTCCTTCTCCTCCCTTCGAGCACCTTCCCAAGTTCGACCCTGCGCCCATCATGGAGTTGGAGTTCGGCAAGGCTAAGATCGTAAGTCCCTAGTTTTAGCTTAAACAATCCTTGCTTTATCTAACTATCCTTCCATTTTTAGCCTGGCTGGATCTGTATCCAGTGCCTAGCGCTTAACCAAACTTGCGTTCCAGCGGCTTTCGGTGCGAAGTGTGGTGCTTGCCAGAGGAAGGGGTTCTCGTGTGAGTTCGAGAAGTGCGACGAGGAGGTGGTGGAGTTCTACCACCAACTCGGCCCTCGTTTCGCTAGGTTCTCGAATTGTAAGTCCCACTTCAGCTCCTCTTTTTATGTTTTTAGCTAACACCCGTTTTATCTAGACACCGACCACCTCGGGGAAGTCCTTTTGTCGCGCTATCACCACTACGTGGACACAGCCAACATCGCTCGTGCCGCCGCCAAGGATTTCGCTTCGACCTTCCGCCACTACCACGCGCACGCCGTCGACATCATCTCAGTCGTGGGCCTTGACAAGTTCTTGTCGCGTTTCTCTGCTGTCGACGTTAGTCCAGCCGATATTCGCGTTCATTTTGAACATCTCGTCAAGCAGTTCAACTCTGCGTCGACCCCCAACTTGAAGACGATCTATCCGGCGACTAGGCCGCCCGAGGACGAGCTTGCTATCAAGCTCGATCGTGAGGCGCTTGCCGCTGCCGCCGCTGCTGAGGGTAACGAGGAGCAACCAGTAAGCCCTTCCCTGTCGATTCCTCCACTCATTCCGCTAACTATCTCCCCCTTTCTTTTACTCTTATCTAGGCTACCTTGTCGACGATCGACGCGGAACCCAGCGGGACTGAGATGGCGGTGGATACGGTGGAGTCGGGATAGCTCAAGGACTTTTGCCCGCTCGTCGATCCGTTTGGCTGCGCGCTTCTTACGCGCCGTTTTCCTTTTGTTTTCATAATGCACATCATCTACTATGTACTTGGACTAGGCCTCCATAGTTAGATTATCGGTAACCCTAGAACTAAAAAAAATGTATCGTCTATAGGATACCCTCTCTTAGAGGGTATCTATAAAAGCTTTTTGTATGCTGGTCTTCTTTTGTGTGAACAAGCCCTCTTGGACTTATTACTTTTATAAGAAAGCCCCTCAGTACCATTTTCTTAGTTTTTCTGAACGCCAACTACTTGAGGGCCGGTCCCAATTTTACTTGGGAGACCTTATAAGTTGGCCATTCTGGTTTACCCAGAGTCCGTCTTGCCTGATAACAGTTGAATTCCTTTCGCTAGAGGCTGGTTAGCCTGTAAACAGGCCTGGTTAAGACCTCTTTATTTTAGCTAAAGACTTCACTCAATAGTTAAGAGTTCAAGCCGTTCCCTTCTGCATTGTGAACCACTAGGCACTTGTCCACCCTTCGTCTAAGTGAGGTCATTTTTGATTGACTTCCCGATTTAGTAGAATCAGACTGTCAACCTTAGCCGAAGTGATCGAGTTCCTAGTTTGGATGACCTTCACGTTAGCCTGGCTCATAGGGGTCCTGGGCTTAACTATGGCGGTCAATCCGCATCCAACTACTCTGGAGCCCTTGGGGGCTTACCTTTCGCTGGAGGAGGAGTTCACTTACTACTTTCTCGAGGATAAGAAGGTAGGTTTCCTCCGTTTTTGCCGTGTAGACATTACTTAGCTAGCGCAATCCGTTTAGCCTGGGGCCGGAAGCCTATGCCAGTCTTGCAATGTCTTCGGGCTGACTTGCAAATTCAAGGCCTGGGGTAGAGGCTGCGAACGCTGCGAACTCCACCACCAGTCAGACTGCACTTATGCCCAGTGGCCTGCTTTCCTTGACTTCCGCAAGTCTGAATTATGGGAGAAGACGGGTTCGTCTTATCCCGTTTCATCACCCTTAGCTAGGTCCTGATTTGTTTGTCTAGAGCTCCGTTATGGCGGAGACTACTTCCCAGAGTCCCACCTTGAGGCTTACTTCGAACCTTTGTTTAAACGGAACGTGGCCGCTTACGAACGGAGGCTCGAGATAGCTCTTCTTAAGGTTAGGCAAGCGTCACCTGCGGAAGCCATGGAAGTGTATAGGGCGCACGAACGGGCTCACGGGGGCGGGACTTTTGGAGTCGCAGCTTGGCTGCGTTCAGACCCTGGCTTAACCATCCCAGTTATACGCCCGCGCCATACTTTCGAGCGTTAAGTTTATTTGGCCTTTATCTTAGCCAGGCCTCCTGTTAGGGCCCGATTTGTATAAAGTCCAGTTTAGCTAGTCGATCTCGATATACCACTTCTTGTCTTCCACTCTCATCTTCGCTATGCCTTTCAACTCCCTGGAGGAGGAATACGCCTTTATTTATCTAGAGGATCACCCCGTAGGTTTCTCCTCGTCCCATCGTAAATAACGACTTATCCCTTTCCTAGTCTCTTAACTCGTGTACTCAGTGCGCAGACCGCGGTCAAGACTGCGTATTCTCCTTCTGGGGCAGGGCTTGCGCCGCTTGCGAGGAGAGGCTTTGCAACTATTGCAGCTTCCGTTGGTTCTATCGCTGGCAGATGTTCCGCATTTCTCCTGAGTTCACTTCGCTCCGTAAGCTTCTTGCTTAATTAACGGCTAAGTTAATTAACCAAGACGCTTGACAGGTCCCCGCTTTGGCCGGGTGATGTTCCCTTACGCTTTCCTCCACCTTCACATACAGTCGATCATGGAGACTATTTGGGAGGAGACTTATATGGCCCGCTGCGACCAAGTCAAGCGTCGTATCGACGCAGCTAAGTCTACCGCCGAGATTGCCCATCTCCGTACCTATTTTGACCGCCTTGAGTTTGGCGCAATTGCCTACCGATGGCTAAGCCACAGGCACTGTGTCCTACGTCTCCAAGAGATCTGCCGAGGGGAAGCTTAATTAATTGGCCCTTAGTTTACCCAGCCGCTTGTTCTAGTTTAGCCCAGACCCTCCTGTATCTTATCCGGTAGTTCGGTTATAGATTCAAGGTGATCGAATTAAACTTGAGACAGTCCGGAGGGGTTGACTCGTCAGCGATCCACCTTTATTTAGGTGGACTCTGCCTTTTTGCGTCTCCAACTAATTCTTCTTCCCTTCTTCTAATCTCTCTGTATGGCCCCAACTGCCGATTCTACTCTACTCGACATCGCCGCGCAGGTCGTTGGCTTAAATGAACCTGGCCCAGCTACAGTGGTGGATTTCTTGTTGATGCTCCAGGAGCGCCGTGTAAGTCTTAGCTTCGTTAATCTAGAAGTCCAAGCCCTTAGCTAACTCCCCACTCTCTTAGCCTAAGCGTCCCTGCGGCAATTGCGTCAACGCAGGTATCCTCTGCACCCCCACTCGCGCTGGGACTGGTTGCCGCGAGTGCACCCTTCAACTCTACTCCACTTGCGAGTTTATGGACGTTAATCGTTTTGTCGAGGAGCACGAGAAAGGTTTAGCCACTTTTATGCGTAGCCATAGTACGTCTCCCTCTTTTTCCTTTATCCGACGTTGGATTAACTCCCATTTGGTTTAACTAGAGCGCAAGCCTAATCCAGATGGCCTAGCCAAGTGGCGCCGCTGGTCGTCGCTTATGATCTACGCTGGCCAGATCTTTCCGGCTCACGCTAATCTCGACCTGGTCGCTACTCATACGGCTTACTTCCACATTCTGGGTCGTCTCCCGCTTGACTCGCTCTCCGTTATCCTGTCAGTCATCGAGACTTCCCTTCCTGGCCGAATCCCCGTCAGCACTATTTTGCGTACTTTGGTTACTCGCAAGCGCGCCGCCCTGGAGGCGGCTGATCCAGATATTCCTTGGATCGCACCCCTTCCTATGGGACCGACGGACTCTCCTCACCATGCTAGGATTTTCCCCTTAACCAACACTCGCATTAATCCTGACCCCGTCGCTGGCCCATCTATCCAGGGCGTTATGCCCGATGGTTCGAGTGCAGCCTTTAACTGGTCCACCCTTGCTTCACTCATCAACGACCAGTACAAAGACGACATCCCCGTCCGGTCGCCTCGTTCCATCCTTAACGGTCCTGACCCTGACTTAGCCGAGGGCTCCGTGTCTATCTTTGTCGACACTAGCCTTAGTGCTGTCGGAGGTTCTTCCGTCCGCGAGCAGCTAACTAAAGAGTCCACCAGTGAGAAGGATCTCATCTCTTCGGTACTTGACTGCGTTGATACCGCCCTTATCTTTGGGGAGGACGCTGCCAGCGACTTTTAGATATCTTGGCTCGATAGACGATTTAGTTAATAGGATGTTTGTATGGCCTTTTCACAATTAAACGTAGTTTATCTTGTGAATCGTCTGGCTTCATCCACCTGAGGTCATAAGCTCTAGCTAAGCTGTTTGATTTGACAGATTGTGTCAGTTTAGCCGCTGTCATGACCTCACTTCTTAATTAAGCCGACTAAATGACGCGCTCATCTAATTAGCCCGAATTTATGATCGATCTAACTAGACTGTTTGCAGGGGTCGTCCTGAGGTGCCGACAAGCACTTCGTTAAGGTGGGGCGTCTTAGCCGGTGATCTGAGTCAGTCTTTTCTTAGCCTAACTCCGAATCGTTTATCCAGTGTCCGCTTGGCCTTAACCACACTTGTTCGCGCCATGCCCAGGCTCTTTGATTTGCAATATAGGGAAGGGTTCCTGATCACAAAAACGCTTCATCCCTTAGCTACTGTCAGACGTTGCTTTAATTTAATTCTGACGGAGCTCCGCAGGATCAGAGAAATTTCGAAAATTCCGCCTGATTAACCGCAGTCTCACTCCCCCGTTTTTAAATTACAACTGTCCCAGTTGCTAGACAATGGGCGAGCTATTTAAGCACTATTCCCCTTATGTCCCTCTTTCAGTATCGTATCCACTTCTCTTCTCGCTTCCCATTTCGACTATGTCTGCCGAAACTGCTTCTGAGATTATTCCCCCGGAAATCGCCAACCTCTGGAAGGTTGTAGAGGAGAACATCACGCTCACGATGTCCTGTAATTTCCCTGCCCATCTCCCGCACCGAACGTTGCAACTCTTCGAGCAGACAGCGGAGCATATGGTGCGTCTTGACTAGATTAACCAGGCTTTTAGCTAACAGGTTTATCTGTCCAAGGCCTCCTTATTTCCTTATCCCAAAGTCGTTGCACCCATCCTTGCTATTTACGACGCCTTCTTTCGCTATCAGAACAAGTTCCGCCAATTTTGGGCTACTCAGGACAAGAAAGCTCCCATCCCTCCTTCTATCGAAGCGGTCTTTGCCTATATTGAAGATCTCCAGAAGGTTCGTAACCGTTTGCGCGCCAACAAGGCTGCCGCCGAGCAGGAGGCGCGTGAGAGGGCCCGCCAGGAGAAGGAGGAGGCGCTTAAAGAGGCTAACCAGGGTACGCCTAAGAAGGTGCGTTCTCTAGTTCCTTTTCTATTCAGCCTATCTAAGCCGTCCTCCTTATTCTCTAGTCTCGCAAGAAGAAGAAGTCCGCCCCCGACATCCATGACACCGAGGACGAGGTAGAGATTATCACGGAGGCTCTCCCCGAGGAGGACGTCCCTATGGACGACGCATCCGTTGTAGGCTGTCCTTTATTCCGTTTAACCTTTACCTCATTAACCGTTCCATTATTATAGGATGCCTCCACCGAACCCATCGATGAAGAGGCTTTTATGGCAGAAATTGACGCTATTGAGAACGCTAGCAAGGTCAAAGCCAAGACTCCAGTTAAAGCCCTGGTACGTTCGCTAAACCACGACGTGTTCCCAATCGTTTAACTATTCTTCGTCTTAGCCTAAAATCTCCAAGTCTAAATCGACTCCTCGCCCTGAGACAGTACGCATTCCTTATACCCGTGTTGCTCGCCTCAACCGTAGTGCTCGTGTTTACCACAAAGCTATGAAGGTTATCAGCAAGACCAACCCCACGGAGGCTGCCCAAGTCGCTAACGAGGTACCCCAATCTAGCCGCAAGCGCCGTCGCGCTAATTCCTTCATCGAGGCTAACCCCGTTCCCCAGGGTCAGTCTCTATTTCCCATATTTTCGCCTTAGCTAAGTCTTCTATCGGCTCCCAGCGACTGATCAAGGCACGGCTAAGGCCAAGGACCTTATTGCGCTCGCCCAGAAGCTCGTTATTCACAAGCCAGCCGTTATTTCCGATAGAGCTCTTATCCGCGCTGAATACGAGAACCGCTCCGAGATCGGTTTCATTATCCATCGCTTGGAATACTTTGGCATGATTGCCGAGCGACTTTGTAATGAACAGGAGCGACTGGTGGCCCTTCTGGCGGAGCGCGACCTTAAGGCCAGCGATACTCCTCCCACAAGGTATGTTTCCTTTACTTCGACGCAGGACTCCCTATTCTAACCTTTTCCTTAGCTAGACTTGTTCGCCCTTATGCGCATCTCAGCTCAGTTCCAGTCAAACTCCATACCGTCTTTACTCTACCCACTCCACTGTCCTTACTAGAATAACCAGTTTGCCGTTGCGTTTAATTATCCGATTGAGCGACCGTTACGATGTTTAGACGTTAATTCGCTTGGATCTCCTCGGATTATCCGTGGTCCAGTTATTGTCCATCTCATCTAAGTCCTCATCGTCTTCGCTAGGCTCTGGTTCATCCTCAGACAGGTCAGCGTCATCCATCTGGTCCCAGTCAGGGTTTAGATGGACCTTGTCGAATTGTAGGTCTTTTCCTTTATATTCGACAACGTTATCCTCGGACTCAGCCAACTCATCCAGTTCGGCTGAAGTCATGTCGATTAGCTTCTCAATGTTGCTGGGTAAGTCTAACTTTTCCCTAGCTAAGAACGGCACGACTCTGAACTTCGCCAGTTTCCCTCTAAACATTGCCCCATTCATTTCGCAGCAAAGGTAAGCCCCATTCCTCGTCCGTCTTACTACCACCATAGGTCCGAGAAACCGCGGGTCCATTTTGGAGTTATGCGATTTTTCAACCGTGGTATTTCTGACTAAGACTAGATCACCGGGATCAAAGTTGTAATCTTTAATCGTTTTATAGTGAATTCGAGCGTATCTTTCTGCGGCAATGACTTTCTCCCGGGTAACTCTATCCCTCATTTCTTCTATATGTTGGATATGCTTGGCTAAGGCATTTGCCCTTAAACCAACTAGCTCTTCGGTGCTGATTATCTTCCCTGGATATTCAACTAACCAAGTCGCTTCGTCCAAGTCCAGAGGAATTGTAGGATGAGCACCTGTGACTGCAAAATAGGGAGAGCATCCCAGGCCGCGCCTAGTAGTGATTCTATCTGCCCATAGGACTTGAGATAAAAACCAAAACCATTTTCTAGCGTCGCCTCCAGTAGCTTTATATAGCGACTGTCTTATATCCCAATGTACCCTTTCAACAGGTCCATTTGCTTGGGAATTATAAGGAGATATTCTAATTCCTGCAATCCCATATTTGGAGTTAAGCCAAGCTATTGCCGCCAGGAATTGTCCAGCATTGTCGGACACTATCCAGGCCGGGCAACCCCATCGGCAAATAATCTCTTCAAGCAGGAAGCGCCCTATCGCTTCTGCCGTATCTGAGCGTAAGGCTCTGGCTTCGAGATACCTAGTTAAAGAATCTCTAGCCGCGATTAAGAGTCTATGCCCGTTTGAAGGTACGCCCATTACCATTACGTCTACGTGAATCTTTTGGAAGATACTAGGCGTGTATGTGGCTACTGGGGGTATCCTCATTAATTCCCTTTGTCTAACCTGGCACATTTTGCAGGATTTAATATACCAATCCAGATCTCGTTCAATTTCTGGCCACCAGAATCGAAGTTCAATCATGGATTTCGAAGAGAAAATGCCTTTGTGCCCTAGACTGTCGTGGGATGCCTTCATTATATACATCCTGTGTTCTTTATTCACGACTAGTCTATGGCCAGAGTCCTCTCCCCGCCGATACAATTGTCCCTTGTCCAGAAAGAATTTCCTCGAGTACGTTATAAAGCGCCTATATTGTTTATTGTTAAACTCTTCAGGTCGCTTCAGAGGGTCCTTAAACCACTCCTCTAGTAACTCCAGTTTTCTATCCTGGTTCTCGGCAGACTCAGTTCTATGTTCCTCCGGATAATTTTCCCGCTTGGAAGGATCATATTTAAAATGTGAGTCGGGGAGCAGTTTTTCAGGTTCTTGGGTTTGGTCCATTAGATAGGCAGGGAATATTAACCCTTCATCCTCATAGGCCTCTCTAACCCGTTTCCCTATAACCAGCTCTTCCCTGTACTCTTCCACGCAGTCCAAGCTAAACTGCTGTACAGCTTTGTCGAAAGAAGGGATTTCACCCAGGTCGGGATATATTTCTTGGATATACCCTCCCCTTGTATCAATCTCTCTCTTGAATTCTTCAAAGTCGTACGGTTGAGGAATGTCATATTCCCAGTCTTTATGATCTTCCGGAGGGGGATTGTCTTCGTACCCAAGCCCTGGATTAGGGTATTCTGGGTCTCCAGGTACTTTCCTCCGTCTAGATAAACCATCTGGTGAAAATGTCAGACCCCTGACATGCTTAAGTTCGAAATGGAACATAAGTATTTGCTCTATCCAGCGGTTTATTGTGGCGTTTGGTCCCATCCCTGGATTGTTCAACATGCCCTTTATATAGAGAGCATCTGTCTCCACAACCAGTTTTCGACAGCCAAGCAACCAATACTGCATATGGAGTAGGGCTCTTAATAAACCATACAATTCCCGTTTTGGCTGAGAGAATCTAGCTTCTCTATCGTTTAAGGGAATTGAGTCGAACTTGGCGTAATACTTCCTTTTGGGATCGTCGGGATCACACTGGTAGCATTCTATCCCAACTGCCATCCAAGAAGTATCCACTGCCAGGACAATGCTGCTTTCCCATTCATAGTTCAAAGGTTTTAGAGCTTCGCAATGCCTAACCGCGTACTTAATTAAGTCCATCGATTTCTGCTCTAGCTCTCCCCAATTAAACAAGATGTCCGCCCTAAGTAGCATAGTTAAGGGCTTAGACATGACTGAGTAAGCTCTGATGAACATCCGCATGGTCCCAACAACTCCCAGAAATTGTCTAACTTCCGAGACTGTTTCAAGCGGTGGCCACCTTTCAATGACGCCTATCCTGTCCTCCGATGGTCTTCTCCCTTCGAATGAGCATATATGCCCAACGACTGGAAATTCATCTTTGCAAAGGATGGCTTTAGTCCCTGAAAAGGTACCCCCACAATATTTGATCCTCTGTATAACTCTGTTTAAGTTATGCAGATGTTCCCAGACGAAGCGCCTTATTCCAGGATTCCCTTTAATCGTCTCGTATACCCCCTTTAAATTTAGATAGCGAGTTCCCGGTCCTCGAATAGGAACATCGTCTATGTAGGGAATAGCGACGTGAGGTATTTCATCCCTTAGAATAAAGGTTACATCGTCGTGGAAAATGGGTACTGAGTTAGTCCAGCCTTGTGGTAACTTAACTAGTCTGTGAGCTCCGAATGGAGTCTGGAACGTAGTGAAGTCCCTCGAGCTTTCAGCTAAATCTCTATGGTCATACCCAGAGTATAAATCTAACACAGCACCGCAGGCTCTGCCCGCGAAGTGGTTAGCTAACTCATCCGTTGCCGGTGGAATCCCAGAATGGGCAATAGTGACCGCGTTTAGAGGCTCTAAGGCATGGACTAGTCGAATAGACTTCCCATCCTTCTTGATCACCCCAAAGAATTTTGAGCGGTAAGACGAATTAGACGGTTCGTAAACTCCCGCGTCTATTTTCTTCTTGATTACCCGACAGAATTCTTCTAACTGGCCCCTAGGTATGGGTATGCTCTTCTCTACCCAGACCTTGTGTTCCACTACTGGCATCTCGACTGGCGGGAAGAAATCATGCCTAAAACACCCTCTTTCAGAGTCATCCCAGGCGAAGGCAGCTTCTTGTACCATCATTAAATAATGTAGCAGCTTCCTCTCCTCTGGCCAAAGAAAATCTCCTTCGTGGATGCTGTCTATGATCTCTTTTCGTTCAGTCGTGTATTTCCCAGACGGAGTAAAATCCGGCGGATTAGGTATTAATTCCGGCATTCCCTCCAGAGGGTTGCCTAGAATTTGCCTCTTGATCCTATATTGCTCTGGTAGGTCCCCGTATATTGGCCTAGTCTTCAGAGCAACTGGTTTATACTTCTTTCCAGCAAATACTTGGACAAGTTTTTCCTTCTTGACCCATGTCCATTGTGAACGGGTCAAATCCTCTTTTGGAGGAGATATGAAGTCTATCTTCTCACAGCAGAGGCACCTATGCGTCGGTTCAAACTCGTGGGTTGGCTTCTTGTCTACTTCCTCTACCATAGGTCTGATTCCAAATTCCTTAGGTAGGTGTTCTTCGAACTGGAGTATCTGATATCCAGACCCATCCGTTTTCCTAACCGGTCTACTAGTCTCTTGTTTAATCCACTGATTAAGTAAAACTGAGGCTTCTATATCCTCGTTTAACTCGTCACAGCTTTTAGAGGCTAATAAATACGCAAGGGTTATGTCTGATTCCTTAAACGAGTTGCCGTTGCGGGGTGGAAGGTAGCCTTGTATCTCCATTTCCCCTACCGAGTTAAACCCTACTTGTATTGCTACCTCTTCTCCTCGATTAATCAAGTCATCGAAGGGGCTTGAAAACCCTGGGTTGTACTGCCCGGGTTATCTTGCGCAACTTTACCACTGCTTCCACCGCCTGATTCCAGGACAGTTTCAACCGTGGGAGGTTTGTACGTTCCTCGCGCCCATGTGACCATTGTAGCGCGTTTAAACGTAATCGGATCCGTAATGGTGATGGTGCATTCTCCATCTGGTTCATTCTGGGACGAAGCTCTAGTTAAGACTTCGAAGGGTCTCCCCAGCAAAATCTCATAGGCTGGGTTCTCCATTATATGCACCTGAAGACGAGCCATAATGTCCCCAAAACGGAACAACACGTTCTTGGCTAAACCAACCGACTTCTTATAAGTCAGATTAGCTGCTTGCATGGTAATTACAACACTTGGGTCCCAAGTTAGTCCTAACCGTTCAGCCGTAGCTTTGGCCATGGACACAATCTGGGAACCACTGTCAACTACCGCTTCTACCCGTTCCTTGCCTTCAATTACAGGGAACATTACCCTTATAGGCTCCGAATCGTTAGCTACATAGTTTTCCGCCAAGGTTTGGTAGATTTGTTTTGGAGCTTCATCCGCCCCAAATGAGTTGTAATATTCAACTACCGGGTCCGTGATGATTAAAGCCCCTTCAGGTATTCCTTCCTCATTCGGTGGAGCTATAATTAAGCTTTCAAACACTTCAACCGTGGCTACATCCACAGCATCGTAATCCAGCTTTAATCCCTCCTCCCCGTTTAAGTCAGAGAATAAGTCTACCTCTTGAACAAGAAAGTCTTTGGCTATCTTCGGCTTAACATAAGGTACTCTGACCTTAGTGGCCTTTATCTTCACCTCTTTAGACACAGCGGGGCTTACCGCTAGAAGTTCTTTCTGGGTCATGGTAATAGGTAGATTCCCACACCTTTCGGCGAGGTCTTTAGCTATTCCTGGGTCTACAGTTCGACTTTCTAAACGATATGCCTTATCTACTGGCCTGGGTATATTAACTGTAACAGTTGGAGGAAGCGGAGGTGAAGAATCTTTTGTCTGGCTAGACTCTGCCTCTTTTATTAAATCGCTCATCTCCTTGGGTAGTGATTCTTGAGAAGTCTGGCTAGGTTGCGAGGCAGGGTTCGATTGTCTTTCAACCCATTCTCCAACTAAAGTCTTAACCATCTCGAAAATGCCTTGGCTTCTACCCGACCAAGTCCAGTTTTTTGCGTCACTGACATGGTTAAGCGATTTGAATGGTTCCTCTAACCCAACAACTTTTGGTAGGAAGGGTCTCAAGGTTTCTAGGAAAACTTTCAACTCCCTCTGATTAGTTGGCTCTGGCCAGTCTTTTAGCCGGGCTATAAACATCCCCATATCTTGCTCCAATTCATCTATGAACTTTACTCGCCAATTTTTATTCTTGTCTGATTCGCTAGCCTTTTCTCGGTTCTCCGGAGGCCTGGCTGGTGGTCTAACGGGTATTTCCACCGCCTCCATCCTTGAACGCTTTAGAAATTTGGATTGGCGGGTTGCTCAGTAGTAGTCCCATTTCGCGTTACCGCAAACTGATCTACTTTCTGAGTTCCCCTAAATGCGTCAACTAGGTTACACATTTGAGCTATGTCAAACAATCCATTTGGCTGAACCGGATTTTGAACAAACTGAGGAGCAGCCGGCTGCATTCCAACAGTAAACTGTGGGACGCTAAATTGGTTAACCGGCTGGGGAGGATTTATCCCTACTAATCCAAGTCCAGGTTGCCCGGAGTTCGAATTTCTTTGCAAATTCTGAACTTGAACCTTTAGCGAGAGTAATTCATCATCCCTAGAGTCATACATGTGCTCAATGTCATCAACTCGATTAACCATATTCTGCATTAAGGGCAGAGTTCCTAACGGAGACCCCTTCTTTTTACCCTGTGAATGCCAATATTCGTCAACTCGAATCTTCCGACAATTGCCTTCAGGATTCCTTGGAATATATTGTCCGTTACCCAGGCGCATCTGTCCATTATCAAAACCTATATATCCCATTTCTATATGTTCCTTCTTGTAAGGGCATTTATTCATGAGATGGTCTCCTAGTTCACAATAATAGCAAAGGCCGTTGCTCGACGCATTGTTATTATTATTCCCTTGATAATGATTATGACCGGAGTTCTGATAACTCCTCGGCCCGCTATCCGGTCTACCCGAGTTCCCAGGGTTGAAACTTGAAGTTCCCCCTTCGTTTGTTGACTGCGTAAACGCTGTCTTGGCTAGACTTTCCAGCTTTTTATCCTGGACAATAAATCCATCTTTAATCGCCGCAGTTAAGGCTAGGATACTCTCATTTAGCTCAGAACTCTCCTTAGAGACTTCGGTAGCTAGATTCAGACTAACAGCTTTTGAATCCCTTGAACGAGAAGAACTTCTCTTTCTGGGTTTGATAGGCTGTGCATCCCATATCTCAGCTAACTCTGTCGCTATTTCTATAACTGAGGTAAGAGGGATTTTGTCTCCCCTGCGCTTAACTCCAGGATTATCATGGGTTAATTGGGTAGGCCCAGTGCCCGGGTTAACCGCCGTGGCTCCTGTAGCTGGTCCAATTACTGTCCCATTAGTTGCAAACTTCTTATGAATGATCATAGCGTTCACATTTTGCTCGAAGTCTTCATCTAAGCATCCCAAGAACTTAGCTACCAGTTGCCCATTGTCAATTGAGGCGGGCGGCTTAAGCAGTTTCTCGGCTTCGTTGAGGAAAGCTATGCTAAACCTTCTGACCTTCCCTAAGTCCGTGACGGGAATGTCTTCAAATTCAGAGCAAAGCTTTTCCAATTTACGCAGAGACCCAACCTCCGCATCCTCTAATTCTGGGAACAAGTTCCTAATTTCTTTGACCCATTGATCATAGGTCCCGGCTGCATGCGAAGGCATTCGCTCCCATTGTTCAATGATATCTTGGTCATGGATGTAGTCCAAGACCTTTTCCTTCTTTTCCTTATCCGAGGTTAGCCCTCCTGTCAGGATAACAGTAGCCATATTCTTAAAGAATCGTCTAAGTGAATTAGCCGATTTCCCATCGAACGAAGGCCCATTTTTATCCCAGGGTGCGGGCATACGGATTCCAGTTTGGGAAGTCATTCTAGCTGGTCGCTGTTGGGCAACTGGTTGAATAACTGTTGGTGTTGGGTTGTTGACCGTAGACGGATCAACGGTAGGTACAAAAGTAGGCGTCTGGATAGGCGCCGTAGACGAAGTAGAGGCTTGGTCCGCCAGTTTTTCGTCTGTCGTGGGTCTAGATATAGCCAAAGGGGATTCCCTTAGACTAGAGGTGGAGGCAATAGGTGCGGTAGAGATAGAAGGGTTAACTAAGGTTCTTTCGCGTGAAGCTTGAGTCCTTGAGTTAGTCCTGGCTGCCTGCTCTTCCCTTGCCCGTTGCGCTGCCGATTTGTTTTTAGTAGTAGCGGTGGGTAATCCAACCGATACTCCTGCTAAAGCCGACCTTTGAGTAGATCGTGTAGACGGTCTATCCCAATAAGTTGACGGTTGTGTGCCTGAGGCCTGGTAAACCTCTTCTTCCCCTTCCTCTCCTTGCGGATTGTTAGGTAGAATGGCGAATGGTCTGTTTAAGCTTTTCGGAGAACAAGTCTACCAAAACACAAAAACCGAAAGATAGCACAAAGATTTAATCTTTAACCCCCCTCGCGGTGGGCTCCAGATGAAACGCTTGCACGCGGTCTAGTACAGCAAGTACTTGATAGTTTGTGGATTAACCCTGAAGGCCTATCTAGCTTTCAAATCGCTAGCAAACCAACAAACCCAATCCTAACTACTTTCCCCCCTTGTAATGGTACTATAACTACGCCGAGTACAGCTCGTTTGATCACTTGTTTAAGATGATCGAAGGGAGCCTAAGATATAAACCTTTACTAGTGCTAAATACGGTAGAATGCCAGATAGAATCAAGTCCTCTCTTGACTAAAAGCCAAACGAGTGCTCAAGTCCAATATTTAGCTGATACAACACAGCTAGGCCAAGCCCAAATCCAATCCAATTCCAAGTCCAACAAAGCTGATACCACACAGCTAACACAGAGTTCACACAAAATCCAAGTCCAATACCGCTGATACCACACAGCTGGTCTTATAGTCCAAATTCACACTAAGAGTGGGCGCGAGTAGATTGAGAAACTTGTACAAAACGCTAAACAGAGCTCCTGGTATAGAGTTGATATAGGATGTCAAGTCCTAGATCTCTGCCTTTATTCGGGACTTTGGCCAGTTAAACCGACACGCCCTAGCTAGGTCAGGAATCCAGTACTGAACACCTTCTACCACTGGCCTTATATACTGTACATTTTAGCTTACTATTTACTGATTACTGTGCGACTGTCCATGGTCTATTTAATACACTGTCCAATAGGCATCCAGATAATTTATGATCCTTTCCTTCATCCCTGGTTTCCGATCGTTTCACAACCACGATCAAATACGTCCACTCTCCAAGAGGTTCCTTAGTTATGGGCTCCTTGCTTAAGCCTTTGCCTGGCTTTGTGCAGAAACAGAAAGCTGAGTATCCAACGGTCATTTAGATACCCATACTTCCTATGTTCAGGCCAAGGACGGGATCCCGAACGCTATCTAGAGTCCGGCTTGTGTTCCCCGTGATAGGTTTAGTGATCCCTTGATGCGTCTAAGTGACAACGGTTGTTCCGTAAATGCCTCGGAGTGATGCCTTAGCCAGCCGCCCTGATCATGGTGTTTCCGCTGATCAGTTGGCTAGCCAGGCAGCCTGCTCGTCTAGCTAGAGTATGTAACAGGTGGGACGGTCATTGTTAAGTCCCTTTTGTGGTATTCAGACAACTCATGGACCCAAGAGGCTTTATACTCTTAGCGGAGCCCAAATACCTTTACTTGAGGTACGTCGCTCGGTCTGGTGATTTCCTTACGATACGTCCAGGTATTGCCTTCACTTGGCCGTGTCTTGGTTAGCAATCCAGGACTGATCCTAACCCTCTTGAGCCTAATATGTAGGTACTTAGCTAGTAAAACGCGCAAATTCCTGCACATTCCATTACTAGCCCAATAGCCTGCTTATCATCGGTGGTCGTGGGGCGCCGACCTCTCTTCATATTGGTCTCGCCGGGTTGAAGGTCCCGGGCTGTTGGGCCTGCGAGGGACAGCGTTGGTGGCCCTGTCATTTCGATACGGGTTGGGCGCATACTGGTCAACCCCGGGGCGTCGGTCGTTGTTGGAACGTCGAGCTTCGTCTTCGCGCTGGGCCCGACGAGGCGGTGGTGGTAATACCGCGTCGTGAGCCAGCGGAGGCATCGTGAAGCCCCGGGACAAGCTATTATACTGAGGCGGAGGCGGTGCTAGATGAGACACCTGACTGAAAGCCGAAGAAAAGGTTGGAGGCGGGCTAGGCTGGGTGCTTAGCCCTTGAAAGAAGGATCCTCCAAGATATCCAGGAGGAGGATTATTTTGCGGTGCAAGTTGAGTTTGCACCGGAAGGCTGCCGAATTGAGGCTGAAATGAGACGTGAGGGGAAGGCTGAGTTGGCAAAGGAGGCATTGAAATCGGAGGGGCGAGTGGAAAGACGGAAGTGGCTGGCATTTGCGAAGACGCGGAGGCAGCGCCTTGGGAGTTCATCAAGTCGGGTGCGACGGGCGTCGGGCCAGTGTCCATTGCGGCAGGGTCGTCGGGCTCATCCCGAGGAGGGGGAGCCCCGTCAGGCCAGTCCATGCCAGGGACCCATAGTCGGTCGTCCGGTGGTCCCATCCACGACCCTCCAAAGTCGGGACGCCAGTAGTGCCTACGCTTTTTTGAGGTTACGAAGCGATTGAAGTCGGACATTTTGTCGATACGAGAATCGGGCTAGTGGTAGCGCACGGTGTCGAGGGAGCAATAGATAGTAGGTGGGTGAAAGTGAGAGGAAAGAGAGAGAGAAAGCTGGGTGACGTGGCATTGTCACTGATTAATCATCAGTAACGCGGTCACGTGGTGATGTTCTTCAGCGCTTATTTTGGTAAGTCCTGCCACCTCTCAACTCCGTGAGCCTCAAAGTAATCATCCAGTGCTTTGAGCTCATCGAGTGCCGCGGGGGACTCCCACGTGTGGTTGCCGGCAGTCCACCGGACCCAGAATTTAACTCGCTTCCCTGCCCACTTGTGTTTGACGATTTCGTCAACGTACCACTCCTGGTTATCTGGGCTCCCAAAGTCGTAGAAGCGTTGCGCTTCTCGACTCGGGAATATAACCTCGTCGTTGGGCTCATGGGGACGAAGTAAGGACCCATGGAACGTAGGGTGTATCCGGCGGGCTAACAATTCCGATGGCAGCTCCAAGGTGTAATTGGAGGTGGAAGGGTTTGCCCGGGTGACCTTATAGGGGCCTATAAACTTAGGCGCTAATTTGCGCGCACGGCCCTTAGGTAGGTTTAAGTTCTTAGTAGACAAATAGACTAATTGTCCTTCATCGTACGGGACTTCTGCTCGACGTCCCTTGTTGGCGTGGTAAGTAGCGCGAACGCGGGCTTCAATAATGTTATCATGGGCAAGGGCTATATTAGCCAAAGCCTGGTTAACGAAGTCCCGCACGCCTGGGTATTCAGTGGGTTCGGGATCAATAGATCCCATCCTCGGCATGTACCCATAGTTGAGTTCAAAAGGTGCGAACCCAGTGGATGCACTTATGCTGGAGTTTATTGCAAATTCTACCATAGGTAGAAGGTAGACCCAGTCGCGTTGGGTCGGGTCTACCATGGAACGTAGAATCTGACTGACGTTGCGAATGGCCCGTTCAGAGGCGCCGTCAGTCTGAGGGTGGAAAGACGTTGACATCAGCAGTTTCGTCCCCGTTAATCGGTGCAATTCGCGCCAGAATTTTGCGGTAAACTTAGCATCCCTGTCGGACACTATAGAAGACGGGAGTCCATGTAGCCGGACTATATTGCGGACGAATAGCCACGCGACGTCAGAGGACGTATCAGTAACCTTCATCGGTATCAAGGATACCATGCTGGTGAGCCGGCATATTACTACAAGCATGTAGTTATACCCCAAACAGCTGGGGAATGGGCCCACAAAGTCCATCCCAATGGAATCCCAAGGATGCCGTGGTATGGGGAGCGTGTGGAGTAGCCCCGCAGGGTGTTGGTTATCGCTCTTGGACATCCGGCACGCCCCGCAAGCCCGGCAGAAAGTCATGATCTCAGGGCCCATCTTGGGCCACCAGTACCAGCGACGAATGTACTCTGCCGTGCGGTCCTCGCCCAGATGTCCTATCGTCTTGTGGGCCTGGTCAATAACGATCTCGGTGACTCTGCGTTTTCCTTCCATAGTAGTGTCCCGTGGAAGAGCTAAGCACCAGTCGCCAGTCCGATTGCGAGCGTAGATGAGACCATCGTCTAGGCGGAATTGCGAGAACGCCTCGGGGTGACTGAGTACTTTTGATAGTACCGAGTCGTTGGGATATCCAAGCTTGACGCCGTCCAGAAACTTTGCCTCGCCTTCAATGGTTATCCCATCAGCAGGGGGAGACTTTAATGCGTCCTCTAGTGTTATAGCAGACGTGTCAAATCCTTCCGTTTGCAGGAACTCGGCATTCTTCTCGAGCTCCAGAGCCTCTGAGAGTCGGGCTTCGATAGGCTCTACTACTCGTCGAGCTAGTAGGGATATATCGGTGCCTCGTAATTCAGCTTCCCTCGTTCTCGTCATGAAGTCCAGTTCAGGATCGAGTCGCGCGTCCGCCGTGACGAAGTCGTAGTCTTCGTAATGATCTTCTACCGTATCATTCTCGTAGTAGCGGGATAGACAGTCTGCTACTTTGTTCAGCTTCCCTTCGACGTGAACAATCTCAAAGTCGAATCGAGACAGATACTCGTCCCAGCGAATCAATCGTCCACTCAGCCCACTCCGAGCGGCCGTCTTTACGGCCATGAGGGCTTTGTGGTCAGAGGCGATCATGATCTTGCGCCCTATCAGTTTATCTTCCCACTTCATTAAGCTCTCTAATATGGCGAGGGCCATACGGTCTTATAGGAACGTTGGGCCGCAGTGAATTTCTTCGAAAGAAATCCGGCGGGTCGGCAGGTGCGCCAATCTGGCCCCTGCCCGTACATAGCACCAATCCCTACCGCAGACGCGTCGCAGATGACCCATATCGGGTCAGGATTGGAAATATCTAGGGGTCGCAATATAGGAGTCTTCCGGACTATGGCTTTGATACGGCTAAGACAGAGCTCGTGAAACGGGCGCCAGCTGAAAGCTTGACCGCCTCGACAGATGATCTCAAGAGGAGACATTGTAGTGGGGTTTGTGGGTCGCCATCACTTTGGTTCTGTTTGGCAGTAGCCTCTAGCATAGATCACACCTCACACAGGCGGCAAGCCTCATGGCTTATACGGAAATATTCCGCAGTGGCTTATACGCGGCTTATAGATGGCTTACAGGCGGCTTACCGGTGGCTGACCGCAGGCTTACATTCCCGCGGCATATGACATCATGACATGAGACGGCATTCAAACTTCGAAGCTCTTTGTGAGTGCATGTGCAATTTGCTTCATGTCTTTGTTACCTCAATAAATTCAACTGTGTCTGTCGTGTTGAATATTCAATGCAATGAGAACTATAGGTTAAAGTCAAGTAGGAAATCTCCTGAGCAGTATTCTCTCTGTCTGCTTTTGTTGTTTGTTCCCAAATTCGGCAAAGTTAGCAGGATTTCAAGTTTTCCGCTGCCAGATCCTGTAAATCCTGCCGACTACCTCTCACGAAAGGTCAGTTCAAGTCCAAGGGCTTCTCAAGGCTTTTCTTTATATTCATCTGACTAAACTCTCACAATCTTCATTTTGCTTACAAGAAAAGCCACAGACGGGGGACTACTATATCAACCTATGTTGTCTTGCAATATAGGTGTTGAAATCAATCCCGAAAACATGAAAAGTCGTCGTTAAGAAAAACACACGTGTTATGATGTCATGGGCTAGGCACGCAAATTGATGAAAGCCGGCGGTAAGCCATCCGTAAGCCAGCTGTAATCCGCGCATAAACCACTGCGGATTATTTTCGGTATAAGCCATGAGGCTTGCCGCCTGTGTCAGCTTGTCCGTAGCCATCGCTATCGAGTCCTTTGCTTAGCTATCCCGCAGGGTCTCCGGCTTCAGGACCACCACTAAGCCATTCCTCCCGGACACATCTGGTGACGAGAGTGATATTCTTTCCCAGGAAGCGCCATTCCCGCTGCTTTTGCTTGCCTGCCGCCACGTCGACATCCGGATAGTTTTCTTCCGATTTTCTCCTGCTCCCCCGCTTCTCCTGCTCTCTTCTGCTCTCTCCTGCGTTCTCCTGCTCTCTCCTGCGTTCTCCTGCTCTCCTGCTGCGCTCCCGACTCCCGCTCCCGAATGACCAAGAAGAACCGCAGAAAGAATACCGCGCCACCTGCGGCCACGGCTATTTTGCCTACAAATACAGCTCCAGCATCCGTCACTCCAACCCTCGCTCCCGCTGAAGACTTAGATATACAATGGGAACGATACCAGCTCACCTCCCTCTGCACCCCCGTCCCCGACACACTTGACGATCGATTCGGCGCACTTTCAGATGAACCCGCCGACTGTCTGGCAGCGTACCGGCAAGCACTCGCATACGGCCAGGATATGGGCGAGGCCATTGTCGGCCAACGCTGGCTCCTCGCCCTTGGTATCGGCTTACGTGCTGGGCGTGCTATGGCCGGCACTCCCGCGACTAGCATCGACATGGAGGCGATCGAGCGGGATGCGTATGAGAAGGGGGAATTGGAGGGGAAGCGGATGGGATTCGTTGAAGGCCGTGATTTTGAGAAGAAGAAGGTCAGAAAAATGAGCGGAATGTTTTCTGCGTGCGTCACCGTCGATGTTGGCGTCGGTACTGATCTTCCGAGCACACCCATCCCTTCCCCAGCTCCTGAACCTCTTCCCTCCGCACCCTCTCTAACGGCTGTACCCTGCACTCCCACCGCTTCGTCCCCCGACGTACCCCCTGTGCCGCCCCTGTTACCTGTTGATTGGGCCGCCGACGTCGCGCTTACCGAGGAGGTCGACGTTCCGAGTCCTCGCCCTTGTTCTCCACCTCGCGACCTTTCTATCCTTCGTTCCGACGCGACATCGAAGCCGTTCTGCTCGCTTCAGCATCGTGCCCGCCGCACTCGTCGTACACCGCACCGCCCCATGTTTTCATCCTCGTCCCGCCCCCGCCATTCGTTCCGCACCGCTGCGCCGAGCTCAGATTTTGCTCACCCGAGCCGACTTGATTGGGACCGAGATCCGACTCTCCAAGGTTTAGGTCGGGTTCTGCGCATGTTGGGTTGGGTTCAGGAGGGGGCCCAAGCGACGAGGACGTCGCTTTAGGTCTGGGTGGGCAGATGTAGTGGGGTTTGTGGGTCGCCATCACTTTGGTTCTGTTTGGCAGTAGCCTCTAGCATAGATCACACCTCAGCTTGTCCGTAGCCATCGCTATCGAGTCCTTTGCTTAGCTATCCCGCAGGGTCTCCGGCTTCAGGACCACCACTAAGCCATTCCTCCCGGACACAACGTATAATGGGATACATCGGGTAGGAAATGGGCCAGGTATTGTATTAGCCCTAACAATCGTTGTACCTCGTTTAGGGACCTAGGGGTTCTCCATTCAAGTACCTTGGCCACTTTATCCGAGTCTATGTGTTGAAATTCAGTATCCATGTACCCACCTCAATATCCGGCGGTATATTTCATATCTTACTCATTGCCTATCCAACGAGTACACGTTGTCTAGTTACAATGTGCTCTCTATATTCATGTGCTACTTTCCCTTAGCTACATTTCATATTCCCGAGTAGTATTTAGTCTACCTACAGCCAGCCTGTAAATCAGTACTTTGAATCCACTCTTTCACCCCCACTCTCACATTAGGTTATTGGCCCCCGCCGTAACTGTCCTTCTCCCACATCTACTTGCCTATACTCTACTGCGCAATTTTGCGACGCTCAACTCTGCCTCTCGCACCACAGCACCTAAGCTTGCTTTACCTCGTATACCACGATGTCTGACTCCACATCTTCGGCGTACCGTATCCAACATCTCCTCGGGGAGGAGAACTATCCTACTTGGGCCGTCAAGATTGTTGACATTTTGACTGACCAGAGTCTCATCGAGTACGTCGATGGCACGACTCCCAAACCCGTTCATGCATACAACGATGACGGTGTTATTGTTGACCCCCGCGGCCTCGTCTCCCAAACCCGTTCATGCATACAACGATGACGGTGTTATTGTTGACCCCCGCGGCCTCGTCGCCGCGAGTATCACTGCCTGGGTCAAGAAAGACCGCCAGGCCCTATCCCAGATCCGACTACGCGTGTCGGATGATCCGCTGGTATACATCACCAACGCGGAATCTTCTGCGGCAGCATGGAAGACCCTTGCCGACACTTACCAGCCGAAAGGCGTAATCTCTGTTGTTTCCCTCCGCCGCCAACTCTTCCGTATCCAGTGCGAAGAAGGCACCAGCATCGAGGAACACATCCGCAAACTCACCAATTTGCGCACCCAACTTGCTTCTCAGCAATCCGTTCTCTCTGAACCCGAATTCTCCATCACTCTTCTCACTTCCTTACCCGACTCTTGGGACACGTTCATTTCGGGCGTCGATACCAACTCCCTTGACGAATCTTCGAAGCTTGTCGCTCGTATTCTTGAGCAGGACCGCCGTCGCAAGGCGAAGCCCCTTTCCGACGAAGTTGCCTTAGCAGCACATTCCCATAATCATAACCACCGCACCAAATTCAATTCCAAAGTCAATTGCTATGGGTGTGGACGTGTTGGGCATGTTGTTGGCGACTGTCGTGACACGAAGGCCGGCAAAACATTCACGAAAGCTGAGAAAGAGAAGAATGCTCGCAAATCAGCCGAGCGTTACGAGAAGAATCATCACTCGGCAAACGTTGCCGAGGAACAGCCTAATTCGGATTACGCGTTCATGGCGCGCTCATCTTCCGAGCCCGCGCTCACCCCTGGTTGTTGGCTCGCAGATTCTGGCTGCAGTAAGCACATCATAAAATCACAGGACTTTTTCAGCACCTACACAACTACCGAAAACAAATCTGTTGTTGGTTTCGGCAGCGCACCTTGCTCCGGAACCGGTTCCGCTGTTATTGCGTCTCATGTGAAGAACTCTGCTTACCAAATCACTCTTCGGGACTCTCTCCATGTCCCTGATTCGCCCTACAACCTCATTTCCATCGGTCGTATGACCGAAGCTGGCTTTACCGTCAACTTTAAGCAAGGCATTATGCAGGTCCTTGATCCGAACGGCCGAGAGATCATGCGCGGAACAAAATCCGGCAATCTCTACGTTGTCAAGATTACCCGCGGCCGTCACCAGCCTGCTGTCAAACCTGCTAACATTGCTCTCCCGGCTACACCGCCGCCCGCGCCACCTGCCGCGCCTCCTACTGTTCCTACACAGTCTGAACTATCATCCCAAACCCCGCCGGTAGCTCTTCCCGCCACATCCGCGCACTCCTGGGACAAATGGCATCGAATTTTCGGCCACATCTCGCCTAATTCAGTCAAACTCTTGAAGAACCACAACATGGTTGAAGGGATGAATGTCGACCCTTCCAGTAAATCCTCGACACAATGCTTGGCTTGCGTCCAGTCTAAATCCCATGTCCAACCATTTCCCGGCACCGCTGAGCGCGAATACACGGAAATCGGACAGATGACTTTTACCGATGTCTGGGGACCCAGCCGCATCACCGGAATCAACGGCGAACGATACTACATCTCCTTTACCGACGGCGCCAAACGTCGAACTCATGTGAACTTCATGAAAGCCCGGACACAAGTTTTCGAAAAGATTCAGAATTACGAAGCTTTTATTCTCACTCAAACGGCAAACTCTTGAAAACCATTCACTCTGACAACGCGCCCGAGTACTTTGCTGGGGATTCACGCCGTTTCCTTAACTCCAAGGGAATCAAACCGGAGCTCACCGCTCCATATTCTCCTCAATCCAACGGTGTTGCTGAACGACTCAACCGCACACTTGTTGAACATGCACGCGCCATGCTAGCCGCGCGTGGTCTCCCACTTTTTCTCTGGCCTGAAGCCATCGCTTACGCTGTCTACCTTAAAAAACCGGTCGCCTAGCCGTGCCCTCGGCACATCGGCAACTCCCGACGAGGCTTTTTGGGGCAAGAAACCCGACGTTTCTGCGCTTCAGGAATTTGGACAGCCCTGCGAAGTCCTCATTCAGGATAAATCCAACCCAAAGATTGCCGTGAAAACGAAATCTTGCATCTTCACTGGACTAACTGACGACTCTCTCGCGTGGCGCTATTACAACCCCAAGACGAGAAAAATTGCTACCTCTCGGAATATTACTTTCATTGATGACGAATTCAATTCCTCCGATATTCCTGCACCTCAGCTCAAGGGGGAGACATCCAGTTTTGATACGACTGAGCCAGAGGTTCCGGAAATCCAACCTCAACCGACATCGACGCCGGTACAACCGCTCTCTCCACAGAGCACTCTCACGCCTCTTCCGAGCGAATACAACTCGCCTACACCACCTCCCAAAGCTCCGCGCGACATCACTAGCAAGATTTCCGAGGACAACATCATTCTTGGCCCTCGTACCCGCAAATACGCGAAACCCGACACAGTTTTGCTTGCTACTGATCCCATCGCGAGTGATCCGCTCACCGTTGCGGAAGCCGAATCCCGTTCAGACTGGCTTGAATGGAAGAAAGCCATGAACGAAGAAATGGACCAACTCCGAGCCCTCGGCACCTATATTCTCGCTCCTCTTCCCAAGGATCGCACCGCTGTCGCCTGCAAATGGGTTTTCCGCACCAAACGCAATGAACACGGCACCATCGTTCGGTACAAAGCCCGCCTTGTTGCAAAGGGATTTTCCCAAGTCCCCGGCATTGATTTCGACGAAACTTTCGCCCCCGTTGTACGCATGGAGACCATCCGCCTTCTCCTCGCTCTTGCCGCTCGCTACAATCTCGACATTCACGTCGTTGATGTCATTGGCGCTTACCTCAACGGGAAACTCGAAGAAGAGATTTATATGCAGCAACCCGAAGGTTTTCACGACGGCACCACGCACGTCTTCCGCCTACTCAAGGCTCTCTACGGACTCAAACAGTCCGGCCGCGTCTGGAATCTCGAACTCAACAAAGCTTTTATTCTCAAAGGCTACGTTCGGCTTCTTTCCGACCAATGCATCTACATCAAACGCGACGGCGACAACATTACCATTGTTGCTGTACATGTCGACGACATGACTATACTCGCGTCTACCCCCGCACTCATGGAATCTGCCGAAAACGAAATCGCATCAATGTTTTCTGTCAAGAAACTCGGTCAGATCCGTCAACTTCTCGGCATGGAAGTTACCCGCGACTCGTCTGGTTCAATCTCTCTTACCCAGACGCAGTATATTGCGAAAATTCTCGAACGCTTCCAGATGGATCAGGCAAACCCCGTTGCTACTCCAATGGATCCGCACGTCAAGCTTGTGAAGCTTCCTGACGGCGAACAACACCCCGAAATCAAGTGTGTCTATCAACATATGGTCGGTTCCCTCATGTATGCCGCCATATCTACTCGCCCAGATATCAGCTACGCCGTCCAAACCCTCTCCCAGTTCAACCTGAATCCTGGACCCATTCATCTCACTGCCGTGAAGCGTGTCTTTCGTTATCTACGCGGAACCATCAATCTCGGCATTAAATATTCGCACAACACCTCCGCCGACATCGAGCTCTTTTCCGACGCCGACTGGGCCAACTCACCGGATGACCGCCGGTCCGTAACTGGTTATCTCTCCTCACTTTCAGGGGGAGCCGTTACTTGGAACTCCAAGAAACAGCCCACTACCGCTCTCTCGAGCATGGAGGCCGAATATATGGCCTTAGGTTCTACTGCGCGCGAAGCAACTTGGCTTCGTTCTATCCTCACAGAACTCGATTATACCCCGACTCATCCCACTCGCATCTTCGTCGATAATCAGGGAACTATTTCCTTCGCTCAGAACTCTGGATTCCACGCTCGTTCCAAACACATCGACATTCGTCACCACTTCATTCGGGAGAAGATTACTTCAAACGAAGTATCAGTTTCCTACTGCCCAACTGCTGAAAACGTCGCTGACTTGTTCACGAAACCTCTCGACAAAGGCAAGCACGAATACCTTGTTTCTCAACTCGGTATGGTTCGTACTTGAGGGGGAGTGTTGAAATTCAGTATCCATGTACCCACCTCAATATCCGGCGGTATATTTCATATCTTACTCATTGCCTATCCAACGAGTACACGTTGTCTAGTTACAATGTGCTCTCTATATTCATGTGCTACTTTCCCTTAGCTACATTTCATATTCCCGAGTAGTATTTAGTCTACCTACAGCCAGCCTGTAAATCAGTACTTTGAATCCACTCTTTCACCCCCACTCTCACATTACTATGTGTAGACCGCGCGCGTCAATGCGATGCCCAAGGCAGTCCATGTCAGTGGAATAGAAATCGCATTTCTTGCGGCTCAAGAATAACCGCTGTTCACGGAGTCTACTGAGGACGAGTTCCAGATGTCTCTCGTGTTCTTCCTCAGAGTTGGAGAATATAAAGATGTCGTCTAAATAGACGTGTATAAAGTCGCCAATGACGTCCCTGAATATCCAGGTCATTAGACGCTGGAAGGTTGCAGGAGCGTTACAATCTCCTTGTTGCATGACACGGGACACAGCGGTCCCGAATGGAGTGGAGAAAGCGGTCTTCCACACATCGCGGTCCACAACGCGGACCTGTTCGTATGCATCCGACATATCAATCTTCGAGCGGTACTTAGCGCGCGCAACGTCCATCCGAATAGAGTCTTGATCAGGGAAGGGGGTGACATCCTTGATGGTGTTATCGTTCTTCTGTCGCGCGTCTACCACCGTCCTCAACTTATTATCCTTCTTAGGGATGCAAAGTAGAGGTGCGGCCTGTGAAACTGGCCTCATCTCCCACCACCCTGCGGTAGTGTATCGTTCAATTTTGCTGCGTAGCTCAGGGCGTAGAGCCTCGGGGCAGCGTGGAAGATGGAAATTATATTTCGCATCTTCGTCGATGAGATTAATCTCGTGGTTAATCTCTCGCAGTGGGGGGAGCTCTAAGGGAATGGGACCAAACATGTCATCATACTCGGAGAACCACTTATCACGAAGCTCCTGAACGTGCGTCGGGTCAGCTTCGGGACCCAGTTCATTACTGCTTGCGTTCTCCGCCGATAGTGCCGCGATGCGAGCACTACGCAGTCCTATTATTTGATTCATTTCCATCTGGTAGGCCCAGTAAAGTCGGGCCTCCAGATTACGTTGCGAATGACGGGTGACGATCTCGAGCTCGTGAAGCCCAGGAGTATCGCTCCGCTTTCGGGAGTGACGAGGATGGTCGTACTCTCCCGGTAGGAGGCGCATAGCCTCAGGTATGGTTAGGTGATACTCCTCCACAGGAGGCTCGGTTATTTCGCCTTCCTCGGTGCGTTGCTCAACGTGACGCAACTCTACCAGAGGTTGGCCCGACTTGAACTCCTCTTCGCTTGCTAACAGAAATGGGTACCATTCTGGCAGCGAAGGGAGGTAGGTCATGGCCTCAGGATCGGGTATCTCGTTAATCGTAACCGCAAACTCGCGCTTATTGCAATCGCGGATCCACAAGTGAAATTCATTCTCAGTTAACAGTACATATGGGCAGTCCGCTGGTAGCGGTACTGCCCCGCTCGTCGTGATAATCGTCCTCATCGTCATATTCCATCACCGATGGGCGCTGCTTTCGGTCAGCGGCAGGATTTATGGCTGGAAGTCAAGTTCGGGCTCTCCTAGAAGAGCCCCGTTGAGTCCGCTCGTTGATGAGGGCTGCTTCCTCCACACTGGATAATGCAGTGATGGATGGGCCCTTGGGGAATCGGACTTCCCGTTGATACGCGTGGTCAATTTTGCGCGTATTTATCTAGCTTTTGTAGTGACTTGTGGCACAAATACCCATATTAGCTGCATGGCACTAAGGGCTTTACTCGACTATCAATAGGAAGTCAGTACTCCTGTTCATGGTGACTTGAAGGAGGATCAGAGTGAGCTCCGAGCTGCTGGTCGTAAACGTTACTGGAGATAATCATAGAGGCCCGCGGCACACGGAGTAACCCAAGGTTTTGGGTATTGCAAGAGTAACAGATGAAGACTGAGTTGAAGTGCAGTCTGGACTTGTAGTAAAGCAAGACGGAATGTCGGAGGAAGGCCCGCGGAGTATCCAAACGAAAGGTCTATGAGATACATAGACGCCGCGGACCTGCCGAAGACTTACAGGCAAGTTGCCGCACCAATGTACCTTGAACATAAGGGTGCCGGACGTTGGATCAACGGCAGGGTGAAGCCTCAGATCTGGAACAGTGATTGCGGACATCCATCATGTCACGGAGAATACTCCGCGGACTCGGCATGTACATCACGGAAGCACTTTCCTGTATGCCGCTGATGAGATAGTTTGACGCTGAAGCATAGGAATGTCTTAGACGGTGATCTGATGGTCTGGAAACAGAACTAGAGATCTAGAAAGGTCTAGACGGAGTGGAACAACCATATGATTTAGAGGATCTACATGGATGCCGGGGAGACACGTTGGAGCGGAACAGTGATACACATCCGCGGATGACCAAGATAGTGATTCAACCGTGAGATGGTCAGAATAGATGACTTTTCATGGACGGATCGTGACGATTCAGAGCGGCAGACGGCTGCTAGACCTACGTATACCTAACCCCAACTCAATTGTTTCTGTATCTTGACTCAGATTTGTTTACATCATGTATTTTCTTGGCATTAGTATAAAAGGCCATGTATTTCTCGTCGTTTGTCTAGTTCATCGCGCGCAGGTCATTGACGGCGTTGGTGTACTCAGGCAGGGACGTAGAGGCATTTAAATTGGAGTTATCTGCTTGCTAGTTTTTGTCTTCATTAGGAACAATTTGTTGAAGTTCAGACAAGTGTGAATTAAGACTTAAGTTTCTAGAAGCGTTCACCCGCGGAAACTTTGGACTGTGGAGTCTTGTCGTGGCATAGCCAACCCAGTAACCTTCCAAGGACTTGGCCCGTTTGAGCATTGCTCGCCCCCATTTACCAGTGTTGTGTTTGACTGGTCCACTTAACCCGCGGACTACTCAGAATCAGTTGAAGTGAAAGTGTGCTTAAGAGTGAACTAGTATCTCCCCAAGTTGAAGAGAGTAGACGATCTATCCGCGGACGCATCGTGTTCAGACTTGCCTGCACGTAACCTGACGGGATACGATTAGTGCCTTGGAGCTTGTGCTATATAAAGGAGTGTCAAACGTACCTGAGAGCTTGGAAGTTCAGGTCTACAGTCGCAGTGGCACTGTAAGAAGTGTGTGTACGAGGCATTTCTAGCAATTGGCTGGTGTCTAATATATTCAATTCGCCCTGACTGTTGGAGTTCCTCCCAGTCTTGTATCCTAAAAACCGATATACCTTGTTCATTGGAAAGTCCGCGGACGGATTTCCTCTAAACTATAGTCAGTAAAGAACTTGTTTTGCGTCAGTTCAGACCAGTAGACGAAGTTGAACTACATCTGGATTTCGGATTGGCCCCCACGAACTCAATAGGAAGCACTTGGTGTATCTTGTTGAGACATATATAAGTGTTGGAGTGTTGTGTGTGTTGGTTGAGTTGTTTGTGTGTTTTGTAGTGGATTAGTCCATTGCGCACGTTGCATCTCATATCGATATATTCAAGTGCAGCGTTTCATCTGGAGCCCACCGCGAGGGGTCCATTTGTCTCTTGGTTGTTGAAGCAAAACAAGTTGCTATAGTTTGGGAGAGTCTAGAAGAGGGACTTTCCGGGGAAAGTTGAACCAGTCAACATTTCCGCCCCTCGAAAACGAAAGAGTTCGGGGAAGAGCAAACACCAGCGTAGCCCGTCTCCATTAAATACCGGAGCAGGTTCAAGGAGTTTGCTAGAGCAAGCCAGGGTTGCATTACAAGAACCCGCTCAAGCGTCGACTTCAAGGAGCAGTCTTATACCAGAGACAGTAAATTGGGGATCCTCGGCGTCTGGCAGAAAACCCCGTACGACCAAAAACTCCAGTACCGGACGGTCGTATAGTTCATCTCCTGTTCGCAGAAGAAGAAGAGCGAGTTCCGCGGAGGAATTAGACTTGACAGAAGCGTTTCCTTTCCAAGGACAGGCTATCCCTTCGGACGGCTTAGCAGTCTGATCATTTGGATCAGAACCTTGAGGCTATTTCGAACTCAGTAGCCAATCAAAACCCCCTACAACAAAACACTATGGCCCAGCATGTCGAACTAGACAAGACCAAGATTCCTGACTTGTTTGGGAGACATAACCTGAAGTTTGAAGATGACTCCGGGGATTTGCCCAAGTACTTGTCGGGGATTGAGGATCTGTTTGAAAAGCAGGGGAACATTAGTGATACAGCCAAAAAGTGGCTAGCACAACACTATGTGAACAGTAAGATCCAGAAAGAGTGGACTGCGTTGTCGTCCTATAAAACTGGAACTTATGAAGATTGGAAGACGGATGTGATTAATTCGTATCCAGAAGTACGAGCAGTTGAGAAAGGCTCCCGCGCGGGATGGGCCTCCTGGCTTAAAGGCTGGAGGAATCGTCCTGTGAGACTTGGCGAAGAAAATAAGTTGTCAACTTTTATTCGCGAGTTCCGCGGACGCGCAGGAACCATGAACCAAGATAGGGAATGGTTATCTCAGAGAGAGTTGGCGAGAGATTTTCTTGAGGGTATACACCCTACGTTCAGAGATGATCTCCGTTCAATAATCATAACCAAGTCTCCGACGGAGTTGGGTTCCTACCAGCGTGCCAAAAAGGAGTTTGAGACTGCAAATCCCGGCAAGGTGTTTAAAGCACCACAAACGCACCAGGATGATTTGTACGAGTGGACGGACTTTGAGGATATTTTGACGACTCTTATGAAGAACAACGACTCAATATTCTTTGGAGACACGTCCGACGGAAGACGGAAAGCGACAGTGTTGTATGGTGCAGAAGAGGATGAAGGCGAGAAATTGAAACCTCGTCTTGATAGACTGGAGAAAGAGACTCAGGCGAGTCAAGAGCGCATCTCCAAGGATGTGAAGGATAATGTCGAACAAGCACTTGCTGGACATCTGGATAAGTTCACCGCGGACCAGAACAGATTATGTCCAAAATGCATGAGGCTTTGGAGAAAGGCACGTCCAACAATCCGGGGAGGTCTGGCGATAGATCTGATTATAGAAGTCATAACACTGGTGACAAGCGTCCTAGAAGGGATGAGTGTTATTACTGTTGGGAGCTATATCATTATATTGGCAACTGCAAGGAGCGTGCGACGGACCTAGCGGGTGGAATTCTTTCCCTCTCCAAGGATGGAAAACTTCAGACCTTCGATGGGAAAAATATTCCTATTGAACCACGCAATAAAAGTCCGATGACCAAAGCGCGCGACTATTACAGTCACCGAAATAATAGCTTCCTGCATGAGGATCATTTTGCTGTTTTCTTTACGTCGGCTGGTTCTACCGCGGCAGATGCAGAGCAAAGTTCAACTCCGCGGGACTCTCCTGGAAACACGGGAAAGTCCGCGCAGGATGAACCTGTCTGGATAGTAGCCATATTGCAATGTGCCCGAAGAATATCTAGTACCATAATGCAACTTAGTCGGTTGATGGTCGGACGGCCAATAATACCCACATTGCAATGCGTCCGTGGTGCCCGAAAAGGTAATAATTAAAGTGGCAAGACTGGGAATCGAACCCAAAAAGCCTTGCATGATGGCAATTTATTTACAATAATAAGAGCCTAAACCACTACACTAGAATGGAGATACTAACCAGCTAAAAGATAAGGGAGTGGTAGTACACGGAGCTTGGAATCCACAAGGTAATTCCACCTTGTCCGGCCCGTTTTCAGGGCCCAGTTAGGGTTAGGGAAGGTTAAGGTTTGGGTTAGGGTTTGAGTTAGGGTTCGGGTTAGTCAGGTTAGGGTTCCTAGGTATATTTTCTGCCTCGTTTGGTTAAGGTTTAGAATTGATCAGATTAGATTGGTTAGGTTGGTTAGGGTGGTTAGAGGGTTCAGGTTAGGATGGTTAGGGTTAGAAATACTTACCCAACAAGGAATAAACATTGCTAACCCAGAGCCGAAGATCTAGGGCAGCTTGCCTGCCCTAGGTCTGGGAATTACAGTCCCAGGTAGGGTAAGGTCTCCTTACCCTAGCTGGGAAAAACAAATTGCCTTTCAACAGCTCTTTGGTCTAGTTGGATATGATGCTTGCTAATTTACCTCATGGTTTGCATGAGGTCGGCGGTTCAATTCTGCCTTTTGGCAGTTTCTAATATTTTCGAATTTCTTAGCAGGCTGGTGGCTGTTCACCTGCCTATTTAGGCTTCAAGGACACATTGCAATGCAGGTATTATTGGTCGGCCGACCATCAACCGTGTAATTGCATTATGGTACTAGGTATTCTCCTACCACATTGCAATATAGGTACAGTCTTTACATCATGAACAGATTGCTAGGCTCGAAAACAACCTTGGGGAACTTAGGCAACTGATTCTTCAAGGAGGACGGGATTTTACCCGGTGAGGGAGACCCGATCACGGAAGGCTCCTGAGGAACCAAAGACGAAAGACCGTGAAGAAAATGATAAAAATACAAAAAAACAGTCAGACGAGCGTTCGAGTGGAAAGAAGTCCAAGAAGCTGAGATCGAGAATCGAGTGGAAGTTGTAATGGAGAGAAGGAATCCCCCGCGGAGACCTAGAGTTACTGTGGAGGAGGTCAGCGACTCCGAGGACGAGCCAGCGGATAAGAAAAAGGCGACAGAGAAGGAACTTCCCTTCAAAGATGTTAAGCCTCTATCTGACCCCGCGCCTCGACCCTGCACTACCCAGGAAACCCAATGATGAGCAACCTGTTAAGCCAGGGCCAGTTGAGCGAAAGCCTCGAGCGCCGCGGGACACGCAGCGTAAAGATGCAGCTACGGCAGAAATTGTCAAGAGCATTCGTGATACTGTGATTCCGGTGAAGCTGGGGGGCCCTCTTGGATAGTAATGACAACCTTCGTCGTACACTAGAAGGCGGGGTAGCAAGCGGAAAAATAGGAGTCGGTTTTGAAAACAACTTCAGGCGAGATTATTCCAGCTAGGGTCCAGAATTTTATGGTTCAACGAGTCTCTGAAGAATCTGAGGAGAGCTCCGCGGACGAAGATGAAGGACTAGAAGATAATGTGCGGGAAGAAGAAACGTCTTGTGTGACGGTTGACGAGTCAGGAGCGACTGTCTCAGTATTATATTTTGACACCTACCCAGAGTTAGTTACCTCCGGGGACGGAGACCTTCCGCAAGGAAGTGTAATCTGTGGTGACCCAGTATTACAGTACTTTGAGTCGTTACCAGCTGGAAAAGAGCCTAGGAAGGTGAAGGTTCCTTCAGTGCCTTCCGCGGTGAATTCTGGAGGACTCCGGTGTGTTCGCCCAACCATAAACGGAAAATATGTGGAAGCCATTTACAGATAGTGGGTCACAAATCGTGTCCATGAATGCCACTCTTGCAGAAGAGCTTGGTCTGAAATGGGATCCTAAAATCGTTTGTGATATGGTGGCCGCCAACAACCGAACTCAGACAACCATGGGGTTGGCGAAAAATGTGCCGTTCAATTTCAATGGGATTGTGATGTACCTACAGGTGCACATACTACCAAGCGTTCCCTATGAGGTACTTCTAGGGAGGCCTTTTGAAATTTTGGCGGAGACAGTTTTCGCAAGCAAAAAGTCCGGCGAAGTCGAGGTTACAATTACAGATCCGTATACAGGACGCACTAGTACTTTTCCTACAGTGCCCCGCGGACGTAAATTTAATCGAGACACTGGAAAATCTGAACCACCTGAACCTGCTAAAGCCAAACAGGATTTTCAGAGGTCTTCGAGGAACTCGTAGAGGGGGGAGAAGCCACTGTAGCGTTTGAGTTGGATGAGCAGGGGCAGTTGATTTGCATTGGTTATGGATTTCCTAAGTCGGGTGACGTTGTGACGCAGGCAGACCGTCAGATGGCGTATTTGATGGCCTCTCAGCAGAGTTTTAGTGGAGATAAGGACGCCTCCGTTCTGTTGAACCAGTACGCTGGAACAATGGAAAAAGACAAGGGAATGGATATTTTCCTGTTTAAAGAGGACGGTCCGCCGAGTAAGCCGAAGAAGCGGTCGAAAAAGTTGACCGTGGAAAGAAGAAGAATGCCAAACGTAAGGCTCAGCGCGCGGAGGCGGCTCTTCTGACGGCGGAGTCAACAAATGTTGCAGTAGGTGGTGCCGAGGAGCCGATTGATCCGGTCCGCGGACTACCGCCTAAGAATGTGGTTCACTTAGATCTGCCTGTACCTGATACACCCAGGCAGCAGTTCGTAATGGAACAGCTTGACCCCAAGCCTGAACCAGAGCGGGTGTTTGCTAACAAGTATAAGCCCGTGGCAGACAAAGTGAGGCCCATTTTAGGTCGAGTTGATGAGAAGTTTAGGATAGTGCGGAATATCACTGGTGATCCGCTGAAGGACATGCCGACGATCAGTCCGCATCCTCCAGAGTTTGCACCTACTGGGCGATATTACCGCGGAGCGGAAAGAAGTGTTCGACAAGACTCATGACAATGGCTTCTTATTGCCAGAAGAAATGAAATTATTGAACCACTTCATGATGGAGCATAATCAGCATTTTGCTTGGGAGGAAGACGAGCGCGGACAATTCAAACATGAATTCTTTCCGCCCGTGGACATGCCTGTGGCGCCTCATACGCCGTGGGTCTGCTCGCAAATTCCAATTCCCCCCCGGACATTTCGATGAGTTCTGTCGCATCATTAAAGCTAAAATTGATGCCGGCGTGTATGAACCTTCGAACTCGTCTTACAGATCGCCGATTTTTGCTGTCATCAAGAAGGATGGAAAATCTTACGGATTGTACATTCGTTGGAAAGACTCAATGAAGTAACCATTCAACACTCTGGAGTGCCCCCGGGTACTGAGAAACTGGCAGAACATTTTGCTGGCAGAGCTTGTGGTGCTGCATTGGACATGTTCGTTGGATATGATAACAGGGGATCTCGCAGAATCCTCCAGGGATTATACTACGTTCCAGACGCCCTTTGGTGCGCTGAGGCTAGTTAATTACCCATGGGTTGGACAAATTCTGTTCCTATCTTTCATGATGATGTTACCTACGTCTTGAGAGATGAGATTCCACATGTTACAATACCTTACATAGACGACGTGCCGGTCCGCGGAGGTCCAACGAGGTATGAAACGGGAGACGGAGATTGGGAACGAATCCCAGAAAACTCCGGCATTCGCCGATTTGTGTGGGAACATGTTCAAAATTTGAACCGTATTGTTACTCGCATGAATTATGCTGGTGGAACGTTCTCAGGAAAGAAGTTGGTGCTCTGCGCTGATGAGTTTGAGGTCGTAGGACATTTATGTTCGTACCGCGGACGTCTGCCGGATCCCAAAAGGATTGATGTGATAAACAATTGGGGCCCCTGCGATACTTTTACGCAAGTAAAGGCATACTTGGGTACTGTTGGAGTCTTGCGGAGTTTTATTGAAGGGTACGGAGACATAGTCGCACCTATCAATGATCTTACCAAGAAAGACATCGTCTTTAAGTGGTCCGCGGAGTGTGATGAAGCGCAGGCAAGGATTAGGCAGAGGCTGAAGGATTGCCCCGCGCTCAAGCCTTTGAGATACGATTGGCTTTCAGATATAGTATTACAAGTGGATACGTCTTGGCGAGCTATTGGTATAATTATCTACCAGCTTGATCCAGACGACCCTAAGAAGAAGTACTATGCGCGGTTTGCAAGTATAACGCTGGGGAAAACTGAGGCAAACTACTCACAACCCAAACGTGAATTGTATGGATGATGAGAGCTCTTGAAGCCATGTACTACTGGATTTTCGGAGCAAGGAAGCTTGTGGTTGAAACCGATGCGTTGTATATCAAGGGCATGTTGAAAAATCCTGGAATGGGTCCAAATGCTACAATAAACCGTTGGATTGAGAAAATTCTCATGTTCCATTTTAAGTTAAAGCATGTTCCTGGCGAAAGGTTCGCCCCCGATGGATTGTCAAGGAGAGATCCTTTCCCCGGGGATGAACAGTTCAAAAACTCCGAGGAGGGCTATGATCAGAATGAGCCTCCCGAGGACCATGAAGATGTTGTAACGGACGGGCAACAGCCCTTGGAATTTGAAGAGTTTAAGCACCTTATTGATAAAAGGGGTGGTTACCTTCTGATGGAGCCTGAAGCGTTGAGTGTTGAAGATTTCGCGGAGGAGTGTATGCTCGCTGCGTCCGCGGAGGCCAGACATCGCAAAGGCAAGGCAAGCGGCCTATGAAACGGATGGAAAATCAGTTCCAGAGTATATTCTAATGATGGAACCATTAATTCCTGACTTAGAATTGAAGTGGAACAAAGATAAGCGTGAACCGTATGATGAAGAGCATCGCACGGAGGTGGATGAAAAAGAGAGACGCAAAGTTACCATTGATTAAGGAATGGTTAGCGGACCCTTTAATAAGGCCCGCGGGGATGAATGACGACCAAGAATATCGAGCTTTTGTCCGCTCTGCCTCACATTTCTTTTTGAAAGGGGGGAGGATGTATAAAAAGGCGATTGGAATGGCTCATCAATTAGTAGTTGACAAGGAACACCGTATGTTTATGATGAAGGCTGCTCATGATAGCCTGGGGTCATCGCGGAAGTTATGCCACTACGGAGTTAATTTCATTGAGATTCTGGTGGCCAGGATTGGAGTGTGACGTTTATTGGTATGTGGCGACTTGCCTACCTTGCCAAAATAGGCAGCACACCTTGATCAAAGTCCCGCCTGTGGTAACGGATACACCAAGTCTTTTCCAAGTAATCCATACCGATGTGATGGTGATGGGACAAGTCTCCAATAAATGTGGACTTGTAGTTGATGCAAGGGACTCGTTGAGTTCCTGGTTAGAGGGAAGACATTAGTAAGGGATTCCGCTCAGGCAATTGGAATGTTTCCTGTTTGAAGATATTATCTGCCGTTGGGGTTGCCCAAAGCGGATTGTAACGGACAACGCGGGGCAGTTCAAGAAAGCCGTGGAGTGGTTGAGGCAGAAATATGGAATAGCCAATGTTCAAATTTCGCCTTATAATTCGCAAGCTAATGGCAAAATTGAGTCTGGACACTTTCAAATGAGACAAGCGTTGTTCAAGGCAACTGGAGGGAACCCCGCCAAATGGTTCTGGTTCTTCCATGTGATGCTTTGGTCCGACAGAGTCACAGTGAGAAAGGGTCTAGGTGTTCGCCATATTTTGTGGTAACAGGAGCGCATCCAATATTACCGTTGGATGTTGAGGAAGCAACGTGGTTAGTGGAGTTGCCAGACCGAGTGTTGACCACCGCGGAGCTTATTGGATACCGTGCGCAAGCTCTAGCCAAGCATGTCTCCCATGTTGAATATATGAGAGAGCGTGTTGACCATGCAAAGCGATTGGCTGTTCAGAAATTTGAACGGAACCATAAGCATGCAATCAAAGGCTACGACTTTAAGCCGGGAGATTTAGTTCTGGTGCGACACACGGAGGTAGAAAAGTCATTGAACTCAAAAATGGAAAAGAAAGGAAGGTACCTCGGACCTATGGTTGTGATAAGACGCACCAAGGGAGGAGCGTATATCCTTGCGGAGATGGATGGGTCTTTATTCCAAGACAGAATCGCTGCAGGAAGGGTAGTCCCTTACTTAGCGAGGGAACGAATCCAAATTCCGAAGAACATTCAAAAGTTCATTGATATCTCTACGGAGGCGTTGGAAAAACTAGTAAACGACGAGCCCGCGGAGGGTACAGAAGAGAAGAATAAAAAGTCTAAGAAGTTAAATGATATTGCCTTCGACAAAGTCAACATCAGGGTATCGCCCAAGACTTCGAGGATACAGAATCTTCACAATCTGAATCTGAAAGCGAGGAGGAAGAGTCGTTTGGACTAGATGATGAACAGGAACGAGTGGGCCCGCGGAGGTCCAGGAGAAATAGAAAGTGATTAAAGGTTGTGGCCATATTTGCCCCTACCGCACAAATAATCATGAGTATATTTCTTGGAAGATATGGAACGAAGACGTACTTGTCGGGAGATTCCACGGACTTGGGATGGATCCCCGGAGGAATGAGTTCAGTAATGCGAGCTAAGACGAGCTCCTTAGCAGAGTCGTCGTACATGTTGATGTCGAGTTCTTTGCGGAGGTAGGCGAGTTCGTGAACATCTGTGATCTGAGAAAGAGCTTGAACGAAGCCTTCCTTACGATACCGGATGCCCCGCTGAAGGAAGTAGAAAGCGAGGTCGAACTCTTCTGCGAGCTCACCAAAATGGAACTTGTCGTTGCCAAACATGATAACTGGGGGGAAATTCAGCAATGAATAAAACCCCGCGGAGATTTTTGGAACGTTACCAGGGCCACCGCGCTCGTGGAAAACGGTGAACATATTGTTCTGCTCAGTAAAAGGGCAAGTGCGAAACTTGCGGAGGCAAGTATCGCAAGGAGCGCCCCAAGCCTGAGGATTACAAGTCATAGAACCGTGCTCCGCTTCGCAGCAAGAACAAGCAGCAGTAGGCTGGAAGAATTCCCCTGAGTAAGGAGCGAGAATTGGAGAAGAACAGACGCGCACCTTGTTATCCGCAAGGAACGCAAGAGTGTAGCGGAGACGTTCACGGACCTCCAGAATCTTGGGCTCCCTAGTGGTGGATGCATCGTAATTGTAGCCAAAAACGCTACGAAGAGCGCCTATCTCATCCATGGGGAAGAAAGGAGCGTCCCACTCAGGATGAGGCGAAGGAGTGGAGTAGTAGTAGTCGCCGTAGTCAGGTGGTAAATTCTCCTCGTCGTATGGGTCGCAGCACATAAAAGAGCGGAAGGGGGTATTTGGGATTTGGAAGCTCCGCGCAGCTGTCTTTAAGTCAGACAGGGCTGCTGAGACATTACCCAGCACTTTGGACACTCAGGAGTGTAGTTGCGATCGGGTTGACTGAGCAATCACAGCTTAAATGGTTCAACGCAGTACCGTCGGAGCGTTTTGAATGGTATCCAGCGGAAAGAAACCCAATTTGTAGAGAAATTGAGGCCCGCGGACCCCTCACTACGAACGACAAGCGTTGCGGAGAAGGAAACAGATAAGCCTGGAACGGAGTGTCAGTTGAAGTCGATGATATGGCCATCATTAATTCCGAATTGGAGTATGTAGGGAATCAACCAGCGTAAGCAACTGAAGGCTAAGACGCTAAGGCTCCCGCGGCTCTTTTGACGAAGAAATGAGAGGTTGTTCAAAGTCAGAGACGTAGATTTGGCGCCCCGCGGAGCGGAGTTTCCCTCTCAGAATTGAAGAAAGCAAGGAAATCACACAGGAATGGCTTGACAAAACAATTGTATTGCGAGCACTACTGAAATACGATACGCCCGGGCTGATAGAGACTGTGGTTGCTGGTTGAGCAGCGGAAGTGTGTCTGTTGAAGACACAGGTGTCTGTTGAAGACACGAATATAAAAACGGAAACTTGTAGCTAAATAATCCTAGCAAGGGATTTAAGGCTGCGAGGGCGCGTTAAGCTGAGACCAGTGCGCAAAGAAGAATTTGCGTACACCATGCGCGCTGTGCGGACGACGGATAGGCCTGTCATCAGGATACTTCTGGTAGAAGTCCAGTGTAAGCTTCTCGAGATGGTCGTCGTACTTATTGTATTCCGACAACCAGAAGCGAAACTTGAAGGCCGCGGAGCGCATGCTGTGGCGAAGAAACTCCGACTGAGAGCGAAAGTCGTGGGGATCCATTTCTTCAGCATGGACATTGGCGTTATGAACCGCTTTGTCCATGATCGCAGGGTCTGTGATGACAATGAGATCATGATGAAGATCTATTGAATAATGAGGTGAATAACGGAGTAAAGGACGTTGAAACGTACTCGGGAAAGTGGGTTCGTGGAGCATATCGACTGCCGCGTCCGCCAGACGAGTACGCTTGCGACCACGAGCGGCATCATCAGGATCAGCGATCTCCGCGGGAGACTGGGGACGAAATCAGTGAAAGGGAGTCGTATAACGAAAAATAGGACTCGCCTGAAGGCCCGCGGGAGGTTCCACCTAGTACGACTTGCGTATTAGAGGGATTCAACCGTGAGAAGTTGATTACGTACCATTGAGTCGTCCTGGTCGAGAAAGGCTTGTTCCTCTTGAGCGGCCTGAGCTCTGAGCTTGCGCTGAGGAAAAGAAATTTTCAGTGAGTAGGGTGCATGGAGAGGGAGCGTACAACTGTGCGACAAACGTTTTGGAACATCTCCTCTGGAATCGGATCGTCAACAATTTCAACTGACGCATCGCGTTTCTTGTGCGCCTTACCCTCGGAGATTTTGGAGTCCTTGGGTTTGACGGGGGCGGGCGTCAATTCCGTGTTGAGTCGACGAGCAAGACCCACACACGTTGATCTGCTCCAGAAATTTGATGGACGGACAAGAAAAGAGAGAATAAAGCGGAGCGTACCGTTCCGCGGGAGTTATTCTTCTTGTTGTTCTTGCCACCGTTGGTCTTGTTGAACGAAAGACCTTCCGGGGACCGCGCCAGAACCTGCACGGTAATTGGCCCCGTACGCGGGCAAGCAAGTAGGGAGTAATATTCATACCTTCCTCCTTGTCAATGTCCATCTGTAGACGATTAAAGTGAATCGTAAGGTGGAGAACGCCTAGAGAATACCTGGTCAGCGACAGACGCCTCATCCGCGGAGTCGTCACCGTCGGTATCCTCGGCAGCCTCCTTGGACTTGTGCTGAAAGGAATAAGTCAGTAGAGAAGCTAAGAAAGAGGGATAAAATAACGAGGCACACCTTGGCCTTTTCGTCCTTCTTCTTTTTCTTCTTAGCATTGTGGTTAGCGGTTGATCAACTGGTTGAGCGTAACGTTGTGGCTGCTAGGAATGCGGAAGCCGTGCTCGTTGACAGCGAGTTGAAGCTGGTCAGGGGAGTCCTAGAATGATCTGGGTGACGGTAGCATTCTGGGGGTGCTGGAGCGCGGAGGCCATTGGGAGAAATCCGGTCTGGAAGAAACCCCGCGGGTCAGCATAGTAGTGAATAGCGGAGTGTAGCGGACGTACGACGCGGTCGAGCACAGTGTCGAGCGCTCTGTTGCAGATCGCATCCGAGAATTTCGCCTTTCGGAGACCACGATATTCAGTGTGAGCGCTTGAATGCCTTGGATTGCTGTCTGGAGTGCAGGCGGAGGGTGGCGGTCAGGCGCCATTGCATGGAAGTGGTCAGAACGAGACGAAGTTTGGCGGAGCGGACCTCTGGCTTTTATGTGCAAAAGGTCCGGGGAGTTACGATAACTTGGTTACAAAGGCGCAAATCGTTGGAACACGCCAAGACGCATGGCAACTCAATTCTTTGGCTGATATAACTGCATGCGAGGACGCATGTTTTATTTAGTCTGGGGGGAGAGAGGGAGCCAAGACACGGAATGAGCGGTGTGCCGTCCGCGCGTCCATGCGTCTGTTACCATATCTAGGCTTGGAGAAATTTGTTTCACCAAGAATAGGCGATTGAGGCCGATGTTTTCAAAATCGGAAGTCATGGAATCCTGATTGGGAGGATATTGATGATCGGTTTCTACACGCAGTGACTTGCGACACTGATTGATGGAGGGCCGCGGAGACGCGTCAGACGGCAAGTCCCCGGAGTTCACCAGAAAAATGAAGTGGCGAGAACTAGCAAGAAATTGAAGACTCAATGAGACTTCGTTACTTGAACAAAAGATGAAGTTGAAAACTCCGCGGAGCAGGATTCTGCAAAGAGTTGAGAAGTAGAAGTCTTTCTGCTATGAAACAAGTAATTTGAATTGAGGATCGACATATGATGACTCAATTTGGATTATAAGAGCAGTTGGGGACTTGGTGAAATTCGCAGTGTAGTTGAAAAAGCTGAGTAGCGGAAATCACCGTGATCGGATCAATAGAAAGATCCGGCGGCGGACCGGGGTAACCAAAAGGTCCGGTGAGACGAAGGGCTTAAGGCGCTAACTTGGGCGCTAAGAGACACTTAAGGAAATGAGTTCACACGGTTGAATTCAGGATAGCGGTTGTAGGCGCCATGGGCGCTAGATATTCAAAGGGAGTAATTACGACGGTTTACAAAGAAAATATTCTAAGCAAGTGGTAAACCTAAGTAACTACTCCTGGGGCAATATATAATACAAGGTTCATATGAGCTATTTGAGCTGTAGCTTACAGCGCGAGTACCAAGCAAAACGATGAGCATTGTATAAGTATGAGGGCCAGAGGGCCGCGACGAACGATTCATGGAGAGTGAGAGCCCTTGCGTTGAGAACGGCGCAATTGTTTCTCCCGAGCCTTATCCTTCCCACCGCTGCTTCCCTCCACAAACTCACCGCGTCTACCTCTTTTAGCTTTCGGCACACCAGCAGTACCAGACGATGGTCGGACTGGGTGGCCGCAGTGAAAAGAGTAGAAACGGAGGCCGCCGAAGGAACGTACGGCGCCGACGAGTCGATGGGAGTAGTAATGGATGGCGGGGGCGGGCGAACGCACGAGAGACCAGACAGTGATCCAGGCAAGAGAGAGGCATCCACCGGTCCGAAGTTAGGACGGGAAGGAATGCGGTTGGAAAATTCTGGTGAAAAGTTCCAGGAGTCTCAGAGCTGGAGCCAGCGGGAGGCGGAATCACTGCAGAAGTCGGATGCTCCGCAACGAACGTCGAGGAAGCATGAATCTCGGACTCGCGCTCGAAGAAAGCGTCAACCATCCCACGCAGGCGAGCAACGTCCGCCGGGTCTTCAAAGAGCGATTGGAAAGCGGACTCCACCAAAGCATTGTCAACGTTGCGGATGACGGTCATCAGGTCCTGCGCCGCAAGACGTTGAGTGCTGAGGGCTGCGCGCGTGCATAACAGCCGCAAACTCCGAGTCGACGGTGGCCTGGTAGAGTCTCTGCATGAAGGAGGCGATCGTCTGAGGGGAAAGGTTTTGATAAGGACGGAGCGACTCGGTCAGCTTGACAAAGCTGGCGGGAGTCCAGTTGAGAGAACAGCTTTTATGTGTGTTGATACAGTGAAGGCAGGAAGTAGCGCGACCGGAAGACTCGTCCGCGCCAGGACAAGTGCGGAAATGCGAAGCGCATTCAACACAAGGAAAGGCGGAGGATTATAAAGCGACGGGTTCAAAGAGTCCTGTACGTAATGAGACGGGATACGCATCAAGGCGGGCGACGGCGCGTCCTCCCTTGGCAAAGAAAAAAGCGATCTTCGTGAACTCGTTGCGATTGGAAACGGAAAGGACCGGCGCGAGCGAAGTTGGCGCAGAAAGGACAGGCGCAGGCGGCACGGTGATAGTCAACACCGGCGCAGCTGGCACGGAAGGCGCAGGAAGCATAGAGTGGGGAGTAAGAAGAACCTCCACCTTGCGCTTCTTCGAAGGCGGCTCCTCCGGCTCAACGACGGAAACTGTACCCTCGGGTTCAGCTTCAACATCGGAGTCTGCAGAAGGGAGTGCGCGGACGATGGGCTTCGCGATCTTGGGAAGGATGAACGAGCGAGGAATGATCTCGACGTTGGGGTCGCGATGATCGTAGTTGTCCCGGAAGTTGAGGGCGGGGCGAGCTACACGATAAGCCTCACGAACTTCGGAGGGGCGGATTCTTCTTAACAGCCTCGAAGATACCCCTTGAGGAGACGAGAAGAAGACCAGAGAAAGAGCTCGACCTCGTCTGGGATGTCGGAACGTTCACGATAAGATTGCTAAAAGAAACAATCAGTCAACGTGAAGAATCCAAGGAGAGTTAAGAAACGAACTCACCAAAACAGGCAGGAAAGCTTTGGCTAGTTCGACCTGGGCAGGAATGCTGGGCTCAACGGCGATGTAATTCAAATTGTGGAAGTTGCGCGCGGCGGTCGACGTCGAAAGGCGCCCAGTGGACAGCGCGAGGGTCGGTAGGCGCCAGCGAGATCGGCAGTTTAGCCAGACGGCGACCGGCGGGAGAATCTAGAGGCAAAGGAGGCAACTCCTCCTCATCGGACTCGGGCGTTGGAGACTTGGGACGCGGAGACACCGGCGTCGTCGTGGGTTTCTTAGCAGTAGCCACCATGGAAGCACCGGCGGCGACTAGCACCAGGGTTGGAAAGAATAGGGAAGAGATGGTGGAGTCGTTGTCGACGGCGAAGACGAGAGACGGGGGCCACACAGTGCAAAGCACTAAATGTGGTGGTGGTGGTAGAGAAGAGAAGGAAGTGGGCGCCAAAACGCCCACCCAGTCAGTATAAGTGGCGGAGCGGACTTAGGAAAATTTCCTGGAAGTCATAAGCGCCGCGGCCACGATTGAATTGAGATCTTATCGGAGTACCTGATAAGGGAAAGCCCAGAAGCAAGCTATTATTAGCTGGGTTTAGAAGAGATTCTCCGCAGTGAACCTTGAAAGATTTTAGGTTTGATGGAAGTCGTCGACTCTATTACGTCGGAACGTACCGATTCAATGGACTCTGCAAGGAATCTCGGAGACCGGAAGGGAGTTCAGTGGTCCAAGCGACTTATAGCAGTATAAGGTTAGGGTTATCCAAAGAGATGTTGGGACTCTGCAAGAGAACTGAGCGGAGGAGTGCGACCAGAATGTACACCCCTGTCTTGATAAAAGTCAGACAGAAAGTGTCAATTACGTAATGATCGACAGTCCGCGGAGGCAATTGTCTAAAAATAGATTTTGCTGAGCGCAGGTTGAGACCAACGGACTTGGTTGAATTCTGCTTGCAGATTCAAAACCAATAGACGGTGAAAAAGTGTGCATGTGTGTAGGCGCTATAAAAATTAGAACGTCTAGTCGGACGCAGTCAGTCCGCGGACCACTCAATATCTAGTACACTGAGGGCTACAAATGGTAGACCGAGGACGGTCTAGATTTAGTGAAGGGGAGATGATACGCGTGGTCAATTTTTGCGCGTATTTATCTAGCTTTTGTAGTGACTTGTGGCACAAATACCCATATTAGCTGCATGGCACTAAGGGCTTTACTCGACTATCAATAGGAAGTCAGTACTCCTGTTCATGGTGACTTGAAGGAGGATCAGAGTGAGCTCCGAGCTGCTGGTCGTAACGTTACTGGAGATAATCATAGAGGCCCGCAGCACACGGAGTAACCCAAGGTTTTGGGTGTTGCAAGAGTAACAGATGAAGACTGAGTTGAAGTGCAGTCTGGACTTGTAGTAAAGCAAGACGGGACGTCGGAGGAAGGCCCGCGGAGTATCCAAACGAAAGGTCTATGAGATACATAGACGCCGCGGACCTGCCGAAGACTTACAGACAAGTTGCCGCACCAATGTACCTTGAACATAAGGGTGCCGGACGTTGGATCAACGGCAGGGTGATGCCTCAGATCTGGAACAGTGATTGCGGACATCCATCATGTCACGGAGAATACTCCGCGGACTCGGCATGTACATCACGGAAGCACTTTCCTGTATGCCGCTGATGAGATAGTTTTGACACTGAAGCATAGGAATGTCTTAGACGGTGATCTGATGGTCTGGAAACAGAACTAGAGGTCTAGAACGGTCTAGACGGAGTGGAGCAACCATATGATTTAGAGGATCTACATGGATGCCGGGGAAACACGTCGGAGCGGAACAGTGATACACATCCGCGGATGACCAAGATAGTGATTCAACCGTGAGATGGTCAGAATAGATGACCTTTCATGGACGGATCGTGACGATTCAGAGCGGCAGACGGCTGCTAGACCTACGTATACCCAATCCCAACTCAATTGTTTCTGTATCTTGACTCAGATTTGTTTACATCATGTATTTTCTTGGCATTAGTATAAAAGACCATGTATTCTCGTCGTTTGTCTAGTTCATCGCGCGCAGGTCATTGACGGCGTTGGTGTACTCAGGCAGGGACGTAGAGGCATTTAAATTGGAGTTATCTGCTTGCTAGTTTTTGTCTTCATTAGGAACGATTTGTTGAAGTTCAGACAAGTGTGAATTAAGACTTAAGTTTCTAGAAGCGTTCACCCGCGGAAACTTTGGACTGTGGAGTTTTGTCGTGGCATAGCCAACCCAGTAACCTTCCAAGGACTTGGCCCGTTTGAGCATTGCTCGCCCCCATTTACCAGTGTTGCGTTTGACTGGTCCACTTAACCCGCGGACTACTCAGAATCAGTTGAAGTGAAAGTGTGCTTAAGAGTGAACTAGTATCTCCCCAAGTTGAAGAGAGTAGACGATCTATCCGCGGACGCATCGTGTTCAGACTTGCCTGCACGTAACCTGACGGGATACGATTAGTGCCTTGGAGCTTGTGCTATATAAAGGAGTGTCAAACGTACCTGAGAGATTGGAAGTTCAGGTCTACAGTCGCAGTGGCACTGTAAGAAGCGTGTGTACGAGGCATTTCTAGCAATTGGCTGGTGTCTAATATATTCAATTCGCCCTGACTGTCGGAGTTCCTCCCAGTCTTGTATCCTAAAAACCAATATACCTTGTTCATTGGAAAGTCCGCGGACGGATTACCTCTAAACTATAGTCAGTAAAGAACTTGTTTTGCGTCAGTTCGGACCAGTAGACGAAGTTGAACTACATCTGGATTTCGGATTGGACCCCACGAACTCAATAGGAAGCACTTGGTGTATCTTGTTGAGACATATATAAGTGTTGGAGTGTTGTGTGTGTTGGTTGAGTTGTTTGTGTGTTTTGTAGTGGATTAGTCCATTGCGCACTTTGCATCTCATATCGATATATTCAAGTGCAGCGTTTCACCGTGCTATAAGGTCTGCCGCATTTCTATTTACACCGTTTCAGGCCCTTCTACTGTTCGGCCCGATCTGCCGCCGTCTGCGACCGCCTTTGCTGATCGCCGTGCACGAGAGAACGAAGGGCCCCTCTGAATGATACCTGTATCATCATCCGACCTTCTAGATCCACCAGGTCTACACTCAATCAAGAAGTTGATTTTATCTACTGCGGTCAGTTCGATTTGACAGTAAGGTATGTTTCATTCATTTTTTACCTTCCGCTTTGTCACTGACTACACCAGAGCTATCTGCCGTCTCGACTCTCCGATATGCACCATCCGCGATCCACGAAACTCAAGGCAATTCTGCAGCAGCACCACAGAGTCGCGGTGGGAAGAGAGATAGGTGGCACGGGGTATCGGGGGGTTGAGAGCGTGGGGCAATGAGCAACGGCGCGCGCAATGGTAGGAGCGGACGGGCGTGCTGGGCGTACGGTGGTGGGCGGTAATACAGGCACTGGTGTAGTATGGTATTGAGATATAACGCTTTTCATACACCACAAAACGTAAAATTGTTAAATCAAACCATAACCACATCTACAGGACTCGGATTTGCTCTTGCTTGTCCCATCCATCTCGCAAAAGGAGGGGTTGCAAAATTTCACAACCCTCCCCAGGTGAAATTTGCGACTCGAAACGCGCTCCACCAGAAACTCAAACGAAATTTCCCCAGGGGGGGGTTTGTGAAAAAAGTCGACTCAAAATGCGCTTCACCAAAAACTCGAACGAGAATTCATAAACCCCCCGGGGGGGGTTACGAAAAAAATGCGACTCAAAACGTGCTTCACCAAAACTCAAACGAAAATCCATACATAACCCCCCCTGGGGGGGGTTGTGAAAAAATTTCGATTCTGCGAGCAACTCGCACAAAATCCATAAACCCCCCCGGGGGGGGTTACGAAAAAAGTGCGACTCAAAACGTGCTTCACCAAAAACTCAAACGAAAATCCATAACCCCCCCCGGGGGGGGTTGTGAAAAAAATTTCGATTCTGCGAGCAACTCGCACAAAATTCATAAACCCCCCCGGGGGGGGGGTTACGAAAAAATGCGCCTCAAAACGTGCTTCACCAAAAACTCAAACGAGAATTCACAACCCCTCCCTTGGTGAGAGAGGTACCAGGTGTGCCCGGAGGGCCTTGGTATAGAAAGCGGCAACTCCCGGTACCCGGTGTTTGATTAGATTCGGCAAACCGGTGAATTTTGCTGTCAAGCATCATGATGTCCACTGACTTCATCCCACCCGCACATTCGAGCGTGAATGAGGCACAGGACCCTCAGTATGTGCGGGAACTGTGGTTTGAGGATGGGAGCATTGTGATCAAAGCTGGAAACTCTCTCTACCGAGTATATCGCGGCGCTTTGTCTAATCACTCTCCCGTTTTTCGGGACATGCTTGCATTCCCTCAACCACCGGGGTCCGACTCGGGGCTCGTGGATGGATACCCATTCGTCGAATTACCGGACCCCGATGTCGAGGTTACCCCATTTTTGAAGGCGATTTTTGAGCCGGAGTTGGTATCTCGAAATTCGTGTGCTACTTCTTTGTTCTCAAATTCATTCTTCAGATACTTTATGCCATTTCCGGCTCACACAACATTCGACGCAGCAGTTGGATGCCTCCACCTTGGAGATAAATATGGAGTGGATTATCTCAGAGCTCGCGCCCTCAACCACCTCTCCTCTGGATATCCGACCACGCTGTCGGGCTTCGACCTTTTGAATCACTATCGACCAGACATCACTGCTTCGGCGTTGGAGGAGCAGTCATGGGAATCACCCAGCGACGCGACCTTCACGCTCCGTGCCATTCAACTTGCTCGCGTGGTTGATGCCCCGTGGATTCTACCTGCCGCCTTTTATGCTCTTTCTTCTAACTTCAACAGAGTTGGCCTCGTTGCCTTTCATGGCGTCCTATACAACGGCGTGGAGATTAAACTGACTATGCAAGAGCAACGATCGTTTCTTCAAGGCTACAATGTCCAGCGCAACGGAACCGTGGCTGACGCTCTTCGTTTCTTATTCGACCCAGAAAACATTCCAGGTTGCAAACATCCACCGCAGTGTGTTGTGGAAAGATGGAAGGGACTCGAATATATTCGAGAATTCATCCGATCTCATCCTGCCGACCCTTTGTTGACATGGGAGTGGTCGGATTGGAAGCAGCTCCACGGCATGTGTTCGAAATGCTTGAAGACGCTGAAGGAGATTCACCAAGACGCTCGACAAGCTTTCTGGAACCAGCTTCCGGAGACCTATGGGCTACCGTCATGGGACGTCTTGGAACAGATGAAGAAAAATGCTCTTGGGCCCAATTTGACTCATTAGCACAGGTATGTTGATACTCGCCCGAGTCCCATCGGTTAACCAGGTTCCTAGGGACGAACTCGAATGATTTATGTGTGTTTTATGTCTAACGCAACGTTGCATCCAGAAAAACAACGGTCGACCGTTGTGAGGAGCGGCGAACTGCGCCTCAATCTTTGACATTCGAGCTGTGATCTTCGCGATGTTCCCTCGGTTGGCGGACCTGGTCGAACAAGCCGTGGTTAGGACCATTCGTATTAATACCGTCCTAGCCAGTGTAGTTGGCAGGTGTACCAAATTGTACTTGTAATCTTTGTGTAAAAATACTTGTAGTTTCAGTGTACTAGACGGCGCCCACATGAATCATGGCCGAACTTCTACTAGTTCCTATATTACGCAGCCCCAAATATCGTCAGGACGTCAGCGCATCGAAGGGTTACGGGGACTGGATCAGCTATTTTCTTCTGCACTCACCTCAATCTTCGCAATCGAGAGCGAGGAATAGCTAGTATTCGATAATAAGGAGAATCTTTGGCTGGGTTTATCGATTATTTCCCTGGAAAACCTTCACTTCAACTTGTTTTGTATAGAGGTGAAAATGACGGCAAATACCGAATCTGTTCAAGAAGTTGACATCTCTTCTCGTCGTCCGACAGATTGGCAGAATATTCTGGCCTGAGGTGAATGAGCACGCCGAGATATAGCCTGTTCAACCCCACTACAGCATCAACCAGGATAAGACAAAGCGACAGATCGGGAATATGTACAAGTTTGGAGAAGTGTGAGTGTTGATAGTTTCACTGCAGTGATCTTGTGAATCTGCCGATGGGATTGAAGAAATTTGTAGAACTAGTCTGTGGGATAGGTCTGCAAGCACAAATTAACTATGGTGCCGTCACTGAATGCTCTCTTAATTACAGGCTGGCCTCGATGGAAGCAACAGAGATCCTGTGTAACGAAATGTATCAATCAAATATCCCCTTGTCAGCATTATGAACAGTTCACCTGAAGAATGGAGGATGAGTCCGGGACTGTCGAGATCAATTGTAGCAGGGAGCGGTGGTAACGGCTCCGAGTCGGAGTCAGAGGATTCCTCCAGGACCTCTTGCACTTCGTTGAAAGTGACAAAATCGAAGACAGGTATATCCTTGTCATAAACTGCTAGTGCGTCGGCAAGAATACCCTTCAAGTCGGCAGATACGTATACGATCGCGGTGTCAGTCTGCTCAAACAGCTGTGCCACATCCGCCGCCGCGTCGGATGGAGACACGCAGAACGGCACCAAGCCAGCACGCATGACTGCAGAGACCATCATACCTGCCACCGATTATGCGGTGCTAGGCCGTGGGGAACAAGAACTTACAGCAGGAGATATTGTCTGGAATGATATCAATGGCTTAAGACCAGACCAAAGCATACCAACCACGTTGACTGACCCGCATTAGCCAATATGGCGATGACGGTGTTTTGTCCGCCTTCGACCGGCGTGTGAGGCACCGTTTCGCGCAAGATACGACGACAGGTGGCGTACATCGAGCGAATGTAGCGCTCAAACGTGACGGAAGCCACCTCTCCCGTGCCGGTATTGTAGATATATGCGGTTTGATGCGGCCCTTGTGTTAGTTGGCGATCCACGAGATGAGGGAAAGTGAGAGACTCTTCGAGAGGCACTGGGCTGCTTGTGCTTTCCACATGCATCTGGGAGAGACAGCGAGTGAAGAAAAAATTACTGTGGGCCGGGGGGGAAGGAGGGGGCTTTTATAGAAAGCCAACAACGTGGACCAGCGAAGAGTATCGGTCACTAGTACTAAAGAAAGCGCACAAGCTGCGAGCCGAGAATCGGGATGCTACTTGAAATGAAGCTTCTGATAGCACTGGGAGGATACAAAGCATGCAAAGACCCGGATACCCAGTTATTGGGCTGCTCCGCAGACGGTCGGGGTTTCGCGGATGGCTCTGTTGGTCCTGTGGTCCCCTTGACGCATTTGCCAATTTAGCCAGCAGAATCTATCAATATGCGTACGACCGCACACAGGTGGTCTCTCATATGCAAACAGACATCGTCGCACCGATGGTCAGATCCCTCGTCGATGTAAAGCACTAAGGGTACGTTTGGCCCAAGACTCGACTCGGAAGTTGTGAAAGAGCGGCGGCGGGATGAGTGTGTTTCGGCCGTGTAGGGCGGTATTCCTGTCGTTCGACCCTTGAGGCAGCCCTAATCCGTGCGACGTCAAAGAAGGTGAGTGCTACTCTGAGTCAACTCTGAGTAAGTAGCGACGGAGATCCTCCAACGTACTTAGAGGCAAAAGTCCAGTTGCTGACAAATCAAAATTACCGAATATGGACATGCAACTGCCTTATCCGGCTCTCCTCACGGACTCAGGCTGCAGGATAAGCACAGAGGGCTACCACTCCATGTATTCGTGTAAAATACGTAGACGAAGGAATCGGATATAGCAGTTATTACATTGTCAGCCGCGCCAACCACACTACATATGCGGGGCAAATTGAGGAGAAGACAAAAAAGGAAGAAAAAAAAAACCAATCAAAAACCGAAGCAACGCGTCAAGTATATAGTTACTGTAAGCAGCAGGGCAACAAACAAAAAGTGTAAGTAAAAATACAACTATATCGTGTGAGGCGGAGGGAGACGGTGGGGGGTGTCGCAAACAAGCGCGGGTTACTGTGAATACCCAGGGGATACAAGGTAGGTGACACAGGGAGGGGTAGAGAAAAAAGAAAAGAGGACGGAGCGGGAACTAGATGTGCGTTGATATGTACATGCAGAGCGGGAGCAGAGGCAGACAAATCAGATGCGTAATAGTTAAGTGTGATGATGGACGAGACGAGAGGTTTATGCAAAGGAACTGATCGAAACAACCGAGACAACTGCAGTGTCTACTGAACGCAGCGCGGCAATGCAGATGAGAGGTAAACAGTATGGAGAGGAGATACCTAATGGTGTAGATCAGGAAGAGGGAAAAGTAACGGGGAAATCAGCGGGAGAACGAATAGATAAGTAAGCAAGCGCAGGGAAAGAGACGAGATTAATCGGATATGTGGATTGTGCAACGTCAACCACCACCGGACGACAAGCAAAACACGCAGAAAAAGATGGCTACACACCGTCATCCGTCAAGCTCCATCGCGTCCGCGACAGGACTGAGCGGCGTCGGCGGCTCCGCATCCTCCTCCTCTCCACCTTCGTCTCCCCATCCCTCGTCTCCCTCTTCTAGATCCAGACTGCGAGGCACGGCCAACGGACTCGACGGCCGTCTCATCGCCTTCCACCCCACACCTCCATCCAACCCCCTCACACACCTCTCCCTCCTCCTCAAGATCATCCTCGCAACCAACTGCTGCACACTCTCCAGCCCCGCCAAGCCCGCCTTCTCGCGCCTCAACCGCATCCCGCCCGTGCCTTTATCCTTTGCCGGAGGCTCCGGGAGAGGCGGGACGGGATGCAGGGATTGCTCATCGGTGCAATCGGGAGGACTAAGAGTGGAGGCGAAAGGGGAAGCAGTAGTAGTGCAAGTGTTAGCAGCGGATCCCGCCGCTGGCGGCAGGATCCCCAACACAAGCCCGACAAGCGCGTCCACCTCCCTCCCCAGCTCCTTTGCACGCTTTCGCCTCCTCCGCGGCTCGCCTGCGTCCCTAGGGACGCTCCTCCGCAATTCGTGGTCGAGCACGCCACTTGGCGCCGCTGTACCGGAACCAGCGACAACGGCGTTCCCAGAACTACTGCAACTCGAGTTGCTGTTGGGATTGCCGCTGCCGTTGGTCTGTGGGGAGTCAGAGCTGACGTCCATGGTGGACGGAGATTGGCTAGGCGCAGCGGCACACGCCGCCAGCGCTTCGCGCGCTCGTCCTCGCACAGCCAGCAGCGCGTCCAACTCCGCTTCCGGGAAGGATGGAGGAAGGCGCGCGGTCAGCTCCGCAGGAGTAAACGGGTCCAGAATCGACGGGGGTGGCGGTTTGAAGGGAAGCGAAATGGGGGGCAGGTCGAGGCCGAGAGAGTTAGCAGGAGGGTGGGTAAGCGTCGCGTCAGCGTCGCCGATAGGAGATGATGAGACTGGGGTTGGATCTGAGTCGCTGGGGGGCGGGGACATCAGGATATCTGAGTCCTCAGTGGTGGCTTCAGCCACAGCGGAAGAGGAAGATGAATCTAGGGGTGGGGTGAAGAAAGAAGGCCAGGAATCCGAGTGGCAATGATGAGACGACTGCGCGTCGTACTCGTCATCGAGATCGGGGAGCGAAGCGACAGACCGACGCGATGGCGAAGGCGCGAGGCCTAGTCCTGGACCCAGAGCCATATCCAAGTCGAGGTCGTCGAGTTCCGGCGACAGGCATGCAAATGAACGCAGAGGCGAAGGTATGTACGAGGACGGTCCGAAACCCAGATCGTCTTCGAAGTCTGACTCGGACATGGGCGACGGCGAATCAAAGTCGCGCGAAGAGGAAGGCGACGGCGGGGCGTAATCGAAAGGCGATATACTGTCCGCGTCCGAGTCGTGGCCACCCACAATACGGTGTGGGTGCGCCATAGTACCAGGAAAACCAAGAAGAACGCCCTCTGGTGCTCCTACTCCCGAGTTGTTGTCATGATCGTCCAGAATCATCTCGTCCTTGTGTTGGTACATAGGAATATCGAGAGGAAGCAAGGCAGGACGCCTGAACGTTCCTGCGTTGCCCAAGATATCGTCATCCGCATCAGAGTCGAAAGAATAGTCGTAAGCGCCCACAGGCTGTGACATGAGCACACAATCGTGCCTCGAGTCATCAACGGTGTACACATCCTCCTCCTCCTCTGGTTTGCGGGTGGGCAACCATTCCGGAGAGATGGGGGAGAGCAGCTGCGGGGTTCTCGGTCGCGGAGAAGATTGAGATTCATCGTGAAGCTCTTCAATCGGAAGCAAAAGAGACGGGACCTGACTGTCCTGGGCATCCGAAGGGGGCAGCGCGTGCGTTAGAGTGGGAATCGTGGGCGGGGGAGACAACGGAGAATGTGCCGGAGCCTTCATGAGCACCAAGGGGGAATCTAGGATTCCGCCGAACTGGTGCTGGTGATATCGTGCTGCAGAAGGCAGGGGAACGTTCTGTTTTGGCTGGGAAGTAGTTGGCGGGGGCGAAGGATATACACAAGGGTTTCCAGCGTCTTGATTTTCGTTAGGTTGGTCGGTGGTGGTACAGACAAATCCGTGAGAAGAGTGAGGACAAGAGGTGAAAGAAAAATGGGAATCGAGGTCAGTACAGGGCATCAGCAGCGCCCCTTCTTCCGGGGGCGAATCAGTGAGCATTATTCTTAATGAAAAGAAAACAATTAGAGTGGCAAAGGGAGTTTGTCGGGTAGGATACTGACATTGCCTAGATTCTGAGAATGGGTGAAAATTGATGAGAACAAAACGGGAAAAAAGAGCAGAGGACGCACAGAAGTATGGGGAGACTAGACTGGGGGATTTAAGCGTATGGAACTGGCCATTGACGCTGGGAGAGACAACGAGTAGCACTGCAGCACCGTCGATATCGATGCGGGAAGAAAGAAGCGAGCCCCGGCCTCAAACACATCCGCTGGCCGCATTGCAATAGTCATCACGTGTCACCTATCCGCATCTCCGTCCGTCCATCACCTCAAGGCAGCAACCTCGACGTTGGCGAGGACCACCCGGCCAGCGATAACCGTAGGCGATGAGCGTGGCAGCGGGGTTCTCAAATTCTTACAATTATCGCGACACATCCTCCACAATAAAAACCAGAAATGCTTCAAGTTTTTCTTCAAACATACTGTGACTCACAATTGACCCACAAACCTTCGTGGGCGAACCGACGCCAACGCCCTGACGTATCAGTCGCCCATACAGCACTTCCAACCCATCGTCCCGGTCGTCATTGTTCTTTGCTCCCGCGGACGAATTTGATCCTTATATGTTCAGCTTCTCTCGGAGAGCGGGCCCGAGATCACCACTCTAGCTTCATTCGCGTTGCGTCGAGTCTCTGGCCGAGTCGCCTGATACTATGGCGATTCATTTACAATATAATCCAGCGTGCTACGAAGGTCTCTTCAAATTCATACAAAACTTGGTTGCATTTTCTTTTCGGCGTCTAAAGTGACATCGATATCGAACATGATGAACATCGGGACGAGCAGGCGGAAACCATTTTTGCACAAAGCAAGATTGAATACTAGCGCTGGCGGGATGTATTCAGAACCAAACTTTTCAACAGGAACGTGGCACACAATCAAGCTTTGTTCAACATATTCCAAGTATGCGTCGGCTTCGGACAATCGTAAATTGCCGCCGACCCATCACTGGATCCTGGCTCCATATTCGTTATACTTGGGTGGGCTATACTTATCCTCAAATCTGGCAGTAGGTTCAGTGATTGATCGAAAAATGAATGAACTTCCTTTCAGTTCAAAAACCAACAGTATCATTCAGGTGGCGTTACAGATTCGGACCCACGTATTCAATGCCCCGACGCAAAAATCCCGACCGCGTTCCTACAATCATGGCGACAGACCTACATGGAAGAATACTGTCTCCCCGACCCCCGAAGCGTCTATATTGACCTTGATGTCAATGCGTGGCGGCGGGCCCGGGTTCGCGGTTGCTGAGAGTCCGTATTTCCAGAGTCTGATGCATTCAATGGGTCTCGGGTAACTGTCGCTCGGGATGGACCTTGGACGTCAGCACTTCGTCCGGGCAACTATCTTGGTTGTTTTCGGGATCGCGATACGCTTACGCCGGGTAATTTACAGCGGCTGGAGAGTTGGTGCGGTTCCGAGTATGATACAGCTGGTCCGGAAAGCAAGGGGCAGGGCTCGGAGAAAGAATCTGGTAGGTGATTTGTGGGGCAGGGACGACGAATTCGCGCATGGTTCAATCGACAAGGACCAGCTTGATTACGTCGCTCCTCAAAACTCTCTTGTTGAAATCCCCAACACGAATATGTGGCGCTTTCAAACTGGTCAGATAAGTACCTCGAACTTCTGCCATCACCCGCCTTTACGCAGTACACGCCTATTAGGAATACCTATTCTGGATGCGAAGACTATACAGTGACAAGATTGACCGTATTTACAGCGCAAAAAACTAATTACAGGTTACAATCTGCACCTGCCTGTGATTCAGCTCAGTGAACGATAGTGTTTCGTTGACCTCAACTTGACCTCAACAGAGAAGGAAACAAATTTTCAGGTACTAGTAACTACACATACTCCGACTCGGTTCCTGGCTTCGTAATAACGCAAAAATCACGAGCATAAAAATTACAGGCCATCAATATGCATCAATGTCCACGAATCCGCGAACGGGGTCCCCGGGGAGTTGAACCCAGATTTCGTAAAGTGGTTGTGGGGAGGTCATGGCGGGAATCGAGACCCGCCCCCACTTCCATAAAGTACGGGGAGCTGAAAATACAGTGCAAAATAATCCAACTGTTTCTCCCGCCTCGACGTTGCCCCCGCGGCAGCGGACAAGGCCCCGCGCAGCGGTCTGGGGTCTCCCCAGCCGTCCGGGCCGGCGCCCGCACCACTTCCGATATTTGAACAGCAGTACTGCTGTATCCAACTCATTTTTAGGCTACTACCCTCACGCCCAAAATTCAGGTGGACCTGTATTGAATACGGTTCCTTGACACTGGATCAACACTGTATCCAAAAGAAAAGAAAAGGACTGTTGTAGGCTCTTGGGAGAAACTAAGTGGACATTTCCTCCACGTATTTGCTAAACTCAGTTTTCCAACTTCAACAAGTTGAACACTCAGGCTAAACACTTGCTAGAATCTCCTAACTGCTCAAACTGCTTCATTAGTCAATCGGAAGATAGGATTGTGCTCAGTAGATCTATGCCTAGCCGGCTTGCTGGTCTATATGGATAGCTCTGAATTTACTTCTTTTTTCGAGGTTTTCAACCACGGATTTGTAAGCAGCTTCCGATCAATTCTGTTAGACCCGGGAGATGCCGGCGGCCGGAGTTTCGGTCCCATGTGCCGGCATAGGAGTTGATTCTCGCGCGCTTGCACCTACGAACCCTAGGCACGCCTCGGAAACTGAGGACTAGCACAACATGCTGATACCCTACGACTTAACCGAACGCGTTCTCAACCTCCCACCATGGCCCCGCTCAAACTGTGGCCGCTGCTGCCGGCAACGTTGACGCTTTTGTGCCTCAATTCTCGCCATGTCGTCGCCTTGGAGGAGCAAGATACCCAGATTGTCTTCAGCGGGGACGGGCCTACACTTGCGGATGAGCTGTCGGATCTTCTCCAGAGCAGCATATGGCTGGAGCAGAACAAGACCGACGCGTCAGAGGTGGCTCGACATTGTGTGAGTGACCAGGAATTTGGGATCGCCCATCGCTGAATCTGGATAAACTTTCGCTGCAAAGTGTCATGTACTAAACGGCACCCTACCTGGCCAAGTATTCTTCCCCGACTCCGCCGAATATCAAGCCCAGCAGGCGTCGTATTACTCTCTCGAGCAATCAGACCTCGAGCCAACATGCAGAGTGTCACCGCACTCTGCCATCGACGTCTCTGCTATCGTCAGCCTCGCCACGCAGTACGACTGCACATTCGCAGTTCGTTCGGGCGGCCATATGATCTCGCAGGGATTCAGCAACGTCGATGCAGCCGGGTTCACAATTGACCTTCAGAAAATGAACAGCGTGTCGCTTCTCGATGGAGGCAGTGTTGTGTCCTTTGGATCTGGTTGTAGATGGCATGAAGTTTACAGTGCGCTTACGCCTCGCAATCTTACTACGGTCGGTGGCCGGGCTTCCGATGTTGGTGTTTCGGGTTTTCTGCTGGGCGGTATGAATTCCTTGTTCGCAACACATTTTTCTTGTTCTTGATGGTGGCACCATCATATCTAGGTGGAATCTCCGCTCTATCTCTCGCGCACGGTTTTGGAAGCTCGAATATCGTGAACTATCAAGTTGTACTTGCTGACGGGACCATATACGACGTTAATGCGCAAACTCTGCCTGATCTGTACTGGGCCCTCAAGTACGGCAGTACTAACTTTGGAATCGTTACGCGTTTCGACATGACAACGTATCCACTGTCAGATGTCTGGGCAGGGACCCTGCTTTTCGACATTTCTAGAGGCCCCGCAATACTACAAGCCCATGTTGAATTCACCGCCAAATTATCTGAAGACCCTATGGGATTGAATGTGGTCGGACTAGCTTGGGAGCCGACGCAAAAAACCTACATTGTATGGTCGCCGAATATCTACCTCGCACCTACCCCGTTTCCACCGTTGTACTCTGATATCGAGCCCTTGGTGCCCCACGCCTTCCTCGATACGATGCGAGTCACTGACCTGGCATCCATCACCGACGAATTTCAGGCCATGGCTCCAGGTGAGTCATCATGGACTTCAGTTCTTGCCCGGATATCTTACCCATATCTCAGGATCCGGAAGGGTCCAGTGGTTCACGTTGACTTTGAAAGCGGATGCGACCCTGCTGTGGGATATTCACCTCAAAGGTGTCGAAATTTTCCAACCATATCTGAATCGATCTGGCTTTACGTGGGCGGCTGTGTTTCAACCATTGAATCGCGGTTTTGCGGCGGCGAGTGAGAGAAACGGAGGGAATCCATCAGGTATCTCCTCTGAGGACGGAGACTTGGTAGGTATGTGCAACTCAATTCGACGTCGCACGGAACAGTTTTACAAACGTATCTATGCTTAGTGGCCCTCGGCATGGCCCTTTGGTCTGACAGGGAGGATGATGAAGTGCTCAAGGCGAAAACGCACGAGCTGTGGAGATGGGCAGAGAATACTGCTCGCGAGCGTGGTCTCCTCCATCCTTTCATCTACATGAACTACGCGTCCAAGCTTCAGGACGTCATGGGCAGTATTGGGCCGGAAAATCTTGGACGAATGCGGGGAATCAAAGAACGGTATGATCCGTCGAACCGATTCGGTCTGTACTGGAAAGGTGGCTACAAGTTGGAAGGCGGAGGACAGGTGTAGTTGGATTTCATTACATCCTTGCGGGTGAATGGCTAAATTGCTCTGGGAGTATCTATGGGCTCTGCAGAAACGTTCTTTTTTACCGTAACTACCCTTTTTCAAATTGAGTTTATTGATGGGAAGATCAGCAGGCACGCCCATGAACAGTCGCCATCACAGCCCCAACCTAGAACTGACGAGATTGTTCATTCAAAAGTGGACTCCCTGAGAACCTCCTTGTGATCCATTATCACGATACCCAATCCTAGTTGGTGCTTCGCTGTGCTTCGAATATTAGACCAAGATTCTGCCATCTTTGGGTGACTTCGAAAGCGCTAGTCCGGCAAAAAGCCAAGATTGTCGCAGGGCAACGGGAGGCTTAGGAATCCGTTAAACCCCAGTTGGCGTGAAGAGTGGCAGTGATCCTGTCAGCGGACTTCAACGGACCCTTTATTTAACCCGTCCTCGTCCGCAAGCGCCGGACTCCACCTCCATCGGCAACGAATGGAGATGAGATGGTAACGTATCCGCGATTACTTCGTTTAAAAGGGCTCGACTTCAGCTTCCGCGTCTTTTGCGCCAACCACCGTCCTTCGTTCACCATGCTGACCGTGCGCGATGAAGGTCCTGGGCTCGACGGCCAGGATATATACGCCCTGAAGATAATGTTTCTTCAGTTGGCGTCGGCAGCGATCACTTACGGTGCGTGTGCTGGAAGCAAGTGAGGTGTAACCACTTATCGACCTTGGGGCTTCAGGGATTTTCCTGTGTGTCGCGATAATGTCGAGTTATACCCTCATGTTCGTTTTCAGTTTTTTTGTCTTGCCATGTATGGTGGACGAAAACTTACCTCCCATTCAGACGGAAGGGTCTTCGAGGTGCACTGGCGCGTCAAGCCCTGCTCGGCATTACTCTCACCATGCTCCTTGCTGGCACTGCCCATCTTGGGATGTACATGGCCTATCAAATTCTTCAATTTCCTACTCTGGCGGCCGAATACGTCGACCCTGTCATGACTTTGAAACGCCTTGACATCGGTCAAACTTGGCTGCGTAGGATAACTGTGCGTGCACCCATTCAAATGCTTTACTTGGATTTCAAATTCGCCTCAGTATTTCCTCAGTGATGTTATCGTCGTGTGGAGAGCCTGGGTTATCTGGCACGATAATTTAATCGTACATGCAGTACTTGCTGTATGCCTCATCGGGACGGGAGGTATTGATTCTGGCATCCACATCTGTCGCAGCAATTAATCGTTCACCACTTGCAGCCACTTCGCTCACTTTGGCTGTATTCAACACCAAAACAGAATTCCAGGGTACGCACTACGACCGCGATACAAAAAACTTCCTTGGAACGTTCGGCCTTCTCGTAACCAACTTCGGGGCCACAGCCCTGATCAGCTACAAGTTGTGGTGCGTCTGGTCGCCTTATCTTCGCCACACGTTGATGAACTGTCCAGGTATTATCGCCGCAACGTGAAAAAATATCTCAACCACCCTCGTAATGCCAGTACGAAGATTGAGAACGTTCTGATCTTACTTATGGAGACCGGAGGACTGTACTGCGCGTTTTGGGTACGCGTTTCCAGCGGCGTTGCTTTCGTATATTACTGACAACTATCAGATATTGCTCATGATCGGGGACTACGGCTATTATGGCCCCGACTTCGAGCTCGAATGGTTCCAACCGAATATATCCGTGAGTCACTCACTCCATCCCCACCGTCCTGGGTATCTATATTCTGAACCTGTTCGGCAGGGCATATATCCGACGATAATTATTTTCATGGTGTCACGCAAAATGATGCTGAGTGAAGAAATGCTCAGTACACCCTCCCTTCCCACCACTTCTCATACACATATGACCGATCGGACTATCTGGTTCGCTACTCCTTCGGCCACAGGCCGGTCAGAGGGGGCGCTCCAGACGTCCGAGGATTCTGTGGGTATGGACTCATTCTCACCGAAGTAGTGTTTATTGGGTGTACGGAGAAATAATTGTAGTAACCTCACTGTATTTTACGAGACATGTATACTTTAAATTCAACTTGTTGTAACAGAAATACTCTAATGCTGAGCTTCGTAAGGAGCTCGACAAGCGAACTCGATCCATCTGACATACTATACATTGAAATATCTGATGTGCAAACTACGAAGGCGTCACATCGACCAGGAGCTGGAAGGTGTCCCCGAGCGCGTTCTTGCGCAAAGTATCCAATACCGTCCAGGATGGAAGTCCATACATGTTGGGTAATTCGTTGGTAAGCCTCTGTGCCGTTTCGTGATGCGCCTGCACCATCGAGATTTGGCATAAATGGCAGACACCGTTTAAAGATGCCCAGTCATCCTTCCTCCATATTTTCAAAGGATCATATGAAGACCTCAGACGGTCCTGGCGTTTGGCCTCGAATGCTTGCAACCTGCGCCTCTGGCACCGCACTGGCTGAGTACAGCCTACAATGTCAGCCGAAAAGAACAAGAAGCGAAGCATGTCGTCGACTGTGCTCGCATACTGCATTTGGCTCCCTGTAAGAAACGCTTGTTGATCTGCTTCGCTCAGTTGTGAGGTAACGCCATTGTAAGTTACGCTTTGAAATATCTGGGGACCAAGCTTGGGGTAGGATGTCGCGAGGGTGTAAAATGCTCCTGGCAAGATCCAGGGAGCGTCTACCTCCCGAGCGAGCTGAATGACCAAGATCTTGCACACCGGGTCGGGCGAACGATCGAATGTCCGCTTCGAGGGTTTGACCATACGGCCGCACGCGGGATTGAACCAAGGGAAGGCAGCAGAAAGATGAAGGAGGGCACGGTCTCGCAAGTACTGTACTCCGTACTTGTGAGAGAGGCGAAGAACGCCCGAGACTGTGGTGTAATCCGTACGTGACGGAAATGGAGGAAAGAATCTGGAAGCTGGATGAAGTCACAGCCGCGCCGGCTTGGTAAATCATACCCAGAATCGAATATCGCCCTCAGAAATACCGCCACTTCTACGGCAAAGTCTGAAAGTTGGACGAGAGGGCACCCCTCAACTAGCTCTGAGTCCGGAGGCTGCGGAAAGAGCAACATGTCCTGAAATCGTGTCGTCAATGTCTTGCAGAGCTGCAGAGCAGACACCCAGTTGCGCAGTGACTGAGACAAGGGACTTTACCTCGAATACAAACGATCGCGCAGCCAAAACGCCTCGATAGACACGAAACTGCGTATTTTCAGCTTGAATTATAATGTTACCATCGTCAAACCACAAATCCAGCGGTCTAAGGACGGGCGATTCCGACGAATTAACAGCTTGCATGACGGTGGGCGACAAGGGAGAATCCATCAAACGCGTACACAAACCACAACAACGCGGACGCGTAAATGGAAATAGAGTTTGCGAAAATTGAGAGAAACTGCTATGTACTATTTTACTATCTAGCGGTACATAAGATGCGGAGAAAAAGAAGAAAACATGGAAAATAAATATTGCAACGCCGATGCCTATTCTAAAAATGATATGCCAGCAAAAGAAAATACCTGGAGGTCTCACAGAGCCTGTATCATTGCTTCCACCCATAAGTCGCGTTTCTTCTTCGTTCAACGGAATTCAGAGCCACAGGAGCTAACCGCAAAAATTGCTGCCAATGATATGGCGTCTCGTCTTTCCTCATTTTCCTCTCATCTATTCCACTCAGTACTCGTAAAGTAGTGGTCATGGAAGCAACGAGAACGAAAACGGAAAAGAGAACGTTGGTTATTGAGTACGACAGTATCTAAAGTAAAGGTGGGTTCAAAGGAATGTTAGCGTGCCTAAGTTAGTTATAAAGTAGTTACGACTGCACCGGCGTCGTGTCATTGACGCGCACAACACGGTTTTGTAGCTCCTCGTCTATGGAACCTAGACGTTGAATGTACGCCGTCAATACCTCATCTAGCGTATCCAGCACGACAATGTCGCTCTGCGCGGGCATGATGTTGTCTCCACCGCCCGCCACGTAGTCAGCCGTTACCATACGGTACGTCGCATCGAAATCCACTGTGGGCATCTCGTCGCCTTGCCCGATCTCGAGGTTGATGAGCGTTTTGGTGGTGGGATTGTACGTTACCCGCACGCCTTTGGAGATTTGGGGCCAGGTCACGACGGGCTGGCCGTTGAAGACGGAAACGCCCGAGACAGCGCCGGCGAAGATGTCCCACAGCTGACGCCCGGTGAGGGATACGTCTGCTACGGCGTTGCCAAAGGGGAAGGCGGTGATGACGTCCCCACGAGTGATGTTCCCGATAGGAATGTCGACGCGGATTCCCCCGCCGTTGAGGAGGCAGCCTGCCGGCGCCGACTGCGCTGCGCGGTAGTCGAGCATGGCGTCGCAGATGAGGTCGCCGAAGTTGCACTCGCCGGTCTTGCACCCGTTGTGATTCAACAGCACAGTCGTGTCGCCGATAACCTCGTTGCCGAACTCGTCAAAGGGTACGCGCCACTCCTTGATCTGGGCCTGGAGGTCGGCGTCCTGGGCGGTCTGGTTGTCAAGGTGGATGGGTCCGCCCGAAACACCGATGACTTTGCCGTTGGGTCCGAATTGGACGTCGAGGAGCCCAAGGTATTCACCGTAGCGGTAGCTGCAGAGGTCAGAAAGACGAAGGGAGGGGGGTCAAGGAGAAGGCTCACGCAGTAATCACGAATACCTCTTCACCGTCGAGGTTGGTCTCTATAGTCGGATACGGTCCCGCAGCGCCTGCCATATCGCCGAGCAGAGTGTGAGAGTGGCCTCCGATAATGAGATGGATCCCGGTGGTGTTCTGCGCCATGGCAATATCCACCTCGTAGCCAACGTGTGTCAGGGCGACGATACGCTCGACATGCTCGTGAGCACGGACATAATCAGCCCAATACTGCACTGTCTTGATTGGGTCGGCGAAGGAAGTGGAATCGTCGGAGTTGGAGATTAACGGGATGGTGTCCGTGGTGACGGCGATGACCGCGAGGTTGTACTGGGGGAAGAGGTGATACGGCTTCACCGTGGAGTTGATGCTCTTGTCTTGACTGTCAACATTTGCGCAGATGATGGGCATGGTAAGGTTATCCAACTGGTGATAACATTGTGAGCTATCCCAATGCTACCAAAAACGCAAAAGAACATACGAATTCACCGAGATACTTGTCGCCCTGGTCAAACTCATGATTCCCAAGCGTGAAAGCGTCGATACTGAGTTGATTCAAGGTATCCGCAATCTTCTCGCCGCCGTAGTAGCTGTAGAACAGGGTGCCTTGAAACTCATCGCCTGCGTTCAGGAACAACGAGTTTTGAGCCTTTTTGCGGCCAGCGTCCACTACGGACTTTATCCGAGCGTAGCCACCGTAGCAGCCATTCTGGGGCTTCGTGCAGTCCGTTCCGGAGGTGGTAATCTCGTCCAGGTGGGCGTGTATATCATTGACATGATATATGGCTAGTATTAAGTCAGAACTTAAGCATCTAAACGCGAAGAGTAAAGGCACGCACAGATATTAAAGTAATCTGGACATGCTGGAGGGTGTATAGCGCGCTCCCGAGATGCCAAGTAGATCTCAGCGGACACGGTGGTCGCAAGAGCGAGCGAGAACGCAAAAGCAGCCCGGGGTATCATGGGAGATAGAAACAGAAGAGAAAAACAAGGAGAAAAAGGTGATTTCGAGGGTAAAGACCATTTTATAGGTGCTCGTCAGTGTATCTTGATGGTTAGATGCATACGCCCGTCATCCACACGTTCGCGCCGAGATCGTGGATGGACTGAGCTCGACGGCAGGCACGATGCCAAGCACTGGCAGCAGTTGGCAAGCTGACAAGTGGCGTAGCGCAACTCCCACGTCCCAAGTGTTTTACTATCCCCTTCTCGGACTTCGAATTTCTCTCTGCCACTGAGCGCTCTACCACTCTGTTGGATGCTTGCTGGACATCGCTTGAAAGTCTTGGGGTGCCTGACGCCTGGTAGAAACCCATAAAAATCCTGAGGCTTTCGCTATCAAAATCCGCGAAGGAGGGGATTTGCTGGGATTTGAAATTTCTCTCCAGCAGGTCTCTTGCTCTGAGTCAACAGGAATAAAGATGAAGCTACTACGATACCGTTTTCAGGACGCTAGCCATGCGTTCAAGCATCGATGCTCATGGACTGCGTCAAGCTCGTTTGAAACAACTCTAGTCTTTGGCTCCGGTCTCGAAGAATCTGAAGATCTCAGTTAGTGTCGATTCAGCGCCTATGGCTACATACTCGAGCCCATCGATACTGCCAGAGAAGATACGACGCCTCCTGCAAGCAGAGGGGAACGGCCTTGTCAAGAGAGAAGATAATTTAATCTCTTATATTCACTAGTGCCTGAGGTTCAGGCTTCAAGACCGGAAGCTTGAAAGACTTTCTAGCTCGTGCCGCTGTCGCTCTGTCGCGTTAATCTGAAATCACTCACATATGGTACCTGGCTAGAATTCCAAGAGCGCCCAACGTTCAACACTGGCAGTCATGATAGACGTGCAATGTTGTGCCCATGCTGGCTGTCACCGCTCCAAGCAGGCTCCAAATCACTCAAGGCTGACCTATTCTAATGAACTACCTGCGCCAGCCAAAAGCAGTTCCGAGCTTCAATATCTGCGTACTAGATTTCTTTTTGGGTGAACGAACGTTGCTCGGGCTTAAATAGCTGCATGTTCTGCTGCTTCCCTGCTCATGCAGCGCAATGCACCATCCTCATGGCTATCTCAGGCTTTTACCGTGACCCAGACTCAATGCCCTGACGAAGAAAACGCTCTGCAGAACGTTCTATTCTTCGCTCTCAATTTTTGCAATGACGCATATGTACTTGCCTGCATTTTTCTCAAATTCTAATTCGATCCTCGAAGAACGCGTTGGGCACACGTCCCCAACGCGGACAACTCTCGATATTCCTTCAAACTCGTATATATTCTGGAGGTTGGCGCCTGCGTTGCTCCACCATGTTCAATGATTCACACTACGCATAGTCTCAAGACCGTCAACCCTGGCCTTCACCTTGAAAAAGTAGCCTTGATTCTACTTCAGCTAAACGCTCAACGGTTGTTTTTCTTTCGTTTGCGGAACAACTCACTAGATACCGAGTTCGCCTAATCAAATCTCATCCATTCATATCAATTTTCGACAAGAGTCTCGTACTACTTACACTAACACCTTGAAGTTGTACAAAAATTAGTACACATACAACATCTCGTCAATACATTACCATACAGCTACATTCGAACAAAACTCAATTTTCTACTTGCGCTCCATCACAAACGAGTCATGCGAAGTCGCCCGCGTCCGATCCGTCTCCGTCTCCACTGTCTGGCCAGTCTCAACGGGCGTAGCGAACCAAATAGTGCGTGTACGTGTGTTCGATGAAGAAGAGGAGCTCTGAAGAGAGCCGTTACTGAGGACTTCGTTGCTTAACATCATTTGTCGTGAAACCATGAAGATGATAATTGTTGGATATATTCCCTGAAACATTCATTAGCGTCGGCGGGTTCGAAGTGAAGAAAATCAAGTCGGCTCGAGAAGACACTCACTGAAATGTTCGGCTGGAACCACTCGAACTCGAAGTCGGGACCGTAATAACCGTAGTCGCCGACCATGAGCAATATCTGCTTGATGTTCAGTAGTTGTTAGGGGATATACCCAAGAGTTATTACCCAAAACGCGCAATATAGGCCTCCCGTTTCCATCAGCAGAATCAACACGTTCTCCACCTTCGTATTGGAATTACGCGGGTGGTCAAGATATTTCTTGACATTGCGGCGGTAGTACCTACGCGTCAAGGTAAACCCGAAGATCGCAAGATAAAATGGATTGCGCATACCACAACTTGTAGCTGATGAGGGCAGTAGCAAAGAAGTTGGTCACGAGGAGACCAAATGTTCCAAGGAAATTCTGCGTGTCGCGGGAATAATGGACGTGGTGGAATTCCGAGTTGATGTTGAACACGACTAAGGTGAGAGACGTGGCTGGTAGGACGGTGAGCCAAAGGCGCACACGAGAGCAACGAGTCAGAAATCGAACCTCCTGTTGCGACGATACATGTCGCCAATGCCGCATGCACGATTCGATTTTCTTGCCAAATGACCCAAGCTCTCCACACGACGATTATGTCGCTAAGAAAGTACTACAAACCCGTTAGCTAATTTGATGAGCACTAAAACAAGAGGAATCGTACCGTCAATCGACGCAACAGCGTCTGTGATATATCAAGCCGCCGCATAGTTTCGATCGGGTCAACGAATTCTGCGGCGAGGGTTGGGAATTGAATTATGACGAATCCCATGTAGAGTGCAAGATGGGCTGTTGCAGCTAGCAACATCGTCAAAATGATAGAGAGGAGAGCCTGTCGCGATCTCTGTCCTCGCAAACCCTTCCGACTAGAAGAGTCAACCCGGTCAATCACAGTAATACGCGTGTAAAAGATCGGGACTCGACGCACATGAGAGTATAGCTGGACATGGCCCCAATGCAGAGGAACAAGCCTTTGACGCGCACGCAAAACTCAGCTGATTCCAGGAACTCCGCTTGGAGCGACACATACCATAAGAGATCGCCGCCGCCGCCAATTTGAGGAAAATTATCTTGAGAGCGTAGATAGTTTCACCGTCAAGCCCAGGACCAGCATCGCGCACTCTCAGCATAGCGCAGGGAAAGACGGAGGAGTGGCCGCGTGGCCTCCGGAGCTCGCCTGGCTTTTAACGCATAAAAATTTTCAGCATCTCCATCCGATAATGCTACATAGCAGTTTAGCGACGATTCGGTGCTGATCGGTCAGCCTCGATGCAACTTTATAGCGCAGAGTCGGCGCAAAATACAGTTCTCCGAGGTGGGGTGTTTTCGGGTCCCCGCGCAATTGCTGTGGGTGGGAGATAGTGGAAGCGTTCGTCGAGATTTCTGGATGCCGATGCCGGGATATTTGGGTAATTAATCAGGATTCAGGATGCTGGAGCGTACTAGTTCTAACCAGCAGACTGTATCCCTACCCACTGATCGGACGAATGGCTGGTCGACATTGTTAGTAAGTACTGTAACATTGAGAGAGGATCCGCCAAGGATTTGCAGCGGATGAATCTATTGGGAAACCCGGTTTCTCGAGAAACCCTCCCATATAAGGAAATTTCTGAGAAACCCGCGGACAATCCTAATAAGAAACCCCACTTTGCTGCACCGGCAAACTGAGGCTGATGGGGGGACATTTTGTAGATAGAGAGGTTCAATAAAAGCTCAGACACATACTGGAATAAATTTAAGTGCATCCAAGCGTTCAGGAGGGTCTTGCGAGCGTTAATCGGCGTTGCCGTACATTGCCGCGCATTTGATGTTGATCCGATTACCCTCGGTAAGAGCGCAACGACAGTGGTGTATGATGAGGTTCAAACTACAGCTGCGCGTTGAGAGTGGGTCTTTGACCTGCCTTAATCAGAGTTCTTCGAGATTATTCTTTGTTAAATTCACCTAGGCCGCTCTCAAGGGCAATTTCGGCATTACGGCCGGCGCAGACAGTAGTTCAATTGAATATCTGGATATCGTACTTTCAGACGTATAAAGATATCCAGGAACTGAACAAAAAAGTAGTTCCCAACTGCTTTCTTGTATCTCCAACCACTGTGGGCTTGTTTTGGGCCGAGACAATCCATGCCGGGAACTCGGCCGTTTGGCTGGCATCAGTTCCGGGGGCGGGGTTCCTCGAGAAACCCGGCTTCTGAATAACTTTCGAAATTACGGCAGGGGTTTCTCGAGAAACCGGGTTCCCCAGTAGATTAATCCATTTGCAGCATCATTTCGATTTTCAAGTCAATTTCAAGTGATGCTTTGTAGCGTGACGCCTCGTGACGCTGCTTGACGGCCTCCGGAGTCCGGCACGGGACATCCGCGTCTTGCCGAGTCCTTGTTCTTGCCTTGGTCTTTCCTTTTTTGCTCGTCGCGTCGAATTCTCAGCGCATACCTTCGGGAGCCTCACAAGTGCGTACAGTATCCGAGTCATTCTTCTGTTTAGATTTCTCTTATTCTTCTTTGAGTTCTAAAATTTGCCTAGATTTCTGCCAGTGAGCGACGAACCTCAAATCACTCGGAGCGCGAAGAGATCATTCCACTCGCTACATCGACCCAGGTGAGCTCAGATGAGGTGTAATACAGGTGTAGCCTTCTGACTTGATCTGTTCAACTTCATCCGAAGCAACTACCACCGTGTTCCTCACCGAGCCGCCCCATCTCGCCATGCTTTCCACGCGTGCAGAGGATCGCGTCCGTCTCAGGGAGCTCGAAATTCAAATACGGGATCTTGAAGGCGTACTTACTGCCTTGCGACTCGAGGAGTCAGCGACCAGGGAGAGACTCGATGCCTATAAGTACCCCGTCTTGACTTTACCCAATGAACTCGTGGCAGAAATCTTTCTACATTTCCTCCCAAGATATCCTGTTTGCCCGCCACTGACCGGTCCAAATTCACCCATCCTTCTGACGCACATCTGTCGTTTGTGGAGAGAAATCGCCCTTGCTACTCCTCAGCTCTGGCGAGCGGTTTCGCTTTCTGGACGGTGGTCCCCTTTCGATGCAAACAAGATATGGGTCAGCAGGGCCGGCTGCTGTCCACTGGCCATCCGTATGAATGGAAGGGATGCCCATGCTCTCAATGGGACAGAACTCATAGCCGCAGTTCTTCCTTACCGCACCCGTTGCCAATATCTCGAACTCCGGCTCTGCCATAACACGGACACTCTTCTCACCATGGAAGGCGAATTTCCCCTCCTCCGTCATTTCGATCTTGAAATCGACAGTTTTCCCGCTCGAGACATCCAATTTCAAAATTTGGATGTTCCAATGCTTCGCTCCGTAGTACTTGATGGTTGGGCTGCTCAATGGATTATTCTACCATGGACCCAATTGACCATACTGTGCTTGCACGGCACAACGCTCGAGGACTACGAACGCATCTTACGACAAGCCTCCAATCTATTAGAATGCTACCTTAGCATCGTCGATGTCGATGATATTGATGAGGACAGCATCATAGATCCCCCAATTACACTAGCGCACTTACAATCATTGAAGGTGGACGTCGAATCCTCAATGCCCAGATTCCTCGACTCCTTCATCCTTCCCGCACTTTGCAGTCTCGAAGTGGATGAATCTCTCCTCGGGGATGACATGATTTCTTCGCTCACAAGCTTCATCGCTAGATCTGGGTGCAAGCTGAAGAACCTGTGTATTACATACGGCGTTTTGGATTCCGACTCTTATTCCTTGGCCTTTCCCTCCATCCAGGAAGTGAACGTCTTGTTTAACCCTGGACCCGATCGATGGCCCATTCATTTACTATCGTATAGCTGATGAATGTGATCAAAAACGTCTTCTATGGGTTAAAAAGATTGGAGAAGGTAGAAATGGTGTTGTCTTCGCTTCCTCTCCCGATTTTTAACTCATAGCTCCGTCGAGGATATTGTTACACAGTAATGTCTGAAACTGGACGTCTGGTAGATGAAGTCTTAAGAAATAACATACCTTGTACACGGTTCAACTGTGACAATTTGCTTTCAGAAGTCACCGCTGGTCACCTTCCTCTAGCCAAGGAATCGCGCGATACATTTCAATTTTCCCATAGTACTACAGCCTCCTCTAGTGCCAGTGGCGACACTCAGATCAGACTCCGTGACGGTACCGCGACGTCGGCTTGTACGAGCCAAGTGGAAGATCAAGGGCGCTCAAAGTAATCCAAAGAGATAAGTATTTATTCCGAATTTTGAATACGAACATGCACATAGAACCCTCGTATGTATGACCGAGTAGGACATGTAAGTATGGGACAAGAACACTGGGATAAGAAACATCTTGCGATTCCAAGGACATCAGCAGGAGACGAGGAAATGACACACTTTACGCACCTCCAACGTCAAAGTCAGTCGAATGGATTGGCACCGATAGCGGCGGTCCTCATCTGCTTCAGCTCCTCCCAGGATGAACAGTCGTACATATTCGGAAGGTCGCTGAAAAATTCTTTGCGCGCGTTCTCTAATGCATCCTTCAATCCGATGAGACACGTGTCACAGAGATCATCCTCTACAGATTTCCAGTCATAGCTGTCCCAGATATGGAGCGAGAGAGAAGGATAGTCGCGGAAATTATCCAAAACCATCTCGAGTGCGTCAAGTCTGCCCTGGTCACACTGCTGAAGGGTCTGACACCCCGCAATTTTGTTCCTCAGACATTTCAGGATATCCGCGGAAGCTGTGATCTGCTGCTGGTGTCCGTCCAGAAACGTAAACTGGATTTCTTGAAATGAGGACTGGGTTTCGCGTAGTACCGACGTCCCATTGGTGCCAACAAAAACAGATAGATCGTAGAACGCCCATGGTAATATCCAGGAAGCTTCAACTTCGCGGGCAAGCAGTATAGCCCGAATCCTGAATGTCGGTTCATCGGGTCTCGGCCACGAGCCTGCTAGATAGCTCCAGGCCGCCCCTGTTCTATCGTAATAATTGCGATCCGCTTGTTGTAAGTCCATAGGAAAAGCAGATGAGAGGTGAACGAGACTGCGTTTGTGGAGGTAGTCGACTTGATATTTGTTACTGAGACGGAGGCATCCAAATAGATCGTCGAAGTTTGTACGTGCTGGAAATGGCATGAAGAATCTACGGATTGTTAGTTTGAACTTACCAAAACAGCAGACCCAAAAGAATATCATTGCATATGCCACTCACTCTGGCAGAAAGATCGCTTTCAGAAATGGAGTAACTTCGTTTTCTGGGTCGGGAAGACGGACCAAAGGGCATCCCTCGACAAGCTCGGCATCGGGAGGCTGAGGAAACGCGAGCATGTCTTCAAAAACAGTAGATCGCGAGGACAAAAAGCCCCGGTATACCCGGTAGAGACTGTCCTGAGCTTGTATTACTAGATTTCCATCCTCAAACCACAAGTCTTCGAGACGGTGAGGTTCACGGCTTGTTTCTGCGTCGACGTCCATTGAGTATCGAGGTTGATGTGAGGTTGGTTTGAGAATGTGGGAATGTGTCACGCATAACGGTTTCCCGTGACTTGCCACGTGACAAAGTCACACCTTTCTCACACTTTCTCTCTCTCTTTTTTTGCGAACACGCACTCTTATGACTCAATGCATTGCAAGAGACGAAGCTTCAAAACTTCTCTTGCTTTCCCATACTCTCTGTCCCTACCTTCTCAATTTGACTCCTCTTGGGTCATTGCGTTTGCGTTCAAGTTGACAGTTTGGTCGTCTCTTTGACCGAGGGATGGCAGCGGCGTACCATAGCTTACCCTCAAGAGCCTTGTTCCCGAGCCTGTTTGTTTCAAACTCTCTGACGTGGCCCATTCAATGTATCACCCAATCGTCATTTAGGCGTCAAGGAGGGTCAGATGGGGCTGGAGAGTCGTTCGATCTTCTAGACGTCGTTCGATGAGATAGTCAAAGATAGTGAAGCGGATTCGAAGGTCTCATCGTCATCCATTCGGGGCCTGAATATTTTCTTTCACGTTCTGTTCCACTGAATGCGTCCTTTAGCTAGTGACTGGTACATACGACACCGTAGTGGCTGTCTCTCGTATACATCAAGATATCAAGGAGATTCTGGGCGCTGTGCGCCGCCGATGCTGAACTGACGAGGATAGCGCCATCTATCGATATCGATGAGCGGTATTTCAGTCAAGTCACTTCCCCGTCTCGGCATTCTCCGACTGATCTTATCAGCAATCTGAGCTGTGTATAAAGGAGGCATAGCGTCTAATCCCTCTTCCTCTCCTCCCACACATTATCATGGTACATTCGGCTTCATTGCCCCATACTCCGTTACTGACGCGTGTTTGCTCTAGGGTGTTACTGTCGATATTGCAGAACAGGGTGACGGTCAAAACTTCCCCAAGAAGAACGGTCAGCGCGCTCGCTGTGTATACCCCAAATCTGTATTAACGTTGTGGCGCGCAGACGTCGTCATTATCCACTACGATGGCTACCTATTAGACGCAAGTAAACCTGACAAGCGGGGCGACAAGTTCGACTCTAGTCGGGATCGGTGCGCATCACTCATTGTGCCCTCCTCGCAATCGCTGACCCACACACGCAGGAAAGAGGCATTCCGGACTGAGATCGGTGTAGGGAAGGTCATCAAGGGCTGGGACGAGGGTGCGTGCTCATCGCCTGCGTTGTTCATCGCAAGCTGATCACGATTATCGATGCGATTGTGATTAGGTATCCCGCAATTGTCGAAAGGCGCCAAGGCACGATTGACCATCACCCCCGACTACGTGCGTCGTCCGTGTCGTCGAGCACGACATTCCCATACTAACTTTGCGTCATTGTAGGGCTATGGCGCCCGCGGTTTCCCCCCAGTCATCCCTGCGAACTCTACGCTCATCTTCGAAGTTGAGCTGATAGACATAAATTAGCGGGTTTCATAGTGTTGTCGCTGTTGTAACATTTCTTGTGTTGTATACTGTACATACGTCCCCTTCTCCCTCGATGTGCCCGCGTCAGTGTCCATTATCGTCTCTGCCAATCGAACGCTTCCCATTAGTGCCCCAGAATTGATGCATTTCAAACAACCTATATCGGGCCAAGTATTTGGCGCGGATCCCAATTTGGCAATTCGCTATTTTAGGCAATTTGGCTTGGCCACGGCCTGCTATGGCAGACTATAGCATACTATCATGAACTGGCCCACAACTCCGCCAATTTGAACGGTGTTTAGCAAAAAGAAAATTTAATCCTCGTAGTCTCCATCCTCGTCGTCGTCGTCGTCATCTTCCTGCTTGTTTTTCTTCCGGCCCTTTTTAGCAGTAGTAGCCTTTTTCGGCACCTTGGCTTTTGAATCTCCCCCGGCTTTCTTCACCACATCCCTAATCGTGTCGGCGACAGATTGCGACTCGTCAGAGGTCACACCGGACAGTGAGTTGAGCGCAGCGATTTCGGCCGCCCACACCTCCGGCTTTTCGAAACTCGGTGTTTCTAGAATCAGAGGAATGTTTGAGAATCGAGGGTCGTTCAGAATGTGGTGGAAGCCTTGGATTCCGATGTGGCCCCTTGTCGATGTGAGCGGTATAAATATCATCAAGTGGATTCATGAAGGCTCACTGACATTCCAATGTTCTCGTGCCGGTCCTTCTTGGAATTCAACTCCGTTTTCGAATCGTTTATATGCATTCCACGAAGGTAGGAGAGTCCAATTTGTTGATCGAAGTCAGTGACTGTTCGGGCTCCATGAGCAAACGGTGTTTCCTCGATAAAACAACCTAAAACTGACCAATCTTTCTTGATCGTGTTATTGGCGTTTAGTATTCTAAGAAACGAAAGAGGCTTGGACTTACTCCCAGCCTTCCTTTGTTCGAAGGTCGTATCCCTAGAACAAAAGATTAGTAGGCTCTAATGCATAGACATTATTCGACAGACCGCCGCAAACATATGACCTGCGAAAATTTGTCAGCGTACATCAAGCACGATTGAAGATAAATCGTACAAGTATCTAAACAAACTCCAACTCTTTTTTTATCATGCACCTTCTCGATAATTTTCGCCAGGTGAGTGAATTCCCCGCCGATTATGTTTCCAGCCCCGGCCTGTGTTATGGTCATGAATGACCATGAAGGAAGAACGAGAAAAAAAGAGTCGCAAACCATGTTTTCAAGTACAGTGACAATAGTATTTGTAGCTTGGTGCGCTTCGTTGAGGCATTGAGCGATCAACGAGATGGACTCTTCTGTGGTCGCTTCTCCAACTGTAGAGCCTGGGCTATATTGTTGTTGTATTCATCTCGCTGATAGAGCTGCACGCAAAGGTAGGTGACATAACTCACTGGAAATTATAGAGCATGAGCCCGAGAGACTCGCACCGCTCCAAATCATCCAGAAAACAATTGTATGATTTTTGTCGTTTCTCTCTGGGTTTGTGTTGGCTCTGTATTCGTCGAGATGGGACGAAAACTAAGACATACGTGTCAGGATTCCCGAGGTTGATTAAATAGCTTCCATGAGGCAGGATATAACGAGGGTCGTAGTTATGTTCGGCTAGTTTAGCTTTGAAATTGGTGATAGTAGTGCTTGACAGGGCGGGAGACGTCCATTTCCTTTGTGATTTGACGAATAGAGCAAATGCATTTGCCCTATATAGCGAATCAGCAAAAATATCCTTTCTCGAAACGTTGAGTTACCCGATAGAGGCGGCGTTGATGACTGCGTTTTCGAGACCGCCTGCAGCGGATACATGGGCACCGACCTTCCAGAGACTCGCAGGTCTCACGCCATATTGTGGTGGATCGACAATTTTCGCTTTCCCTTTAAAATGTGCTGTTTGAGATGAATGTAGCCATACGAACGAGGGTCAGCGCACTTGACTTAGATTTCTTGACAGGGGGTTCCGGAAGGTCGCTCTCGTTGATGTCTCCGGGGACAATTTCGTCGATTTGTTTCCGTTTTCGAGCCATGGTTGACAACTGCGCGTTCAAGACTTTCTTGTACGTGAAATTCGTGGTGGTTGTCGGATGACTTTTGCGAAAATTGAGAGATACTAGCCCACGGGCCAAGTTCATATACCGTGCCCTAGTTCTGAGAATCCCAGACTAGAAATTCCGCAATGCCGAGCGGTTTCAACGCTCGATGATGGTGGCAGGTTGAAAGGGTGAAATGACGGCATTGGTCACTCTCAGTCACACATCAATTCGCGTCTTGCTGAGAACTTTCACCATGCCTGTAGCTCAACCTGGTCCTTCAACGCTTCCTGTGGTGACTATCCAACCAACATTTCTTGAAGTCATCGAGGAAGTGCGGTCTGGGTTTACCACGTCGGACACCTTTTGGCTGTCGTGTTACAAATCATCCGAACCATCAACCCATGCGAAAGTACGCGTCACCCTGGATGAGGTGAATCGGGACCAAATCCATGTTGAAGCATCAGGAAACATTAATATAAAAGATGTGGGGAAGGATGTAAGCATTTCTTGACTTTGAATCAAGATCGCGCATTTAGCCAGCGCTACAGGATTATGTTGTTTCCAAAGCCGGAGTCACGGATGGTACGAAACTCCTCATTCCAACTCATCAGTACGCCGATCCCAATCGCGCAAATCCGCAACACGTCTGTGTTTGCGCCTTGTCCCGTATTCTGCTTGGCTGATGAATTGTTCCAGCCCCACAGAATCACCGCTTTCGACGTCGCTCCAGATGGATCGCAATTTGCTACTGGTTTCCTTGACGGTTCTGTTCATATATACGGTAACGCGATGAAGACTCCTCCGGCAGAGACAGCATTTTCGAAGGTCCACAAAAGCACTACGACCTCTCTCCAATTTTTCCCGTCCTCACGCGTCCTGCTTTCTGCTGGAGCAGACTTCACCCTGTGCATCCTGCCAGCCGATCCTACTCCATCCTCTAGCACCTTGGTGCCGGTACGCACGCTTATGGGTCACAGAAGAGCTATCACGTCTACTGCGATTGTTTCGCGCGGGCGAAACATCTTGTCCTCTTCTCTCGATGGCACTGTGCGACTTTGGGACGTCTCTTCTGGAGAGAAAATTCATATTCTTACGGCAGGAGGCAGTCGTTTCTCCCCGGTGACGAGCATGAGTTTGGGCGAACGCGGTTCATCTACTATACCGGAAGGCACCGCTGCCGATCCAGATCCCCGCGAGGTTGAAACCAGTGGGAAGCTCCTCTTTTGTGCTCTCCAGAGCAAATCATTCGAAGTATTCGACCTTGGATCTCGATCTGTTGTCTACGAGTCTACTCCCGGATCCTCTCCCCTCGCGGCAATTTCGTATGCATCGGATCACAACCTGCTCGCGACAGGTTCAACCACAGGCATTGTAGAACTCTTCGACACGCGTTCGCTCGGAACGCCTCTGACGTCGTTCACTCGAGGGGAAGCCGGAGTGTCGGACTTGAGATTTGGCGCCGACGGACAAATACTGCTTGTCGGCACAGACGATGGCTTGCCTTTTGTCGCACGCATTTCCGCGCCAGAGCACCAAGTACGAGTAGAGGCTGAACTTATCGGTGCGGACTGCGATCCAGTACGAAGTATCAGGACCGCTGGCAACGATGTCTGGACTGCTGCAGACGATGGGATTGTTCGTAAATACACTTCTGTTGTTCGAACGTAATTTTTGTGTGATTTAGAATTTTCGTGTTGTGGCTTGTTTCAAAACATGCTCGTCGGAGTTTGAACAAACTTGCCTTTCGCCATGGACGTCGACGACGACGACGCGCCGCCTGACCTTCCGGAAGTCTGGTTTGAAGATGGAAACATAGTGATTCGAGCAGAGAACACACAATTTCGAGTTTACCGTGGTGTCTTGGCCGCCAAATCCCCAGTCTTTCAGGACATGTTCTCTATATTTCAACCTATTGACTCTGAAACCGTCGATGGGTGTCCCTTGATTCGCCTTCCGGATGTAGCGACAGAGGTCGCTGTGTTTCTAAAAGCCATTTTTGACTCCGCGTAAGCTACGTTTTCGAAATCCACTCAGGACGGTCGCTCAAGATGTTATCTATCCAGATTTTTCGAAACCTATCCCTCTCCAAGCCGAATCGAACACATCATTGGCATACTTCGACTCAGCCATAAATATGATGTAGAATACCTCAAACGGAGAGCTTTTACACATTTATCAGCTGCATTCCCCACCGAGAGAACAGCTTTCCGCGCAGAAAGGGGGGAATTGTGGGACACCATTCCCCGGAATCCTCCGCCATACATGTCGATAATCCAACTAGCTCGCGAAGTTGAGGCGCTCTGGATCCTTCCCTCTGCTTTTTACGAACTCGTGGATGCCTGTGCGGAAGCTCAAGACCTTTTGGAATGCATCCGTGAACAGGTCGTTTACAACGGTCGGACGATCCAGCTGAGCGAGGAAGACAAAGCAGCCCTGCTTGAAGGATATCTGGCTCAGCTCAATGCTGGACCATCAGAAATGATACGTTTCCTGCATCAGAAACTCGACATCATTGGATGCACGAACCCATTACAATGTCTCAAGTCCCGGATGCGTGCCATAGAGATCGTCAGACTGGATCGTTCTGCCAATGTGAAGGGTCTACGGTTGGATCCGTTATTGTTGTGGGACGGCGATGACCGTGACGACTGGGAACGCTTGGACGCATTATGCTCCAGATGTATCCTATCATCGAAGCTCACGCACAGTGAAGCTCAACAGGCTTTCTGGGATCAATTGCCTCAGATGTTCGGGCTACCGCCTTGGGAAGCGCTACTAGTAATGAAAACGAATGCTATGTAATGTCGATATCACACTGAGAGCGAGTTCAAAGAGAAGTAAGATAATATTTGGAGGCTCAGAGTTGAGCTTATATACTGTACAGGATAATATTCTAGAATGTACTACAAGTAGATAGAAAGGAATAAATGACTCGGATAATGAGTCGACGTGTATGTTGAGTCAAAATAGAAGGTACGAGAACATGGTGGAAGATATACGAGATGACTCGTAGATTACAACACTATGAAGTCATAACTCGAGGGTATGTCCAACCTGTCTCCTTCACCGAGCATGTAAAGTTGAATGTAATTTTGTAGGGTTGGTTTAGTCCATTTCAGTCATGTCCTACGCGCGACCGAATTTGTTCACAGGAGATCTTCTATTCATACTTTCATCGCTCGTATAAAATCGATGCTCGAGTCGCTGTCACAAAGCATGAGTTGTCTACTTCTTCTTCGCATGTTTGCCGTCTGTCGGCGCAGTGATCACCTCCCGCAACTCATCTAGGTATTTATCCCTCGCATTTCTTCCCTCCGTGTCAAGTAAATGAGATCCCACTCGGAACCAGAACTCCAGCCGCTTCAAGTTCCCAAGCGCAAGCGAACGGCGACCCCAGTCGGTGTCGAGATAGGCCCCCAATTCTGTCCGCCTGTCCATATCGAACGCCACTTGCTGGAGTCCCATCTTTCGAAGGATATCAAATACCGTCATCCAGCAAACAGAAGTATCCGCGCCAGGCCACACGTCTACATCGAGGTCGATGTAGACACTTCGAATGTCGGGAAGGCAATATACCCCCAGGCCGCAACGAACGACTTCGTCAAGCTGGGAGGCCCAGATGTGGAATGTGTTTGTCCGATGCAGGATCGGGAGTCCTTCGAAGTATGTTTGTCGGCAGGATAGCATGAGACCCGTCGAGACCCTCGAGACGGGAGATTCTAGTAGAGCGCCAATGGGCATATGCGCCAAAGGGTCATCGGGCAAACAACTCCATGACTTGATTACAGCGCAACGGCCTTCCGGGCTGTCGGTCAGTTTGTGTCGCAGGAAAATCAGTCGTCTGCTGAACAGCTCTTCGTAAATCATCTCCCGTATTTCGAAAGGGAGATTGAGGAAAGAGCAGGTCTCGGGTTGCGTGGCCAGTGGTCGTTTGTCGCGTCGTAGATCAACGTGAGGAGGGAGAGACGAAAATCTGGGTGATGGAGATTTGGACCGAATCAAATCGTCTGCGTTACTTGCCGAACGCCTTCGGTTTGTACCGCATTTGCCTCCCCCACCCCTGCACAGTATGAGGCAAAAGAAGCAGGGGCAGACAACTATGAAGCCGACGCTTCCGAGAGCTATCCCGATGTTTCTAGCGAAGGTCTTGAACGCTCTTGAAACCATTGAATAACTACAACGGGCCCCGGCAGTGAAGTGAGTTCTAAACTTCTACATGTGCGGGAGATAGCTTACTCCGATAAAACTGACTTCAACGAGGCTTAGTGGCAAGTGTACGATCTGGGTGGTGGTTTGGGACAACTTGAAGCCGTGTGTATATAGCTACAACCGATGGCTGTGCGGAATCGGGGGAAGCATCAACTGCTGTTGAATGAATCAGGAAGAGGCATCTCAAGTTAGGCTGTGATCAGGTTAAAGAATGCAACGTAGGTAGGATAGGATAATTGCCTACAGACAAGGAGGCAAGACTGTAATTTTGACATCAAAATCTGTTGAAGTTGCCAGTGAACAGCAATTGAGCCCCGATTCAAGTTAGGCTGTGGTCAGGCTAGAGAATGCAACGTAGGTAGGATAGGACAATTGCCCGCAGATGAAGGAGGCAAGATTGTAATTTTGACATCAAAATCTGTTGAAGTTGCCAGTGAAAAACAACTGAACGCCAACACGAATGTGAATTTTGAGAGCAAGCCAACAAGTTTGTCTACTCAAAAAATACAACCACAGCACTCACGTCGTCCCTAGAAAAGATGAAAAACAAATTAACCGACAGCAATGATTACACACCTGAAATACCGGGACCGAGGAGCCGGAGTAGACATAAGAGCGACGTGCAAATCTTTGTCCGCTCCTCCAAGAGCGTTCCTTGCTAGATGCCTTGCAACATTCGACTCAACGTTAACAAATTGCTTCTTGCACCCGGGCCAGTTGGCATAATGAGTCTTGCCATCGTCTGGAAGCTGCACAGGAAGGTCCCCACGCTCGATGACTTGCTCCTCCTCGTCGTCGAAAAACGATGAGATCGCGTTGGCTTTCGATCCAGCACCATTCCGCTCAAGCCATGTCCCAACAAGCCCTACCGCCTCCTCATTCGTGAGGCAGTCCCACAACCCATCCGATGCCATAATCATGAAGTCGCCCGACTCGATTTTCGTGCTCGTTATCTCTGGCTCAGCCGTAAAATACGGCGGCGTCAGCATAACATCACGCGGTTTATGCCCCAGACACTTTTCCTGCATGAACTTCTGCACCTCGACGCTCCACTTCATCACGCCGTTCCCGAAAGCGCGACTAACACCCCACCCAAGAAACCGCGGGCCTTTGAAGAGCTTGTCTTTCTCGTCCGGGTGCAAGGCGGTGAGGCGCTCGACCTCGGCGAGGTTGTTACCAGTTTGGTCGAGGGAGAGGACGTGGACGTCGTATATGACTTTCCCGTCTAATGTCTTGTCTTTGCGGCGCCGCCCGAGGATGGCGCGGGAGTCGCCGACGACGGGGACGTGGAGGGTGCGGACGTTGTGGTCGTAGAATGCGACGAGGGCACAGGAGCCTGCGCGCGCTACGTGTAGCACGCGGGCTGCGAGAGCTTTGATCGGGGCGCCTTCAGGCTGGTTGAGGACGATCTGAGCACTGGATTTGACGATATCGTCGTCGAGAGAGACGAAGACGTCTTTGATGACTTTGTGAATGGAGTGTGTTTGCGGTTGAAGAGCGCCAGCATACAAATCATAGAGAGACTCCGCAAGGTTTGGTAAGAGGTGCTTCTCGAGGTGCCAGGCCGTTTGAGGACTGACGTGGCCGTCGTAAACGGACCAAAAAGACCAAGACATGGGCCGGACATACATAGATGTGATCACATCTTCACAAGGATAGTTTCTGGGGTTTGACGTCTTAAAATGGACGCGAGAGTGATGTAGACACCTACGAAGGCCAAGAAACGCTGTCTACGCGGTGGACGCCAGCCTGGGGTCTGTAGACAAAGCTTTCGCGGAGGCCTTGTTGTGGGCCTGAGACGTGCATGTCCGCATATATTTTTCTGTGAGTAGACGCGTAATACACGCCCAGTGAACTCGCAGAAACCCCAAGAAACAAACGGGCCCTTGAGCTTGAGAACCGAGCGAAACGCGAGGCCATTTTACGCGTCGCGACTCTAGACGTCCGTCAAAAGAGCCTTATTCTTCACCTTTACCTTGAACCTTCAATTCGCGGTAGTTCTCTATTCTTACCTTCGAACACCGTGGTCAAGAAGAAGAAGGCTTGGCAGGACGCGTCAAAGCTATTCGAGTGATTGGCGGCTCGCTGATCCGTTCCTCCCTCTCCTCATTCACTACCACGACGAAGGATTCATAGACTATACTCGTACAATGCTGGGGGCATGTAAAGCGCCTCCCGGCCTCTCTGCTTGTTTTTCTGTTGCCCATTGAACACAATTTGGCTGACGCGTCACGCTTCATTCTCGTCTTTAAGAGTCGCCTTCAATATTCACCGCCAGAGCATTCTTGGCAACTAGGCGAGATTCAGACAATCTATCTCAGCTCTCTACTTCTTCGCTTTTCTCAGCATTCAGAGCCCATTGAACGCCGTCGGTCCAAGTTGATCGGCACCGCGGCCGCTTTGTCAATTTCCCCCGAGATTCGATTGAATACTTGCTCAAAACCCTACAGAATCGACAGATATCGAAGCCAGGTTCGTCCTCGTCGACGTCCCTCTGCTGTGCACAAACTGAATTTTCCGACCAATTCAGAGGTATCGACAAGGCATCGATGATGCAGATCATCCGTCCGTCGATCACACTGCCCTCAGGGTTCGTCGGCTCAACCGCTCTCCATTCTCTTCCTTCCGTACTCTCACCACCGAAACGAAACACGGGCCGCCTCGTGGCCGAAATTACTTAGTAGGACCCGACCGACGGCGATCCCAAGAGCTCAAAACTACGGAAAGCAGTGCCACGCCTAGCCCCACCATCTTGTATAAACGTCATTTCATTTTCTGTCTACCCCCTCTTTAATTATCCTAACCATGCGCGGGGCACAGGAACGCAGAACCCGATTCAGCATGAGCAGAATAATCGAATCCATAGGGACCAAGGTCTCTCATATGACCGACAACGCCCATGATCTTGCTGCGGTGACCAGATCAGTAGCAGAAGAAAAGTTGCTTGATATCCCTTATGTTGACCTCACAATTCAAGTGAGACATTTCAAGTACTCTCAAGCTAGTTCTCATTATCTTTGCAGTTCATCGGTGCTTCTGGGATTCCTAAAGTCGACGTTGTGGGCTCTGCAGATCCTTACTTTGTCGCGAAGATTGACAACCGCATCTCTTTTGTGTACGTCCCGGATCTCGCTCCAATATCACTGACTCATATTCCTGCAGCTCGACGGTCCGGGTGAACACCCTGAAGCCTGTCTGGAATGAAGTCTGGAAAGTCAGAAACGTCCCCATACATGCGAGTTTGGCGGTCGAAGTGTTAGACAAGGATGATGGCGCGAAGCGGGACGACTACATTGGCAGGTTCTCCTGCAGTGTGTCCGAGGGCGCCAAAGAATGTGAGATCGAGGGTCCCCTTTTCCGACGTGCAGGAGGCACATTCTGGCTCAAAGTGCGTTCACTTGTGCTGTTCGACTAAAAGATGAATGCTCACACAATCAGATTGACAGCACCCCCGCCGCAAAAGACCAAAACCCTAAAGCTTTCTCTTACATGTTCGACGGCCCCGTGCGCTTCTCACGACACTTTTCCCCCACCGTCGGCATCCTCACCAACACCGTCGCCTCAACTGACGATCGCCACCGCCTCTACTCGACCTGGAAGATGTACATCCGCGGCATCCCCCTCTTCTTCGGTGACGTCACGCAGCCATGGAACCACAACTACAAAGCCGCTCAAAGCATCTTCAACCCTGGCCCCTCAGCGCTCGCAGTGCGCTCGGGCATCATGGCAGGCCACCGCCTCCTCTACGCGCGCTCCACGACCAACAAGTTTGGTGTCGTCGACACAGGCGCAGACGTCCTCGCCGTCCTGCGCGGCGGCCAGCGCGTCAAGCCCGCGGTCTACACCTACATCATCTCCGCCGAGGACGACTCGCTCCGGTTCTCGGAAACCGGCGCGGCGTTCTTTGTCGACTTTGCCTCCAAGCATGCGTTGCACGCAAATTGCCACCCGTGTGTCCGCTATTCCGGCGAGTTCCACCCGCGACCAAAAGGCGGGTGGAAGAATTTCACCGACGCGACGCCCGATGAGGACGTCGAGTGGGAGATTGTCGTGGATAACAATTCGGGGACGTATTCCCCCGACAAGGCGCTACTCCCGAAGCTCAAGGAGCTCTTGGAGTACAACTTCATGGGGATCAAGGTCTATGCCCTGGATCGCGAAGACCCGGACTTAGTTGAGAGTCGCGAGGCGTGCAGAGAGTACGCCTTGAAAAATCGGGGGGTTCGGCAGGAGGAACTTCAGCCGCAGAAACAGAATAATGATGAAGAGACTTTGGCGTCTCGGGCTCAGTCGATTTCTTCCCAAGAATTGGAGAATTTTTCGAGCTAGTCGGGAGGATGCTTAGACGCTGGGACCATTCGGACCAGTGTACCTTACCATATTTACCTGTAAATTTATCTATGTACGGTGTTCCTGTTGTTCTTTCTTTGGGTAGTGCATCTCTCCCGTCTGTACAATAAGATTCAGAACATGGACCTATAACCTGGGAAGACAAGAAATTCAGGCAGAAGACTCCAAACCGACCCTGAGCTTCTTCTCCGGAACTACAGTGGTCGGCTGAGCACCTTCAGCTCCCGCAGAACGTGGTCGCTTCTTCGCAGCCACGGTATCGCTACCCTTTCCAGGAGATTCTACGGCGAGACGGTTCAGGCCATGGCAACGACTTCGGGGAGGAACATCTCACCTTTCGGCGACGGCCTCCAATACGGCTGTGCCAACCACCAGGGCAATAGCTTGAAACCCGTCGCCTCCTGCACACCCACCAGCTCCGTCAATGTCTTCGCCTTCTCTTCCGTATCAGGGGTTTCCTCAGCCGCAGACTCAGCCCCAGCCAAACTCTCTCCACGCTCCCTCTTCTCATCCTCAACCAACCTCTCCTCCAACTCCCGCACTATTTCGATATACGGCTCCAGCCCCGTCGCCCAATACGGTGTCCCCTCCTCGCGTTTCTCCTTCGCTTTCGCGTACCCGTTGACCTGGACGCTTCCGAGGCGGGCTCGCAGGTCTGTGTGCCGTGTCAAGGCGGGATGCAGGATTTTGAAGAGGTGGCCTTTGACGGCGCTGGCGGAGGTGGCGGTGCGGAGGGTTGTTACGATGGTGAGGTATTCTTTGGCGAGGGAGGTGAGGTGGGGGTGGCGTTGGAGAAGGGAGGTATCTGGATCTTGGACGGTGGACGTGGAGGGCTCTGGAGGGGAGGGCGAGGACGAGGATAGCCCAACAAAGAGCGCAGGATTATAGAGGACGCCTTCGGCGGACATGACACCGTCACAGCCTGTCTGGCGAAGACACTCTTCAATGTCTTCTTGGAATAATATGTTCCCGTTGGCGAACACCGGGACGGACACATTTTCCTTGACGGCGCGGATGTGGGCGAACGAAGCCAGGCCCTGGTCATTATTAAATTAAAACATGATACATATGAAGAAGAGCAGGACGTACGGTATTATGCCCTCGTTGCTCGCGAAGACGGCCGTGGCAGGTCAGAATCTGTGCTCCTGCTCTCTCGAGCATTTTTGCATACTCGACAGTCTTCTCGATGCTAGGAAATATGCGGAATTTGGCGGTGACTGGGACAGTCAGATTCTTGTGAAGCGTGTTGACTGAATTCGGGTCCATGAGTTGAGTAGAAAGAGAAGAAAGAAGGAACACACTAAGGCTAAAGATGAGATCCCAGTCATCTTGTAAGAAGGAACCGTATCTTCCTGTTCGTGCGATATCTTGAGGGCAGCCTAGATTGATGTCGACGGCATCACAATGTTTTTCGACAACTTTGGCGGAAGTGAGAAGCAGGTCGGGGTCGTTGGCGCAAAATTGAACTATCAGAGGCCGATCGGTTTTAGGATCGCCCTCTTCACCAGAGGGTATATCGAAGTATTGATTTCGATACTTTTTCGAGTCGTCCGCAAACATCTTGAGCAAAAGCTAAGCCTGCCTGTATGGACTTCACGCACACGGCCACTTACCTTTGCATTGATCATGGGAGTGTATACAAGCTATACTCAAGCACAACTCAGGACGAATGCATGGGACCCATGTAATCTGACTCACTTGCCCGCCATATCGTCTACAAAGTCTGCGGAACGCCTGCAGATAAAGTTAGGGCGAAGAATTGAGGAACATAGATCAAACAATGCGTACCAGCTCACTTTGGTCAACCATCGGGGCGACGATATATTTTGGGCTGCCCAACACTTCACGATAGAATTCATAACCTTGAAGTTTTCTCCGAGGCGAATTTGAGATGATTTCTGAACCCATAGCCATAGATACGGGTTGGAGGCGCCTGAGCAGCCCTTCAAAGTAGTTGACGAGACGAAACAGAGTAATCGAAGCGCCAAAGAGCGAGAAGAAATTAGGGAAACTTGATGGTTAAGACGAAGGGAGTTTGCGTGACAATTCTTGTGACACGCGCCTTCACGGTCACGGGATGGTCGCTCATCGCTTTTCTTTCTACTAATTGACGCGTTGGAATTCGCGTGGGTCACGGAAATACGCGTTCCATGACAGCTGCGATTCAAGTATGCAAGAAAGAATACAGTACAATACATTCTGGGAGTCGATGCTGCTACTAGTAGCCAACGACACTTGCAAAATAACGAAACTTTGTGTCCGGCGTTCTGTAAGAAATCAAAGGAGAAGATATGGGAGCAATTATCAGGGACTGTTTTTCTTCCGTGGGGATCTAGCCTTCTCCCGGACTTTTACCGTAACTCCTTGTTCTGCTAAACGCTGCGCAACACTGAGACTAAAATAGAGTGAACAAATTGAAACATACATACCTTCGTGAGCTCCGTTGATTCCAGTAGGGGAGGAGCATATTTTGATGAGTATATTGGAAACGATAGGCCGTAACATTCAGCCAGCATTGAAGAAGCAGATCCGTTGGAGCCCGACTTGGAGAAGATATCAAAGAATCGGTACCTGGATCCCAATACTCAATCTTTGAACAGCTAAGCTTTCAATTCTAACCCACCTGAGAATGAAACTGCCTTCCAATCTAACTGCCAAATCCTGTGGTGATGTCTGACGCTTTTCTCAGGGCGAAAATCAACAACCTACGTTGAAAACGAAGACTAGCTGTTTGTGAGTTTTTCCAGGCATTTGAACCCGGTGCGGCTCAGCAAATTTTGAACCAAATAATGCTGTGGTGCGGTTGGAGTCTTCCATAACATCGCACCCATTGATCGATGTCAAGACCGCACGGGATAGAGGTGGAGGCGACGGAAGAGGATATACAAGGGTGTCTTCTACTGAGTAAGGTGAAGCCGAATTCGAGCTAAATTCAGAGCTGTTGGGCTCTTGGGCGTGTGATCGTTTAACTTCAAAAAGGTCGGTCATGCACATCAGGCCTTCCAGCGCTATATCGCTGAGAAATTGGGCATGAGAACATAGCAACTGGCAAACGTCATCGATGTGCGTACTCATAATCATGCAATTCTTGTTCCCTCTCCATCCTCGTCCCGGCATTACGCACGTCGAAAAGGCGAAGCAATACCACTGAAACGAAAGCCATGTAAGTAGGCATACACCCGACATATTACCATACCTGGGGGATCATCGAGAACACGTCTATCAACCCTGCCGAACCTACACTGCTGTTCATTGCGCTGTGATAGGTATTGTCTCACAACTGATCACCTTCGCCCATATTGGGGTCTCTGAACCTCCTCCAACTCAGCACGGATCGTTTGTCCAGCAAATCGACCGTTCGTGAAATGGCGGGGAAGCCCAATAGAACTTGGCGCCGGCAACGAGAGACAGGGTCGTTCAAAGTATTCTCCCAGTTGAAGCTGCAGCGGAGGGGCAGCAAACTCGGAGTGAACTAAGTACGCTGAAGATGAGGGTACAGGATGCATCCTTGGGTGAGGATTGTCTACCCAGTAAATTCTAGGTTGGGGCTGAGGTTAACATAGGTGGTAGACTCCAAAGCGGGGGTTTTGATAGATCGGTCACCACCAGTTCCTCATCGGGTGATTATGCGGGACGTAGATTGCGGAAGATTAGTTGCATTGGGCAAGTAGAGTGTGAGTACAGCCTGAGTCTAACTGACTGATGGAAAGACGCAGCAGAATGAAGGAAGAAAGGGCAGTCATGGGCCAGACATGTGGTAGCGGGCCGGGGGTTCCAGCGGCGACTTTGCAGATAATTTATTGCTCTTTGCTAGAATGATTTGGCTGGATTAGCATCCTCGCGATATACACAACTAAATAAGGAACGCGCGCTGGGCCAGCCCCTCAACGATAGACTATTACAACTCATCCCTAGGAGCCTCTAGCTCTTGCACAGTGGAGCCCTCTACTTCGACGGGATCTTCGACCTTCGTCTGTACTCCACCAGAGCCACTGGCCGCAAGCGCATTGGCATCGGCCGCTACAATTTGCGACCTTATTACTCCGTCTTCAGCGAGCTTCCTCGCAAATCGAGAGATCTCCGAGTCATACTCTTCCCACTCTGGGATCTGCCGCGCTCGGGCCAACTTCGGCTCTTTCTGGAAATAAAGTTAGTTTTGCTGACAACCCTGAGTCGATTAGCGATACGCACAGTGAGAGGATTTTGGCAAAGATCGATCGTCTTTGCGCGATGGAGACGGTCTTTGCTGCCTGTAAAGAAAGTGAGTGAAGTCCAGGGAAAACGACATCCCACATACACCATGTCTCGCACTGCCGACGGGTAAATGTTACTTGACGAAGGAGATAGGGAAAACGTATGGACTTACCCATAACCAGTCTTCGTGCAATGAGAACTAGAAAAGAGAATGATTCACTACCCAACCAAAGACTCGCAAGACGTACGATAGGGACTTCACGCTGTAGATTATTCGGAAGATCTATGCAATGATCGGTGTAACGGATAGATCTCTGAGAGTCGGCGCACCTTGGTCAAGGTTCGCCAGCGAATTAGGATCAGCAGACAACTGCTGATACGAGCCACGTAGAATATCCTTTTCTCAAGTTAGATCGGCAAAAACGAGACATATTAAAAGTGGCACCCCAGCAGCAAGCTACCGGAACATGTGAGCACTTCAAAATAGGAAAAGGACAGGACAGACTTTACGGAATCGAACGAGGTCGATAACATATAGTGCGCTTGAAGACAGTTAGACAGGCGCGGCGACCGTAAGAGGAGATGCTCGCCTAATATGATATGGGCGACCTTGTAGAAAATCTTTCCAGTATCCCGTCTTCCAGAATCTGAATCCCTCCATGTCCGTGTTATCATCACCCATGGGAGTGTAGCCATATGGTGCGCCATGGAGGTCAAGATCAACAAGCTCTTTCAAGTCCGCTCGCACAATTTGGTCTGCATCGACGAAGATAACCTTCTTCAAATCCATGGGAAACAGGACGTCGAGGAAGAGGATCTTATAGGCCCAGATAACTCTCTGTTTCTCCTTCTGTGCCCGCAGCCACGACGGCCATTTGTAGGTGACTAGCTCGTATTGGAAGTTGTAGGCTTTCGCCAGATGCGGAATGAATTCCTACAACGCCATGAATGGGCGCAAAAGGTAAAGGAAAGAGTGGCAGGCATACCAGGAACGAGGGCGACAGGAAGTTCTCGATGAACCAAAACTTCACAGTACTATTTGTGTTCCGCAGTACACTGAGAATCATAATGGATACGAAGCGCTGGCAGGGCATTCAGGGTGAGTAGGTCATGGTAACACTATACCGCACCTCATATAGCAATCCCGACGCCACGGTGAAGATGTTGATGTCAGCCTGGCCAGAGCCAGACACAGGTTCCATCGCGGTGGTGGTAGGAGGACTAGGGCTCTCCTTGAAACCGAAGATCGACTTGACACTACATGAACGGTCAGTAAACAAGATGCAGGGGAAGAGAGCTAATACCGAGCAGTCAGGTCCCCGATGATCCCAGACGGTTCATCTTCATCATCATCTTCAGGGTCAGCGAGAACATCCTCCTCGTCCATCCCTGGATTCCTGCTCAGGCGAGGGTAAATTGTCAACCCCTCAAAGCTCGTCACAGTGATCTCATTTCCCACTTCCGCGACCGTTCGACTGTCCAGGCCCTCGTTTCCGACGCTGTCCATCGTGAAGATATCCCGACCGCGACCCTCGCGAATCTCAAGCTGGAATACTCCAGGCTTTGCCTTGAATTGAAGGTATCCCAAGTTCGCGACAACCTGTGTATCATCGACAGGGCTCGAATCGCCGTCGAGCAACTGGAGCTGTACACCACGGGGAGGAGCGTTGGTCAGTGAATCACGAGCGTGGCCCTCAACAACGATGTAGTCGAGCGCGAAGACGGCTTCAAGGCTTGAGTCTTCCGCTGATAAGCTGCCAAGCTGGATGTTGTCAAGGTCGTATAACGCTTCGCGGGGACGAACAAGCCACGAAGTAGGAACATCCATGCCCAGGGTATAGATGGGTTCGATAGGGAGATCTTCAAATACAGCCTGGGTCGAAACCTCGTTGCTATCAAATGTGAGGTGAAGGCTAATACATTGCAGAGATAATACTTACCCAGCGTCATCGAAGATTGGGGAAGGCAATAGAGCATACCGATAGAAGCGTTTAAGAGGGATCTGCAAAAGCATGAATTGGTGTACAGGATGACCGCCCAAAGACGTCCTCACCTCTTGATGTGTCATCGGATTAGTATACACTTTGATATACACATCGGGAATATGTGAAAGCCACTGGAAGGAACGTTAGTCATGTTCACAGACACAAGAAACTGTGCACACTTCAAGAAGGCTTGACCACTTCTGCGCGATCTCGCTGACCGGGTCGATCAAGACAGCAATGTGATATAAAGCCGTCGAATTGTCTCCAAATTGGAAGGTGCTGTAGCAAAGTTAGAAGGGCACATAAGGAGAAATAGAAGCTTACGAGTAAGTATCGTCCAGCATCTGATAATTCCTCTGCCGAGGACGTTTGGGACTGTCAAAGATACCTCCACCATTGACATCAGGTGCATATAGCGCAGCGAGAACAGAGGACGTCATCGAGATGAGATTCGCAGACGATGCTCTGTACTCGTCCCATCAACGACAGGCAACATCCCACTCAACGAAAGCACCTACCGATCCGCCTGCGTGAAATCCGGCTTCACATTCTCAAGAGCCTGTACGACAGGCTCGGTCCTCCTATTGAGCTCGTAGCTCTCCAGTGTCTTGAAATCCATAGCTTTGAAATCCCAAGCAGCGATGGGACCGACGACCTAGTACACGGGACATCAACCGGCCAGAACACACCATGCGCGGAGCTCACTCACTCGTCCATTGATAACAAGCGCCTGCTGACCAGGCGCAAGCTGCAACTCCCTCGCCACCAACCGACTGCTTCGCAACCACGAATCATAGTCCTCGGCACTATACCCTGAAATGCCCACCCCGTCCGTCAAATCGTCGTCCTGAGGGAGCGGAATCTGTGTATGCGACCCGTCACCAGATGCCACCGGAGCAGCCTCATCCAATCCCAGAGCACGCAGCAATCTCGGCGCCGACGCCTTGGACAAAAGATTCCTTCCAAGAAGATGCGAAAGGAGCCATGAAACGGGTTGCCGCACAGTCGTATCGCTACCCAGGCTGGGATTATGCATGAAGGACAACCGGGTCTTGCCTCCTTCGTCCTGCACACCAGGTGAATCAGCACAACGAATAAGAGCGAGAGCCGATGACATTTACAATAGAAAGCAGCGCCTCCTTCAACAGCGCCAACCCGCCCTCGCTATCGAAGTCCGCTACGACATACACCGTCATCGGTATCAACTCCGTCTCCGCTACGCAAACGTCATATTTTCAGTCAAAATGGTCACAGAAAGGAAACAGATGCAACGCACGAGGATACACAAAGCGCGCAGCACCAACGCGGAACCCAGTACGTCCAAACACCTCAGGGAGGCTCACAATCCGAAGATCATCGGGGGAAGGCGGGAATATGTATCGGTTACGCCGGATACTGGAGGTCGGGAGGTCGTAGAAATAGTTACTGATATTGGAAGTGTCGTCGTCCGAGATTTTGCCGCCGTAGAGCTGGAGATAATGCGCATGAATGGTATCGCATAAGTAACAAGATCGTTCAAGCGACACGTACCGCCGCCTGGTAATGCTGCAAATGCTGACTAATTTCGCCTTGCATCGACCGCCAGAAGTTCTGCGACACAGTTCGATCAACACTCCGCCTTACGTCCCAACTCAGCCCACTCACATCGTCCATCTCGATATACTTTCCGTTCACAAATCCGCATCCACCCCCGCCGCTCCCGCTCGCACTCAACCGCTCCACGTACCGTTTCCCCCGCTCAATGGAGGTTTCGACACTCACAACAACACTCGCCGCCGGCGACTTTTCCTCCTGGCCTTCACTCGCTTCACCGCCATCCTTATCCGCTTCCTTATCCGCTTGCGGTTCAGGGTCCTCCCCAATGCCGTTCACGATCTGCTCAAAAGTGCGCACAGGTACATCCGGCGACGCAGGTGTGCCCTCGAGCACTTCGGCCGTAAACGCCGCTTTGATGACCGGCCAATCGAGACGGAGGACATCCATACCGGTGGCGGCATCAGGAGCGGTGACAAAAGCAGTGGAGGCCTCCATGGAGGGATGAGTATATATTGGGGGAAAGAGAAGACACGAAAGACGTACCGCTTTCAGGAAGCTCATCGTTCGCTTCCTCCCGTAATTTTTCACCGAATGGTAGAACAGCCGAGCCATCTTAAGGGCTGATGGTCTTCATCAGCACACATCGCCCTGCGCTCACCAGAATTGCACTCACCGTCTTCATTTTGTGTTAGCGGCACGATACCAAACCGGAAGGGGAACCCTCTCGAGATGATATTGGCGACAACCCCAGTGATGGTAGAGAGGCTCGATGGGTTCGAAAGGTCCAAGACGAGAACCACGTTGAAGAGGTTAAGTTTGACTTGATGGAATTGGCCTGGGTAGAGGGGCCGGAGGATCTGGTCACGATGAGCAAGTCAAGAGGTGCATGTGTAAGGACAAACGCACCGAGTGAAGAGAAGTGGACCACTGCGCATAGCTACAAACAAAACATGAGTGAGACCCGCAGACATACAGGAAACAACGCGAAAACGCACCGACTATCCTTCTCAATATCATTCAACCACACAATCGCACCCTGACCCTCCTCCCTATCACTCGCGTCAAAGACCCCATCCAACGCCCCCGCCTCCGTCTGCGCCTTGCTCACCCCCAAATCCGTCACCAACTCCATCGCCTGCCCACTCCCCAGCCCCAACCCCACCAACGACTGCATCACCTTCCGCTCCGTCCTCACCAAACTCAAAAGGCTCAGCGGATGCACGTCCTTCTCCGCGACCGGCGCGCCGTTCAGCCACAACATGTTCACGCCTGCCTGGGCTTTGAGCTGGTTCGCATGAATCTCTTCTTGCACGGATGAGTTGACTGTGACGCGGGAGAGGAGGGGCATGTATTTGGGAAAGTTTTGCGAGAGGAGGGAGAGGGTGGTGAGGGGGTCGAGGGAGTCGGCGATGAGTTGGGTAGCTTGGAATCCGAGGACTGGGTATTGCGTCAATAAATTGCGCGGACAAAAGATAACTGAACGAACGAGCGATAGCCTCCTCGGACAGTGGGGTGCCTGGGGTGTTCGTCGATTCGGGTTCGGGGTATGCCTGGATGAGAGCTAGGATTGGGTCCACCTCTGGAGTCTCCTCTGAGCCTGCAGTCGTTTCGGAAGTACTACGCGCGCGAGAAGATCCGGCGTTCCTGTCGTCAACAGCAAGGTAGTCCATCTTCTTCAAATCCAAGGAAACACCATAGCCAGAGAGGTAATTCGGTTGAGCTGTAGTTTTCGGTGGGACGTGTCGGAATATGTACTCGATAGAGGCTTTGTCGCTATCGGCGAGTGAGTACAGATATGAGTGCAAATCGCGGAAATTGGGCGAGTCGAGCGAGGCATAGAGGATGGCGGTGCGAGGGGGCCGTTCTAGGGTTTTTGCAGGGGAAGGAAGTATGTGGTCGAAAGTAAGAGTTTTCGGGCGCAAGATGGGTTCGGGGCTACAAAACAAGTCAACGAGGATATATTGAAGAAAACAAGATAACAACTCACGGAGGAATATCAGTGCTGTTAGCAGGATCTATAGTTTCTACTCCGGCAAGCTGCCTCAGCGTTTCTACATCGCATACCACCTCCCCATACCAATCCACCCATGACCCGCATCCCAAGTCTTGTGCATTCCGTGCAGTATAGTAGTTATAAAACGCCTCAATCTTCGGCGTCGCAGCATGCAGTCCTAAATTCATCTCCACCGCCGCAATAGACCCAGGTTCAGACAGATAGCCATTGGACGCAGCGACTTGAAGAGCAAACTGGTGTGTCGCTTCCGGCGTCAAAGTTTGTGCAACAGGTGGGAGAACGTCGGGGTCCGTAACACGGTCCACAAATGCGAAGAATGCATCGGGGTTTTCCAACGAGACAGTCTCGCTAAAGACAAATTAATTTGAATATTATTGCTCCACGCAGTCGATGAACATACATGATTTCAAGTAAAACGGGAGGCGCTGGCCATGAGGATCTGAGCGTTACTTTCACCGGCGGAATAGAAGCTTCGACAGCGCTGGCAAGGGCAAGAAGGCTGCCAAGAATTGCTCTACTTCTCCGCCTCATAGCAAGCCAAGTTGACCCAGTCAAGCGCCCGGGGTGAACTCAGTAGGTAGGAAGCGAGAAGACCGCAAGTCGAGTAGATTCAAATGCAAAAGCAATTATATGCTAACGTGGAAAGACACGTCAAATCCAAACAACGCGTAAATCGACATCAACACGCCGTCGTCCTTCGAATCAAACAACCCGCCTTTGACCCGCCAATTACCCGCCAGCCAACATATTTTTCATACTATGAAACTGAGACGCGGAGGATGAGTAGGAATGTTGGGGTTGGAATTGCTGGATATGATTTTGGAATAATTTTTTTTGAAGGTATGACGTTGGACGCAGAGGAGATTCGAAACCGAGCAGCGAGTCCGAGTCTCGATTCTTGAAGAGCCTGCGCCGAGCTGCCCCATAGAGGAGTATAGTAAATTGTTCTCCCTTATCCTATGCTAAGGCAATTGAAGGCCCGGCTAATGGTACAAGATACAAGATGCACGTAGCTGAAGCTGTCGGAGAGTGTTCAGTACATTTGGCCTGCCAGCCCAGGACTTTGGAAGCTATCACAATCTTGCAAGTACAAGTGTTCAGCGAAAGGTCGAAAGGCACGGAGTGCGACTGATAGATGGAGAAGGTAGCCATGCGTCCTAGTCCATCGCGGAATAGCCTTGTGAAGCTCCATCAAGGTGTCAGTGAGCGAAAGGTTCGAGCTGAAGCCGCAATACTTGGAAGGTCAACATGTGCACCAAGCCGGCAACACAATTTCTCCTGTGGTTGTAGAAAGTCTCTCTCCATCGGACAGTGTTCGGATTTAGGAAGACGAAGGCTCTGCTTGAGCTCGTCACGTATGTAGAAAAACTCTTGAGGCTTGTTTTTTGCGCCATGTCAATCGTGGTGTTGATAATAACGGTCTAGTCGTTGAAGGACACTTAGTAGGTACATAGGCTAAGTCGCGGTTGAATCAACTTCGGCTGTTGGCCCTCCAGAGTTAAAAGCCTGAGTATTGGAAGTATTTGGGAAGGTTCGGAAGAAATTGAAGAGGGTCGTCGTCTTGACTTTGAAATCAGTACAGATTTGAGCTCGAGCCTGAACTAGCTTGGAACAGAGGCATATGCTGAGGCAAGGAACGCAAGCCGGGCAACCAGCGACGAGGATGTTGGGGACAAGAAGTAGCTGCCAAAGTGTGGGAAAATGGACTTCGTCGCTACTACCACAACATCTCGCACCGAACCAGGACTCAGCGCTAATACTCAGCTAGAAACTTCGTCGGCCAGCGTTTACGACTGTACACATTGTCACTTGCATAGGCGCCACACTCAATCTTCTCCTTGCGTCAAGCTCGTTGTCATGTCCTCCAACTCGATTAACCGGCATGGTCAAAATCATTGAAATCCGCATCATCCCGGCAGCTTCCCTCTTCAAAGGCTTGAAGCCAGCAATTCCAGACTGTTATCGACGTATTTGCGAGCTCTTGAATATTAGAGTGCAATGCCAGCAGGCCCAATCGATGCATGAAAAGCGAATCGCGCAAGATGTTTGGCAACATGTCTCTAAATCTCAGAAATATACCCTACGCCCCTAACCTGTCGTTTCATGGGAATAGTCCACCTTCGAAGCGACATTCTTTCCAGAGTCTCATGTGTCGCGCTTGCCTATTCTGTAACGCTATGACCTGCACATCTTCACAGCAAGCGGGGAGGTCAAAGCAGTCGCCGACGGTAACGAGTCAATCGACTCCAAGCGGGTCCTGCAGGCTTCAACAAAATGTTCAAGCGGAACTCATCTTGTGGCGAAGCTGTCTTAGCCTAGCTTACAACCCCCATATATCATCAATTTTCGTTCGCACCCCAAGCAGGACGCCTTCAAGTTACAGAGAAAACTTTTCAAGATGCTTTTCATCTTTTGTTTCTCGGGCTTCGCTTAGGCACGAGTCTGCTCTCATTGGAGTCAAATTGGCCTCACAACTAAACTGTACAACGACGCACAATCGTCTATGCACGTCGCTTTTCTAATATTGCGCTGAATTCTTGGTCATTCAACTCGAAGCCATATTGCCTCACAGCTTGCCATTCACTGACTTCTGGTGCTCGATATCAACGCAACTTACACACTCGGGCATAGGGCTCCAGCTACGATCCAGAATTGCAATACTAATTGACATAAGCGGACAAGCTCAAGCGTCCGTCCTGCTTGCTCAACCCCGGAAGTTGCCGCCAGCATCCATTGTCCGCCTCGGGGTCCAGGAGGTTGTGGCCACCGTCCATCCAAATCCGGTATTGCCACTTTTCAAAGCGTTCAAGCCAAACATTGCCGTCACCGCACAATGGTGCTCGGCCGGTGGCCTCTGTGGTATAAAAGCAGCCGCAGTTGTGTTCGCAAACCATCACCCTCACTTCTCTTCTGCCTCACTTGCCTTGCCTCTGACTTCTGTTGCCTCTCACAACAAACTTTTCAAAAACCTCATCACGACTGTACGTCGAGCTCTTCCCTTCTGCCACTCAACTGTTTGCTGACATGGCTGCAGACTATGACTGAATACGATTACTCCCCTGAAGCTGTTGACCAGTATCTCAAAATGCAGAATCGCTGCCAAAATTGGACCGTGTCCAACTCCCGCACCCAACAATGCCACCCCAACACTCCTCCGACCGAATACGGGAGCCCCGCCACCACTCTGGAGCCGCTCCCCTCCATGCACTCCGTTGCCACCCAGCGCAGTTGGGATCAGAAGAAGCACGACGCGATGCGCAAAATGCAGCAGTACCAGACCGTCTCTGCCGCTTCGGCCAGTCTCCAGCCCTACCACCAGTCCCGCGCCGCTTCGCGCGAACCGTCTCCCGCTCCTGTGGCGCAGCCAGTCAACCAAGTCTACGCCTACACCCAGCAGACGACCCCCCATGGCTCTCAGGTGAACGTCAACGTCACCACGCAGACCGCCGACGGACGCTACATTCAGCAGCAGCAGTCGTACTCCCAGACCAACAGCCGCTCCCGCACAACTTCGCGCGCCGGCACTCCGTCTCGCAATGCCTCTCGCGCCCCGTCTCGTGCCCCGACGCCTCAGACCCTCGAGGTGCCAGCCATCAACTACGCGCCGCTCGCTCATAACCCGTACCCCGCTGCGGAGCACTTCAGCCACAGCCTCCCTCGCCCCCAGGATGGTGGGGTCGACGCCTCGCAAATGCCTCTCGTCCCCAACCGTCGCAACCGCTCCCAGTCGTCCCATGGTGCCCAGGCCGCCCCTGGGTACCTCGCTGCGCCCCAGCGCTCCCGCGTCGCCTCGCATGCGACCTCTGCCAGCCGCCCACCCGGTGCCGCAGCGCCCAAGAACCCCAACAACAGCGCTTACGCCAACGGCCTGTACGCCCTCCCGGTCGCTTCTGGCCCGCCGCCCGGTTCGGTTCTCTTCCAACAAGCGCCTGCAGCTCAGGCTCAGCCCCCGATGCAGCCCCAACTGCCGTCCAACACTGGTACCGCTTTCCGGCTGCAGCCCACCGCCGCCTCCGCGCTCGCTCGAACCAGGGCCAAGTCCAAGTCCTCCGCGACGCTCAGCACCCAGTACCGCGCTGCCACCCACGAGGCGCGTCACCCTCGCCTGGAGCAGATGCCACCGATGCCCCAGCCCCAGCGCGCGCAGACCGGTTTGGACTACCACCAGCAGCACCAGCTCGTTGCCCCGCAGATGCAGGCGTACAACACCTACCCGCCCGCTGGGCAGTCGGGCACCTTCTATGCCGCCCCCCGCGCTTCGAAGTCCAGCGCCACGCTCTACGCTGAGCCTCGCGATTCGAGTTCCAAGCGGACCAAGGGCAAGAAACGGCACGACCATGAGCGCCCACCGATGCCGGCGTTCGACAGCTCCAAGATGGTGGCGAGCTCGAGTTCGCGTCGTGCGATGCAGGAGCAGGTTGACATTGTGATTGTGAGTTTTCCTCCATCTCTCCCCCCTATTCCCTTCTCCCTCCTCTGCCCTTCCTTGAATACTTGTGCTCATTGCCACTCTTAGCCTCCCCCCGAGTACGGTCAATCCCAGACTCGTACCAAGAAGTCCGGTCTCTTCGCGCGCGTCTTTGGCAAGAACCGCGATTAATCGCATAGCTCCTGGAGCCTCGACATCTACATCTCGACCTCACCGCACCATCGTCTTCACGGATTTCGTTTTCCACTCTCATGATCTCTCTGCCTCGACACTGACGTTAGTCGTCATCACGCTCTTTAACGCTCTCCGTCTTCTCTGAAAACACGCACTCTTTATCTCTCTTGCCTCTTTTCTTTTTTCCTCTGCACTCTGGACTTTCTGGGATTATATGTATCGTCGCAATTGCTCATCTCTCGCATACACACTCTTTCAATACAACTCATCTCTGTAGTCTCCAATAGCGAGGTACCGAACAATGCTTTCGATGTAGCCACAATATCTGCCTATAGATTTCTCTGAATCTCTCCTTCGAAACGAAATGTGCCCGCGAGTTCCAGCAATCTCACTTCGGCCTTCAAATTCCAGTCATGAAGAAAACAAATTCCGCCGCGGAGCCCCTGAGTACTGTTCTACTAGTAGTACTGTAACAGTCTAAGTCTTCTCCGCGTTTACTTTCCAAGGCTAGCCGGTCTCTCTGTTACTCGTGCTTTCATTGAAACGTTCTTATTCTCTGTACATCGCAGTCCGTTACATCCAACTGGATTCAAGTTGATGCTGCCCGGATTATGATACTCTACGCTACTTCTGTTTCCGAATCAGCCAGCTACAAGTATCCGCTCGCCTTATCAAACCCCATTTTCTTTTCGGAACCTCTGTACAAGTAAATCCCTGGATTTGAGCCGCCTCGTGAGCCACGAGCCAATGATAATGCCCCCAAAGAAACCCAAGTATGTGATTCCGCCCTTCTGCATTGCCGACGTGTAAGAAGAAACCTTCCAGAATATCAAGTATAAACGACACAGACCTTGCCATTCGTCAGGAATATAGCTTCAAATGCCGTTTTATACGTCTTGAGAGGAGCACCGTTGAAATGGTTCACGATGTTCTTCACGACAATTTTCGCGTGGTCTTGCGCTTTGATCGCCTGCTTCTGTTCCCTCCAGTCGACGATGTCGCCTGCAGCAAAGATATTGGGATAGTCGTGCAGCTGTAGCGTCGGCTTGACCTTGACGAAGCCAGCGGGGGTGAGAGCATCAGGATTGAGGGTGTTTACGAAGGAGGTGTTGGGTCGGGGAGCACCGACGGCTTTGACCTGAATTTGGGAGTAAGAGCGACTGCTGGTGCGGAACGGGGTGACAACACGTACGACGAGGTCAGCGCTCAGCTTGAGCCCACCCTTGGTCAAAACGACGGCAGAACCAGTATGGTCGGGAATGTCCTCAACTAGATCCCCGAGGTGGATCTTGATGCCTCGCGCGATAAGTTGGTCCGCTGCTCGCTTGCGGTATCTGTCAGAGTATGTGTCGTTCAGCAGCAGACGTTCTCTGTGCACGATGGTGACCTCTCTATCCTATCTATTGTTGTGGATCGAATTGCAAAAGGTGGGCACGGATGCTTACAGGCCATATATCTTTCAACTCTCCAGCCAGCTCTGGAAGCAATCAGAGGTCGATACACAAGCTATCGAAGGTTGGTGGAGACGTACCACATCCTATAGCACCTCCACCAACAATCAAATAGTTTCCTGCATTTGCGAATCTTTCCCGACTGCGTGAGATATACGCCTTCACATTCTCCGCACTATCCGGGAAGGCAATGGGGTCTGCCCAAGCCATCCCAGAACACAGGACGAGAACATCATAAGGCACCTCCTCGCCACTCCCCAGCGTCAAAACCTTCTCATCCATACTCCGCACAGAATCATGCATAAACACCCCATTGCCATTGTGAAAAAGTTTGTCGTAAGGCACGAGAGCAGTAGTCTGCAAATTGTCGACGTTGGAAACCACCATACGAAGTGTCGCTGGGAGCAGGATACGATACGGTCGGGGGTTAATGAGAACGAGTTTGTATCTCGTCGCGTCAAGTTGGGCGGAGAGAGGACGCGTCAGATGGACGCCGGCATGACCTCCACCTACAATCACAACTGCACAAAGAATGTGCTGTCAGGACTGCAATCGAGCAACGGTCTTGAGAATGCATACCTGATGTTCGGCCGTCGTTCCTTGCGGCTGACATTCTAGAGCAAAAGATGGGAGAGGACGGACTGGCGGTGGGACCCTGTCCTTCTAAATAGTTAGTAGACAATTTTGATAGCAAGCATGGAAGTGGGGGTGATCTGTCGCCCGGTAGTATAGATTGATAACTTGAAGTTAGTGGTAGCTAGTGTCAAGTGCGCCGAAGTGCGTCACAGTCCAAAGCGAGTGCTCATCTTCATGAGAATTGGGGAAGAAACGTTCATTGGTTTCTTGCAACAAAAGGTGTTGAGCGAGATGCTCCGACGTGAAGGAGCATCTCAACCCATTGTGACAGTAGCACTGTGAAGCGACAAACTCGAGTCGGACGACCAGCCAAACAGACGACTTGTAGTGAAGGTCCCTTGTTCTTTGAGCTACGATGTCGACACCGCAAGAAATAGTAGCAAAACGCGAATTTCAATTGAAGAGATGTACGAACTACCGGCTATGCCTGCCTACAGAAAGAGAAATGGTGGGCAAGCGCGACAAAGTCAAGCACTAAGACATCCGAGTCAATTTACGCCCTACTCTGGCACAAGCCAGCCTTAGGGAAACGGCCGTTTGCAATTTGACATGAGGGCAAGAAGAGAAATTTTTGAGCGGTGTTCCGGTTTATGTAGGGCGTGCCACGTGTGACTTGCCTAATTTGGGTTGGCATCACCCAAAAATTGGGTGAAAAGCGTTCTGTAATCTACAACAGTCTACAACCTACTCAAACGCTGTTGCCTGAATTTTGAACATTTGGCGATACTCCCCATCCCGCTCCATCAGCTCCTCATGCGTCCCCATCTCCGATATTGAGCCTCCTTTCATGCATCTAGCAACAAATGACTGATCAGCCTGGGCACGTAGAAATTGGTCCCTAAAACGTACACGATGACGTCCGCATGCTTGGTGAGATGCGCGAACCGATGAGTGACGAATATCATCGTCTTGCCGGCTCTCGCTTTTCTGAGATTTTGAAACAATTGCCATTCGGCCTCAGGGTCGAGGTTCGAGCTTGGTTCGTCGACGCAGACGAGCTTGACTGCGCCAGAGGTGAAGCGCATGAAAGTTCTGGATCTGTATGGAGTACGTTCAGAGGTGAAGAGATAGTCGGAGATTTCAAGATACGTACGCGACCAACCGCTGTCGCTCGCCTCCTACATCTCATGAATCAACATTTGTTCTCAGCTGATCGAGAAACACCGCACCGGAAACATCTGCCTTCTTGCTCACCCTCTCCCAGATCTCCGTCAACGCCGTCTTCCCCTTCCCCAAAGTATGACCTCTGGAATAGACCCCCCATGGATGCTCCAACACCGCATCGTACCCGTCGCTGAACTTCTTTACCACTTCCTCCGCCCCACCCTGCCTCGTCGCCGCCTGGATCATCTCCATGTTTCCCACCTGCGCCGGGTTCCCCAGCCCAATGTTGTCGCGCAGGGATAAAGGGAAGATATGGTGATCCTGCGTCAGTGACGCCGTCGCGTGACGGAGGTCCGCGAGGCGGTAGTCTTGGATGTCGGCGCCGTCGATGGTGATGTTACCGCAGGTCGCGTCGTAGAGCCGGGTGAGCAGTTTCACTATGGTGCTTTTGCCGCTGCCGTTCTCTCCGACGATGACGAGGACTTGGCCTGCTTTGATTGAGAGGCTTAGGTTGTTAAGAGCGTTGTTGGTTGCGCCTGGGTATGAGAAGCATATGTTTCTGAGGAAGGTCAATGACAGCAGACAAGGGCTTCTCTCAAATACGCACTTGAGCTCGAGAGGCATGCCCTCCTCATGCGGACGGCCAAGAGGCGGATAAGGCAGGTCGCCGCTCTTAGTTCGGTGGACGTTGTGTTGCAATTCGTATAACTCTTTGACCCGGCTGACTCTTTCTTGCATGGTCCGAGTATTCCAAAGGAGGTCATCGAACGTCCAGTATAGCATGCTCTCGCTCTGGTGAAGCGTCGCCATGGCCGTCAGTGTCAATCCTTTGGGCCGGAATATCGCATTGATAGCGTAGTATAGCTGCGAGAGAATGAGACTCGTTGAAGGGGGAGGCCGCACATACCATGGGAAGATCTCGTGCTAGCCTCGAGAAGATCCGAGACAAGGTTCCGTCCCTACGAGAATACTGCTGGTGGGGTTCGCTCATATCCGCATCCCCCAAAAGGTTGACCGCTCGCCGGAACTCTGGAAACGCGATTAACATAGTTCACACACAAAAAAGCACCACAAACCGCGAAGGATGTGCTGCACGATATCGCCCGTGATGATATCCTGTCTGTACTGCATCGTCCTCAATTCAAGCAGACTGCTCCGTCGCACGTAGTGGGGGTTAGTCGCTTCGACTACGTGGGGTTTGTCGAATAGATTATAACTAGATAGAGAATCGAGGAGCGGCTTCACGAGACACAAGGCAACGAAGATGAAACCGTGTTCGGTGGAGAGGATGGTGAGAGAGATGTAGGTGAGCTGGTTGATTGCAGCTACGATCATGCTGAGTGCTTCTATGGAGAGCCGGAAAGTCGGCCAGGCGCGGTTCTCTGTGAGGTGGGCTGTGGACTGGTTGTTTGCGACGCCGGTCAGGTCTGTTGCTAACTTGGCTGGGCTTGAAATTAGCGGCAAACAAGCAAAGACCAGCTAAAACAGGCGAACCACGCAGGATAAAGCCTTGGAATTTGAGGTTCACTTTGCCATTCAACTTCGACTCGAGGCGGTGTCTATCTTTCTAATTATCTAGAAAGCCTGGAAAGGTAGCTTTACTCACCGCTCACGGGTTACGACGGCGGTAAAAGCCGTGCATATCAGGCGGAGTACGACGGCCTGGAAAATGACAGATTTGTCGGGATTGCCCGTTCTCAAGCCGCCCTCGATCTGCAACTTACTGAGCCTTTGGCCCTACGTTGAGCACAATACCTACGAGGTTGAGAACCCGACTTGAAAGGTGCAGGCTCAACACTGGCTCAATACCGGTTGACCAGACATGCCCCAAAGCAAAGAGGACGAAAAGCCGAGGACTTGCGGTGTAGACGTCTTTGAAGAGACGAAGCAAAGTGGGGAGAGCTGTTTTCGCCTGCTTCCATGGGGTAGATAGACTGAAAGGCGGGGATGCTTCTGTTACGACGCGGTAGACTCCCAGTTGTTGCGACTTGATTGCGGGGTAGTCCTTTTCTTTTGAATCATTCTTCGTCATGACGGTACAGAATCAAGCCTACAGCGGAACAAGGGGGCTCTTGCTCTTAAAAGCCCAGTAGGCGCGCGCCTCGCGTCGATTAGCCAGATTTAAGTTATGACTCGGAATCCTCGTGCTGAGGCTGACTCGGAACACCGCTAAAAATTGAGAGAACAGTAACACCCTAGAGAGTTAAATCGTAGTCGCCCAGGTATTGGCCTGCACATATCGAACCGTTGACTATTGGGGGAATTGAGCTCGCAGCAAGCAAAATGCGCGAAAAATTGGGGCGAAACAAATGGTTCGGCAACCAGCTGTAACCCTAACCCTAACAAAGTAAGCATAAACCAAGGTATCATCCGCCCACCTCAAGAGGTGAGCGATCGTGGCCGATCAGACACAGGGCTCTTTGACAACCCCCCCAAATTAGGCAATCCGATATGTCCGACCAACTTTTCCTTGTCCGATTCCTCGACTTTTTACTGTGACTCTAACCATTGACCGATAACCCCAATTTTTTGCGAGACCCCCCATTTGTACATATTCTGTGCACATCTACACTACTCGATTGTCTATGCTCGTTTTATGTAGCTTGAAATAGAGTTTTTCGGTCATCTTCGGCGAATCAAAGATCATCACGAGACTTCGTGGATTTTTTCCAAACGCGACTTCGACGCGACGTCGCTGGAGTCTGTACGCGGCGGCGCGCGCGCAACCTCGCTCGTCGGTCCTCCATGGAGGACTATGATTCCCAACTACACTCTTTTCGTCCCCGTTCTCAATCCCAGCCTGCGGCCCCAAGCCCTTCGAACAGCTTGTTAATTTCTTTTCACCATGAGGAAGGCAGACCCTTCGACGTCGACATGCCTCCGGCTGGCCCAGCTGCATCTGAGGGTTCTCAGCGCATAACACCTCTGCTTCCTCCTCTCGACACAAATCTACGAAATTTCAATGAGTCTCCCAGTTATCCCAGCGGTTTTGCCTCAAACGTACCGAGCCCTTCCATCCCTTCAGTATCCACGTCTCAAACCTCGACAACCTCAGCAGATGAGGGACAAAAATCTGCTCCTTCTCCTCTTCCAGTGACTCCCTCCTCCCTGGAACTGTGCGAGCTCTACGATAATAGCCAGATTTCTTCCCGCACATCGCAGGTGCAGACTTGGGAGCTGCAATGCTACAAATGCCATAGCTGGATCAATACTGCGATATCTACGACTCGTTTTCTTGATCAGAGTGGGCAGTTTCAGACCCTTGAGCAGCATATGCGCGGAAAGAAATGTAAACCAAAATCTGGGTTCCCCGCACCTCTCTCCCGGGCTCCGTCGTTCTCTGTTAGATCTACCGGGTCGCAGGGATCACCATCGCAATTTTCTCGGTCTCCCTCTCTCGCGTCTCTTCCGCCGTTTTCACCTGCCCCATCCAGCACCAACTCCCTCTCATGGTCTCCTCTGCTTGCTTCCCCTGCCCTTCCTTTTGTGAATGAATCACCGGATAGTTTCCGACTGTCGTACGTGGTCCTTTTAGGAATAGCTCAGTCAACAGTCACTTAATTTCATACAGACATCATCGTATTTTGTGTGCTCCCCAAACACCTGCAGCCGTGCATTCTTCCATGGAGGTGGATGAGCCTGAATTTGAATCAGCGGGTTTGTGTAGTGGGCTGAGGCTGGAGTGGCCACCAGAGCTTCCCTTTCGCTCCACTTTCCCGTTCCATCGTCTCTCGTTTCTTGGCGATGACCCAGACGAATGTGCATTGCGTTTGGAGATTGAGATTCGAGAGCGTGGAAAGGTCATTGATGTGTGGTCAAAGGAGTGCCGCAGAATCACTACGCCACATTCCCCGCACTGTCAGGCCTGCGAAGGCATTCGTGGGCGGCTTGAAGACCTTGCCAAGATCGCGCGCGACGCCAAGCCGGGTACTAACTTGAAATATCTTGGTCACGATCAACTGCGTGAACAACTCGTTGAGCGGAACGAGGAAATGAACAAGCTCAAGCTTCAGGTATTCTTCTTCTATCTCCGTCATGCTCTTGACTCATTTCTGGTATTCCAGACATTGAATCTGGGGCGGCGCCTCGCGAGCTTCGCTCGGAAATTAGATGACTTTGACCGCCTTCTTGTGGCAATAGCTGAGAACGACATCCCACGAATCCATGCCATCATTGAGACGGCACGACGCAATGGCGCCAGTGTACGAACGATGGTCAATTTTCTGACCGAAGCCGTGGATGGACTTCGACATACGAAAGGATTCACGGCTTTTGAGAAAGACCTTGGTATCCTGATATACCGATTAGGTGGTCGCTCTCTCCTCTATGCAATGAATCATTCCCTCAATCTCCCTTCCCTACGCACCATCTGTAACTCCGCAAAATTTGTTAAAGTGACACCCACAATTGGGCCCATCTCCGAGTACGAAATTCGACGGAATATTCAGAATGTGATGCTCGTTCCACGTAGCGAGGCGGAGGTCCCATATACCGGTCGGCGTGGTGTCACTATCATGATGGATGAATGTGCAATCGAGGAGCAAGCATGTTACTTCTCCCATGCGAATCAAGTCGGTGGACTATGCCAGAAACACTCCCGTGGTATTCCCTTGGATCTCAAAACCCACGATTCGGCGACTCGTCTTGTCAGCTGCCTTCATGACGGGACACTTCATTTCGGCAAGGAGATGGCATTTGTCGCAGCGCGATGCAGCGGTGAAACCACCATATACCCCCTTGTATGTGCTCCGACGTGCAAGCAGGAGACATGGGAGGATATGGCTGATCTCTTTCGCATGATACTCAAGGTTTGGAAGGAGACGGGGCAGGCAGCGATCGGAGAGATATGGAACTTCGCTACGGACGGAGATCAGCTGCGTCGTCGAGCTGGGCATGCCGTGTTTATGCAGTTTGAGCTCGGGCCAGAAGACACTCTCCATTTCACGCTGTCGAATCTTCTCGGCCTGAATCTCTTCACTGGTCCTTGCAGAATCCTCATCACATTTGATTGGCGGCACATTATAAAGCGTACGTTGTGTTGACTCACTTCACGGATGACCCGCCTGACAAAATCGCATATAGGACATTGCACACTGCTTCGTCATGTCTTGGGAATCGCCTTAGACAATGGCCGGGTTGTTGGTCCTGTCTCTCTGACACGGTGCCTCCTTCTTCTCCCTGATCAAGATGCTGCATCAGTAAACCTACTGCTCAACCCAGATGACCCTCAGGACGTACCGACGGCCATCGAGCTTTTGGAGACCATTGTCCAGCTTCGTCAATCTCGTGCGGAATTCGACGTGCCTGCTTCCGAGGTGAATCTCAACTCCGATCTCGATGCGATTGACCTTCTGAGCTTCATGCTCGAAGCTCTTCTCAACGCATTTACCCTCCCCTCTGCATCCCTCAGCGATCAAATATATTCCCTCAGTTTATACGCCAACATGAGCTTTGTGCTCTTCCGAACGTTCCGTCTCAAATTTATGAGCAATCAGCTGTACGGCGACTCTCAAACAATGATAAAGAACATCGTCTTCACCGTCGCGAAGCAGCAGGAGTTGGATCCGGAGGGAAAAGTCAACGCATACCATGACGGCACGGATCCGGTAGAGCAGCATTTCGGATACACGCGGGAGCTTGGTGGGCATAATTCCGCCATGAATTTCAAGCAGGGAGTCGAACGGACAGGCTGGGCTTGTGATATACAAGGTGTACACGAGCGCAATCCCGGCCTTCATCCCGGGCACCGCCGACGAAATGTCACTCGGAAGGAGATCAAAGACCACCTCAACGAGTACAACTTCAGTGGAGATTATGTGGTTGGGCACTGTGACTTGGGTGCTTCGTGGTGGAGAGGGCGTGTAGAGGCTATGCGAATATTTCGTACGCATTCTCACCTTGACTCCAGTGTCTTCGACATTGCAGCCATTCTGGCGTCTACGCCCGGCTTGGATTTTCTACGACCTCACGGGGGCGGTCTTTATCCTGGTATTTCCGACGAACCAGACAGATCTCTACCTCCGGCCACGACCTCGACAACGTCTGACTCGTCTCCTGACGCCCCGTCCTCCATTGTCTCTACTATCCAATCATCGACTCTTGTCTATCAAGACCCCGATAGGTTCGATGATTTGATTCCTGACTTGCAGACCCCTGCCCTCCCTTTCGTAGAAGATATTCAGAACGAAGATTCGGAGCCTGTTGTGCTCAAGTTGGACCCGCGCCCCGGTGTTCGCCCCGAAGACTACCTCCTCGACGAAAACAACAAATTCGTACACAAGGCATCTATATGCCGTCTCATTCTCAACAAAGAGTTCATCGCTAAATCGAAAAATCGCACTGAACGCGCAATGGGCATGGCAATCAAGAAAGTCCGTACTTTCACTAAACCAAACGCAACTCGGCTAGGCGGCGGTATCACCGGCTCCTCATTCATTGTCGGAGACCCATTTACGACGCTCATCCGCACATCCACCAATGTTTCCCTCGCCCTCGTTCGCTGCACGGAGATTCTTGTTGACGGCAAACGTGCTACGGACGTGAACGCGGCGTCCATCAAGAATCCAAAGGCTAATGTCAAAATGTCCGGTCAAATTCTCAAACTCAAAGCTGTTGTCCGAACACAAGACGACGTCTTCAGCGACTCATCGGAAGAGATTCCCATCGAGTCGACTTGGAGTTGGTTGTGGCTGGGGTCGTATCTGATGACCAAGAGCACAATCAAGGGAACACAGATAGCCACAGACACACCGCACATCATCTCCGTTGCAGGGCATCTTGTTGAGCCTGTCAATCCCAAAGCCGTTACCGCTCACGACCGTCTTGCTACCGAGGACATGCAACACATCAACTCCACGGGCACGACGTGGGCGATGGAGCACAATCTACTGGGAGCATTGACGGAGGAGCTATGGAAGCGCGTCGAAGCTGCACAGACGGGGTTGCGAGAGATGCCGAATATCAAGGATGAACTCGCGGGGTTTCCGTACTCGTGGGCGACAGGTCAGCTCAATCTGCCTTGCGTCGTTCTCAGATACCTCATATATATTTACAGGAATACCAGCGTTGTTATCTGACGGCGGGACTGCGTTCATCACCGCAAAATCTGCCGAGGACCCATGCCTCTACTGCTCAGAGGTGCCGTCCAATTGGCGCGGCCATATGGGAGCACATATCTTACGCAAATTGCGCAATGCTGGCGAGGTCGAACGAGAGAAGAGAGGGAAAAAAACAGGAGAAGTGAAAACATATCCCGAGGTACGTGGACGTCACTGAGCAGGCTGGTGTTCGGTGACTTATTTGTTGTAGGTCGGAGAGTCGTATCCATGCGGGTTCTGTGGTCGATCAGGTCGCCCTGAATGTGCTGTTTCGATGAAACCAAAGGGCCAGTCATTCGAAATCATCACAAAATGCAAATATGAAGTCAAATTTCAGTATCAGACAGCGAACAAAGGTTCAGCTACGACACCGTCAAGAAACCTCCCAATTATCTGTGGTCTTTGCCCGGTCCCCCAGAGCCGATATCCCACATACCCCGCTGTATGGCGATATAACATGCCACAGCACCTACTCGACCAGCATTCCGAGTACGCCTCACCTCTGCAGCCCGAGGGCATGCTTCTACCATTCAAAGTGTGGGAGAATGTACGGATAGAGAAAGCGGAGGAGCTGGCGCTCGGTATTCCGGAGTCTTCAGTCCCACAGCCATTCAGCAAAGTCGCCCAGGTTTTAGAAGAAGATGCTAGTCGTGTGCCGAAGAGAGGCCAGAGTGGTGGCCAACGCGGGGCCGGGAAACGGGGAAGGCGGGGAGGGCCACGAGGTGGTTGAGCAGTATTTGTATTGGGTGAATGAGAACAATTTACATAGAATAAGCACAGTATTGAAGCGACGATGCGTGCTGGCACTTGTCCGCTGGCAGCGTTATCTATTGTTATCTCGCCTTATCATAACCCATCAATGACGTACCCCCCCTCCCCCCCGGGTCGCTCGACTTTTGGAGCCCTGTGTCACGGACTTTTTGATCGCTCACCTCTTGGCCCACCTTGCATCCTACCGTTGTAGGTTTGTAAAACCGCTAATTGACAATATACGGGCTAACAGACGTTGTAGGACGAGTCTCGTGCGGTGCCCGACCCAATATCTCGATAAACATGACTAACGCGCCCCCAGGAAGTTCTTCATATTTAGGGAACAGCAATGGGAGTCTAAAGCGCCAATTGAGCGACGAAGAAGGAAGCACTGGTAGCTACAAGCGTCAACGAGAGAGGGAGAGAGATAGAGATCCTCGAGACAAGGAGCCCCGAGACTGGCGTGATGTGCATCTGAGTCGAGGCGGTAGCGGAGGTGGTCGGCGGACAACTGGGGAAGGTAGGAGGGACAGCTATCACAGAGACCGGGATCGGGGTCGAGACCGTGATAGAGACCGCGACCGAGAAAGAGAGAGAGAACGAGAGCGGGAGCGGGAAAGAGACCGAAATCGGGGCAAGGACCGGGACCGAGACTTGGAACGCGAGCGCCGCAAAGAGCGTTCACCCCGCCGACGCACTCCGCCCACTCAGTCGAGCGAACGGGAAGAGGGCGAGTGAGTCGTTGTCCAGTTATACTGGCCCTATACTGACAATTTGCATGGCAGAATTTCTCCTCGTCCACCGTCTTTGTCGCCTGCAACTCCACCACCTGTCACGCCTACGCCGGCTCCTCCGACACCTATGGAAGTCGAACCCGAGCTTGAACTTGATCTAGCGCCCTCACCGCCGCCTGTAGAGCAAACTCTCGCTGAACGTAGAGCACGCCGTGCTGCTATTTTGGCCCGACACGCTAGTTCTACCGCAAATTCCAATACGGGATCAACAGGTCCCCTGAATGGTGTGCTGTTCCGCCATCTTAGCTGTACTCGTTGTTTATGAATTACGCAGGTGCATCTCCGTCTGTCTCTACGCCTATAGATGTCGATATGAATGGTCTGTCTTTCTTTCTTTTCGTGGTCTCGACCAAGCTAACGCTAATCAGCAGACTCTACTGCACCTCCATTGCAAAATGGCCACGGTAAGTTGATTTTCTTTTATCTAATATTGATTCACCTTCCGCTATGGCACTCCTTTTCTGATCTTCCTATTTTCCCTCTGTCAATTTCACGGCCTGCCAGTCAAGCCAGCACGATTAGATGAACCCTGGTGTTTCACGCTGGACTCTATAATCATGTTAATCCTTCCCCAGCTTTCGGTTTTGAACCCCCTCTTGACATCTTTGATCGACGCTGACATTGGTTGTACAGGACCCTCTACACCTCGGAAACCTCCTTCTCGCTCTCCTACACCGACGCAGGAGCAGGAGCAAGAACTCTTCACACTGGCCAAGGCCGATTCTCCCACCAAACAATCAGGGCCGCAAAAAGTGCAAGTAGAAGAGCAGGAAGAAGACGGTCAAACGCAGGTGAACGCCGCCGACTACGATCCCTCGCTCGATAGACGGGAAGACGAGTTTCGACGAGTACAAGGGCACGGTGCTGCTCTACCCAATCAAGCTCCTCCGGTTCAGGTGGAGGATGTTGAAGAGGAGGAGGAAGAGGATGAAGAAGACGATGAAGACGTAGACGATATGTTTGCATTCGCTGGTCCCGAGAAGAGTAAGAAGAAGAAGAAGACGGGGAAGAAAAAGACCAAGACGGCGAAGGCGCTTGCTCAGCCCCAACAAGTGCTGCACTCTGACACTGCGTCGGATCCAGAAGGTTACTACACTGTCATTCTAGGGGAGGTCCTAATGGCTCCCCCTATCGCGGCTGGAGAAAAGGGTGAGAGGTATCAAGTGTTCGCGAGCATTGGTCGAGGAATGTTTGCTGTGGTCGTGCGGGCTAGAGTTCTTTCGGAGGGTGAAGATGGCAAGGAGAGTAAGGAAGGGGGGCGGGAGGTGGCGATCAAGATTGTGAGATCGCAAGAGGTTATGTGAGTTGCGGATCCCCCTTCGGCTCGAATCCGTTTTGATAACTTGTTCCAGGCACCGCGCGGGATTGAAAGAGTCTGCCATTCTCCAGAAGCTGCAAGCCGCCGATCCGGAGGATAAAAAGCATATCGTGCGGCTTGAACGTACCTTTGAGCATCGCGGGCATCTGTGCCTAGTCTTCGAGAGCATGAGCATGAACTTGCGCGATGTCGTGAAGCGCTTCGGGAAGGATGTCGGTCTGAACATCCGGGCCGTACGAGCATATGCGCATCAGCTTTTCATTGCGCTCGGACACCTCCGCAAGCTGGGCGTCATGCATGCGGACATAAAGCCCGATAACATTCTTGTACCTGTGTCCTTCATATGTCTTCATTGCCTAACTGACACAATCTCAGGTCAATGACGCAAAGACGATGCTCAAGCTCTGCGACCTGGGCTCCGCATCGGATGCCGCTGAGAACGAGATAACACCGTATCTTGTTAGCCGGTTCTACCGTGCTCCAGAAATTAGTATGTATTCCTAGGGCCCGTCCTTCTCACATTTTACTAATGCATTCTCTCAGTTCTCGGCGTCCCGTATGACCCTTCCCTTGACGTCTGGTCTGTGGGGTGTACGTTATACGAATTGTTCACGGGCAAAATTCTCTTCCCGGGGCGGAGCAACAACCAGATGCTCTTGCACATGATGGAGCTCAAGGGGCGCTTCAATGGGAAGATGATCAAGCGCGCGAAGTTTGGGGATGTCTTCTTCGACGAAATGGGCGGGTTCGAAAGCGTGGAGAAGGAGAAAGGGAGTGGCAATGTGAGTATCTTCTCTTTCTTCACCGCGCGCAGGAGACCCTTGGCTGACCAGCCTTTGGATAGGACGTCATTCGCAAGGTGCATATTTCCAAACCGGCGCGTGACTTGCGCGCGCGACTGCTTCCCAGCGGCGGCGCACGGTTGTCGGATGAGGAGACGAATGTTATACTCCACTTCGTGGATCTTTTGGATAAGTGTCTTTCGCTTGACCCCGTCAGGCGGATTACACCGCGGGAGGCATTGGCACATCCGTTTATACGAGGATCGACTAAATGAGGAGCTGTGAGTGGACTATATATCTTGTAGTAATCTCGCTTGTAGACGGGCCCCGTTGCTCGGCTGGAGGGCACTGTATCCGGTAGAAGAAAGAAATAATACAAACTATATATACACGCCCTCTCTTCCTTTCAGCAATATACCGTGGGTCATGGCGTACGTACTCAGTCTGAAGATAGTCACTTGCTCATTCTATCGAACTCGACTAGGTCTTCTCTACGCCTTGCTCCATGGGACGGCCAAAACGACCGCGAGTGGTATATCCCTACCAGCCAATCCGCGGGATGCAATTGCGATTACGGGTTCTCATAGCCCTGGCAGTTTCTAGAATAAGAATATTTTTGCCCAGACAAAATCAACTCGAAGCCCTGCGAGCAATTAGATATAAGTATAGTTCCGTCGATGGAGATCCCCTATTCCCTTCGGAATACTAAATCGCCGAAAGTGTTCTCACCGACATCTGCCCATCTCATCTCACTTCATGGCGGCCAGGCGTCTCAAGACTATCGTGTCTCATCTGAACCCAGCCAGTGCTTCAAGCCATCTCGATGCGACCTCTGTGGACTGGACGACTGCCGAAATTCCTTCTTACGACTTGCTTCCTGCCTTCAAAAATTTCCCGGGCTGCGCTTGGGGGGTCTGGGGAGCAGAAGATCAGCTTGGTACGGTTAACCTTTTGACGGATGAGGTGGTCAAGGCAGCCGCGAGAGAGAACATCAAGATCGGCAGGTCTGTTTCACTGAATTGGTAGGACGTTTTGGCCGAGAGACGACAAGAAAGCGCCACTAACTAATCGACCGGCAGGCCCTTGAATTTCCCTGAAAAGGTACTGGTCTAATCTTATCTGCGATACATTTTTTCGTCTCATCATCATCTGTTAGCCTGTCTTTGACCGCAAGACTCCTGAAGTTAACATGAAAATCCGGCACCCGCAAGAATATGGCATCAGGGACGACGAGATTCACATCGTAAGTCAATGGTAGCGCCATCTGTTCAACTTGGATCTCTGACCTCTTCCCGCAGAACACACAGTCAGGAACACAATGGGACGGTATGCGACACTTTCCCATCCTCGAACATGGTGTATTCTACAACAAGTAAATATGATTCGCGTGCCACGAGATATTCATGTGAACTCATCGTCAGCACTCCCGGCTCGACACTTCCAATTGGCATTCTCCCACTCCCGAATCCGCATCAAGTGGATCCCGCACATGCCCGTATGGGAATTCAAAGTCTGTTTTAAACCGTGAATGCTGCTACACCTATTGACCCATCGTGCTTTCACAGACTGGGCGACACATGGAATATGCGGACGCGGTGTATTGCTTGATCTCGTCTCGTACCAGACATCACTTTCCCCGAGTAATACACTTCCATACGAGTATGTTTTCAGTCTATTTCGATGCTCGGGGGTATTCGTTGACTTGGAACACGCATCATCATGAAGTCCTTGGACTACGCATCCAATTGGAGTAAATGAACTGGAAGCATGCGCAAAGGATCACGGGATAAAATTCCACAGAGGGGATATTTTAATTTTGCGGGTAGGGTTCATCAAGAAATATTATGAGGCTTCCGAGGCGGAACGGGCTGCGTTGCAGAACCGAACAGAAACATTGTCAGTGCAGTACGATAATTGAATACAGCAGTACAGCTGATATCATGAACAGTGCGGGCATTGAACAGTCGGAGGCAATGAAACGTTTCCTTTGGTGAATTCTCATCCACCTGAATTACCAGAATAGACTCATGCGACCATCTAGGGACAATCATTTTGCGGCCATTGCCTCTGATCAGCCATCGCTTGAAGTACGGTTGTGTCGAGTCACCAAACGGAAAATTGTGTTTGATTTCAGACCTTAGTCTTGGCCTCCACCAGAGGGTACCCCCCATATGCATCAGGTTCGATCTCCATCATCTCGGTATCTCAGAACTGACACTTGCATGCATCCAGACCATTTTAAGGTGCGCAATTTCATCCCGTCTGCCGAGGCTTACTACATGTGATGTTGGCAAATAGTCTGTGGGGGATGCCTATCGGTACGTGATTTGAAACGGCGTAAACATCATATTCACTGAATCGATCATGCCGAGCAGGGGAATTTTTTGACCTCGAAAAACTCAGTGAATTGTGTGCTGAAACGGGACGTTATACGTTTTTCTTCTCGTCGTGGCCGCTCAATATGTATGCGACGCATTGCTTTGCACGTCTTACTATTCACACTTGCTCTGGACAACAGCATCGGCGGTTGTGCCTCTCCTCCCAATGCAGCGGTGAGTTATTGTTCTACATTCACTGTGGCTCGGAACTTGATCTGTCGGGCTTATAATGTATCTAGGCTTATTTCTGAGTCAGGGTTGTATCTAGCCTCCGCCGGTGAAAGCCTGCCACTGTAATACTATCTTTGATTTTTTCTTTCATTCTACCGCGCAGACCCCGTCCTGTTCTGCGCTACATTTTCAAGGTCCTTCACGTTAACGTTCGAAGACCAACTGATGTAGTATCTCCAATTGTTACCGATATGTTTAGCATTTATCTTTTTTGGTTTTTGGAAGAAAAGAAAGAATTTGGATCACACCCCAAGCCTGAGCAGTTTCCGCACAAGTTACATGTCGGCAAGGAATAAACCCGATTTCGAAGGGGAAAAACAAGTTGAACCTTGGTTGAAATCCCACGCTGTAATCCGGCAGTGTCGGGCCGATGGGAGTTGAACAGTGCGCATGACCCTCTGCTCTTGGAACCAGCCAACTGGACCTTGCAAGGTTTCAACCCCCCACGACTAGCTGAATGTCGGTGGACTGGGCGACGGCAACCATACCTTCGTACGATGAACTACCTCCTTTCAGGAACTTTCCAGGATGTGCCTGGGGCGTTTGGGGTACTGAAGACCAATTGGGAACGGTGAATCTGTTGACGGACACGCTGGTGAAGCAAAGTGCGGCGCAAGAGATTAGGTGCAGGCGCATCCGTGTTGAAACATCTGCCCTTTCTCAAAGACTCTTAGAACAGGGAAATCGGTGTCCCTCAACTGGTACGTTTTGATTTGTAGGCACTTACTATTTTCCAAAACGACGCACATTCAGGCCTCTCAATTTTCCGGACAAGGTGGAATCATGTCTTTTCTTCGTCTACCTTCGGCCCTCAACTGTACCATAGCCCATGTTTGGCCGCCTTCCTCCTGAGGTAAACCTGATTCAGAAAGAGAAAGAAGGTCGGAACTACTCGAGGGACGATGAAATCCACATCGTGCGTAGTTGCAAGTGGTTACCTATAGTCGCCTTGTCATTCAATCTCATCCTCTACTTTTTCGCGAAGAACACGCAATCCGGAACCCAATGGGACGGACTACGCCATTTTCCGATTCTAGAGCATGAAATGTTCTACAACAAGTTGCGTGCTCTGTTAAGTAAAAACACCCATTTGCGACTGTAGGCTTACTACTTGAAGTACTCCTGGCTCTACGCTACCACGCGGGATTCATTCTTTGCCCAATCCGCAACAAATTGGCCCGGAATTTACCCGAATTGGCATTCAGAGTAACTCTCGATAGTGTGTACGATGATACAGATATCTTGAACATACCCTCACAGATTGGGCAAACCATGGCATTTGTGGAAGAGGGGTACTCCTAGATCTTGTTGAATTTTTATCCAACGACGGCGTCCTTCCATATGACCCCTGGACAACTCACCCCATATCAGTTAAGCAGCTTCAAGACTGCGCGGACTCACAAGGAGTAACTTTTCGACGTGGAGACATTTTGATGTTACGAGTAGGATTCATTAAGAAATACTACGAAAGCAGTCAAGGCTCGAGAGACGCTCTGAGGGGAAAGCCAGAGACTTTGTTCGTCGCTTCATTCATCTGCCACATATTGTATTCTCAATGTATCATTTAGTGCAGGGATCGAACAGTCCGAAGATATGAAGCGATTTTTGTGGTTTGTTAAAACTCAAATTTCTTCGTTTTAGCGTTGTTCACGACGTGGTCAGGAATAACCATTTTGCAGCAGTTGCCTCGGACCAGCCTGCTTTAGAGGTGCCCTGTCTGCCCCGAAATCGCTTGTTCTTCTAAACCCTTCATAGAGCTGGCCGCCGGCACCTGGGACACACTTACATCAGGTTAGTGTTTGTTGAGTAGTCGACTCGTTCGTTATACGAATTACGTGCTTCAATAGACAATTCTAGGGTGAGCCAAACTGATAGAAATATTTGCCATTGACAAAGTTGTGTAGACTTTGGGGTATGCCAATCGGTGAGATAGTCATCTTGTCCGACGAGTACAGTCCAATCCGATAAACTGCTGTAGGCGAGTTTTTTGATCTGGAGAAACTCTCGCAAGTCTGCGCGGAACAGAAGCGTCATACTTTCTTTGTTTCCTCGTGGCCCTTGAACATGTGAGTTTAGTTATTCTTCAGCATGCGGGGTGAACTCAAAAAACAAGAATTGGAGGGGCGGCTTCCCCTCCGAACGCTGCCGTAAGTTCAAATATGCTCTCCGCTCAATGCATTGACGATCTTATGGCTTCCAGGCCTTTTTCTAGCTGGAAATCGTCATCCCATAGGTAGCACGAGATTAAACATGTGTTGTCGTCATGCGCGTGAGACGTATCCGTTTTTGTAACAAAGAATTGACTGTAACTCAAAATATGATGTTCTCAACCCGTTCACTTCCTTGACTAGATGCGAAAGATCAAGATGGTGGAAGATTTATCTATCGGCTGATCTATCAACCCTTATGCTTCTTAGTGTGTAAGTAGGTGTCAACACATGGCGAACGGGAACATGCCTAATTTCTCTGAAGATGGTAGTACTTCGAATTTCGAAAGAATTTGAACCGTATGCAGCAGCTTGAGGGCATTTTCCCAAAAATGCCCATGAGCCTATATAAAATCAGAGCCATAATTGCCTGTCGTCATGAGGAGCGGCGCTGAATCATGTGCGAGGCAAATGACACCGAAAATTTGCAAGCATGGATCCTAACCCTTGATTTGCCGTTCGAAGAAAGGTTCTCTCTGAAACGGCTTCAGACCGTGGCTGTGGAAAGTCGATGGCCTCGTTTTACGCAACTGTAATCCCATCTCTTGCAGCTGATAGACTCGGACAATGCAATCTGTGTCTGTACTCGATAATTCTAACCCAGTGCCTGTCGGTGTTTCGAGCTGAATAGTGATTTTGAATCAGTGGGTACCCTACAGGCCACGAGTAAGTATGCGGGTTGATATGATACACCTCGGGATGTTTTGGGTGACCCTTGACTTCGACTGGGCTAATTTCTGACCTGAATTGAAGTAAACACTTTGAGCAGAGAAACAGCCGGCGCCTTTAGCACAGGTGCGGGTCCAATGCATCAGAAAGGGATCGCTGAAGTCCTCAACATCTGTGGGTGGCGGTCCTGAAAATCACGGAAATCGCGGCCAATCAGGAAAGTTGTGCTTTTTTCCAGGTTGACCATAACTTTAAGATTAAAACAGAAGAGGGTGAGCACCGCCGTGCAAGCCGTTGCTTATATTCAGAGCTGTGGTTAACCCAAACATCGAAGTCTGGCAAAAGGAACCTGACTGGACCGAAGTTGAGGGAAAGTCAGAGACGAGATCGTATGGAAACTATGTGGATGCCACATTGCTGAGTGGTTGAGAATGTAGCAAATCCTTGCGTCGTCAGAGGCACGCCAGGACGTCGGCAACCAACATGATGCAGAACAGGCTAATGAGGCATCAAGTCAGCATGTTCAGCTTCAGATATTCAGAAAATGTCCGGATAATGGTACAGGAAGGCATTTCATCCGAATGAAACCCTTTTCTTGACTGACGCAACAGAATTTCCCTCTTCATCAGCGTTTTTCCGGCGCTTGTTTCTCGCTTTCTTGGACTCCGATCGTTTGGCAGCAAGCAAAGCTTTTGTTTCTTTCTATATACAATATGCTCAGTGGCTTCAGACGCGGTTAAAAAGAGGATGCAGGTCACCAGTTTAGCTTTCGAGGCCGATATTCGAGGAGCCCGTTCAGGACGAGTCTGGCTAGTCTATTGAAGTTGTACAATCATGACGCACAAAGTTCCAATACGACCAACCTGTGTAGCTTGATGTTTTTCTGCCTTCTTTTGCGACTTTTGTTCTTGCGTGTCAGCGATTGCTTCGGCAAGCCCTAAAGCAGCCTGCGAAAAAAGGGATCAATGATGGTCGCCTGAATCGCTTTATCATGTACACTTTGGTCTAAAAATCGTTTGGGAGTCTTCCCTTTTCCCCCAGCCTTCATTCGGAGGGGAATAGGACCGGGGAATCGAACTAGGTGACGAGAAACGGTAAAACCGTCAAGTGCTCCCGTGGCCGTTGATCCGTGATGCAAAGAAATGATCCGCTACGGTGCTGTACCCAGGTTACTTCCTTTCAACCAACTTTGAACATTTTCTGGCCGAATTTGAACCAATCCTCTTGTCCAACGGATCACCAAGATGACTTCTCTTTGAAGAACAAAGGCCGGATCATATACGAACGCACGATTACTGTTACTACCGCTCAACAGCAGAAAAAACTCCCAATCAGGCTCAGTTCCATATTGACCGCATATGATAGCCTCCATGCACAGATTTTTTTTCATTTAGATAATCTCACACGACCATATGTGTATCCGAACTTCTCTACAATACTACCAAGACTGTTTCAATGCCCACATCTGTACAATTATCAGATCGTCAGGGTCTCAGACCGCGTATCACAGACAAGTCTAATCGTACACGCTTGGGCACAATCAAGGCGCACACAGGAATCTAGATGTAGTCGCATTGCGCTCAAGGCCCGAAATCAGTGACCCAGACACAGAGTGTATTTTCACGAGTAGAATCACAATGACACCACGGCCTTTAAAAGAAGGCCACCTATCGACTCCGTTCCTTCACTCTCACTCACTACCTCCCCATCTAAACTACCTGCCTTTTCTTCAACTAGACTTCTAACCATGTGCCGGTGGCGTCAGTGAGTTGTTTACAATGCTTCACGTCTGAGAAGGGGCATGAACTAATCTACATAACAGAGTCCGATGTATCTATTTGCGCTGCAACCATGCTGAGACCCTTGTAAGCTGACAGTGACTTCGATGAGGTTGTCTATTAACCTTCCCACTTAGCCCCCGCAAGAGGTCTATCACTACTTCTTTCATTCTCTTCACAATAGCTGACCCGAACCTTGGTTCAGATTAAATGCCAAAGCACTCATTGCAAGTTCAGTCCAAACCATCCCGCCGATTGTGCGCCGCCTCTGTGCACTCGGACGTGCAACCAATAGTGAGTCGGCTTTAGTATCGCAGCGAAAAGTCTTGACGGCGTTCTACACTCTAGTCGTCTTTTCCCTGAACAATATAGTACGCCATGCAATTTTTTTAAACGTGTCTTTGCGTTGCTAATTCCGACTAGATCCCAATATCGACGGATTCTGTTCGGCTTGCACCCAAGCTATGGGCTCAGGGCGTCGTCGCTACTGAAGCTCATGCTCTTCCCTTTTCCTTTCCAGGCAAATACAGTGTACACAACAATATCCCTAGACGTCCAAATCCTGTATCCCGATAAATATGTATTTCATTGATTTGTAGAAGAATGAGATCGTTTGCTGATCAAAGCGAAAGTCACAACTATTTGGGCCTGTTCAAAGCATCCCCGAAGGTTCGGCCTGCGGCTATATGTATGCTGGTTCGTCGTATATCTTCGCGCAGTCACAGTTCAACCTCAACACCGGTCCTGGCCGGAATCCTTCAACTTGCAATGAATGAATATGAGTAAGACATATGTGCCCAGGATTGCGGCTATCGTGTATATTGTACAACGAAGGTCATATTCGATACTGACGGTTTCCAATACAACCCTGCGTTGCGGTTCGGAGTTAGCACTCATTAGCACTGGCAGCTGCTATGACACGAAATACGCTGTAACCTCAATGATTCTTATGACTACGCCGACATCGAATCACGAGAGCTAGATTGAGTAGAATAACAGGGAGTAGCATTATATTCTTTGTCAACTTCTCGAGTTGTTCTTCCTCGAAACCAAGTTCAAAGATCAAGATTATCAAAATTGATCCAAAAAGCAAAACAGTGATTTGCGTCATAGAGGCCGCAATGATCAGATGGAACCCTGAAAATTTTTTGAGCGTAAAATGAGGCCTCTCATCTCGGGCTCACCGGCCGTTGAATTTTTTCGGCTGCGCGCGCGAGCCAGTTAGCTGTGAATACTGTTTTGAACTACAATTTCCATATAAGGCAGATCACAAACAAATGATCGGCATACTTATCGGCAGTCTGGCTAACCCCGGCGAAGAAAAACTCGGAGTACACCTTGTTTTATGTAAGAGAATGGGTCGGTTTCGTCAGTGTCGGCCGTTGTATATACTCAGTGTTAGCCAGTCCAAACCCGCGACTCGGGGGTGCAGTGGATGAGCCAAGCATTCGTAACCTATGAATCTGTGATTAACTCAAAGTCAATTCGATCATACGCAAAACGCGGCCACTGGACCCATCTCGCCCCGGCGTCAGGGAGTTTGTATTCGCGCTTGGATTTTGTTTTGGAAGTTTGAATGATTGGGTTCAATCAAGACTTATTCAATTGTGTCGAAAGCGGGTTTCAAGTAATACGCAGGTGCCGAACTCAGATAAATTACACGATGACCTGATTGAAGAGTTGAGGTATCTGATACTCTCAGATAGTGGTTTCGGCTCACTGATGCTCACATTCAATGCATTGGGGCGTCAGCAGCACCAGCATTCACAATAACCAACCATCGACCGGCGTCCTGGCTGCAAGCTGGGTTGGAAGTTTCCCGATGGGCATACTTGCTATTCAAGATCCCGGTTTCCAGCGTCATTCTGTCATCCAACCTGAATCAATTCTGCCTGAGACCAACTCAAACAACGAACAACGAGAGGTCGCACACAGTAAGCGGAGATCTTCGGAGGGGGCGGTGCATTTGTTTCTTCTTCCTAAGATATTAGGTCTGAATCCCTCTTCGATCGCACCAAGGAAACTACCCAGAATGAATTTTGTCCTTGTAAGTCAATCACAGTTTCGAGGGATTTGGTAGAAGAAGATATCAACCGAGTCTACCATTTATCACAGATGGTAATTCTGATATTCTCGCGACCAGGGGTTCTTCGTGTTGCGTACAGAGCAAGTATCAGATCCGGGTTCTCCGGCGGCGCGGGGTGGCATTGAGATGCGAAAACAACACTCGAATTTCGGGGCTGGGGCCCAATGCTACATGGGCAAGGCTCCTAGATTCGGGGCGAGTCTGGTAGACATAGAGAAGCAGCGTTTGATTGTCGTCCGTGGCGCTAGATGGCGTTCAGTCAGGATTGCAGGTCATACACTGAGCTTGAGCCGCGGATGGGGTAAGGTTGTGGGTGGGTTTGATGCCACGAAGGCGAAAGGAAAAGGAAGTGATCGCGTTTTGCGCCACGACGAAGGATATGCGGCCATCCGACTTGATTCAGGGTGCAGATCCAAGGAACTGCCACCTATCAACTTCGGTGGTGACGCGGCAAGAGAATTCACCCTCTTAGTAGGGGATGCGCAGCTGGCCACGCTTAGAGGTGTAGAAGGTTTCGATGAGTCATGGCACGTTGAAACGGCAAGAACAGATAAGACACCGAGGCGCATTCGGCTTCTCGGGGATGCAGCGGGGTAGTCAATGTTACACGGAAGAGCCAGGCATCGGTAGTACATCTCTGGTGTTGCAAATGATTGGGTTGACTCAACTTCAGGAAAATTTTGAGCTGTAATAGGTGCAGTGGCAGGTCCAGAATGGAAGTTGCCACAGAGCTATGCATCGGAAGCCGAAGACTACGACAAGGAGAGTCGGGTTGACGAAAAAAAAAACAGGATCCACGTTCAGCGAAGATGCATCCGAGCTTGTCGTAGCGACCAATAGAGGAGAAACGAAGACTAAGCGCCCGGAACGTGGACGAGCTGTAGACACTGGCAAATGTTTCGTCCAGACACAGGAGATCTCGGAGAAACGGCTTCCGCCAGTTTTGAGCCCTACAAAATGGCCATATTTGTCGATGGGAAGTACTATGCGAGTGACTCGTAGTGATGCACGGCCTCAGTGAATTTTCACAGCCCACCCAGTCGTCGTCGAAACCTTAGCCATAGAGGAGTAGAAAAGTAGTCATGAAGGGATGGGAAGTGGCGTCCATTGGCTGCATCGTGGCTGTAGAAGGGAATTTGTAGACAGAAGCCGGTGTTTGCGACCATGTTTCACTGAATAGAGGAGCTGCGGTAAGGTCCTGAGACGAGCGGGAGAAGAGAGGAGGAGTATTTATAATTTTGGCCAACAACGGTCAGAGCTTGAGGATGTTACAAAACTTTGACAGATGCTGTAAATGGAAGGGGAGACTCGACAGGTTGTTGACATCTCAGCCACGAGGGAGTAAGAACCTGATTCGGAAGGACGGAAGACTCGGGGCTGCTCACGATACAATCACGATAGGAGCTCTACCTCCAGCTACCTCCCGTCGGCATACATTCATTATGCTGTTGAGCTGCTGTTGAGATATCCTGGAGGAAATTTGGTCCACCGAAAGTAAACGAGCAGTGTCCGTATATCTAGGCGAGTTTCAGATTGGTGGGAAATAAGACAGGATAATTATCCCAGCATCTCCGGGCCCGAGCAAGTGAGTGTAAAGCCTCCGAAGACTTGAGGTCTCAGTTGCCGAGAAAGTACATAGTGTAACGCTTGAAACGATGCCCGGTAATCCGTGGAGATCGTGGCGCATTTGCCTTCAGTAGAGTTGTGGATCACGGGTCGTTGGGGGCAGGAGGCGGAAATGGAAGACTGAAATTGTGCTAGACATAGAGACCTCGCAGTTCCCGAGCGGTGATGGGACAATACCAGGAACCACAATTGCCATGAATGGTAAATTCGACTTGCCAGGCTTGGCCGTAAGTGGGAACACGAGGAGATAGAGGCTGAGGTTGACGCGTCGAACAGAACGCAGTTTAGCAAGCGCTGCCTCGTTGCTCGGCGCTGCGATTATATGGATGTTTTCCTTCTGGAGATATTACTCGAGCCCCATTTGTGAACAAAGTAGAGCAAGGCCAATTGTCCTCGTTTTTATTGTCTTGCAGTTGACCCCCCTCAGCCCTTGCGATGTGGAACAAAGCGGATTGAAGGGAAAAGACCGCAAGCCACCAGAAGCAGACAAAGTTGAGGAGGAGGAGAGAGGATTATCGACACGTGACAGAAGTTTGGATCAATCTTTGCTTGATCTTCCTTCCACCACGCTACTAGTACCGTTGGCGACCACCGCCTCGCCTCGACACCGGGGCCTACGATGAGCAGGAGGGAGTCGCGGGTGTCGATGAACGTCCGACAGAACGATGCGCTATTCGAATTTGAGAATTGTGCGCGCTATTTCTTGTTGTCTGCCATCCTACTGAACTTTTGCGCGACTTTGCAGTCAAGAAGAAGTTTCTACTGGCCAATAAGCATATCACAAAGTGAGCGGCTGTCTATGGTTTAGAGCTGGGCTACCGCGTTCGAGTCGTGGTCTCATTGCGTCGTTGTGGGTTGATTTGGTCTTGCCACTTTGCGTACTGGCGTTCCGAATCGGTCCGATGACGGACTACGACAGGAAGTCGATGCGCGGAGCCCATTCTTTCTTCTCGGGATTCGACTCTGGATACGTTCCTTGCGTTGCCATTACTGTTTCTGATACTCCAATTCTTCTAGACTAAATTCCACACTCAGCATGAAGATTGAAGAGCTGAACACGGAAATCGCGACGTTATGTTCCGAGAACTTACGCCTCCGCACCTCTGAGATTGCGCTCTCAGCGCAACTCAAGCGCGAACGCGAAAAGTCTCGCAAAATCATGTCCGACGCTGAGACTGCGGTGCGTTGCAGTCTTGATACACCGCTGATGGCTATTTATGCACATTTGTTTTGCCAGACACAAGCGCTCATGTCCCAGTTTGGATTTCTACGACAGACCTTTAACATCCCTGTGCACGCCCCTCCTTCACCCACCCCCACGCCCCCACGCCGTCCTACGTCTTCACCCCGAAACAGTACATATGCTAATAATGTTAATCGCCTGGCGCGCGAGCCGCAAGTGTCCAATATCCATGAAGACGAGGAGCCTGAGGAGGTCCCACCGTCTCCACGGAAGACTAAAAAGAAGGCTCGTCTCAGTGCCTCCAAGTTGCCGCTCCCTGCTCGCTCGAGCACGCCACCGATAACCCTCGGCACGCCTGCTCCGTCAGCCCCAGTGCTTGCTCCCCCGCATCTGGACCTTTCCGTGCTTGCTCTTCCGACCAAGAAGCGGCGCCAAAGCGGACTCCTGCTTGACCTCGGTGTTGTTGATATCGATGCTTTGGGAGTCGATGAAGAGACCGAATACGAACAGCCGAGAGATAAGGAGAAGGAGGTTAAGCGTCGTACGCGTGACGATGGTACACTCCTCGCGGCTGTTATTAAACCCAAGCCAAAGCTAAAGGACGTCACCAATGCAAACCCACCTCGCTCTCGGTCTAAAACTGATACCGCTCTTGATTCGGCGCTGGCGCCCCTCACGCTCGAGACACAAGTGCAGGCCAGAGCTTTCCTTGTTGCTGCACCTGCCAGCCCTCCACCTCCGGAGCCGCAACCCCGACCTGTCCCTACCCAACTTGCCGTTGCGCCACCCGAACCGCCACCCCAGCCTGTCTCTTCTGGCTCTTCCTCTTCATTAGACTCCGCTTCCGATCGCGCTTCCGAGCAACGGGGGTACACCACGGAACCCACATCCGCCGCTCCAGAAGCAGAGACGGGCGGGCGGGAGCGACGTACTCGAAAAAGCGTTAATTATACGGAACCGAAGCTCAACACGAAGATGCGAAAGTCGGGGCTACCTGCGGGGTCTGTGCCTGCGCAAGATCCGGCCCCGACGAAACGATCGCGGTCGTCAGCTGCTGCCGCTGTGCCGGTGTCTAGTAGTGGCAGTGGCTCCAGTTCCAGTAGTGGCAACACGACTCGTCGACCGTCACCGCCGCTGCGGACGAGCACGCGGCCTCCCCCTCCTTTAGAAGGATCCGATGTGGAGGAAGATGGTGAGGAGAGCGATGGGTGGGCAGACGGCGAATACGTCCCCAGTTGGGGGGCAACTTCGCATGTGAATGTCGAGGGACGGCGACGAACGCCAGCGGGGCGGCCGCGGAAGGGCGAGGCGGGTGTTGTTGTGGAAGAGTGGGCGAGGGAGAGGGAGAAGGAGGCGAGGAGGCACAGTGCGGTGGTGTAGGCGAGGAGATGGATTCTTGCGACCATACCTGCCTGCCTTCGAGACGCCTTCGACCTGGGGATGAAGACGCCACCCTCGCGTACATATCATGACATGAACGACATACCAAAGCAATCAAGTATGAGTGGAAAGTAAATGTAACTAAGTAAGTATCATGCATGTCTTTTGTATCTGTATTGGCTAGATGGTCTGTGTTGTACCGTACACAGGCCGCATAATGGCACCTTGGGTTTCGCTTTCTTCAGTGTTCTTTTTTCAAGTTGGAGAAAGTCTCTCAAGATCACGGGCAGTCAAAGGCTAAACGGCGACCAGGATGTACCTTTTGGGGCTGCGGCCCGACCGCCCGAGTCTCGTAGTATCGCGCCAGATTGATGCGACTCCTGTCGTCACCATGCAGGTAATCATATGTTTTTCATGCTTTCGGCAGACCGCCTTCGCTTCGCTTCTCCCATTCACATTGTCGACTATAAGTCGGTGAAAAGCAAGGCCCCACAGCCAGTCCGTGCCCTCCAAACATTTCGTCTTCAATGTCAGCAAAAAAGAACGACGACCGAAAATCAGGTAGACCTCGAAAGTCGTCCCTCAATAATCGTGGACCTGATTGTACGTCTTTTCAGTCGTGGTCGTAGGTGGTGGGCATGCAGGCGTCAACCTGACGCGTCCCCTCTCCGCCCAACTCGACGCGTCGAAATACAAGCTCATCCTCATCAATCCCCGGCCGTATCGCGTCTTGCTACCTGCGACTCTTCGTATGGTCGTCTCCGACGCACAAAATCTGCAAAACACCGCTCTCGTGCCTTACGACAAGCTTTTTCACAACGACAATGGGGTGTTTATCCAAGATTCTGTGCGGAGTATGGACGACAAGGTTTTGACGCTGGGGAGTGGAGAGCAGGTGCCTTATGATGTTCTGGTTCTGTGTTCTGGGATGGCTTGGGCGGATCCGATTGCGTTTCCTGACAGAGCGGAGGATGTGAAGGCGTATATTTCTCGCAGTCATGAAAAATTTGCGAAGGCGGGAAATTATTTGATTGTTGGTGGAGGTGCGATTGGATGTGGTGTGTCTTCGAGCTAATTCAAATTTTATCGACTACTAAATCAACATTGCGTTCAGAGCTTGCTGGAGAGCTGAAAGATATATGGCCCGTAAGTATCGGCCGCTATAGTTTGGTAAACCGATCAACAACAGTGTACAGGAGCGAGAGGTCACTCTCGTGCACGGAGAACGTCTGCCGTTGAACGACACCTACACTGACAGGTACCGCAGACGAGTGGCGGACCAGCTCGTCGCGCGAGACATCAAGATCCACCTCGGAGATCTTGTTGAGGATATTCCCGACCACACTGGTCCTGCCGTCGTCCTGACCAAGGGTGGGCTCAAGCTGAGCACTGACCTCGTCGTACGTGTTGTTACACGCTCCGCACACAAGCTGTCGCTCTTACCCCCAAATTCAGGTGAAAGCCGTCGGTGCTCCCCGACCCAACACCTCCTTCATAAACAGCCTCAATCCTAATGCTCTCACACCCGCTGGCTTCGTCAAGGTCAAGCCGACTCTACAGCTGCATGACTATCCCAATATCTTTGCTGCTGGCGACATCGTCGACTGGAAGGAGCAGAAGCAGGCGATCAAAGCGCAAGACCACGCGAAAATTGTCGTGAAGAACATCGTGAACCATTTCAACGGTGCTCCTCTCAAGACGTATAAAACGGCATTTGAAGCTATATTCCTGACGAATGGCAAGGTGCGCGTTTTCCTTCTACGAGAGGTTTTTATCTCACAGAGGTGTTCGCGTTGTAGAACGGCGGTATCACTTATCTAGGGTTTCTCTGGGGCATTATCTTTGGGTCGTGGTTTACGAGGTTGCTCAAATCCAGGGATTTGCTTGTGTCCAGATTCCGCAAAGAAAATGGACTTTAGAGCACGAAGTGTTGTGGTAATTTATCATGTCCTTATTGTAGAGCGTACCCAGTGAGCTCGTAGTACCGTACTAGGGTATACAGCGACCATATTACGGTCTATTTGATGTCTATATTCAGTCGGTCACCGAACCCGCTCTTGTGTGGCTTCCTCGCACCAGAAAGACGCCGTCAATTGCAACTCCACGACCACAGATGTGAGATGGGTTTGAAATCCTTGCATTTTCTGGGAGTCGGAATTTTTGCACACACCACCGCACGAATTCGGATTAGCATCCCCCGGTACCCATCCTTTCTTCCATTTTACTGGCCACAGACATCCGAGCAACGAATCGAAGAGAACACAACCCACTAAGGTAACTCGGCCAGTCGGTTGATGAATTTCGAGATGATAAAGCCGACCAAGATTGCAGAACTTCTAGCATTTAGACGCAGAACGAATAACGGAGAACCCGGCCAGCTTTATCTTGAGCCCGAGGTTTATAAGCGCGGCGTTGAAGTCAGGAGTGTGCCAGAAGACTGCCAAAATTCCGAGTCATCATCATCAACAGCATACGAAGCTCTTCCCATCCTCTTCCACGTTCCACGGTCAAGACGATGGCGACTGAGACTACCCCGCTGCTTGCCAAGCGGCCTGAAGATGCGTCGCGGTGGGACTTTGCGTTACTTATGACTGGAATTTGGAGGTACGTGGAAGTTCGAGTGAGAGTTAGTTTGCGTGACTACCAGCGCTTGCCATCTTCCTCCACCTCAAACTTCAAATTACTGTCGTTCAACCACAAAATGTCTCTAACACGGCCTCAGTCTGGTCTTTATAGGCTCTGTAGATGCTACCATTGTCGCAACACTTATTAGCACCATTGGCTCGTCTTTGAAGTCCATGCAGCTCAGTTCTTGGATCGGAACAGCTTACTTGCTCTCACTCTGCGCTTTCACGCCTCTCTATGGTACCCTGGGCTTCAACTTCTCGAAGAAGATAATCTGACTGTCTATTAGGACGACTTGCTAATATTCTGGGCCGGCGACCGAGTATGCTGTTTGCAGCCACTTTGTTCGGTGTGGGCACCGCTCTCTGTGGTCTGGCACGGAACATGTAAGCCACGACGCGTCTATTCTCGGCTTCATTAACCTGTTTGAAAGGTGGGAACTGCTCATATGTAGGGCTGTTGCAGGGATGGGAGGAAGTGGAATGACTGTTGTTGGTTCTGTGATCATGTCCGACTCTGTTCCTCTGAAGTCGCGGGGATTATACCAAGGGTGTGCGTTTTCGGTTCTCCTCTTAAAGTCTTCCATATTCACACATTCCCTCAGTCGGAAATCTTCTCTTCGGCCTCGGGGGCGCCATCGGCGCACCTCTGGGAGGCTGGCTCGGCGACACAATTGGCTGGCGCGCCGCATTCTTGTGCCAGTCACCAGTCCTAGCCTTCGGTCTATTGTTGCTGTTTCTCAAAATTAGGGAGCCGGAACTTGTCCTTGCAGCCGCCAACACGGGCATCTGGTCCAAGCTCAAGCGGATTGACTATGCCGGTTCCGCCAGTCTCATCGCGACTATTCTGACCTTCCTCCTCGGTATGCACTTCAAGTCTACTATGGGCGACGACTGGAGCCATCCCCGAGTTTGGGCTTCGTTGACGGCTTCGTGAGTGGAAGAAAGCTCTTCTAACTATGCTCTGACAATTTTCAGTGCTGTCTCGCTCTGCGTCTTCCTGCTGGTGGAGTTCAAGGTTGCAGCCGAGCCCGTTATGCCGCTCACCATGCTAAAACGAGTATGCATTCGTTCCCTCAAAGTGTTCGTCTCACATGCTTATCTAACATCTGCAGAGGACACCAGGCTTCGTCGCCCTCAACAACTTCCTCATCGCAGTGCTCACCTTCTCCACCCTCTACAACGTCCCCTTGTACTTCACAGCCGCCCGCCTCCGCACCTCCGCTGACGCTGGAGCCCACCTCATCCCCAACTCCGTTTTCGTGGCGATCGGGTCCCTCCTCGCGGGCTGGTATATGCGCAAAACTGGCCGCTACTGGACGTTCCAGGCAGTTGCCAGCCTTTGCATCATCGCTGCGAATCTGATACTCGTCTCATGGTTAGCCAGAGAAGTCGTGTCTCGATGTTCTTGCCTCACCATCGGACAGGAATCCCCGAACCCCGGAATGGGTGCTATACCTCACTCTTGCGCCATCGGTTCGTCGTGTCGTCTGCGTACTTGAGCGTCAACTCATTCTCGTGACAGGGCTTCGGCTTCGCTGCAGTTTTGACCACCACCCTCCTCGCACTCATCGCGAGCGTCCCTCGTGATGATATCCCGTTGGCGACTGGAAGTACGCTTTGCCCTTCCCCCTCTTTACCCCCATGAACTCATTGCAACCAGTATCCTATCTCTTCCGAACGACCGGCCAAGTTCTCGGAGTCTCCCTTTCAGCCACCCTCACGCAGGCCCTCCTCGCGCGCAACCTACGCGCCCGTATACCGGATGAAGACGTGCGTCTCCTGACTATCGCTCGGCTCAATTATTGACTTCAATCCGTGCAGACGGTCTCCAAAATCCTCGACTCGACGGCGTACATCCACACGCTGCCGGAGGAGCTGCAGCTCAAGGCCATGGAGAGTTGGGCGCTTGCCCTTCGGACGGTGTTTTATTGCCAGATTGTGCGTCTTGCTACCGTTGATGCTCTTCTGAATTCCCTCACTAACCCAGCGTATGTAGGGCCTGGCGATAGGTATCTTCCTGTCTTGTTTGCCGATAGAGGAGTACTCGTTACCGGATACGGTCAAGGGGGAGCCGGCGAAACATGCGACGGGGCGGGTTGAGGATGATGTGGAGGAGGGGAGGGAGGAGGAACGATAACAATATTCTATTTTGTACATATAAATAATGGTTCAGATAATTACGTGGATTCGGATTCTGTGTTGGATTGTCAAGCGGCGCGGGACGACAGGTGAAGGTAGGTTATGTTACTTGAGTCCTCATGAGGTCTCTCGAGCCAGAGCCAATGATGCTACTAATTGGAATACGTTACGAATCCTGACTTTAGGAAGGAATTCGTTCTTTCATCGAACGACCTTTTCCAATGATCTAAATCAGTGGCTGTCCGATGATATTTACTCTTTTAGGTGCATTTCATCACTTTTTTGTGACTGCCCCTTCTTTATCATTGTTCGCTGTTCGGCTATACCTGATGATATCAAACCTGATAGATTTTTTGATGCTAAATAAAACGTGACCTGTTGGAGGCTGATTTTAAATTTCTGGTTTCGGTCCAAGTCGCTTTTCCGTTCACATGACATTCACTTTTTATCGCGGAAGTTGTTGGATCTTAGTGACATATGTTTTTCATTAACGGGGTCCTTGTGCTAAATCTAGTGAATTGCCTGTGAGTGTAACGTTGCTGAATTTTTGAGGCATTTCGTCTTTTATTTGTCACCCATTTTTTGAACTATTGTAAATCGACTGAAAATTGACCTTTCCTATGATTTATGGTCGCGTACCTCTAACTTTCGCGGGGGCGGGGTGGCGGACCGAACCGTCAAATGAGCCGATTCGAGCATACAAGTGGGTGTGTGTTCGTTTCTGCTAATTCTTTGTCTTACTTGATCAATTGGTGATTTCACGCACATACCTTTTTATGCCGCTTGCGGCATCCATGTAGCGTATATCGTCTCTTATTGGCAAGTAGTAGCTTTAACTGAGACTTCGCCTTGTATGCTCGAATCGGCTCGTTTGACGGTTCGGTCCGCCACCCCCGCCCCCCCGCGAAAGTTAGAGGTTGTGCGACCATAATATTTGGACGTTTTGGACATAAACTAGGCCTACAGATGTTTCTCCGAGTCTCGGGGATGAATTTGAATGATTCGATGACTGCACGCAACTGCGCGTCAGTGAAGTAGCTGCCGTTCGTCAATAACTTACCCCACGCCATCTGACGGGACAGACTGTATTTGGGTATCCTTACAGCAAATTCGCGATTGAACGTTTACATCCAAATAATCCCATCGGCCATATACCCTCTCTTTTTTACGTAACATAACTAATGTAGAAGTGGTCTTGTGATTGAAATCTGCACGCGGCCACGCGCTGAAGCCCGATCAGTTCCAGGAGATTGACTGAGACTACTTGCTTCTTGGTCCATTTGAGTTGGGGCTTTCTATCTTTCGCTTGTCGTCCCAATGGTCCTATATGAAGATTTGGAGTCACCGAGTCATGTTGAATTGTGCGTCGGATCCGGCTAGGATGCATTTCAATTGGATATAAGATGTGCGCTCCTCGCAATTCCTTTACACCCTCCGACGCAGCTATAGGCCAGATGGACGAGTCTGTGCAGGTTTGTTGATAAATTGTGACATATACTCGACCCATTATTGATCGCTTGCTTGACAGGTCGCTCGCCGTAAATGTGCGCAGATTGTAGTGCCTGTTGAGGTGCTTGCAGAAATACTTCTTCTCTCTTGTGGGATCTTTGACGAAGACCCTATGTCGTTCCTGCTGGCTCGCCTTGCTATTTGTCGAGTTTGTGTGCTATGGAGCTCTGTGGTTTGCGGCGACGCACGCTTTTGGAGTAGCGTTCTTATTGGTGATTGTCGCTCTCTACCCGTGCTGGACTTGTGGCTATCTCGTGCAAAAGACTCCCCTCTCCACTTGTTCGTTGACACGGGTTCTTATGCCGTCGACTCGCCTTCGTTTACCTCCTGCTGGACCTCCCTTCTCGACTTCCTACCCAGCGTAAAGGACCGTATCGTTCGGTTCTCCCTGAAGGATCGACACGGGGACAGGGGTGCCGTTGTATTGCGTTGCCTTTCCAACCTGGCCGCTTCTGGAGTGATTAGGCTCGACGTCTCCGTGAGATCGGCCTCCGAAGTTGATGATAGCGTGGTGGAAAACGGACGCGGACGCTGGGGTGGTTCTGTTGACCCCTCTAAATCCTTCGCCCCTCTTCGCTTGTTACCCTCAGCGAGTCTGGCCGCGTTGGTGGTGCAGCGAGCTTTTGTGGTGCTGCATCCCTCCATGCTCACCGGGCTGCGACGCCTTCAATTGGGACCCGTACCGTCAACTAACCGTTGGGCATGGAATAGCGTGCGCTCCATGCTGCTGGCGTGCCCCGTGTTAACTCACCTCATATGTGAGGACGTCCGTTGCGAGAGTGGAGATCTACAAGAGTGTGAGCTACCCTCGATCACACACTTTCGACTCGTATCTAGACGCTGGTCCGCAAAATCCATATTCTCCGCCTTACGCCTAACCTCTGTTCGAGTTCTTTCCCTCGATGGTTGTGCTCCGGTGCACGGCGTGAGAAGGTCGAACGGGACGTATGACGACTTCCCGTCCGTGGAGGTGTTAATCTTGAATTGCAATCTAACAAGAGCTTGCGACCTCCACCACCTTTTGCGCGAATTTATGGGTCTCAAGACGCTTGACCTTCGCCAGGTGTCCGCCACCTTGACGACAGCCTTTTTGTCTATCAAGCGGGACGTGCAGTCGTATCTGACTGTCAGAAAATTTGTACGTCCGCGAGACACCCCCGAGCGACTGTGTCCCTTGCTCGCATCGATCCATCTCGGTGCGATTCTGTCCGTCAGTGATGCAGAGGGCCTTATTTCTGACGCCTTTCCCGCCGTCTTTTCTCCCTATTGCGTGTTATATTGCGTACCCCCTGCATGGCCGCCTGCTGCTAGCGGACAAAATGTCGGAGGATCGTTCAGTGTTGTTGATGGGGTAGTTGTGGCCTCTCCGTATGTCGAGCCGCTCGATGCGCCTTTCCATTTTGGAGTTGGTTTTCGTGGATAGTAAATCGAGTGTACTTTACGTTCTGCGTTGTGTAGTGTACCAGCATACTATTTTATTTTTGTTTTGGCCATGTTATCGGCATCGTTTTGGTGCTTTGTCGTTCTTGCTATTGTTTGCGTTGCTGTTGTTACCGATATAAGTTTGTACTTAATTGTGTAGTTACAGCTAGTGTGGTGTTCCAATGTCCAAACCGCTTCCAATCAATATCCTACTTCACGTTGCGCTCCGTCGCGGAGGTAACCCCACCCTCAGTCGCCTAGACAGGAACCGGACCCTCTCTTGAAAGGACCCATTCTGTTTTCATTCGCAGGTGGTATCGAGTCGTTTGCCTCGGCGCGTATATGGTGGACGTGATAAAAGAGAGAGTACTTGCCCTGATAGCCTGAATTACCATTGCGAATAGAGGTAGGATTGGCTTACATCGTTGTGTACGTGCGCACGTTAATGGACGCGACTTAACGGTCGCTTTTCATTTCTGACCGTGACGGCTGGTTTGTGATTGCGAATAAAAAATGCAAAATTAAGAATCGGAATAAACTCGACCTGCTGGTTCTTATAGGCTGAGGATGGAGGCACCTTTCTGGACGAGGGCGCCGATATCGCTGTTCTTTGCTGCTCCGTGGACGTGCTGCTGGTATAGTCGTTCAGCTTGTCGTATACTACAAGACGGTCCGGTGCGTTTGTTTGCCCTTGAATTTTTATTGTAAGAGTTATGCAGTCACATCTTGGTGATGGGTTTACCTTGTGATCCCTTCCTTGTCCTTTACTTCATGGCCACAAAATCCAGGTGTCTGCCGTCCGTCAACGAGCTGTTCCCTGTGGAGATTATGTTGCTCATTTTCGGTTGGGTATTCGATACTGCTGAAAATCGGGTGGACCTTGTTCGAAGGAGGATACAGTGTCGGGGAGTCTGTGGCCGCTGGCGCGTTATCATCGCTGACCATCCGCGTTTCTGGAATACGATACCTGTGGCGCGAGATACAACGCAGGAGTTCTTCCAGGTATGCGTGGAACGCTCCTGGGCCGTCCCTATCCATCTCGTACTCGACGTGTCGGACCACGGGTGTTTACTCACTGGCAACGAGATGGTGCCGCACCTAGTATTGGCGCAGCCGCTGCATTTCTTCAATCTGATGCTCCGCGACGTTCTGGCCTCCTGCTGTGGTCGTGTCGTCAGCATTCGGATCGACAGCGACGGATACTACAACCTACGCTCCGTCACGGATACCCTTGCGACATTGCCCTTGACCAGCCTTACATCGTTCTCTGCGAATGTAGACTGGATGTTTAGCGCGAACCCGATATGCGTCTTACCAGCGCCGTCCTGGGGTGCAGTCGTCGACCTGGCTTGTCAAGGAGTTCTCCCTGTACTGGGGAACGGGGGCACTTACAATGCTCTCGTGGTGTTAAAGGTCTCGTCGGTTCGGGGCTTGGATGCTGTAGCTTTTGCGGCGATTCTGCAAGGTATGCCGGTTCTACAGGAGCTCCACATTGCCAACGTGGAATGCGAGGAAACGGTTTACCCTTCAGTTGTGGAATTGCGGTCGATCGAATACCTGCACTTGCGATACGACGACAACTCGTCTCCCCGCTTGTTCCAATACCTGCGCTTTCCCGCCCTTATCACCGTCTGCGTTGTGGTGTCAGACGGTAGCGCTTGGACCACCCTTCATTCGTCCTCTCCCCACCTATTTCGCGGAGCCCGACATTTTGGATTTTCGTGTGTCGCGGGCAATTTGGAAATTCCTCTTGATTTTTGGGGGTCTTTGTCCAACTTGAGTACGATCAACTTGGCTACAGCTGGATCTGCAGCGTCCGAGTCATTGTGGACGTGGCTCCGCGAGGATTTGACGCGCTGGCCAAATATGCAATTGCTCGAGTTGGACTCGGGCGTCCAGCGTAATGAAATCGCCGAGTACATGGGGATGCGTCGCGCCTGCAGCGGAGAGGATGCCTGCGTCTCGCGCTCCTCCGCCACACATAGTCGTTCTGACGATACAGCGCATGGAGACGAAGATTTGGACGCATGTCTGGCAGCTTCGGGTTTCTGATTAGCGATTGGCAACAATGCCTGTAAAGAGGCTGGGTGGGTGTTTCATTACCTTCTTATGGGTGTATTGCAGCTAAGTATTCCTCAGCTCTTCACCGTTGAACTAGACGTACTGCTTACGTCGGTGTTGAAATGTGGGCGTGTTGCCCTATTTCGTTTGCGATGGGATGGGTATGGGTTTGGGGGTGGGGGGAGAGGGTTATAGTAATTTTATTTGGGAGTGTTCGTGTCCTGTATAATGAACCCGCTGTGTATTGGGACTTTGGACCATTTCGAGGTGAAGTCTGACTTTGGTGATGTACGTGGGAATCGCTTACTAGTTTCGGACCTGATGATGAGGCTGTGTCATCCTCCTGCGTTTTCTAATATATCTACGCTGGCTTTCGTACAAGATGCTCCTCGTGCGCTCCTCACCCACCACACCTGTTGAATTCCGAATGAGAACTGCTTTGGACTCAAGTCTTTGCGATTTTGTGCATATGGATTGGGCGGAAGTCCATCCGTGTTAATCCTCCTTTACAATCATGATGCAGGTGGGGGGGCTGCGATGCCATTTGCGTCCGGTCTTAATTGGCTGATTGTTAGCTTGATTCGCGCTTAATTGCTTCTTCGCCTGCGTTGTCGCCTGTTGTCGCTGTGCGGGGCCGGTATCTGTAGTGGCGACTGAATGATTTCGCATATGACACCTCACGGCTCTTTTTGAATTTGATGCGTAGCGTGTGGTGACCAGGGTTGTAGGCATCAATTCTTTGCTGTTCTTCCTTGTGACTATGGGAGTGCGGGCGGATACTGTGTATGTACGCTAACCCCTTCCAGTTGTTGCATTGAATTCTTATGGCGAGCTTTGCGCGTTCCACTTGCTGTCTCCTTAGCTGCTCCCCGCATTGACCTTCCTTAAATTTACCAGTTGAGTTCGAGTGCGTTGATCTGACAGTCTGCAGCGAATGCGTACTCACTTTCCCCTTAGTTTTGCCGAACCTAAATGAGTGTAGATGTGAGATTTCTCTGCTAATGCGTCTTTTGATTCTCCTCAGGCTTACCTGCTTGTCTTGTGGTAGATGCAGCTCGTTACACGCCCTGCAGCGCTAAAAATTCCCAATGAGCTCGTCTCTCGCATTCTTCTCCTCGTTTGCGGCACGTTCGAAGAGGATCCCCGCTCGTTTCTTCAAGCGCGTATGGTCGTTATTTGTATTTGCTCACTGTGGCGTGCCATAGTTTGCGGGGACACGCAATTTTGGGGCGGCATCTTTCTTGGTGATCGTCATTCGGTCGCTAACCTCGACCTGTGGCTGTATCGTGCTCGCAGCGTGCGTCTGCACTTGTTTCTTGATACTGGCACTGCAATCGACACTCGCTCCTTCAATTCGGTGTGGACGACTTTTCTCGATCTAATACCTCGCGTGCTCGATAGGATTGATCGAGTTTCGATATTGGATTGGTACGGGGACAGGGGCGCCGTTCTCCTTCGCTGTTTGTCCAATATGGCCGCCCCAGGAGTTAATCGGCTCGATGTTTCGACGGTGTCCAGCACCGAGATAGACGCCAAGGTTCTGGAGCATGGTCGGTGGGGTCGCTACCTTTCTGGATCACCTGAGCCCCTTCGACTATTGCCTTCGGCCGCTATATCTTCGTTGTTTGTCCGGCAATCCTTCCTGGTGTTGCATTCGTCTGTGCTCGGTGGAATCAGTAGCCTTCGCCTGGGTCCCATTCCAGCTGGTCACCGGCTACGTTGGCATAGCGTGCGCTCTATGCTGCTGTCATGCACCGTAATAACGACCTTCATCTGTGACGACGTTCAATGCGAGTATGGACTGTTCGAGGAGTGCGAATTACCTTCTCTCACTCAGTTGCACTTCGTTTCAAGACACTGGTCCGCCGAATATATGTTCGCTGCGCTTCGTACGCCATCTCTTCGCGTGCTTTCGCTCGATGGGAATGTTCCCACATTTCCTCGGAATGGTTCATACGAGCCGTACGCGTCCTTTGATTCTGTACGCGTGCTAGCTCTGGACTGCGCGGTAGCCGACACCGTCGACATTGTGCATACGCTGCGGCCCTTCCTCAATCTGGTATCGCTCGATCTTCGGCGTATGCCAGCCTCTTCAGCGACTGGCTTTCTGTCCGTTAAGCAGGCTATTCGGTCTGCTGGTCAGGAGGATATGGATTGTTTGTGCCCGTCCCTTGCGAATATCCACTTCGGAATACCCTTGATCGAGGGCGACGCAGCGAAGATCCTATCCGAAGCTCGTCCTAGGGTATTTTCACCTCTATGCGCGATATCTTATGCATCTCGCTTGTCTGCCGATACCAACTTGGCGCTAGACGGAGAGGGGATGTTTCGTGTTGTCGATGGCGCGGTGCGAGCCGTTGAATACGAGGAACCTGAAAGATTGCGGCCTCTATTTGGAGATGGCTTTTGCCGTTAGCTTACTCCTCGTTATACTGGTGAGTTGCCTAGTTCATGTGTTTGTTTCCCTCGTCTGACGTGTTCAGCGTATGCCATTTGTTTTTGAAGAACTGTGCACGGTGGACTTGGTGCAAATTTAAGGTTTACGGGGAATGAGTGTGATTAATTTTTGTAATAATAAAGTAATTCCGATTGCTGACTGGGAACGCGTGCCATCAACGTCAGGCAATCAACACCTATGGTTAGGGTTAGTGTGATTGATGTGACATCACATATTCCTTCTTGACTACGAGTCTTTGTTCGCGGTTTCTTTCGATTTTTCGGCCTTATTCAATCGCTTGCATCGAGCAAGAAGTCGGCCTTTGGTTCAGGTCGATCCGTCACATATGTCGTGCTCCTTTAGGCAACGAGATGTGTGTGCTGACCAACTAGCGTCCTTCCTCCCGATCTCATCTGCGTCGCTTCCCTTGGGCTTCCCGTTTTCCTGCTGCTGCATTTGTCTGGGTCCGTGAAACCAATGGGTATATGACGCCTCTCGTTGAATCTGCTCCTCTTTCTGAGTGCGTATTAGGTGATCTTCACGCGGTCTCAGTTGGGCTATGGTCTTGTGTCTATGTCCACGATGTGTATTCGACTCCGGATGGTCGGTTCTTGTGTGATGGCCTGCTTCGCCTCGCTGGCCTTAAAAGAGTGACCGAACGTGGGCTTTGTAGTCCAGTCGCCATACTCCTGTTATCGCGCCTCAAGCACTTCTCTAGTTGTCCTGCGTCTTGTCGCATATCTGTTAGTTGTACCACTACTGTGGGTGTCATTCTCGTTTGCTTTCTTGTGCTTCAGCGTGATGCTAATTGTTTACGTGGTAGCCCCGATATTATGGACGGTGTGCCGGTCGAGATACTTTGTCGCGCTCTGCGCGCCGTTTTCGTCTCACCTTATTCGGTGGACGCGAGCTTGCCTGTTCAACGTGATGTATTGTGTTCAGTCTGCCGACTGTGGCGCGCAGCTATTGATAATGATGCTCGGTCTTGGGCAAACATCTTCATCACCTACTCCACCCGCGTCGACAGTCTGCGCGAATGGCTTTTGAGGGCCAGGAACGTCCCCCTTGCTATCGACATTCATTTCCCCAATACGCTCGCTCCCTTGGAGGTGCAGAGATTGCCTGAATTGTTCTCCGAGTTGGTGCCTTTCGTTCATAGGTGTCGCCGACTTCGGATACGGGTGGCCAACAACAGAATAGGGACATACGCTTTCGGTCTTATCGCAGCTCTACCAATGGACTCTCTCTCCACCGTGGACATCGTCATGGCTCCTCCTTACCAATCCCCGAGATTTGCCACTTTTGCTCATAGCGTCCCTCCTGTTCTCACCACTTTGTCCTTCCATCGGGCTTTTCCCACCTGGATGGATAAAAGCTCTTTCGCATGCATCACTTCCCTTACCCTTTCCAACATAACCACCTTCCCTCGACCTTTTGTCGGCGATATCGCCGACTTATTTGGCGCAACGCCGAACTTGGTGCATCTTGTTCTCTACTACGTCGATCCTCATATCATCGGCGTTAGGCAGGCGGCTAGCACTCGAGTTACGCTTGATCGGCTCGAACATCTAGAGTTCGCGATGAGGCGAGCGAGATGCACGGAGTTCCTGTCCGTCTTGTGGGCTCCCAACCTAGAGCGTCTGGCCGTCACTCTAGACAGGGAGGAGGATGTGTTGCCTTGTCTCGAGCTATGCGGCCGCCGGTTCTCTACGGTATTTTCCCTGCGCCTCGCGTGTCACTTCACTTCGCATACTGTTCTAACGACGGTGCTGGCCGACTTCAATGCTCTGGTTCAGTTGGATGCTCGGCGCTCCCCGGGTTTTCCTTTAGCATTTTACGGTGCGGCTTTACACTCCGAGCGGTTGTGTCCCAATCTGTTCCGTGTATGCGCCGGCGATCTCCCTGCTCTTCTGGTCGAAGACATTCTGCGCGAGCGCAATCAGTCAAACTTCGCGTCGGAATTGCGTATCTGTGCGGACGTTGTATCCGCTGATGTGTATGCTGCGCCTGCTTACGCGGAGTATGGATTATCTGGTGGTCGGGTACTGTGCCGTGGCGCATTTGTAGATCACTTGTTCTGATGCGATTGTATGCTTCCTTTTGTACGCCTATGCAACTCCATCGGTTTTAGCTCGCGTTTCTTACTTCTTTCTGCGTGTGACAAGTGTTGGAGTGTTATTTACATCCGTGGTGTGCATGTACTCGCCAAGCTGTGGATTTCTGTCGCTAATCTGCTGTCGTTACCTCCGGTGCGTGTTTCGTGCCTGTCGCTTCACCGTCGCCCCGTTGCCCCCCTTCCTCCCCTCCCCCTTGTCGGCCGTGTGTGTATAAATACAACGGTCCGTTTGGTTTACTTCAATTCCAAATTTGAGTTAGTATGAGTTCTGATACTCCCGCCGATATGTTGTGCGTTCTCTTGCCTCTTGTTTCGGCAAGCCTTCTGTCTTTAAGGTCGCGTTCACTGACTGCCCTTGTGTTTGCAGACTCGATGTTGAGATTGACGTCGATGTTGAGCGCTTTGACAGGTGAGCGAGGTTTATTGTAGTCCGCATTCCGTTCTAATTAACTATCATAGCGTGTTTTCGAGTTGGTTGTCCGATTCTTGTGACGCTTTGGTCCAAACGGTCGGGGATCGTATATTGTCCGAAGTCGGCGTGCTTCCGGCCTCCGCCATGGCTTCTGATTCTGGTGCTGCTGCATCGCTGTCTGCGTCATACTCGGTGCTGAGGTTCATCACAACTCGCAAGCCCCTACTACAGGTAATGCGTCTTTTCCGTTTCATTGCTCCCCAATTCTTGGTTTCTATTTCATTAATTTTTTCGTTCATCCTGTCTTGTTTCGCCTGAGTTGACCAGATGTATGTGTTTTATAGGCATGCCCCCCCTGCCTCTTCACCTTATGGTGGTGGTGTTCACAATGCTTGCGCAAGTCTACCATCCCGGATCTGTCGCCTTTAGGGCGTTGCGCTACTCCCTTTCCATGGTCTCACCGTATTGGCATACCGCTGTGCTTCAGACGGTTTCTTTTTGGTCGACCGTCGTAATTTCGCCTTCGTCCACGTTCGATTCAGTGGAATGCGTCTTGGCCCGTTTGGGGGGTCTACCGTTTGGTCTCCTCGTCAAGGATCACTACTTCAACGAGGATTACACTTTCGACATGCCCACTAGCGTGGTTGTGCGGCTGCTTAGGGTCTTGCTTCCCGAGAATGCCAGAATTACAGGGTTGACAATCACTGTCCGCACGGAGAGTACTTTGCGCCTTCTGATGGACTTCCTAGAACGTCACCCCTTCCCTCGTATCGAAACTCTTACGATCTCCGTGCTCAACTTCGCATCCTCTCCGATGGTAGTTCGTCCGTCCTCTTCCGTCGTTCCCACCACCCTGAAGCATTTGTCCCTCGAACGCATCGACTGTCTTAGTGCTTTGACGGAGGCTTTTCCTGTACTGGAAAGTCTGCGTATCGCAGATATTCCAGCCCATTCTTGGCCAGCTACCAACGCTTTCTTGCGTTTCGTGTCGTCGTGTGGCATGTTGCGTACCCTGGAAATGCATTGCGTAGGGTTGAAGGAGGAAAATAGTGGCGTGGCTGTCCACGACATGTTTCCGAGGGCGCTTAGCTCTCTGGAATCTTTGTCGCTCCATTTCGATCATTTCGTCGCTTTGGGTGGCACTTTTGCGTTGGGGAACCTCTTTGCGCGGCTGGAACTCCCTTCCCTCGTCTCAATAGAATTGTTCTTTGCCAACACTGGAAGTAAACTAAAGCCTACATGTCAGGCTGTAGCCTAAATGTAGATTGTTTATTTGCGTGGAGCCAGCCAGGCCCCAGCTAGCCTAAAAAACGGTGCCTTTAGTTTATTTGTGTGGACCCAGCCAGGCCCCTGCCAGGCTCAAAATGGTGCATTTTCGGCGCAGGGGACTGCCGCTGTGTTCGGCATCAGGCAGTGTGATCCTTTTGATGATGAGCTCAGGAACAAAACAAAAAGATTCGGTAGGATAAAAACTCCCTTGTTTTCAATTTTTTTACTAGAATAAATTCACATAATTCCGTAAATTGCTAAAAATGTATTCAAAAAGGAAAGAAAAAGACATATAATTGGCCTGTTCTTTGCGCTAAAAAAGCTCATTCGCTCTCTTTTCGCACGCGCTGCACGCTAAATGTCTGATACGCCGTATCTGGCCGCGCGCCACGCACTTATCCCACTATCCGACGTCGTAGAAAACTGACGCTGCAGTGCAATCCCGACCGCCTCCGTCCCCTTCGTCATCCCCTCCGATTCAAATCAGCCCCTTGCTCCCAACAATCCCCACCCCGCCTTCCCACTTCTCCATGCTCGCCAAACTCGATCCATCGATCCATACACCTCCCCCCCCCCACCACCGCATGACCGCAGGTGTCGACGCCGCCCCAAAACCCTGCTCCAATGGCAGGGTTTGCCCGTTCCCATTAATACTCTTTAACGCATTCGCCTGCGCCGCCAGGGGGGGATATGAGGGCCGGACAGAGGGGTCAAGGGGATGGGGATAGGGCGAGTGACGACGGGAGCATCGCAAATGACAAAACAGAAACAGGAACACCTAAACTCGTAGCCCGTCCGCACGGGGGCGACACCACTGTCAAAGAGCTGCGCGGTGATGGTACTGAACGAATCTTCAAGGGGTCGGGCACGGTGATACGAACCGTCGAGATGTCATGGTGGCGTGAGGTCGTAACGGCGTCACGGTATCAGAGGAGCCTAGGAAGGGATACAACGACGAGGCGGGATCTTCTTGACGACGCCGAGGCGGTGGGTGAGGGTGATGGGGGAGCGAGGAGAAAGACCGCAGATGTCGTAACCGCATAGACGCACCGCTCCAGCCGGAGAGCTTCGCTGGGGCGAGAAGGGTGGGAGATGGGGAGGTAGAAGAGGTCATGGTCGGGGGGTCGAGCGGTGTTGTTGCTCGCTAGGGTGGAGAGAAGGGACGCGGCGTCGTCGTCAAGGTACGCGAAGGCGAGGGATAGGGTGGTGAGGGAGAAAGCGGGGACCTGACGCAGAATGCGTCGAGATCGCCGTGCGCATCAACAAGAACGGAGATTGAATGTGCTATTCTCCTCAAGGTAGATGAAATCTGCGGATGAACAATGAGTGGTCAAATTAACGGGGTACGGAATGAAATGAACGAAAGAAGAGTGACTAACCCAGCATATTTCTCACAGTCGCGTTCCCACCGCCTCTATCTCCATCATGCATCGCGGGGGACACCGTCGCCAGCCCCCCCAAAAGTAGTAATGCGACAAAATCAACCCAGGGATGACAACGCCGAGCCGTTCACACCCTGTATGCACACCGAGCGAGTCAGTCAGCCAATCAATTAACAGCGAACGTGAGGAACGAGACGGACGCTGAACTGGGGGTCGGTGACTTTAGCCTTGAATGAGTGGAGCTTGGCTCAACTGGCCGTGCGATGGAGGTGGGGAGGTTGGTGACGTTTCGAAGAAAAGAAACTGTGGGCAGTAGAGGCGAAAGGTCAGTTCGCTTCTACTTTTGAATACAAATCGAGCGCAACTTACCTCGACTCCAGAATCGCCTTCAGAAACACCTCGACATTCTCCGCGATGCGAAATCGTTGCTGGCAGCAGTGCACAAGTCTGGGCATATGTTAACGAAGGGCACGTAGGTAGCCGACGGCTCTAAGACTGTGCTCCCAACCACCATCGAGAGTCGCGGGTCATGAGAACATCGGTTGGGTGACAAACGAAGTTCGGCGCTGAAGACTGCTTTGACGCGAGGAGGGGCTGTAGGCGCGAAGACCGGAAGATTAGCGTAACGTCGCTCGTGCGATAGAAGCTGAACACGAGGAGCGAGCGCTAGGAGGTGATCCAAGATGAAGTAAGCAAGAGACAAAGCCGCCTCTTGAAAGAGAAGTGGCGGCAAGTTGATAAGCAGCTTGGCGCGCAACTAGACAATGGATCAATATGGAGGTTTCATTGAAGATAAAGGTAAGAGAAGAGATGGAATTTGTCAAAGGAAGAAAGAAAAACCGTAAGAGGAGAGAGAGAAAGGAAAGAAACGACGCACGATTTCACCTCGTTTTCACCGCAAAATCCACCGGCCCTGCATTTCCATGACTCGACAATAGAGGGAGCCGTTAAGAAATCGGATAGCGGCGTCAACTCAGTAGCGTGGGCGTTTGAGAGTCATTGTCGATATGCGCGGCGGCAGGAGATCTCGAGAGGCGGAGCGAGTAGTTGCGTAAAGAGGTTTGAGGAGCGGAGGTACGGGCAGATGCCTTTCGGGACGTTGTAGATGTCAAGCCATCTGTATTGAGCGGGGAGATAGAAGGGAATGGGGCGGGAGTTGGGCGGGAGCGTCAAGGCAGGACGGGAGATGGTGTGCTGGCGCCCGTGTGACGCCGTGACTTACATGTCCGGAATCGCCGCCGATTGGCTGCGGGTGTTCGGTCCGAATCCCGATACTCAACGCTTTCCTCCCATTTAGGAAGGTGCGTACTCTACATGCTTCGAAGAAGATTGCTGACGCACAACTGTAGTGGTTTTACATCCTAAGATTGCCTTTCTACCTACATCTACTGTGAGTATGCTTACCTTTCAATTATTTCAAGGCATTGAACACATCCTCTCCGCAGCGTCGCGATATTGGAACGACTTTTAGCCTGCGATCGTTAGTCCACATTACAGCTCCCACATTTTATCAATAGTTTATACTACTACAGCTCAACTGCCAATCTTTTGTGCTTCCGATCCACCTGCATTATTGTGATTATTGGGGTTCTTACAGGTTCAAGCTTTTTTGCACAATTCTCGAGTCTAGCGCATCAACGAAGATGGTACAGCTATTATATATCATTTTGGTGAAAAAAGTGCTCCTTTTCAGAGCTATTCTAACATTTTGAATTTGGGATGAAGAACATTCGACAAGTGAAACTAGTTCGCAGTGTAAGATTAACTACTAAGCTCGGTCAAGTTGAACCGTTTCAAGAATTGAAAGATGGGCTCGATATCTACTCAAAATTCTTGTAGAATAGTCAATATACACCTTGTATGATGTCTTTGAACACCTTAGCTTGCTCTTTTGCCCGCCCTGTGGCCTCAAAACCGACGAACAAAGTGGCCATCAAACATTTTTGGTACAGTTCGTCATCGAAACGAGGTATCTGAACGAACTACGCGTTGGGTAATCTAAAACTCAGGCATGACGTGTCTAATGTATTTCAACGCCACTCTATAGCATCAGACGCGTGGAATACGCGTTCGTCGTCGCAGAACGCGGCGAGCTCATTAACAAAAGCGGAGTTCGGACCGGGCTTTCAGCCAATGAGAGAACAAGCCGGTTTCCCCGACTGTCACCCGATCCGAGCCGATTCAGACACATCTCAACGAAGTCCCGCCAGAATGCACTGAAATATTCTCTAAATGAACTCGAAAACACAAGATTCCTCGAAGCGCTTATCAAACGTCAACAAAAGAGAGAGAAAGGAATAAATTCAAGTCATTATGGAATACATATGAGATTAGCGAATGATTCGCAGTCAATCGGCGGTAGTGGTGACAGAGGCGTGCTATACACAGCACGTAGCGGGAGGGGGGGAAGATGTGAATACAGAGGTTGGAATTTGACTGTACAATAAGGGGAGCAGGATCGAAGGAGCTTGGCGCGGCGCGTCTTCGAGTCGACGCTGTAGAGGCGAATGATCGATGTGGTTCTTGTAAAGTTGCTCAGCTTGACGAGATCCAGGCAATTCGGCGAGGAGAGCGAAGTTGGACAGGGTGGGGATGCGGAACGGAGTGTCGGTGGGAGTGCAGTATAACAAGATATGCAGTTGGTTGCGGTGGCGATAATGGGTGTAGGACAAGCGCGGTGGGGCGTTTGTAGACGGGATAGTGAGTGGGAGATAGGAGTAAGTGGAGATCGGGTTAACATGGGGGTGAAGGACAACGAGTTAGCGAGGTCAAACGGGAGCAACGGACACTGCGCACCTTCACCCTCCTCGTGCTTATCCGACGTTGTACCGGATGTGAGTGATCGGAGCAGGCAGGACGGAGCTGGTAGGAGAAGGTGCGAAATTATAAAGACGAGACAAGTCATAAGTACAAAAACAACGCACCTGGGTGAAAGTCGTCCCGGATTGAGGCATTGGTGAAGGTCGCGAGCACGAAGTGGCAAGAGGGGTGGATTCGGAGCGAACAAGGCGTGCTATGGAAGGGTCAATTGATTAGAATTGGGACGGGAGGCACACAAAATGAGGAATGTGCATACTGTTTGGTTTCCAACAGTTTCAGACAAAACCTGATGCGGCGCCGACGCGTTTGACGCGATGGCGACAATCTAAGATTACAGGCATGTCAGAAGGCCGAGATAATTCTGAAGAATAGTCAGTTTATGACAGAACTCGAAGATCTGAAGCAGGTACGTGCCGCTTGGGTGGGGTAGTGAATTTAAGCTATACTATCGAAAATCGAGGCGTTGCAGCTGGGTTTGGAGTCCCGAGACAAATCGAAGGCCACAGGTAGCTAGCAGGCATCAAATAGAGCCTTTTGGATTGTTGAATCGGGGGAAAAGGTGGAGAAATGAAATGAAAACACGTACCAGAGGATTCTACAGAGTGCCTACAAAGTCATCAAATACCTTGAAAATGCGGTCGCCCTAATGCTCAAAGCGCGAGCGAGATACTCTAGTATGGTAGGGAGTGCGATTACGAACAAATGGCACGCTTGGTTCGTGCAAAAAGACGGAGATCTGACTGAGACAGCGACACTTCAAGATTGGCTTGTCTTGTAGCCCCGCGGGATAGTTGAGGTTTGAAGGGTGGAACTGTCTTAATGGCAGCCTGTTGCTGTTTGATTGAAGGGTTTTTGAAGTTAGAGAGCAAGAGGAAAGCAAGGAGTAAGCCGGTGGATGCAAGGGTGAATGTATCATGTCGACATGAGGTGAGGAGTGGAGATCAGAGGATGATGACAAGCAACCGCAAACTTCCCAGTTGGAGAACAAATTTGTTCTAAGTCCGACTTGAGTCCGACAAACACAAAAGAGGTTAACAACGGACAATAGAGACCCAGAGAGGCAAATGGTTCCAATCTAAAGAGAACATCAAGCTACTATACTGTTTGAAACTTATCTTGACTCCAATTGAAGAAAAATAACAGGGAGGGCAATATTTTTGCGATGAAGCAAATTTGATCCAATTCATCAGTAGATCACTAAACGAGACGATTTTGATGGCAAGCAAATTATAAGAAATTATATGAATTATATAAATCCCATCAAAATAGAATAATCTGAGCTGCTGCTAAGCTGCCCAAATGAGATGACACAAGCCGAGGTGCCGGCCCTCATCACTTACATCAGAAGGCAATCAAAGGGACCGGCAGGGGGCGGAAAAAAAGCGCTTGACAGGCCCTGGCTGGCTCCACGCAAAAAAACAACCGGGCAACCTGGCTATGTCCAGGGCATTTATTCTTTATATTACATCTAGGGCTCTCTTTGCGAGCGACGAAGAGATGTTCGAGTTTGTTGCCGCTAGTACGGCTTTCACTGCGCGGACTTTGCGGGTTGGGGGCTTTTTCTCTTCCAGCAGTTTATGCTCGGACCTGTACGCCATCTGTTACGGTGTCATCGAATTGGATCTGGGGCGGTGTGTCGGTCCATCGGCATACGAAGCAATTGGGACGGGAGGTTTGCACGACTCCTTCAGGTCGATGCCTGTTCTCCCTCATCTTCAGTGCCTGTGCGGTGGTCCCGGGGAGATGACAGCTATGTATTCAGGTATTCTCGATAGAGGCCTTCGGGGGTATCCGCTCAAGCTCCTCGTGCTCGAGGAAGACTGCGACGCCGATTCTCGGTTCCGCGTTGCAATAGCGGACTTGGCCAGCTACGAGGGGCTGAAGTCTGTTGTGGGTCAACTTGACTGGCGCAAGCTTGCTGATACAAATATTCATCGATCTGTATTGTAACTAGTAGCTTAGTGCGCGATTGCATGTCTCTAGTAACCCGAATAAGATTGTGTTTATTTTGGACGACTGTATGTTCTTCATCTTCATCGACGCTCTTTTTCTTACTTTATCATGCTCTGTACAACCTCCACTTAACTGAAGTTAGACGCCGTCCAAGCGCTCGTCATTCCCACAATTACGTTATCTAATCATTGCCAGAGCAGGCCCTTACTGGCTCCGCCATGCAGCCGCCAGCGGCTACGCGAATTCTTCTTAGAGGACGAGGACTCGACACGCAACTCACGATCTGCATTGTACTCGATATCGCTTGCTATCGGACGATGTCAGGTTTTCCCTTGTGAAACGATGTGAATCGACGGCCTCATATGCTGAGAGTGCAAAAATGCTTCGCTCGTTGTGAATCGACGCGCTCGTATGCTGAGATTCTAGCAAGGCAATATGCTTCACTCGATCTACCTGGACATCCTTCTGTGCTATAATCCGTGACAGCTGGGCTGTATACGATCTACTAACGCTAGGCGTCTTTAACCTCAACCTGCCGCCTGTTTAGAACGCGATCGTCTGCGGGACTATCCTCTAATGCGATACAGTCAAGTTCAGTTGGACTGAGTTCAATCTCATTGTGGACGGCCCACCTTTTTTCGAATCATTACAGGCTCGTCGTAACCAGCACCCCAGAAGTCAGCTTTCTCAGCGTCTTTATTGTCCTTGCGGGCTTTCTGAGTGAACTGCAAGGTGAACGTTGAGACAGGCATCTTTTGTAAAAATAATTGACGAACACCTTTGATAGAGCCTCGACAGGGAACGCAATGGACGGGTGGTAGGTCGATCCTACCTTCTCGCAAGTCGACCCCCCTAGCGACCACACCATCGACTTCATTCCGTCGTACACCGGTGTCAAACCGTCCTTCAATTCGACAGACTTGAACGGTATGAAAAGCGACGCGCGATCGTGAAGTGCCCTTAGGGTTATAGGGCACGAAGGGTCGACTCCGCAGACGTGCGAAGACCAGTCCTTGTGGTCGGACAACCTCGCTTGGTGGTCGATGCCCCTTTCGCCGTACTTAACGAAGCACGTCTTCGCTCGATTACGCTGCCCCTCGGTCGCCAGTGCCGAATGGTTGGCGACTGACTTGCCGCGCAGTGTCAGATCTGGATACGCGCAGAAAACGCCCCAACCCGATATATAGTTCATGACGATCGTAGAGTGGAACTGGAAGATAGCACCCGCCGCGCTGTCTGCAGGCATGACGATAATATTGATAATGTGCGTATTCTTCCTGAGCCAGTGAGTGCGTTTGATACCGTGCATATCTTGCCAATAGGGGTTGTTTGTTTGGTGAACGATGGCGAATCCGAAAGAGTTTTTGACGAGGTTCAGAAGACGGTCCTCGTCGGGTTCGAAGGTATAGACGTCAAGATCGTTGGGTTTGAACTTCATGTCTAGAAGCACTGGGAGAGAGGTAGACCCAGATACGTAGCCGCCGCTGATAGACCCGGTATTGGGCCAGGGCTGAATTTATTCATTTTCAGTTCAAGTGCTATTGTATTAAAGGAGTAATACATTAAATACCATGGGAATACGCTCGTATGAGGACTGGCGTTTGCCTGAGCGGCCAGTTAAAGGATTATACACTAAGTGGGAGGTCTGGTACTGTCTACGACTGCGCTGGTATAGCGTGGAAGTTATAATACTCCAGAACAGACCTATCACGATAGGTCTCTAACCATCCGGAATAGGATTGGGAGTCGCCCTGTGTTCCGACCAAAGGCAGAATGAGTGGGATATAACTTGGGACTTATAAGAACCTGCCGAAAGGCCAGAAGGAGTGTTTCCTGGAGGCAAGAGGCTTTCACGAATAATTCTATAAACCAATTGCGAGGGATTTGCGGAAGTAGAATATTCCTACAAAGGAACTACACGTCATGCCGAGTTGGCTGCCGCCGTATTACGATCACGGAGCAAGGTCCGAAGAGGGACAATGATACCAAGGGTATTACTGCCAAGTTGGGCAATATTGATTGGGCCGCTGCGGCCCACTGTCATAACATAATGATCGGGATAAGGACTTGGATTGAATGAACCTTTGATCTATTTCCTGTTCTGGCCACCAAGGATAGGGCGAGGGCATAGCGGGCCCTAGTTTCTCTCACAATATACCCGTTTGTCAATGGTTCGGTCTCTTATTATTTATTAGTGAAAGGTATAAAAGGCATCGTTTCTGTACTGGTACTCTAGTGGATTCCCTCCTCTAGCTGTGAGCGTCAAGCCAGTGTCGGCTTCGTGAACAACTAGACGTTGGACTCCATTCGAGATAAACCCCAGAAGCTTATTTGTTTCTTTGGTTTGTTTCGTCAATATATATTGTCTGTTGGATCATCTCTTGAATTGTACGCGTGGAATATTGGAAATTTTGGGAACTTACGCGTGGAATTATAAGAACTTTTGACCTACGGGACGCGTGAAACAGTTATCGGACATCTTACGCGTGGAATATATTGGCTTAACAAGCGACTTAAACACCTAAACCTCTTGAGAAGAGTTACATCTCAAACCCTTGTTGAAACCCACACTTCCTGTGTCAACATAGGACTCGTATAGACGTTCTCTGTACAAAGTCAGCAATCGCGAAAGCTTAAGTTAGTATATTTTGAGTGTTAGAATAGTTGGATTGCCACAGTCTATACTGGACTGGAACCCCGAACCTCGCACGTCGATCTCATAGTGGTTAGGATTATATTTAAGATTTGATTAGGGATTTAATTCCTTTCATTTCTTGGGTGTTTTCCATAGTTGCCCTATAGTCAGCGTTTCATCTGGAGCCCACCGCGAGGGGTTCATCCATCTATTTCTATACTTCAAAGTAGAAATCTCAAGCCAAGTTTGGACTTGTTACGTATAGAAATATCTCTACCTTCCTATACAGGATTATACCTTGGACTTACATCCGAGAAGAACGAATTATTCGTTAAAAGTGCCGTTGACTTAGGTCAACATTTCGGTACAACCAGACTCGTCAGAAATATCTGCGGACGGCGAACTTGCTTCCACATCTTTCGCGAAAAACCTAAATCACGCTGGTCTAGTCGGTTAAACACACCAACAGACCTAGAGCGTACTCCTACTGAGGCAGGGAGATCACAATCTCGAGCCAAAGCTAAGGAAACCGGGTTACCGCATACAAAGAGAGAGCAAATAGCTATCACGAATACTCTGTCGAACAAAAGCGCACAATCTACCATCTAAAGGGAAGTCGAAAAGGAACACACCAGTCCTCTAGACTCTCCCTCGGTTGTATCAACACACAAAAAAACCGTGCCTTCTTCTATGTGAGGAGGACGGGTCAAAAGCTGTAAAAGCTGGACAGCTCAATTTAGAGTTGTACTGCTCGAGCAGCACCAAAACAAAAGAGTCGAGTTGGCCATCTAAAATTTTTCGACTCGATTGAATTATCGAAGAGAGATGTTAGAAGGCCCAATTGAAAAAGACTCAAAAGAAGATCCGTTCGTTGGAATGGGTCTGCAGTTGAACAAAGTTCGTCTGAAAAAGCCTGGAGCAATCGCGAAAGGCGCCGATAGTAATGAGAACATGTCGGACTCAGATGATGAAGAGAGCGAAGAAGCTCTGGACTTAGACTCAGAACGGAACAAAAGAGGAGTTCCACACGAGTCAAAGGCAAAAACACAGAGTCACATTGAAAAGAGTGTAGCGAAATATTCTAAGGAGAATACTAGTTGGCATTCGCGATAGGCTGTAACGACTGAAAAGAGTTGGTCGGGTATACGGCTAATGAGCGGAAGTGTAGACTCTAAAAGCAATGACGAGGAGAGTGGTAATTAACAGAACAATAAGGGCAGAGAGTGGAAGGTGGACCTCCGCAGTTGAGGGAGTTCTGCAACTCGCGTCCAGTGCTGTTAAGGAAGGGTTAGCACCCTTTCGTGAAAAAGGGAAGCTGCTCACGAAAGAGGGTAGTTAGGCATTACCGGTGGGTAGTACCTGTTCCCGCTTATGTTGGGCATCGAGGACGCGTCGAAGATCGGTGAGCAAGTACTCGCGGTGATCAAGGTGATACCGGAGTTGGGCATTCTCGAAGCCGACTCGCGAGCGAAGTTCTGCTTCTTGGAGTCGTAATGCGCCCATCGAATCGGCTGTGGAGCTTTTGACGGCGTCCCGCGCTTCGGCAACAGTTTGGCGGACTGTTGGGTTGTTAACTGATAAGTCGGTTGCTTCGAAAGAAAGTCAGAAGCTGGCTTAGAAGCAATCGCGAAAGCTAAACGCACCATCGTACTGCTCGACTGAGTCCTCATGCGCGAGTGGCTGTGAGGGACGTGCACGTTTCCGTGGTGGTGGGACGGGGAAGTCTTCAACGACGATGGCTGACGCTGAACTTGGATCAGTACGGGCAAGAATGGCCATAGCCTTGATATAGGAAGCAGAGTTTCGGTCAATCCCCTTGATGCGAAGAAACGAGAGGCGTACCGAAGAAGGACGCGTACTCCCAGACTGCGAAGTCTGAGGCAGCAATAAGAGGAAGTGGCGAGAAGGAAGCTATCGTGACAGGTCAATACTCACCGCAGGGTTGCGCTCGTCAAGAGACTGAGTCGCCCGGTGACCAGAGGCACTTGCGTCATTCTAAATTTGCAAAGTCAGAATTAATGACAAGCAATAATGAATGATAAACGCACGGAGTCGTCCACAATCATGGCGTCGTCCACAAAACCAGGGAGCTCAGAGTCGTCGAAGGGAGATTCATCTCCATCTTCGATAGTGGCCTTGGACTTCTTGGTTTTATTGTCCTTCTGGCAGAGTAAATGAGCAATCGAGACAAGCAGGAATAAGGAGAACTACCTTAGCGCGAGGAGCGCGGGGCTTTCGCGAATTCTTGCTCTCTTGATCGTCAGCCTGAGCACGAGCCTCTTCGAGTTCGGTACGGTGTGCTTGCTGAGAAGCTACGGTGTTTCCTCGTTGAAGCTCGCGCTCGGCCTTGATCTTAGCACACAACTCGAGAATAAGAGGATAGCGACCTCCAATGACGCCGTTGGAGCCGACAGCAGTCTGGTGGTAGCTGTTTTTGACGCTATAGAAAGCATCATAGAGAGTCTTGTCCTTCGCAATCTCGCCGAGAAGGCCAGAGAACGAGTCCTGACAGCGCTATGAGCATTCGTGAAAAGTGTTAAAATATTAAAACGCACCAAAGTAACAGTCTGTTGGTCGAGGAATGTGCGCTGCTTAGCACGGTCGGGGTACTTGGTCGCAGAAACACTGTCTGCGACACCGACGATTACGTCGTGTTGACCTTTAGTGAGACCAGAGCGAGCCATGTTCTTGAGAAAGGGATACTGAGAAAAGATACTGCTGTAAGGAGTGTAGAAGGCTAGCTCTTTATAGCTAGGCGAGTGGATGGACTCCGTCATAAAGAGTTTAACTGGGGACAGTTAAAATTTATGAAAAGGGGAGGAGTAGGAGCAATCGTGATAGATTGCGGGATAAGCGGAATGAGCGGCCGGAGTTGAATCCTAAAAGGACTTAGGATTTCTATAGACTCTGCAGTTCAGAAATATAAAGGGAAACTTTGATCGGTATAAGAAATACTGTGATCGGGATAAGCGGAATAAGGATGCCGCATGTGTTCGCGAATCAAAGCGTAATACGACCGAAACAGGAAAATTACCGAAATAGGAAGTAGAACAGAGAACCGCACCAGTCTGTCTTGGTCTTTTGACGCGAGCGATCCGAAGATGAGATAGCGATAGGGATAAGCAAAGATGGCTTTCGCGATTGACTGAGGAAGTGGAATTCGGTCGTTCCTTGACAAACACATGGATTCCTAAGAGCTATGAACTACTCTAAGGGACTCTACAAGTGGAAAGGAATTGATCTTATACTACTGAGAGCTAGAGGGACTACCAGCTCTACAATTACTGTACAAGCTTAGTCGCACTATCTCCTGGACCATACAGTCCTCCACAGCCGATAGCTCGAAAGCCTCCTGCATACCCTGCATACGCTGAATGACAAGTGTCTTCACATCAGTAGGATAATCGTAGACGCCAAAGAGCATGTGCAAGTAGCTAAGACGAGTAAAGTCGTGAATGGCCTCGACTTGGGACAGCATGGAAAAGCGCTGTTTGTCGAAAGGAGCGATGCTCTTGTTAAAGAGGTGGAAAGCCACTTGACAGTCAGCGAAGAACTGGACTTCCCACTCGCGATAAGCCTCGGCTGGGAAAGAAAGTAAGCAATCGCGATAGGTCAGGAAGTAGGCAAACGCACCAGGATTGGAGTTGGTGGTAAAGATCACCTCCTGGGCAAAGACGCGTCGTGCCTCCAAGACCTCCACGAACTTGAGACGTTGGGTAAAAGTGCAGGTAGCACCAGTACCAGCGACCATGCAATCCGTGCAAGGTTGAGACCACTTATAGAAAGTCCCAGACTGCACGCAGGTAGTCTGCAGTATGGGATTGGTATTGGAATCAACCGCAGGGTTCTAGGATCGAAAGTATTAGCAGTGGCTAGCTTTCGTGATAGAAAATACCCGTACCGATGAGAGTAACTCATTTGCACTCGTGTGCTTGCCGAGACGTCTGGCGGAGTCCGGAGTGAGGATAGGGAATTCGTGCATAGAGGCAGTTCCCTTAAGAACAGGAACAACGGGGAGACCATGACGGCTAACGAAGGGACGTGTCGACATGGAGAATAAAGTTGGGGAGCCAACGAAAACGCTTTCATGATTGCGCTTAAATAGGTCCAAAGGGTTGGATTATTTACTATTGGGGAAAAACGGAACGGTGTCCGTACAGCGAGGCAATCGCGACAAAATTTCCTTAATCGATAAATGCGCATGAGGCATCAGAAAAGGACTGGTGACTTAGGATTTTAGCATTCGCGAATGGAGAAAAGCCTCGTTTGAGGCAGCAGCGATACAATTGAGGGCGGTATAGCAATATACAAAATCAGGCCCATGTATCGTAAGGTCCCAGAAACAATAGCTAAGACAATATCAAAGAAATCAAGCAAAGTACAACAATATCGAGAGATATGTACAGAGATTTCGAGATATACAAATGTTCAAAGCAATTGGGAGCGCGCATTCGTCCGATTCGGAGCAATAGCGAAAGGTCCATCTGATAGCGTAAAAATATAATATCTAACTGAAAGAGTCAGTTAAGATAGGGGAATAAGTAAGAAAGGACTTACGAAGATCAAGTTCCTCCTCCGGAGGAGCCTTCGACAAACTCGTCGCGACCAGCTTCATCTGCAGCAATGGCGTCGTCGAGGGAGATAGTTGCGGCAGCGGGCTCAGGGGCGTCCTCCTGCATGGGAGAAGGCTCTCGGGGAGCCTCAGCCTCCTCCACCGCTATCACACGCACCTCCTCTCCTTCCTCTTCGTCCATCGCGGATCCCTGCGAGCCTTCGTATTGCGAGTCGTGTTCATCGTAATACTCGTCAGCACGAGTGCCATCAGGCATGTAGAACTCGCGCTCGGAGTCGGCGCGAGCGGTCTTGAAGAGTTTAGTATAAAACTCTACCTCCTCCTCCGCAACAGAATCGATTCCAGGGATGACTTTGCCTTTAAAAGCCACCTCGGAACCGTTCATGAGAGCACGCAAGTTGGCGCGCGCGCGGAGAAGACGAGCATTAGCGAGCGTCACTTGCCGATCACAGAGGATCTGGGAGTAGTGAGCGTCGCGAAGCTCGTTGAAGGCAGAGTTCCAGCCTAATGAAATAACAAAGTTAGAAACACTGGATTGAAATAATGAGTCAAGGATACGTACTTTGGTCAGAGAAGACCGTAAGCGGCTCCAGGAAGTTGACGACCTGAAGGTACTCGGGGATAGAGAAAATATCCGAGCACCGGGACATGCCACTCTTAACGCAGGCATCACAGCGAGCGTGGCCATTCTCGCGACGGCACTTGCGATTGCGGAGCATACAATTTCCGCAGCCCAGGAGGCGCTATCACGAATGCTCAGAATCGTTGAAAGAACAGAGGGGAAGAGCGAATAACTTACCAAAACGCTTGTACCCTTGAGGAGAGAAGCTTGGAAGCTCTTGGGAAGGATCCCAAGACCTTCCTTCGCTGCGCGGATATCGAACGTGGTCGGCTCGAAGCCTTCCGCCTCGTAGGGGTCCTCTTTGTGAGCCTGAGAAGCGCCGCGAGTGGTGCGAACCTCAGCAGGGCCAGGGGAAGACTCGTCAGCCTTCTTCTTGCCCTTGCTCTTGCTTTTACCCTTCAAGGGCGACGGTTCCTCGCTATCGCGATTGCCCTTCTTCGAGCGTTTATGAGGCGGAGAGACCTCAGATTCGCCGTCGGAGAGACCGCTATCCTGGTCATCATCTCCAGCAGGCTTGAACGACTCTTCCTCAGCACGTTTGCGCTTGGAAGAACGAGAATTGGACGCAGTGTCCGACTCGTCGGCAGTAGTGCCAGCCGTTGCCTCCTCGTGCTCGTCGTTGGTCTAAAGGGAGACCATTAGCAATTAGAAAAATGATGTTAAGACAAGAGTCTTACTTTGGACGCGCCACGCGGGCTTCGGCGAAGACCAGACGCAGGTGGGGCATCTGTCGCGATAGCCGCGGTCGAGCCAGCCTGAGGGGTCTGAAGCGTCGCATCGTCCTACAAGAGCATGAGTGACCAATAATGAAAGGAAGAATAGGTAAAGAGTACCTGAGATGTGCCCGCAGGAGCGGAGGCATCAGTCACGAAAGGGTCGTCGTTGCCCATACCAACGTCTGGACCCTCCTCGCCACCAGTCGCAGAAGGCCCATCGTCAGGACCACGCGAAGCTGCGCCAGCTGCAAATCCAGCGGCGAAGGCACTACCAGACGACGCGCCCGAACGCGGAGTTGGAAGTCTGACTACGGGGGCGGATGAACCAGCCCTGGGAGTCTGAGGAGCGGGAGCGTCCTAAGAAGGGACAATCAGCGCAAAGTACTGAGTAAAGAAACTTAGGACTTACAGTGGGAGCAGTCTCAGTATCAATCGCGATAGGGTCCGGGCTGCTGGATCCGTCGCCAAAATTGAAGAACTTGGCAACGCTAGAAGGCGAGGGGCCACCGAGTGCGGGGCCAGCACTGCCAAAACTGGACGAACGAGAGAGCGCTGGAGGCTTGACCTCGGGAGTAGGCGAGCGAGACTCAGATGACGGAGGCGTGAGAGGTCGCGCTAATGAGCCGCTGGGGAGAGGGAGGTTGTTAACTTTGAACCAAGCGTCAGCGACGTAGTCGCGGTGCGAGCAGTCGCGCCAGAGACTGAATTTTGGCGGACGAGTCCTCTTGCCACTAGGAAGACGGTATCTCTGTGGGAGAGAATAGCCCCAGATACGAGCCTCGGGCAGTGCGGCTTCCCAGCCAGAAAGAGGATGGAAACTCACCAAAGGGAAGACGCTTTGGTCCATTAGAGGCTTGATTTTGGCGACACTAGCTTCGTCGAACTTGCCCTCAACCTCAGCCCCTTGGTAGGCGACGAGGGCGCAGTAACGAATAAAACGGTCGAAGTATTCGTTGTTGATATCGCGGAGGCAGGATTCTTCGTAGAACGTCGGCCCGAGCTCTGTGCAAGGGAAGTGGTCCTCGAACTCGATGATCCCGGGCAGGGTGAACTGCAAAGAGAGGTGCAGAATCTGAAAAACCAAGAAGTTTTATCAATATGAGATCTGTCACGAATAAGGGACGACGTACCCTGCTAATGTCCCGACCCTCAAAGGACATGGGAAGGATGCGATAAGGCTGCTTCCATCGTCCGGGGTAGGCCTTCTCGAACATTCTCCCAATGTTGTGGATGGCGACGAGCAGCTGGTCGAAGACATCTGTGATGTCAAAAGCCTCGTAGTAACGGGAGATCAGTCGCTGAAAAGTTGAAGTCAGCAAAAAGCGCGGAAAATGAGCATTCGCGAATGCTCACAGCAATTGGTTCGAAATGTTGAAGGAGCCAGGCTAGCCAGTCGGGGTTCGTCTGGTGAGAGCGATAGACGTCGCGGACGTAGGGGAGTAGCCAGATAGTAACCGGGTGGATGAAGAGTTGCAGACAGTGGACATCCGCGCCGTTGAGCGGGTAGTCGCGAACGAGTTCCGAGGCGTGGAGCGGGAAGAACGGGCGAAGTCCAGCTGGATAGCTGAAGTCCTCGGGCTTAAGCTTGTAAGGGACGATGTGACGTCCCTCAGCAGCTGCAGCCTGGTACTGGATCACCGACATGGAGTCCAGGAATAGGGTGTGCGGGCTGACGCGAAAAGTGTTGAATGCGTTCTCGATGGTGAGGGCAGCGTTCTGAGTGACTTGAGCTGTAAAACAGCCCAAGGCAACCTGTGAGACTCTAAACTACAAATATAAGCCAGCCACGTACCCATGACAGTGAGCTAGGATGGTAGTTTGAGTATTCGCGATAGGTGGTTGTGGTGGGAAGAGCAGAGAAAGTGGGAGAAAAGCTGCGGCAAAACAAACATAAATCACGTGGATTTATTGATGCGCACGGACCCACTTTGCTCGCGCAAACTCCGCACACTCAGAACACAACAATTGGCGGTTGTAGGCGTCAGTATAGGCAATAATGAACACTTATAAGTGTTTTCGGGATCTAAGCGAGGATCCCGCTGTCTATCAACGGAAGCAAATCTCGCGGGACCACACCGGTCGCGATAGCCGAGTTAGCCGAATGACTGTGGGAAACACTTTTGATAGCGCAAAGAGGGCGCGAAATAAGGACCAAGTGTTGAGTGGGGACACTCAATTTATGAAAAGGGGAGATGATAGACCCGGTATTGGGCCAGGGCTGAATTTATTCATTTTCAGTTCAAGTGCTATTGTATTAAAAGAGTAATACATTAAATACCATGGGAATACGCTCGTATGAGGACTGGCGTTTGCCTGAGCGGCCAGTTAAAGGATTATACACTAAGTGGGAGGTCTGGTACTGTCTACGACTGCGCTGGTATAGCGTGGAAGTTATAATACTCCAGAACAGACCTATCACGATAGGTCTCTAACCATCCGGAATAGGATTGGGAGTCGCCCTGTGTTCCGACCAAAGGCAGAATGAGTGGGATATAACTTGGGACTTATAAGAACCTGCCGAAAGGCCAGAAGGAGTGTTTCCTGGAGGCAAGAGGCTTTCACGAATAATTCTATAAACCAATTGCGAGGGATTTGCGGAAGTAGAATATTCCTACAAAGGAACTACACGTCATGCCGAGTTGGCTGCCGCCGTATTACGATCACGGAGCAAGGTCCGAAGAGGGACAATGATACCAAGGGTATTACTGCCAAGTTGGGCAATATTGATTGGGCCGCTGCGGCCCACTGTCATAACATAATGATCGGGATAAGGACTTGGATTGAATGAACCTTTGATCTATTTCCTGTTCTGGCCACCAAGGATAGGGCGAGGGCATAGCGGGCCCTAGTTTCTCTCACAATATACCCGTTTGTCAATGGTTCGGTCTCTTATTATTTATTAGTGAAAGGTATAAAAGGCATCGTTTCTGTACTGGTACTCTAGTGGATTCCCTCCTCTAGCTGTGAGCGTCAAGCCAGTGTCGGCTTCGTGAACAACTAGACGTTGGACTCCATTCGAGATAAACCCCAGAAGCTTATTTGTTTCTTTGGTTTGTTTCGTCAATATATATTGTCTGTTGGATCATCTCTTGAATTGTACGCGTGGAATATTGGAAATTTTGGGAACTTACGCGTGGAATTATAAGAACTTTTGACCTACGGGACGCGTGAAACAGTTATCGGACATCTTACGCGTGGAATATATTGGCTTAACAAGCGACTTAAACACCTAAACCTCTTGAGAAGAGTTACATCTCAAACCCTTGTTGAAACCCACACTTCCTGTGTCAACATAGGACTCGTATAGACGTTCTCTGTACAAAGTCAGCAATCGCGAAAGCTTAAGTTAGTATATTTTGAGTGTTAGAATAGTTGGATTGCCACAGTCTATACTGGACTGGAACCCCGAACCTCGCACGTCGATCTCATAGTGGTTAGGATTATATTTAAGATTTGATTAGGGATTTAATTCCTTTCATTTCTTGGGTGTTTTCCATAGTTGCCCTATAGTCAGCGTTTCACCGCGCTTGCGGAAGAAGCGCAATAGCACCTCCGGTGTTTCTATCCCAGCATCCTTCAACTGCTGATGGACGCGCATTTCGATGTTTTCTGGTGACAAGTCGACTGCTATCGATGATGTCCAGTTGTATTTTTGTTTCAACGTCGTCATATGCGTAAGTAGACTTACCTCCTTCAACAAACATGATGGGCTCTTCTTCCACAGAGCTCGAGCTGAGGTCGTTATCCGCGTCAGAGTCGTATGCACCGAAAACTTCAGCAAGCATTCGAGGGAGAAGAGAGGTTGCTCGACAACAAGGGCTATCGCTCGTGCGTCAACGTCCTTCGAGTCGGATCGTGAGGTAAGTCGCGTTGCCTTTACTTCTTTTTGTTTCGTCTGTTCAGGTTTACTTAATGATATTCGCTCCAATCACCTCTATTCTCATCAATGGAATACTTGCGCATTTCTGATTCCGCTTGCTAAGCTATGCAGAGCCCGGGAAGGAAGCTTGAAACGACAGTATTTTTTTGGACGTCAGTCTGTGACACTGTTTCTAGGCTCCCGCCGAGCTGGACGAATTGTGACTGTTACCTCTTGCGACTGGATGGCAGCGGATGATACCACCCCATGTGCTCAGATTAACATGTTATACCCTGGGCAATGCCCACAAGGTCTATTGAGTTATTGCTGGGGAAGCAATAACCTGTTATTGCGGGCGTCTCGGGCATAAGGGCTTATTGTTGGGCATCACTACATATCACTACGGCTTGCTGCGGCTTGTTGGGCAGTGTTCCCACGGCCGTTAAGAACCCGAAATATTCGTTTTTTGACGAAAATACAGACAATAAGGTCAATTAACCAGTTAAATACATAAAATAGGTATTTTGAGAGCTAAGCGCTCAGGCGCTTAATTGAAATACATAAAAATACTATTATAGAACAAGTGCCTTAGGCGCTTAATCAACGTAAGGGGTCGGGCTCGCGGGCGGCAGGCGGCAGGCGGGGCTCGCGGGCGGGGCTTGCGAGAATGGCAGTGCGGGCAACGATGGCGGTAGTGTCGAAAGGCAGGGGGACGCAACCAGCGGGGGCGGCGCGTTCGTCGAACCGACCGTGGACGGGCCACGCGAATGCGGGTCGGGGGTCGGGGGTAATGCGTGCACACCTGCTAGATCTCATCAACTTCCCCGCCGAGGAGGAGCTCCTCGTTATCGTCAACGCCCGGCGGGCCATCCTGCGCTTCCTCGTCCCCCCCCACATCGGCACTGTCGTCATCAGCATCACCGTCGTTCGCTTCGTTATCCACCACGGCTACCACGTCAGCGAGAGGATCCACCATCGCGATCCTGCGGCTCTTAGCGCCCCTCGCAACTTTGGGCGCGGACTCAGTTTCCCTGGCGCGTGCAGCCAAATCACGATACATTGCCTCTTGCTTGGCAGCGTAGGCCGTCAATCCTAGCGCGTACGCCGCGTCTAGAGCCGTATCTGCAACAGTGCCACTCTTCCCCCTCCATGCCCACATGTCAGCCTCGAATTCCAACGCGATCGGCAGCCGGCGGAATTCTTCCCGCAGTATCAGTACCTCTTCATCCCATCTTCTCGACCGCGCGTAAGCCTTGGACCACTCGATCCGCAAGGCTGTGAAACCAATAACATGACTTCAGAACCCGATTTGACTGAAATACAGCGAACGTACCGTCCTCAAGCTCTGCGTCAGTCCCAGTACAACCTGCGGATGTCCAAATCCACGAGAGCTCCCTGCGATTCTCCCTGCCCCGCCCCGTTTCTTCGTCATCACTGCCAGCGTCGTCTTCCTCGTCTTCGCTTGCCTCCTGCGCCCACGCAGGTACGACAATGGCATGGCTCAACAGCTCCGCTGCCTTCTTAGCTTGTCTCGCCTTGGCGCGCTTGCGCCGCTCCTCCTTCTTTTTCAGATCCTCCGAATCCTCCATACACCTGATATCTCCCTTTCTCAATTTCTGCCACCCAATTTTCGACACATCGCCTCCGACTCCAAGAAGAAGCGCGGCCCAGGCCGCTTGGTACTTTTCCGAGTGAAGGCGGATCTTGAGCTCATTCCGGTTGACTAGAGATCTTGCACGCGTTGTCGCGCCTTGGTGTCGGGCGTGGAGCTTTTTGTAATTGAGAAACCGAGCTTTGATCACCAATTGATTTCGAAGTTTGACGATGGCGCTGCGGCACTGAGCGTCACGCATCAATTGCTCCATTTCAAAAAGTCCCTCGGTACAGCCGCCTCCCGCACGCTCACTCGCCAAGAGCGAGGACGGCAGAAACAGTGGCTCGTCTTCAGGCTGCTCATCGGGGGTGGCTCGGCGCTTCTCCAAGGCAACGATTGAGGCGGGAGTGTACGTTGCTTGGAGCTTCCGAAGTCGCTCGAGCCGTCGGATGAGTTTCGTGCGCAGGGTGCTGAGATCGATCTGCTGAGCAGCTGTAGCATTCTTCTTGATCTCCACTTGAAGGCGAACTTCACGCCTATGCAGCAGGGAGTTCAGAACGGAAGATAAAACCATCCATGTAAGTACGTACTGTTCGTCCTCCACCTCGAGACACTCAGCCATGAAAGCACTTGGAGTAACCTTATGCTTCGCAGGCAGACCCAGCTTCGCCTGCTCCTGCTCCTCCTGCTGGAATTGCAATCGCACTTGGCTTTCAGACAATCCTGCGTGCATCAGATAGTGTGTATACTGGAAAGCAAGAGACCCACCCTTAATAACCACTTCATAGGGATTCTTCTTCGTGCGATCGTCTTCGTAATCGTGTACCATTTTTTTCCACCCCTCGACGCGTTGTTGTTGTTGGTCAGAAAACGATTGTAGAGCCTCTCGCTGAACGACTTGCTGCTCGAGGGCATTGTCAAGTCTGCGGCGCAGAGTAGCGGCTGAAAAAACATGTGTGATCAGTATTGCTAGAAATACGCCGCGCCAAGAACTCACGCAATGTAACGAGTTTCACCCAGTTCCAAAAATTGGCGTGGTCGTCGACTGTGTCGCTGAATGCACCGGGTCCCATCAACTTTGTGCTCCCCGCGATCCTCCCGAACATCGACCATGGGCGCTCGATGCCTTCGCCGTCGGTTTCCCCACTGCCGGGGGTCAGATTGAGGGAGTAGGTGATGCCACACAAGGCGGTGTGGGCATGGATATGCATTTTGGGTATCACGAAGGTGATGAGGGTGAGGACGAGAACACAGCGGACCAGTGGTGGAAGTTCAAGCAACCGTTCCATGAGGTGCTTCCACCACTGGCATACGATATCGTATGAGATTATCTTGCGCAAGAATTCGTCGTGGTAACGAAGGATCGACGCGAATATGTAGTCCATATTGGAATATCTAGATGGCGGTTAATGAAGCATCGAAGCGTTGCTGAAAAGCAATAATTTACCTTTCACCCTTCTGAAGAGTTCCTATACCGTTAGGCTGGATGAATTCGTGACGAGCGCAAACACCCATGCCAACGCCGGTTGTGCTATATCCGCGCGAGAACTTGGTGTTAGCATAGTCGAGGGCTGCAAGCCCACTACAGGTGCTCATCTAGCTGAAAATGAGCGTGGCATACGGACGAGATTTCAAATGCGCACCTCGTCTTGGTCCGTAACAGTTAAGAGGTATTCACGATAAGGGGCATTCTCCAGCATGAACGCCATCCCGTTTCCCAATCCGGGATCCTTCAACTCGCTTGAGATGAGACCACGCTTCAGGCGGAAGCACGCGTCCAAAGCGAGGTATAGGATATAAATGAAGCTGGGAGAATATTGGGATTAATGCACCGCAATGTATGGAATGGGCATAACATACCTGTCCTCTTTCGACGCCTTCTGCCAATCTTCAGGAAGATTAACCCCAGGGCGCGGGCATGCAGGACAACGAATAGCGAGATCGCCAGCTTGCGTTGACCTCGCCCCACCGGTGTGATGCGCTCTACCCGCGCGCTTCAGCATCATCAAATGTCGATACTCCTTGCAGACGCGGATGAAGACTTGGTAACGGTCCGGAAGCTGGACGCCGTCGTTCCGAGTAATCTTCTCCAGCGCGTGGTAGTAGTCGTACATCGATATCTTCGATTGCAAGTTGAGGGTATGGAATTGCTTTAAAGCAATGAGTGTGACGCAGGTTTGAGGGCGTTCTTGAGACGCAGGAAACCAACCGCCTCTCAGCAATTGAATATCCAATGTGCCTGCCCTGCCTCTGTTCCCACAACCCGCACCGCAGAATACCACCGACACTTCATGAATTCCGTTGCTATGAAGCACGATGAACCCCGCTCTTCCCGACTCTGGACTCGAGCAATCCTCGCCAGGTGCATGCCCAAACTGAATATGCAGGCCGAGGGCCTTCAGTGACGTCCGATGAAAGCGAGTACCATCCCACGCCTGCGAACCATAAGAATGACATTTCAATGAAAGGTCAAAGCCACTTACGTCTACCACATGAAGAGGGTTCGTAAGATGGCGTTTGACGCAGCAATCACGACAAAGAAGTACGTCTCCCTTGCATTCGCGACAACGATATGCGGCGTGGGCGGAGGCGCCTGAGCAGTCGGGGCATACTGACTGGCTGGTATTCCCAGGCGCATCCCGACGTATGAATTCCAAAAGATACTGCTCTCTAAAATTCCCCTTCCACTCATAAAGTGTAGGATCCTATGTATTTATGACAACGTCAGAAGAGACGAAGGAAATTTAGCTTCAAATGCTTACCGAGAATATCGGTTTTCGAGGTACAGGTGCCTTTGGGGGTTCTGGTTGCGGGAAGTCATCGTCGTCGCGAAACATTTGATACCGCTCGTCGAAACCGTCTTCATTGTTATTGGGAGGAGCTGGGACCGAGGAGACAGTGAGGGATGAATCCAGGCGAGCCCTCTTGACAGGAGATGGTGGTTCAAAAGGCACAGTCTCGTAATACATGCGGCGCAGATCGTTTGAAGGTCGGGCAACAATAGCCTCCATAGGACGGGACACCGAGGCGCGCTGAGCCTCTGGCATAAAAACGTCGGGCGAAAACGAGTGGGAGGTGACGACGGTCGAGGAAGAACGAGCAGGGACGATCTCTAGATGACCGCCACGAAGGCGCCGTACGTTGCGGGGACGAGAGCCCGACCCTCTCCCCCTCCCACCCATCGACCAGCAAGAGGTATTGTTGAGATGTTTGCGCGTGTTTGACGCACATCAAACGCGTTATTTTGTTATCTAGCACAAGACTTGGGTCCTTTTGTTATCTAGCACAGTTACTTGGTATTGACGCCCTCTACTATGGCAGGTAAGCAATCATTAAACCGTTTCCTGCCCTTCGTCGTGTACCCAAACCGTGATGACGTGTGCCCGACTTTGGGACTGCCGAATTACGCGTTTGGGTCCCTTGCCTTCTCCATCTTTGTACTACACGCACCTTGAGATAGAAATTGCTCAATTCCTCGCGTCACGACGCGTCTTGCTTTGACTAGAATTTCGTTGATTTGTTTTCAGGTCGCTCGCTACGAAACGGAAAAGTATACGCGGAATTCATTGAAGGCCATGAACCTCTGATCATTTCTGGCTTTCGCATCCGCGATATGGTTCGCCGGCATGCCAGTGGTCCACAAGAGGAAGATGATGGTGCAAGCGACAACGAGGACCACGAAATTGACGACGCTGATTTGTCGTTCCCCCACATCCACCTAATTCCTACTTCATCTGCCACACCTCCACCACCAGCTCCCAAAATCTCTGGTACTGCTCTGCTTCGAGCTGCGCGACAACGCTGGGAGGTTAAGAAGAGCGACCCGACACCACCATCACTTCCTGCCAACCTCAGCAAAAAGGAGAAGAAACGGCAACGACTCCGAGGGAATCGCAGCGTCAAGCGCGAGGTGCTAGGGGAAGTGTCTGGTGCATCCAAAATACCCAAGGCTGTCGCCCTCAAACGCATGCACGAAAGCTCCCCTGTTCCTGTTCCCTTCTCATTCAGCTTGCATCCCGGAGTAGCGTCCACAGGCTGGATGGGAGTACGCGAGCCCAATGTGGATTTCGAGCCAGAGCAGCGGGCGTACAGTTTCGAGGAGGCTCGCGAGCTTCCAGGGATGCGGGTGTATGAATGGGACGAGTAAGTCTGGCGTGTTAACAATCTCTTTACCTTGTATTCACTATTTCCCCAGAAAGCAAGGTCCCTTGGTTGATGAGGACCACTATGTGATTGGGGTCTTCGCCGCGCATCCCCGCGATGCTGACTGGGATCAAGAGGTTGCCCAGAAAGCCGCTAACCTCATGGAGGAGGCCGGAGATGGGATATACGACCATGTCTTCTCGGGCGTGTACTACGGCACGCGCAAAACAGAGAGGTCGGGCAGGCAGAAGGTTCCACCGCGAGGGACTTATCGCGCTCGGGCGTTCGGTAATTCAATGGGCGGTGGGCAGCCGTTCCCCAAGCCGTTTTATCAGAATGTTCTCAATACCGTCATTCTCGCTGGACTCCTCGCCCAAACTCCCTTCCAAAGAATTGCCGGGTTTACTAACAGTGCGTGGTTTCGCTACTCGTCGCGACTGCTTGACTTATTTCTAGGCATCTTCCGAGCTTACGCCCCAGAACTCCATGATTATTACTACTCGACAATGGAAAAACTTCACAACTGGAATACCACGCTGAAGCGGAACTTCGTTCCGCATCTCTCTGTGTTCGCTGCCGCCACCTTCAACTTCGATCGACAGACAGTCACATTCCCCCATCTCGACTACGCAAATCTTGCCTGGGGCTGGTGCTCCATCACCGCCCTCGGTGATTTCGATCCAGACAAAGGCGGCCACCTCATACTATGGGATTTAAAACTGATTATCCGGTTTCCACCCGGCTATACGATCTTGATTCCGTCGGCGCTGATTCGTCATTCAAATACGTCCATCCAGCCTCACGAGAAACGGTTTTCATTTACACAATACACAGCCGCTGGGATATTCAGATTCGTTGACAATGGATTTCGAAGCGATGTTTCGGTGGAAGCTAGCAAAATGACGGACGCAGAGCAAGCAGAACGAGTGGAGAAGCGGAAAAAACGTTGGACTGAGGGACTCGCAATGTATCGCCAGTGGCCGAATGCTAGCAATTAGATTTCAAATGTAGTTTCACGAATTGAAAACACTTGCGACCGTTTACCGATTTCGAGAGAATTGAACGAATGTGGCGGCAGAAACATAGAGGGCATCACGAAATTCGTGTTTTCGTAACAAGTTCGTGATGTGGTAGTGTTACCTTCGCGGACGCTGGGTAGCGTCCTGCAATTTTTTTTCTTCGTCAGATGTGCTCAGGTAGTTCTCAAAAGTACTAGATGTTAAATTTGTATTTTACCGGTCAGTACTGGGCAGGAAGGGAGCCGAAATGAAGAAGAAGCCTTGTTGATTTGCTCGAGTGGAGGTATGTGACCATTGTGTTATTGACCTTTTGTCCTCTCTTCCATGTCCACTCAGTCTTCGCGTTCCACATCCTCCAAAACCCAAGTCAAACTCAAACAGTAAGAAATTCTACAACCAGCTGCTCTTGCCTAGACATTCACCCAAAACTCTTTAGCTCGCCTCGTGCACCTGAGCCTCAAAAAAAAACCCGGTCCCCCGCTACATTGGCCGCCAGAGCTGAAGCTTCGGCGCGGTATCGCCAAAGGCTAGTCTTCCTCAGGATAATACATATGTTTTGATTCTATCTTGCGGCAGGAACCTTGAAGAGGAGCGAGAGAAGGCGAGAGAAAGGATGGCTCGGTGCGTCTCAATCTCTTTTGTATTCTATGATAAACTCACTACTAGTACCTCTTCCCTTAGCCGCCGCGAGAGGCTTCAGCAGGACGACGTTCTTGTCGAAGAGGATCGCGCTCGTGCTCGCGAGGCAAGCCGCAGATATCGCCTCAAGTACGCGCCAACTCTATAGACTATTGCCGCTTCCCAAACTCATCAACCTCTGAAGGAATGCTACTTCCTTGGCTCGGCGCCAGCGATTAATTCGCGCAAAGTACGTCTCAGTCCTGCCTCACTTTCATCCAGATAGCTTACTTCGTCATGAAAGCATATACGACAAAACATTTGGGCGATCAGCTTGGCGTCAACTGGTGTTAGAGCGTCGCGCTGAAGAGGCGCAGGCCGGAGCTAATCGCTCCTAGGTCGACGTTGGTGAACTGATTCTCGTCGTACACCAAAGGATTATTACATTTGTCTGCCCCGGCCTCGACGACGAGCACGCTTATGGCGGGGGTCTCTGAGAGACGGCCCGCGACAGCGAGCCCTGCGGTGTCGTATGTGGACCGCGTTCTCTGTTCTTACTCACCTCACGGCCTGTATTTTGTTATGCTGAATATATTGTACGTCTCATCGAGTCGGGTGTCCCGCCGCCGCTTTCTTTACTTTCGTGAATTGCTCATTGTCGGGTGTCCGGCCGCCCTTTTCTCTATCTTGTGAATTGCTCATTGTCGGGTGTCCCGCCGCCCTTTTCTTTATCTTGTGAATTGCTCATTGTCGGGTGTCCCGCCGCCGCTTTCTTTATCTTGTGAATTGCTCATTGTCGGGTGTCCCGCCGCCGCTTTCTTTATCTTGTGAATTGCTCATTGTCGGGTGTCCCGCCGCCGCTTTCTTTACTTTCGTGAATTGCTCATTGTCGGGTGTAAGTCGGCTGCAGGGTCTCGAGGAGAGAAGAGGCGCATGACATTTATATTTCCAACGGTACAATAGTAAAGTCCGAGCTGCGAATTTGGGGGATGATGTAGGGAGAGATTTTGTCGTCCTTCTCTCTAAGCCAGTAGCCCGGGTGGTTTTGAGCTGGATTGACAGGGGGCCACTCTGCAGAGCTTCCACCCCATAACCACCCCTCATCGACGCCTCTCATGGCGCCGGCCCATGTGAGCTCATCGGTGCAGCCGGGTGCTTGCCTTTCGAACTCCTCGCGAAGGCTGAGGTAGAGAAGACGGGTGGAACGCCGAGCAGCGGCGCGCTGAATTTTGGGCACACGAAGGCGAGCGAATTTGTTCAGAGCTACAGCACATAGAAGTGAGATGGAGGAGTGGGAGATTAACACGCTGCCTTACTTTGTTCTGCACGAGTCCTAGCCCATCCCCAATCCTCGTCTCCTGACATATCTCGTAGTTGATTAGCCTCCTTGATCATATCCAACGAGCGCTGGACGGCAGCGTGGCGCGCGGCAATGAAATCGGGGTCTAAAGACATTGGTTGGTCGAGGTAGAAGATAACTGGTTATTAGTGACACGCGACGTGACGAGGGAACAAAGGGAATGGTATCACGAAAAAACAGTTGGCATCACGAAATGATGTAAGCATCGCACAATTTTCCTATGTCGACCAACAACATGGAAAACAAGAAAAGAGGAACGCCGAGCGCCTTCGTGGGCAAGCACGGTGAATTCTTCCAGGCCTGGCAGCCCGTGTACGCCAACGCCTCCCGCGACAAGAAGCTAGCTACGTTTTGGCCGCGTTTCTTCGCTCAGTATTTTATCAACTTTCACTGGAGCAAGCCGCTCACCGAGGAGCCTGAGGGCGCGCTCTTCATCAACACAGCCGAGGATTGGGTCATACCCGCAGAGCCCCAGGGCGGAGTCTCCGCTGAGGAGAAGGTGGCGAAGGACGACTTTAAAAAGGTAAGGAACGACGTGTCTGAAAAAACAGCAATACTGACCTGGGGATTGGCAACGCAGAAAGCGAAAGCGTATTTCAATCACAGGCGCGGGGCCATGGGCCTGCCCAAGAACATCTGGCATGGGTTCATCAAACAACTTCGCGTCCCCGACCACCCCCCTCCTCGTCGCGTTTCCGACCACCAGCATTATATGCACATTAAGGAGTTCAAGACTGGCGTGGACGATGAGTATAGCAAGAGACATCCCAACGGAGATCCAAGATTTATGCTTGCCTTCAAGTGCGACATAGCCAAGGAGCTCCTCGAGCAGGAACCCGACGATGTCCAAAAGCGGATGCGTGCCGAGGCGGAGGAAAAGCACGAAAAGGCACTGGAGGCGTACAGGAAGGCTGCTGCTGGAGCGCCGCCGGTGAACGAGGAAGATCGCCAGTTGTGAGTTCCTACTCTTTGTTAGCCTTTGTTTCATACTGATGCGCGCAGAGCACGCGCCCGCTTGCCTGAAGTCATCACGCCACTGCTCTCTGCAATCGCGACCTTCACCGGCTGCAATGTCACCCTTCTGGCAGCTAACGTTGAGACAGAGCCCAAGCTAGACGTTAAAGTGATTGGGTATGTTTTTTGCGAAAATATCATGTTGCTTGATTTGACGTATTGATCCAGCCTAAACGTTGGGAAGACTGCTGGTGAGCAGGGGAAGACGTTGCCGGAATACGACCCCCCGCGCTACGCGTCTATGCTTGAATCGTTCTCGCGGTTCACCTATCAGACTTGTAAGTGCATGATGCTCATGCGCGATGGAACGCACCTCACTTAAGAACGGCAGACGCGTCCACACTAGAGAAGAACCCAGCCGATCCTTCGTCCTCCGCTGCCTCGTCATCTGCGCCTCCTCTCAACCACTCTGCTGCCGATGGTGCTGACAGCCTGCCTCGCGCGTCTACCCCGGCTCCAACACCTCCCGCTGCGTCTGCGCCCCTTCTGACAACTGCTGGGGCTGTGGAAATTGAGTCGCCCGTTCGCCGCAAGATCGCTGCAATGCCGGAAGACGATTTTATTGATTCTATATACTAATTATGCGGGTGGGGGCAAAGTAGTAACTACACTGTATGAACAGCTGTAAGTGGCAGGGAATGGATGTAAAAATTGGGCGCGGGCGGGCGCCGAAATCGCGGCGCATTCGGTTGGACGGGCGGGTGAAGGGTATCTGATCCAGAGGGGTGTCGGGGTATTATTTTTGAGCGCCGCATTGACGGATTTTGGCGGGGGCGGATGGCGGGCGGCGGGCGGCGGGCAGTGGCCGGCGGCAAGCAATAAAAAGGCGGGCAGGTGGGGGAAGAATGTCATATAGCCGTCCCCAGGGGCAGGGGAACGGTCTGGGACGGTAATGAGCGCGAGCGCGCGTGATACGTGGCCGCCGATTTGGGTGGCATCGAGCCCAACGGAAACAGCGGAGAAACGGCGGGGTTGGCGGCGCTAAGGCACAGCGAGAGTGGATTGGGTAGACGCCGACGAGGGCCGCCGCCTACGGCAGCGGCGGCGTCGCCGGGAACGAGCGGAAGGGCGGGCTGCGCGGGCGGGAAGAGTGTCACACTATGTGACACATCACGCCAACGGTTCGCCCACTGCAGAATTAAAGCCGACAAGTCCGAAACGGCCGAAATAAAGAATAAATCAATAAATACACTAAATACAATTTAAATACAATAATTCACGGCCTCGGCAGCCCCGCCGCGGTGCCATCAACACATCACCTGGGCCCCAGCCCACCCATAACATGTTATTGTGGCTGTTGGGCCACTGCCCAGCAATAACTCAATACAGTCTGTGGGCATTGCCCTGACTTTAACTGGTTAATCTGAGTATATGGGCTGCTGTGCCCGCGCCTACCCACGCGACTTGCTGTCCCACGCGTGTTCTCTTTAGCCGCTCAGTGTCATATGCGATACATAGAATTGCAACGGAGTAAAATCGTGCGGAGTGCGTCGACCCTGGTTGTATCTGTTACGATAAATGTCTACTTTGTACCGATAATTTGATGTGACGCCACTATTGAATTTGAAACCGCCTCATCGGGTGTTACGGTGATTTTATTGGATCTCTGTTGTGAGTGGCCCCAAATCTTCTTTTACGGTCGTTCGGTGATTGTGCTCCGCCTTGTGCAATGGTTTTCGACAGTGTTGGGAGACTGATTTCATCCGAGAGAAACGGTCACGGACGGGTAAAGGTGGATCATGACCGCTTCCTCGGACAGGCGGGTAATGCATGTCATATTCCGGTTCGCAAGTGTGAAGTCGTATCGGTCGATACGAGAAACAAAATAATTGTACCTTCACTTCGTCTTCTCGTTTTTTATTTTTTAGGTTGTTTCGTATATTAGCCATATATTTTTGCAAAGTGCGACAAAAGTGGGACCATCCTCGTACACTAACGGGGTATTCAGACAACTACGACGTGCATATAATTATAAGAGACTTCGGCGCATAAAGTTGCTTTGAGCGTTGCTTCTGCGCCGTGGAAAGAGCCTACATCCAATACCCATTGAAGTTTCCCCCGATGAACCACGGACAATCGACGAAACTCCAGTCTTGATAGACGCCGTAGACGTTGGGATACATGCGAACTGAGTTGCCGCTATCGTAAGCGAAGGTGTACCAGTAGTCGGGTATGTGGCGCCATAGCGAGAGCGATTTTTGAAGCACCATAAGTCGGACCGGTTGGTACAGCGCCAGAGAAGCTTCCGCGTCGAGCGCAGCGTCTGTTTGGGCAAGCGACTTGCGATGAGAGGGTCGTTCGTACTGAGGACGAACAAAGACGTACAGGTTACCAGCTCGGTATAGCGAGGGTGGGTGATTGCTGGTACCCCTCTGCTCCAGTCGTAGCTGGTGGCACTAACCTTCTGAAGCACTCGTTTGAAGACGTGCTCGACACAAGCCTGAAGAGAGACGTTGTTTCCGCCATTTGAGAATTTCTCGGGGCACGCTACGCGCAGCATAAAACCGATGTCTACAAAAGCGCTACATTGCACTGCAAAGTCTCGCCAAAGGAAAGTGGCGTCGTTTTGAAGGCCGACGCCCACCTTTGCTATATTGGGAGACGAGATTATACGATGCAGTTCGGTGGGAAGACCTGCGTATAGTGAGTTGATAGGACGGGTCGACTCGCAATTGCACCTTACTGTTTATGTTCCGCATGTCAATAATTATAAGACGCCTCGCGGTGGCGATTTGTATGCATGTTATGCGACGGGAATTGGTTTGCGTGCTGAGGTTTGGGTTATATTCCCACCTGTAGTTGTAGGTAAAAGCCTTCAGACATGGCCCTAGCCAGTTTGGAATGTTGTCTTTCTACCCCTGCCTAGACACCCCCCTGCCTACGCCTCACATACAGCTAAATAGTACTCAATTTGATGTTTTCTTGCCGGCTCCGGTCCCGGCGGGTCCTCACCGGCCTTGATTGACAGCCGCCAGCGAGATAAGATTGATATCAAGATCGCCCTGGCTTCCCATATCTGGAGCTGCAACGCCATGCAACCCAAAAAGGCAATTTTTTCATCGCAAAGCACACTTCAAATAAAATAGCAAAAAAAATGCATTAAATGGCTGTAAATACTCTACTCCATTGCATCCACATCAAGCCCTGCTTCTCTCCCCGTGATTGCGCTTTCCCCTTCTATCTCGCCAAGCATGGCATCGTTTTCCATTGCAACACGAACGGCCTGAGAAGCCGATGTCTCCCAACTTTGCTTGAATTGTCGAGAGATCTGCCGAGTCATCGCAGCTTGCTGTGATGCGTATGCTTGTAGGCCCTTCTTCACCTCAGGCGAAACAACTCGTTCCACTACGCGGTGCTCTTCCCACCATACTGCGCGCCATCGCAAGAAACGCAGCACTCGCCGCATCTCCTCGCGCAACAGGTCGACCTCCTCTGACCACCTGTCCCTCCGAGCCTTCGCCGTAGCCCACTCCACACGAACGGCTATTATAGATTGTAAGCACCTGAAAAATCCTTCATTAATTGCAATCGCGCACCTTCAGCGAGCTCCTCTTCATCCGCATCGGGGCCCCCGCCTTGAGTCCAAATCCACGACATCTTCTTCTGCCGTGAAGAAATCGCCGCTGCTGTTGCCCTTGTAGATTTGCGACTGCCCTTCGAACCCACACCCCCCAATCGCTCCCGAGCTAAAGCGTCGACTTCACGGTCCTGATCTAGCCGAATGTCCTCGTCCCTTAGTGGTTTCCAAGCCGAACATGCAGATTCGCCCTTCAGGCTAATAAGCGCTTCCCTCGCCCTCCGGTACCTGGCTGCCGCCTCCTCAATGTTCTCCGTGACTTGCTCGATGAGCACGGCCGCTCGCGTTCCACCGCGCTGCCCGACAAGGTGCTCCAGGCGATAGTGAAGCAGGTGCCGCTTCGCGTGCAGCCTGCTCCGTAAGCGGCGGATGTTGTCGTTTAGCTGCCCCTCGCGAAGCCGAGCCTCCTTCCCAGGCAATCCCTCCGCCTCCGTACTTCCGTCCCCCCTGCTTAGTGCGGATGGTAGAAACAACTTCACCTCCTCAGCCTGAGGAGGCGGTAGATCCGGATCCCGCTGCTCATCGTCCTCCCTGAGCCTCTCCGCTGCTGCCGGCACGTAAATGGCTTGTAATGCCCGGAACTTGCGGAGCTTGGCGAAGAAAGCGCGTCGTTGCTCGGTAATGCGCTCGCTCTGCTCTGCCGCCAGGACCGAGCGTCCCTTCAACTCTCGGCGAATTCTATCCCTAACGAAACATTAGTACTCGTTTCTTGCATTAAACGCGCATGCTTACTGTGCATTCTCCAATTGTAGACCCATCACTAAAAACGACGTGACGCTGGACCCATGTAGCGTCGCCTTTCCCGTTGCGGCCTCCTCTAGTTCCTCCTTTGCCAAGGCCAATCGAATCGATGCCTCGCTCGGCACTGCAAACAGTCAACACCAATATTCACGGCGATTTAACGACAAACACTTACCATTCTGCCCCTCGTCTAACTCATAAGGGTTCTTCTGCGTCCGATCCGCGATCCAAGCGTCAATCATCCCTTGCCATTGCTGGCGTAGCTCCGGTTTCAGCGTCCCGTCAACCTCTTCAAAACTCGCAACCTGACGATCGCGTTCCTCGATAGCAATAACAAGCTTGCGAGGAAGAGTAGTACCTTCTAGTACATTAGCAAGCCCTCTGCACCTCAAGATCGGAGACGCACCTTGCTTCAAATTCTTTTCAGTGTTGTGATAGTCCACCTTGTCTTCAATGGCGTCCTCTCGAGCCCCGTAGTTCATCTCTTTCGTCGCCGTTGCCAATGCATTGAACCCCGACCAGACCCTTTCCGTTCCCTCCCCGTCCGTCCTTCCAACCCCTTCCTGAAAAGTCAAAGTATTCTGAACTTGGCACGATCGTTCGTGTGCTGTGGCGTGCCAGACAGGTAGTCCAAATACGATCGTGGTTTTGTCGAGATCTAAACGCATCCCTTCGGGCATCGCCGCCATCCGCTCACGAAATCGTATCTTCCATTGACAAACGATATCGTAGCAGACCGCAATATAAAGCAGTAGTACACCTAAAATGGAGGCGAGGACGATGTAGTCCATGTTCATGTACCTTTAATGTATCAGTTCTCCTGGTATCAAAAACTGCGAAATGCACAATACCGTTCACCCTTTTGTAAATCGCCCAGACCCTGTGGACGGACGACCTCATGGCGTGCACAAACTACTGCACCTAAACCTGAAGCTCGAAGTCCAGTGGTCAATCTTGTCTCTTTTTGCGCTAGCGCAGCGAAGGCGGCGCAGGTACTTATCTGCGGTCCGGTTAGTGTCTCAAATCGCTCGTGGAAGACTCCACGTACATCCTTCTCTGGAACAGCGTTCCGCAGATGCCTCTTGTACCCTGACGCCTCCTGCATATATCCCCAGCCGGAGGCCAACGGTGGGTCATCACGCGCGTTCGCCCGAAGTCGATTTCTCAAGCGAAAATTAGCATCGACGGCCAAAATGAGCATGAACAGAAACCTAGAAACGCAAGGTCAGTCTATTCGTTAATATGAAATGAGCCAGCGAAACTTACTGGTATTCGTGAGGGAGATCCCGCCAACCCTCAGGGAGATTAATCCCCTCGTGGGGGCATGCCCAGCACAGCACCGCGCATCCTCCTTTCTCCGTTGCCTCCACCCCTGCGTCGTCGTGTGCACGTCCAGCTCGCTTGAGGCGTCCTAAACACGCGAATTGTCGACTCATTCGACCAAACGCCTTATACCGATCCTAAAGTACCCCCACACGTCATTTTCGCCACTTATTGTTATATAAGATCGACACTTACCGGTACCTGGTCCACGCCCCACGGATCCGTGTTCTTTTCCATAGTATGTACAAAATCGTTGACGTTGATCCCACCCACTACGCTCAGAAGACGAAATATTTCCAATGTTGCAAATGTTGTACAAGTCGCCGGGTCTACTGTAGTCGCAGGGTACCAGTCGTTACGAAGTAGCTGTTGCAGGTTGTTGGCGCGGTCGGACAAGTCACAGGCGCAGTATCGATACTTGACGTGATGAACGTGGGGGAAGTCGAGAACAATCATATCCCGTGCGACGGGAGCAGGATGTGGACAAGGGTGACCGCCGTGCCCCAGTTGATAGACCAGACCTATAGATGACAGTGTTGCTCGCGTCCAATAATGACCAGTCCATTCCTATTCTCGATATCAGCTTCAGAAACAAGAGAGGGAAAGAAAAAACATACTTCCAAACTGTGCAAAGGCATCAACTTATGTCTTTCAAGCACACAATCGGTACATTGCAAGAAGATCCCGCAATCGCGGCAGCGAAAGCGTCGAGCGGCGGGCAATAGCTCTTGACGACAACACGCGCATCGCGTCTCATTATCGCCTAGGCCCTCGCGCCTCAAGAGTTCGTCCAGAAAGAACTGCATCATGGGTTTCCAGCTTTTCATGGGGTCGTCCTGGGCACAGAATCAGCTTTGGTGGTCAGGAAAAAGGGGGGTAATCGGCATGCCCCAGCAGAGATAGATACAGACGTACCGAGTTCTCATATCTTTTGCGCTTCTCCCCAATCCCGGCGGAGTCTTCAGTCAAGTTCTCGCCTTCATTCTCAGGTAGCGGTGTCCAATTTGAGAGATCGTCAAGCTCAGAGGGGTGCGTTTTGCGTTTTTTAGGGCTGACGTTCATTGCTTTGCGCAAACCGCGACGTCCGTCTTGTGAAGAAAAGAAGGCTGAATCCCCAGTGATGTCCCCGTCCTTGGATTCGTACTCGACGTAGGAGTTGACGCGCTGAGTGCCATTGGCGGCCCGCGCCTGCGACCTGGTCAAGAAAGACATCAGAAAGGCTGATTACCCCATACCGAGCCCCGAATTCCCAGCGCGGACCCTCCTTCCCAGAAAGCACAGAGAGATTAGAGTAAAGTAAGATAGAGAATTGGATTATTATATCTTCACGCTGTAGACAAAGCAAAAGACATATATTTCCCTTTTCGGGTCGATACGCGGAAGGAATCTAGTTAACCACAAGTAATTTTACGCCCTACATACTGTTCAATCGTCAAGAGGCATTAGAGCAGTCCTCGCACTCTTGATGACAACTGCAGTATCAAAACCTTCGAACGCAAAACTCTCCCGATGCCCAAGCTCCACATGCTTCCCATCCTCGCAGCGACAAACGTCCCGGCTATCGCCAAACATACTGGTTACCTAAGCGCTGGTCAGGATACAGCAACAAGGTGAAATGGACCCTTACATTGACCCAGTGATAAGGTCCGTCTGCCGCAGGGTCGGGGGCGGCGGGAGCGTTAGCGGCGGGAGCGTCGGTGGCAGAAGCGCCGGTGGCAGAAGCGTCGGCGGCAGAAGCGTCGGCGGCAGAAGCGTCGGCGGCGGGAGCGGTCCCATTGCGCTCAGGCTCCGCCTCAGGATCGGTGGCAGACGCAGTAGGAAACAACACAGTAAAACCAGCTCTACAGCGAATTCAGGTGACTGGAATACTGCTGAAAAGCGTCACTTACTGAGACCAAGCACGCAAAACGTGATTCAAGGCGGCGGCCATTTCGTCTTCGCTGCTCGGCTCGCCCGAGGCGAATGCCACAGGTTCCGTGGTGAATCCGGCGGTGGGGGCTGCACCGACGTCGTCGTCGTTGGTGGTGGTGGTGGAGGCTGCGTGGATGCTGTCGTGACCGCTGTCGCCGTGATCCTCGCCGTTGGCGGTGGCGGTGGAGGTTGGGGCGACGTTGTCCGTGCCGACTGCGGGGCCAAGGTCATGGTTGTCCTGGTCGTCAGCCTCCAATTCACGAATGAGTTCGTTTGCGTAGTGTTGGCCGGTTATAAGGGTGCTCGCGCGGTGAGGGAGCCAGAGGATGGGTCTGAGAACAGGGGTCGCGTCGCCCGACTCCCTAAACAAACGAAGAAAAAGAGTTAGCGTACGAACGAGTTAGATAGACAAAAAAATTACGCCTGCGCTGCCGGAGCTCCCGTCGCCGCTGCCGCCTGTGCAGCTGCCGCTGCCGCCACAGGTGCGGGCACAAGCCTTGGATCATCCGCCTCCTGCCCTGCCGCGGTCCTCTCGTTGAACAAGACTTGCGTGTTGTAGAGATCTTGGAAATATGAATTGGCCACGTCATAAGACATGTAGATCCGGGCGTCGCGTTCTTCGCGTTCAAGGCGGGTGGCGGCTCGGGCGGCGCGCGAGTCAGGATGGGCTCGAAAGTGATAACGCTCGCGATGCTTGCGTAGGAGGTAGCGTTTTTGAGCGCTGCGGTGTCGTCAGCGAAAGGAAACTATAGAAAGGTGTGAATGAATGAGTTACTCACGCTGGCAGTCCAAAAACCGACGTCGTTGAGAGGGTCTCGTACGCTAGAGCGTTGTATGCTGCAATGAATGTGAGTACTCATAAACTTGTATCGTTGGTTTGCAAGACGTACAGCGAGGCACGAACGTCGAGGGGTCGAAAGGAGGGGTCGATTTGTCGTCGGGAGTCGGAGACGAGTCTTGCTGCGCAGCAGCAGGAGCAGTGGGAGGCGAGTCTTGCGCCGCAGCAGCAGGAGGAGTATCGTCGAGAGGCGAGAGATTCGCGGGAGGAGCAGAATTCGACATGGATGGTCTGAAGCAGGTTGTGGGGGGAAGGAAATGGGAGGTCAGAAAATGGGAGGTCGTCGGGGAGTGTCGTTAAAACGTACATATGGATCCGGAGTCGAGCTGGTTCGTCATCAATAACGAGGCGAATGGTTATTGATGGCGAACACGGTCAGATCCAGATCTGTAAAATATTCAGAACGCTTCATGGGGATAGAGTTGCGCAAATTAGGTGCGCCGCCGCCGTATTGAACCTTAATAAAAAGAACTCTCTGCAGCGCTTGTCTCCCACCACTCGGTCCCCACTTCTGTCTTCAAAATTTTCTGATACAACACTCACCGGTCTCTCCTCCGTTGCATCCATGGCCGTACGCCGCAAAGTCGTCATCAATCCCCACCTCGTTCGCCATCCCCAGCGCAAACCTGGCGCTCCCATTCCCCCCTTCGAAGTTCTCGGCATGACCGGCTACCAGTACCTGAATTCCAACCTCGACTTCGACCTCGAATCCCGGCTTCAGCATGAGCTCGCGATACGGGACCCGTCTCTACCTTTCTCGGGTGATCCACTGCCTGAAGAGCTCCCACCGCCGCCTGCACCCGGTTACAAAGATGCACAGGTGCAGACGGTGTCCACTGCTCAACGACTTGACACTGAGCCTCGCCGCCAGCGAGCGAAAGCTCTCTTCGCTATAGACCGCGCTCGCCGTTTCTATGTCCTCTGGGGGGCGGCCATGCGCGTTCGTTATCGTGATATAGTCCGCGCCCCCAACCCCCGCGCCATGATCCGTGTCAGCGAAGGCGGGGAATTCGACCCAAGCATCATTGAAGACCGCGACTACAGTATGAACGAGCTCACGGGTATTCGCTCGCTTCGTTTGCGTCTGATTCCCTGGAATGGCACGTAAGTTTCTATTCTGTTTTGTTTGTTGAAGCCGCTGCTCACGAATGCTATAGTAAAACTCGCATGGTGGTCTCTGACCGCAGAGTCTGTCTTGTGCTCGGTGGCCGGGCGACCAATCGCAACTGGGAGCGCGACGTTCACGGTCCTGTATTCCAGTATTGTCAGCAAGTCGCCCTGGACTATCGGACACGACACACCGAGGCTGGCGCTCCTGTTCTCTCGGGCGGTGTAGGAGTCGATTTCAATCGCTACCCGACAGAGCCCGAAGCTGCCCCGGCGCCGGAACCTGAAGTCGAACCCACCCCTCAGCCTGAATCTGCGCCCGAGCCTGAGGCGGAGGTTGCTCCCGAGCCTAAGGTGGAGGCTGCGCCCGAGCTTGAGGCGGAAGCTGCGCCAGCACCTCAGGCGGAAACTGCGCCAGCAGTACGTATTCTCGTTGATCGTTCAAACATCTTGCTGAATCCCAACCGACCTAGCGTGAGGCCCGACCTACTCGTGTGCTTGATTCTTTGGCGTTCTTTGCGTTGGTTGGGACCGCTGCTATGTGTGAGTTGCTGGGTTTTGGCAATGGTGAGTGTGCGAGGCTGTGCTCGTCGGCTTATCGGACATATCGGATTAATTGGTGTGCACTTAGGACTGCTCGCCATGTATTGTGCCCTCGCCTACTCCACCCTCCAGATGCAAAAATCCAGCTTTCTCTACATCAACCCCGGCGCCCAGTACCCCTGCCCCGCTAGCGTTTTCTCCGCCATCACCATCGAGCTGGGCGGTCCCCATTTCCGCACCGATCATCGCGGCGTACCTTGGGAGTATGAGCCCGCGAGCTGGGCAATTCTCACCGCCATTGGCAACTACCGTCCTGTTAACGGGGGGCATATCATCTTTTGGGACTTTGGGCTTGTCGTACAATTTCCCCCCGGCGCTACTATCTTGATCCCGCCAGGTCTCATTCGCTATTCTTTCGTCAAAGTCGCCGAGCACCATACGCGTTATTCAATCCTTCAGTGGGCAGGTGCTGGAATACAACGCTTCCTCGACAACGACGACCGTACCGACCTCCAGTTCGCGACCACAACCACCAAGAAGGAGCACGAGGGAAGAGAGGGTCGTCGTCGCCGCGATCACCTTGCCTCCATTGGCATGTTCCCTTTCGTCGACGAGCTGCGCGAGGGAGAGATTAGATTCCCCTACCCCGGCGAGGTCAACCCGCCTGCTGGTCCCGAGTTTCAGCTCCCCCTCCCCAACCCGCCCTCCGCACATGCTGGACCGTCCAACGCTTACTTTGATTAATTTGTATCCACATTTTCAGTACAACGTTTACTCGTTTCGTTTTTTCTTCCTTTACTTTTACTTTTGCTCTTGTTAGCTTCTTAATACAACTTTATACTGTGCCGCGGTACGAAATACATTCATGAAGTTCCACAAAAAAAACAAGATAGCGTCAGAAAGCAAGATAGCGTGAGGAAACAAAACAAAAGTCTGGCTAAACTGGACGTCTGCGACGAAACGGCCAGTCGTCGCTTTCCACCGAAACACCACGCTCCATGTCCTCAACTTCCGACTCGTCCGCATCCCAGTCCTCCTCGGCCGTCGTACAATCTTCCGGGCTCGGATCATAAGTGGAGGCGTAGGGCGAGATGGGGCTGAATGTGGAGATGGCGGAAATTCGTACCCGCTCGTTTGTTGGCGAGGGGGGAGACCTTTGCAGGGATTTAAGAGCGGGGGATCTTGCTGCTCGTCTCGCGCGCCTGAACGAGAAATTAGCACGATAGATTTCTTGTAAGAAACATACATACTCAACATAATCCTGACGATACTGAGCTGCCTTGACAGCGTACTCGAGCTGCACTGCGGCGGACGCTCTTCTAAGCTTCTCGCGACGACTAGAGTATATAGGTCAGCAAAGCGGGTTGATGTGCGACGTTCATATTCCTGACTCTCGCATCCGAAGCCGAGCCTTCTCGTTGACAGCAGCTTTGTTTCTGAGGATAGGTCCCAGTAAGTCCTTGCTTTATTGAGATAAAAAGAAGCTCAACGCACCTCTGCCTATACTCCCAAGCAGCTTGCGCTCGACGGCTCAAGATCTCTTGTCGTGTCAGCTTTGACTTTGGACGTGCCATGGAGATGAGAGGGAACTTTGGCGGGTGGCAGTGCTCATGAGGGAAATTGTGAGTGGGTCGGCGAGGGTTAGAACGGTACTCAGGATGTGCGGCGAGGGAATGTAAAGTTGTATCATATGTTGGAAAGCCTAGATATGATGGCCGGCAAAGCAAAAGTAGGGAGGCGGGCGACTGTGGGGTGCGAAGAAGTTCTCGTTGTTGAGCCCAGTGTCGCCCAACTTGAGAGCTTGAATGCTCTATATCATTCCCATTTGTATCGCGGGTGTGTAGGATAGCTGTATTGAACCAGAGTGGGTCAAAAAAACTGAAGAGATAAAGTGGTGAGAGGAAACATTGAGAAGATAGGACGTTACCTTTGATTCCCAATAGCGCATTGCTTGTACGAGCCGAGTTCGTCATCATAAACTCGGAACTTGCTCCAGCGACCAGCTGGAGACGCGATTGTTTTTGTATATGGCTTTAAATGCTCATGGGACTCACCTGGTATGTTTATAGTGCGTGAAACCACCTTGAAAAGAGTAGGAAATCGTCGAAATCAGCGTGCGACACTGTGACTATCTATTAAAATGTCTTCTCTATTTTAAGTTCTTCTTAATCGTTTCTCGTCGAGGGAACAGCAAAAGAGGCAGAAGAGCAGCGATTGAATTCATTTGGGTACCAAAAAAATATACATCGGGAGTAAATTAACTTCCTCTCGAACGAGGGATGCGACGTGTAAAATCAGTGTTCAAGGCATGAGTATAGGCTGCCTGAGCAGCCTCAAGAGTCGGGAAAGAAGCGAACAAGCTACCGCGCACGGCGGAAACGTTAAGACTACATTCTAGATGGGAGCGATAGATTCCGGGCTGAACGCCACGACAGACGACATACCAGCGATCCGTTGCACCAACAGCAAGCGGGCTTTCTTCTTGCGATGGAGGCGGACTGGCGGGGGGTTGGGCAGGCGGTGTGCTGTCTGCTGTCCAGCCCCGCGCTCTCGCGTAATCGAGCGCTGCTTGCGCTGTTTCAACGGAAGGAAATCCGCGCTGGGCCACAAACCCAAAGCCCTTGATTCGCGCTTGGACGTCGCGCCACTGGGTGTAAACCCCGACCTCCCCTCCAAAGAAAATGGTGTACGCCTTCGAGGTACCCCGTTTGGTTCGTTTCTTCCCGCCCAACCCATTAACCTCCGTTTCGCGCACTCCGAGCGTCAATGCACCGGCCTCGAGCCAAGTGACGACAACACCATCGAATTCAGGAGACTTCACTTCGTAGCCGCTGTGATAGCCACGGCGCTGAGGTGACTCGGAAGCGGTGAGGATTGACGGGGGAGGTGTCATGAATCCGCCGGTGGTGTTGCGGGAAAGTGGGGGAGGGTGAGGAGACGACTCGTCGAGACGCCGCTGAGGTCTGGTGGCGAGAGGGAGTGGAGGAGGCGTGCCGAGAGGGGGAGGACGAGAGGAGGAGTCGTTACTACGGCGAGGTGTGGCAGGGGTCGGGCGAGATGGCTGGGCAAGAGCTGAACAACGATGTCAATTGATTATTTTTTCTGTCGTGTCGTGCGGTGAAAGCATACCTGAGATATCATGGACGGATACACTCGACTCAGAACTAGATTGCGAGGTGTCGGCGAGGGGCGAAGGTGTGACGGGGGCCAAACGAGGAGAAGACTGGGCAAGAGGCGAGTCGCGAGATTGAGGAGCGGGCAGAACGTATGCCAAAGCTGTAAATCATGTCAATCGATTGATTTTTGAATCGAATTGTGCGGTTAAAACATACCTGAGATATCATAGACGGACACAGTCAACTCAGAACTAGATTGCGAGAGAGAATCCAGCAGCGAATCGTCGTGCTCATCGTGGTCCGCCGCGCTGTCGCCTTCATCGATTAGGGAGTCATCGAAGAGGGAGTCGTCGAGGAGGGAGCCTGAATCGTCGAAGAGGGAGTCTTCATCGTCGCCGTGGGCGAGGGATTGGGGGGCAGAAGGTTCGTTCCCAGGAGCAGCCGCGTTCGCAGCATTGTTCTCCACCGAGGGGGCGCCGGCCAACTTGAAGAACATCTGTTGCGCCATCCGTTCCGCTAGCCTCACTAGCATGGGCGGCATCTGGGCAGTGAGAACGGGCATTCCAATGCGATTGAACAGACGATTGATGTCGGCCGCACTAGAATTGGCGGTGAGTGCATCTAGCTCGACGAGACTTAAGGCGGGATGAGGCGCGGCAGCGGGCTGGGAGGCTGAAGATGGTGCGGACATTGTGAAGAGGAAACCTGGGGGAAACTCGAGACTTGGGCAAGCAGAAACTTGGGGGAATGTCAGAAAACGGCAGACAAGGACCGGTTTGAAGGCAGCGATTCGTGCCAACGCGGATTGATTGATTGAGAATGCGAACTGCTTCGCAAGCTGGTTCGACTACAACGGAACTTGGTTTTCGCTTATGAGCGCCGCGTGCGTTTGAACGCAAAAGAGCGTTTGTGTCGGGGATTGAGGTGGCGCTGGCGGCGGAAACTGGCGAAAGCTGAGTTCGTAACCCAATATGGAGTTCGTGTATGGGAAAAACGGGCGAGACGGAGTCGAAGTGATGCATAATACGGAAAATATGCTAAGAGAAATTGTCGACAGACTCTGGCGCGGGTGTTGCTATTGGGAACCGCGTACTTTGAATGGGGCCGGGTCCCAATGTCCCGACAGCGACGCGGAGCGAGGCGGGATCCGAGTTCATAATCCAATTCAGAGTCCGCTTCTGGGAAGAACCGATGAGACGGAGGCGATGTGAAGGTCATGGGATGCTCATTCCAGCCGGAACGGTGTCGGAAACCTGCGGTCGATCATGCGCGTAAGCTAGGCCCAGCCCCGAAGGCCAGTCTGAGCTGACGCAATGTCTCAAGCGAATCGAGTTCGTATGGATTATCCACGCCGTGGGAAGCATTTTTTCTTGGGTTTCGTTGGAGGTGTTGTGTGTCGCAAGGAAGGAGTTGCTAGGAGAATAAAATTCGCTGGCAGGAACGATACAAGGCAGGTAGAAGGTGTATGAGAGCAAAGCTCTGCATTTTCTTTCAGGGAAATGGTGCCAAGGCTGGACTTGACGACACGGCGGAACTAAACGCGGATATACATCCATGGATCACCCAACCCGAAGGTCAGGCTAAGCAGATTTGGGACTGATGAAAAAGATTTAAGCGAGCTCGAGTTCGTATGGGATATCCATGACGTGGGAATCGTTTTTGAGGTGGGTTGATTGGAAAAGCGGGTTTGGTTGCAGGGAAGTGGGGCAAAGCAGGTAGAGTCGGCGGCCAGAACAGACATGATGTGGGAGGGGTATGGCCCGCAATTGCAGCGTATTGCGAGGACGGGCTTGACGGCTCGACGGAAGTAATAGTAGGGATCAATGATAGAAGGCACGAACAATATCGCTTGAATTCGGTTTGCTGGAAGCCAAATGGGGTAGGTCGTTGGGGGAGTAACCCTGAGAACCGGATTCCCGGGTCTTCTCGCCTTTGTTTCGGGGATTTTCGGGGATTTTCGTATGGGCAGGCGCAACCATGAACGAGGAGGGGGGGGAATTTCTATTTTTTGCGCGCTATACGACCAATTCAGAGAGAGTAACTAAGTAGACTAACCCCCCACGCCGACAAAGCAGCCTGTAAACATTAGACAGAGTAAGAAAAGGGGAATGAGAGAAAAGGGAAAGAGGGAACGTACGCTGAGATCAAGTCTAGATGACTTGGACGCCCTCCCAAACGAGGGTCTTGTTGAATGCCGACAGCGCCTCGGCCTGGGTGGGGTAACGCCTTGCGCGCATAATGCGCGACGCCCGAGATGGCGAAGTCGGCGAGGGCGCTGTGATTGAAGTGGCATCGTCAGAGAGAATTGAAGAGGAGGAGGAGTTAAATGCTTACTATTGGTCAACGACCCCAACAAACCGACCACGAGTAATTGCGTACCACTCAGTGGCGGGGAAATCTTCTTCCACGGCGGCGAGCGGCTGGGTGGGAGGGGAGCTGAAGACCTCGTTGGCGGTGAAAGGGCCCTCGTCACCGCTGCGCAAGAGTTTGACGAGGCCCGCGGGGAGTCCTGCGCCTGGCACCTTGGGCTCCTTCTCCTTGGGTTCCTTGGGCTCCTTGGGCTCCTTGGTCTTGGGCGGCTGGCGCAGGAGGGGCAGGGGAGGGAGCCGGGGGTAGAGACGGCGAACGTCTGAAGGCCGTGGGGGAGCATCGACGGCGTGGAGGGCAGAAGGACTGAAAAACGAGTTAGTCGATAGATTAAGGGAAAAGCAGTTATGATAACTCACCAATGGGTGGGGGTGGCGGCGACAACCGGGAGGCAGACCACGATTTGGCGGTGGGGAAGACGAGCGCGGGGACTTGGATAGACATGATGGGAGAGAGAAAGAAGGGGAGATGATTTTGAGTTGTTTGGCGTCTGCGTTTTATACAGAATCAGGGATCAAGGCGAGGCGAATGTCGGCCGTTACAAAAAGAGAAGTCTGTAACAGAGACGTTGCGTAGTTCGTCACATTTTTGCAGCACTACCACCGTCTCTGTACAGCAAAAAAAAAAAAATCCCGCCTTTCGTCAGTAAAACCGAGTCTCGCTCTTCAAATTGGCAAGAGACCCACAAGAGCATAGGTAAGCTAAGTCCCCTAGATCGTGCCGTAGTTGTTGACCGTAGACTTTGGCAAACGACACAGGATGGCCAAGGGAACGACAAAGCGCAAGCGCACTTGGAAGCGCATCGCCAAGAAAGACCGTCGTAATTTGAAGATGTGGGCAGAGGGAGCCAGGGAAAGTATCTTAACGCCGCATATACCAGCATACGCGGATGCGCTCCGAGCGCGGCTGGCGCGCTGAGCGCGACTATCTAGCCGAAGTGTGCCTTGAGTTTCATGCCCGCATTCCTTGGCGATTGGAGGATAGTGAGGAACCGGAGTTGCCGTTGGCGGAGTACGATCCTGTGGCGATACCAGTCGCGGAGGAATTAGACGAAGAAGAGGTAGAGATGAAGCGCCTGCGCGTCGAGACGCTGAACGCGGTGAGTGGCACCCACAATGAGTAACGCGTGACTCACGCGTTATTTTTACTCATCTTCTCTTTCGTCTGCTACTCGCCTGTCTACTCTTTCGTCTGCTACTCGCTGTCTACTCCTGCTTCTTGGAATCTCTCTCTTGGATTTATGGCATCACTCTCTCAATGCAGCGGATCGGACGCTGGATGAAATACCGTGCTCGACGCCTTCGAAAACCGACGATATCCGACCCCTTGAGAGATCCTTGGGCTCTTCTTCTGGCCAAACTTGTCGGCATTACCCCCGCTCACAAAGCTAGGCAAGGCTATCAACAATATATGCACGAATCATATGCTACCGACATCGACCCGATCGTTCAGGCGCGGTGGAAGGCGCGCCCAGTGACGGAGGACGGTACCACACTCAAGACCAAAGGAATTGACGCCAATTTCCGCGCCGAGGTCGCTCGCGAGCTCTTTAGGGAGCTACCCACTGAGGAACAGGAGGCCATCCGTCAGCGGGCGCGCGACGAGGCGCAGCGGGATAAGGAGGAGTATGTGCGGCAGATGAGGGACTTGCCTTCGAAAAAGCCAGAGGATCGTCAACGGTATGTTCATTCGCTTTCAGTCGTGGATATACTGACTGGGAGATCTTCTGTTGCAGATGTATCGACAATCTTGGACAGTTCATGACGAATGTACTTCGCGGGGTGTACGAGCGGACGGGCTTGTCATCCTTCGCCGTTTTTGGAGGGCCAATGCCTGCGTTTGGCGGGGATCTGAGGACGGTAACGTGAGTATGCTCGTTGAGCGATACTAAACATACTGACGAATTATAGCGTATCGTATGGCGTCAACGACCGCAGTGCGGGGGGATGTCATTTCCCTCAGTGGGTCAAACCGCGCTTCGGCCGCGATGTTCTCGATTTCATGAAGGAGTGGCTCAAGACCGCCTATTGTAAGTAATATTTTGACTAAACTACCGACAGGTCAATTCTAATATTCCTTGCGACATCTATCTAGCGCAGGAGGCTTGTCAGGAGGCAGCGATGCCGTTTTCTGTGGACGGTCAAGAGGACGACCCGTTGGCCGGGTGCGAAGTACAGGATGGACGAGAACGAGAATTTGGGGTGGGACGACGACGACGATTCAGAGAGCAGTTCGAGCGGGTCTGAGGACTCCGGCGACACCGACATCGACAGCGATGTGGAGCGGGATGTGCGTGCGCTGAAGAAACAAACGAAGGCGAAAGGGAAGGGGAAGGGGGGAAAACGAAGGAGCGGGGGAAAAAGGACGACACGGGGGACAAGGGGAAGGGGGAAAGCCAAAGAAAAGACGGACGACAGGGGGGACAAGGGGAAGGGGAAAGCCAAAGAAAAGACGGACGACGCGGGGGAAAGGGGGAAGACTAAAGAGAAGAGGAAGACAGACGACAGCGGGGATAAGGAGAGTGGTAAAGGCAAGGCGAAGAAGGGGAAGGACAAGGGGGGGGAAGGATGATGTGGAGAAGGAGAAGGGCAAAGGAAAGAAGCGGAAGAGTGACGATGCGGACAACGCCAGTCGTAAAAAGCGGAAAGAGGGCGAGGATGAGGAGCGGGTGAGGAGGAAACGAAAAGCCGAAGAAGATGGACGTGCACCGTCCAAGAAAGCACGAGCAGATGGGACAGGTATGTGTATCATACACAATCGCTGACACAATGACAAGAACTAAACATTTATCATAGGTGCGTCAGCAGGTCCAAGCCAACAGCCCGTCCAGGACCCGGTCGCGCCTCCCGCGACAACTCCATCGCCAAGGCATTCACCCCTCCCATCCCCGCCTCTCGCCTCCCCGCCGCCAAGTCCTGATAACGAGCGTCTTCCTCAAGTCGATACGCCGGAGTGTCCCGATGACGCTGCAACTTGGTTTAGAGAGGTGTACCCTCAGATCACCTTCAAGAAGCTCGGCGACAACTTCAATGCGTTGCTGGTAGCGCTGACGGAGCTGGAGCGAGCATACAAGTGGGAGAAGCTGGCCAGCGGGCTAGGCACAACCAGCCGCCCGACCCAGATTTATCTGTGGGTGAGGGCTGGTCGCGGGCTGCGAGGTGGGCCGATGTCGCAAGGCGCTGGTCCTACCATCGGCAGCGTCGTGAAATTCGAGCAGACGTGGTGGGCGTGGTGGGAGGGACTTCAGCCACCATGGCGGAAGCGGGAGCCGGGAATCCCAAAGCGCTTCGAGCGCGTGTCTTATCCAGAGGCTAGGAGGGAAAATTGGGAGTCGTTGCGGGCTCCTGGCCCCAACGGTGCTCTGAATCTTGTCGCGTCGCTGTATTGGTGGGGCGTGAAACTTATTGCGGTGGTGGACAGCGAGGAGAAACGGGATTGGGTGGAGGCTGTTACGGATCTCAAGTGGATGCTGCGTGGGTTGTGTGCAGCGGAAAACTCCCTCGACTTGGTGTGAAAAATGCCCGCTCATACGAAACGTACTTTGCGATATTTCATAGCTAGCGCAACTCAAAATTCATGTTTTTGTCTACGTAGTAATACACCATCATGGCTTTCAGTAATAAAGAATCTTCTTGAAAGGAAAGATTCCGTCGCCTCTTGAGATCTTAAGATTTGAAGGTCGAAGTTGGGGTGAGGACTTGAGATTTGAAGGTCGAAGTTGGGGTGAGGACTTGTGCAAATTTCTTCGAAAACGATGACATAATCATATTGATGTGGACAAAAGGTCAAGATACCGACAACTTTGAGGTTGAAACGTTGAAATTGAGGTAAATGATGGGAATTTGAGGAATTGCAGAACCCTCGAACGTCTGAACAGCAATGATAATAACAACAAGAACAACGGCTCACCAGAATACCAGAATGAAACATTTTGTCTAAATGATATAGACAGGCAGTTGTCTGTTCAGGACCAGCTTCAGAAAAAAGAAAGGTTGGTGTTGGTTTGCCACCATAATGTATGCAGGTGTCCTAAAAGTGAGCAAAAGAAACAAAGAGTCGGCCCAGGCGGCCAGAATGACAGAAACTGTCAAGATGAGTTATCAATCTCTTATCTATGACACCGGATGTGTAGCACCGGGAAGCGCTGACCCGAACCGAAAATGGTAGCTAGCCGGCCGGAACAGGGCACCTGACCCGGCGGCTAGACAGGTGAGCAAGAAGCCTTCAAGTTGTGCTTCTAGCCAGGGGCCCCTCTAGGCACGGGTGGGAAGACAACATTCCTACCTGGCTGGGGCCATGTCTATTAGGCTTTATATTACAACTAGGGCTCATATTCCATGTCGAATCCAATCTTCATCCCTGCCTTGATGTGGGATAGAATGGCGTCGACCGCTGCTGCATCAGCGACGACTACGGGGGCTCGCCGAAGCCTGAACGGAAACCACTGCAAGCAGTTGCGTGAATGAGTATGTAGTGCTTGTGATCGACAAGATCTGATACGCACTGGCCCGAAGTAAGTATCCGTTGGGGGCGTTCTCGCCCCTATGACTGGTTTACCCGCCCATAGTAGTACCTGTGTGGTGTCAGTGCCGTGGATGTCTGCGATAACATACTCAAACCATGGTCCTCAGTCCCTTGAACATAACAAGCGGCAAAGAAATTATGAACCCCAGCATGGTAATGCAAGGTGTCGGCGGCTTGTCGATAACGAACTCCTGTACACAATCCCTTGTCAGTCTTGTGGATAGCACCAGTTGCTCGTACTCACGGTGGTAGGTGAGGTGGCCATGACTGTGTGAGCGAGCGACGTTGGTGCTGGATAATTTGGGATAAGTCGATACTTCCGCTGTATTTGAGTCGTGAAATGGGGATGGGAGGGCGTGGGAGGGGGGAGGGGGGGGGTGGCCGACGTGACCAGAGAGTACAAGTGGGGGGGGTGGCGGGGGGGGGGGGGGGGGGGGGGGGGGGGGGGGGGGGGGGGGGGGGGGGGGGGTGAGAGGATGATGTGGAGGCGAAGGGGGGGGGTGAGGGACGGAGGCTCGTCAAATTTCGGCTTCCGAATAGAGACCTTGGTCCGGTCGTTTGGGGTTTGTCGTGTTTTGTTTTGATGCCCAATCTATCCTGATGTTCGATGTTCCACTGCTTACCGGATGCTTGCCGAATTAGTCGATGTCGTCGGTGCAGCATGATGGCTCACCCCGTCGCTCTTCAGCGGGCAGGAGAGCAAATTTGGGGTGTCGTCATCGGTCGCGTACAGTCAAGCCGAAGGTTATTTTTGCATTAAAGTACGCTTGGACGTTCGTTTGGTGATTGACCCTTCGTTTTCGATAAAATATTCCCAACCTCTTCCTTCACTTCGAAGATCGTGAGTGTTGGTGCTTGGACCAATTGTCTTCATCTCACCAGCTCTTAGCCTGCGATGCCGCCATCGGTAGCACTAACTTCAAAACGACTTTTCGTGGCCTCGTCGACCGGTTTGGTCTTTCCTGCAGAAGTGCTCGGCGACGTCATCTTCCTTGCTTGTGGCAACTTCTGTGATCGTCCAGACGCCTACGATGATATTAGGAACACTTTTCTTCTCGTCTGCAAGGCATGGTACCGATTGGTCGCGCAGGATGCGCGTTTTTGGTCGGGTCTGTACGTGGACCGCACGACCGGGATCAAGCTTGTCAACACCACTTTCCGCCGCGCGCGTGGTCGCCCTGTCCATCTCCATTTGAACGCTCGTACCCACATACTTGGGCAGACGAACTTCGACCAAAACTTCGATGTGCTGCGTCCCGTTCTAGACAGAGTGGTTCATCAGATAGGGCGCCTAACGGTGGACGCTACGGATCGCTCGGGGGCCGAGACGCTCTTCAAATGGATGGAGGCTAGTCATGGCCGCAACGTCCGCCACTTGGAACTCATCATAGGAACCTCTAATCCGCCGAATCCGTTCCTGGTCGATCGCGACCTGTTGGCGTTTTCGACTCTCGACACCATGGTGCAGCGATTTTCTCACCTACTCATTCCACATGCGCATGCCAGTACACTCCGCCGCCTGCACCTCGGGCCTGTTCCGCGTAGCAGGTGTGAACACTGTTGGGAGGATATTATTCTCTTCCTCGAGGAGTGCGTCCAGGTTACTCACCTCGTTCTCGACAACATCCAGTGTGGCGATAGTTCCCCTCCCGGCGTGTTGGTGCGAACTTTGTGCAGTATGCCGAGTGTGACACACCTCGCGTTCATATGCGACTCTTACGGAGGCAGTGGTCTATGGACGGCGCTTCGTGTGCCCAACGTTCGAGTGCTCGAGTTCGTCTCTCCCTCGACGTACGTGGACCTCGTGAGCGGGGCGGATCCAGACATGTTCAACCCCAGCCTATGCGACGTGGAGGTGCTCGCATTGAGGATGCCCATACCCAGCACCCTAGCGATGAAGAACATCTTGGCCAATTATCCTCGACTCGTTCGTCTTGATCTAAGGCGCTGTTGGAGAACGACTGTCTTGGCGTTGGTCGATATGCGCCCTTTTGTGTCGGCGCCGCTTTGCCCGCACTTGTTGAGTATCCATGTCGGGAACCAGTTGTCGACGTCCCAAGTCATTCGTGTAATAGGCGGGTAGGGCGTCGGGTCATTTCGACGAGGGTTGTACCTTGTCCTACGAGTTTGTTGCCGGTGTTCGTCCTCGTGTTATGGCGCAGAATACTTATAAGATGGTTGGAGACTTGCTCCTGGAGGTTCCTTACGAGGAGGCAGTATCGACCGGTTTAGATTTTTAGGTACAACGTGTGAATGTATTACGTCACAATATCACCGGTCCTGTCCTCCTTCATTCGTCGTCTTTTGTGGATCCAGCGCTGCTTATGTCCAAGTCCTTCAACTTTCGCCTTGTTTTCACCACCTCCCTGTCCTCTTGATCGTGCCACTTCTTACGCTTCAATGTCACCGTTGGTAGTCTGGGTGGTCCAGCTTTCGTCCGTGCCTTCTCTGCGTCCTGACCGAATGTCAGAAATCGTTTGCTGCGCACTGAGCTCACCTTCAACATAGTTGAATGGACGAGCGTTAGGGAACTCATTTGAAAGATCGTCTTTATCTTCTGGTTTCTGGTCGAGATGGCGACAATTGATCCTTGTACTTCAACAATGTCGCCGGGCCTGAACGAAGCTGGGAATGCCTCGTACACCGTGTCGTGCTTAGATCTGGTCGATTATTAGTGTGAGAGTCTTTCTTTATATCTTTTGCCATTTCGCCTGCAGAAGGTTTGCTTACCCTGGATTGCCGTCGTCGGCGCTCTTGAAGTAGGTGACCTGGTTCTCCGCGGTGTGGATTAGTCCGCTTTTGCGATACTTTGCGAGCTTGCCGAGCGGATCGACACCCATTCCAAACGCAACTTCCGGGAGCGAGTCTGGGCCCGCCTTCGACATGAACAGACAGGTACAAATCAGGCGATGCCCGCTGAACGCGTCGCCGACGTTCATGGGGATTACACGCTCGGGTCCGAAGAATCGATCGAAGGCGCTATGCAGGGACGTGACGTTCTGTATAGCCTCGACGAAAAGCTGGGAGCCTAGCCCAACCAGTTCGATTCTCTGACAGAGGTTGGCTACCTTGGCTGCGTCGCACCTGATGGCGCGGTGAGTATATTTCAGTTATACATTTGAGACGTGAACCTTACCGGTACAGGTTCCCAGCTGTCAGGTCGACTCTGGACAAAATACCATGCATGCGGATAGACAGTTCGTCTTCTACTGTGCCCTCGCTGTCCACAATGCCTAAACGCCAGATCGGCCTTTGTTTGTTTCCAGTCTCTTGGACAACTATGTTGTCTGTCTGGGTAGGCGGGCTATGTTTGTTTGGATAGACACAAGCGTCCGTCGGCATACCTGAAGAGCATTAACGTGTTGAATTACGTTGGTGGGTGTGTTTCGATCGCTGCTTGTTTGAGCAGTAATAATTTTCTGCAGAGCGTCCGCTGTTGTAGGTTCGCATTGGAGTAAGGTGACGAGGTTGCGCGTAACGTTGTGCCCAATAACAGTATTTCATTGCGAGAGAGTAATGGGTTGATGTATAGTGGATACGGTATATCAGTACGTCGATGCGCGTTTTGCCACCTTCACTTGTACTGACCGGCTGCAGCCTGATCGTAATGGCAATCGAAATCCATAGATGCTTTTACTGAAGTCGATGGAACGAACTCTGCTTTCTGTCGTCTCTTTACTTCTTAGTTGGTCGACGCCTATTACGAGACTGAGGGTGGGTCGCTCTACACACCGCCTCACTTCGGCAAATCTGTTGCTAATCTTGCTCAATATTTTACTTAGACACCACGCTTCATATGACTTCCCTACGCGGATAATTTCTTTTGGTTCATCCTCCGACCTTCTTTTCGGATCTTTGTTGTGCAATTAGGCGTCGCTAACGGCATCCACCCAATGGGTCAAAGTGCTATCTAGATATTCTCCGCATGCTAGCCCCAATATCACGGTCATCATCACTTCTGAATATGCATCTGTGGAGGTCCTGTCCCTTCCGCGTTCCACCGCATGGTCAATACATTGTCAAATGGAGCTTCAGCGGCTATTTCAGCGTACAAAAAGCGCCAGTCTCTTCGGTCTTTCATTTAGGTCTTCTTGCGTCGTCTTCTCCTTGTATGCCCTCGGGCCTTTCACGGTAGGCTTCATACATTTCTTGTGACGGTATACGTTGTAATTGCTATCTGCAGCGACGTCCTTCAATACATTGACGACGCAGCTTTGGACGAAGACGGGCAGTGGAGCGAGGTTGGTGTCTGAATCCATTTTGTTATCTTCACTCTTATCTGACTGCCTTCCGTCATTCAGTGAATCGAGCTTGAGCGTGCACGATTCCGATATTCAGTTTATCAACGACGATACGGACTTGTCTGTACACTCAGACGAACCTTTTGTGTACGTATCCTCTATATAGTGTATGGGTTGGCTCTTATTATGCGCGCATTAGAATAATGGACGATGAGAGCGAGCTGTGAGTTCATTCTCTTGCTTCCCTGTGCTGCTGGCTTTGCTGATTGTGGTCTTGCTCTCCTTCGCTCATAATAATAATCTAGGTCCGCCTTGTCTCATGAAGAGAACGACGTCGTTAAGGGCGACATGTCGGACAGTGATGTTGTGGTAGTTCCTACCCCTACTCGTCGTGTCAAGAAGAGCAAGAGGTATCTGCTTATGTGCTTGAGCGTACGCGTCTGACTATCTCTCACAGGACGCGTACTGCCGCGCCCAACGTAAACACCGATGACGAGTTCGTATTTTTTTGCAGCTATATGCTTGCTCCCTCTTTTGATTAATAATTGTCTGATTTGAATTTGGCTTTGGTTGTTACAGAGATGCGGCGATTACGCCTGGCGACAGGTTCGACCAATATATCGCAGCTATCTAATCGACCATTGACTTTTATTCTTCGTAGTATGTTCGCGAGGAAGAACGGTGTTAAAGCCAGGTATCTCGATACCCGATTGTTTTGTGTGCAATATTGTGTACTTACTTTTGGTCAGTACTTTGCCGCCTGCAATGCCTACGCGGTGAGCTTGAGCAACTGATATGCTGCTGTTGGTTACTTTGGAACGTGGGCTCATTTGATAAATTTGCTTGGTCCTCTTAAAACAGTAGTACCACTCGCTCTGCTGGAAAATCTGTGTCGGTTTCTTCTGATGATGTATTTGGCTCCAAGCCTGTGTCGCGGCTGCTACTTCTTCTTCTTCTGTCAGGTATGATTGAAGCACTTCTAGTTGATCCAGTTGTTAACTTCTGTGGATTTATCTACCATAGTGTTGAGGGCCGTCAGTCAACTCGCAGGTGCGTCCATTGTGTCGGGTACATTTATCTGTTGATTTGTTTTTTTTTTGACTTGGGACCCCGTATAGTCAAAACTCTCGTGCCGACGAGCAGGCCGCTTCTACTGAAGGGGGGGGGTCAGTGAGATCCAAAATATTTATGGTGCGCTACTGCAACCAGGTTGGACTCGTTCGTTTACCACCCTGATAAGGGTGACTCCTCCGAGAATAATACTTTGGATGGGGCGAATGTTGGGACTCTTCTTCCATCTATGCCCGTCACTCCGACGTGACTGTTCGTTTCCTTTCCTTGCCTTATTTGTGCTTTTTTCTTACTACCCCGTCCTTTATCTCTTTCAGAGAAGGATCCCAGTCGCTCAGACACCCGGAACTCCGCCCGAGACGCTGGATACTCGAATGGAGCGGTCAGTCGTTAATATTTGATAGGGTGTCCGTTGATATTAGTATCGACTGACGTCCTTTTTCCGATTGTACCTGTTGCTGACTTATTCTCTCTCATTTTGATAGGATTATGGCTCGATTCATGGAGAACCAAATGCCTTTCATTGCCGCCGCTGTTATAAACAAGGTACTTCCTGCTATAAATGGCGCAGTGACAGCGGGAAACGCTGCAGCTCCTTTGAATGTGCTTCGAGGGGCCACACCCTTGACTTCGCCTCGTCCTATGGTTGGTGATTCCGATTTAGCTGGGGACCTGTTAACGCCCAAAATATCAGCCTCAAAGCTCTGCGAGCAACGGACAGGAGATTGTGTCTCTTGTCGACACCCATAACGGAGACCAAGGCGCTACCAATTCTTCCGGTAGTTCTATTCCGGTGAAGGACAGAGCTGGGGATAGCGTTGGTCGCGGAATCGCGAAACCTGCTGCGTCGGTATGTAAATTCGTTGTGACAGTCTTGTCTCTCGTTGACCTTGCTCCGAACTAGTCGCAGTCGGTTTTGCGCGGGTCGGGCGCCAGTGCGCGCGCTAGTATCTCCGTTCCCTCTGCGTCAGTCTCGTCCGACGGTGTTGCGGGTACGGTTTCCCGCCGTCCGTCTGAAGCTTTGTACGTGGTCATATCTTGTCTTCCGTATTGCATATTGCAGTATTGGTTATCATTATCTCCGTCTTCTCCCCTCTTATTGCTTCTTGGATCCTCGACTGTACTCAATATTTATCGTCTCTTCTTCGGGTAGGTCTAACATGGAGAAAGTGTTCGCTACGAAACGAAAACAGATGGGTGCAAATGGAGTCCAAAGCGCAGTCAGTGTTGGTGCCCCTCGCCTGATGAACCTATGTTTAATTTTGTCCAGGCCTGAAGATGGCGGACGCAAGACTGGTGGTGACGGCTCCCCTGCCAGTTCCAAGAAACAGCGAGTGATGGAAGATGATTTGACAATTCGCGTTAGCTAGGACGTGTCGTACGTCCGCTTTCTTGACTCGCGTTCATCGGCGGACTGTAGTACGCCCCCTGTTAAATGTGAGGTCAACGACGAGCATCTGCAGGATGATGCTATCAAGGAAATATACGTCGGGTTGCCTCCCTTCGGTAAGTGAATCTGCGTCTTGTAATGCTGTCTCTTTACAGTCCGGTTATAGAGGTGGTAAATCAGTGCTTCCTTCTTTCGATCGCAATGCGGAGGATATGAAGGAATTATCGGGGGGCGTTTGACCTTCAGCATATGGGAGACCATTTTGTGCCATGCTACCGCAGCGCGAGTATCTTTCGTACGTCTGTTGTTCTGAGGCGTTCGCTTACATCGTGCAGTACCTTGCTTAACGCTATGACCTTTACGCGTACTGGAGCTACTTCGTCAATCCGTCTCGCGTATCTCCTTCCATCATGACCCTCAAGCAGACGCCTACGGGCGCCCCCTGGGTACCCACCGCTTGTCCCGTTGGCAATCATGCCGCTATATGCATATCTGCTGGGATGTGCACTGCTAGTCATATATTGCAGGCTGTTCAGTCTGGAGGGACCCCGCCTCGGTACCGAAAGTACGTCGATCTGTTGATGCATAATCAAGACTGGGAGCGGTGGGAGGCCTTTATGTGCATTTGCTTTGGAGAGAATGTTTTGAGGGCCACTATCACCTCTAAGGCCGTCAGTATGACTACCCGACTTGGCCAAGCGGATATGGCCACTCAAGGTGGGTGGCTGGTGTCGTGGTGTGTGTGCTATTACTCAAGCCTTTCGCAGTTGCCGCTTTGTCAAAGATAAGCAAAAAGCCTATATTCAGCTACTTCAAGTCGCCTGTCAAAGGCGAGACCTCTAATAAGGGGTCCACATCCACTGGCGTACCCAACGACTTATTCTCTCAAGTTTGACGATACCAGTGCGTCGCCGTATTCAGTCTCTTACAGGCGTATAGTGATGCTAATGTCTGACAGTCCCAGTATACGATGCTCGCGACCGTGAGGTCGATTTCGAAGCACTGTTGCCGTCGTTGGATGTGTCGTTGCCCAAATGGACCGGAGGCGAGATTCCGATCGCGTCCTTCGTCGTTGTCGGATATTCAGTCGCGTCTTATATGGGTAAGGCGCAGGGAGTCGAAGGTCGTACTATGCACGTTGGCAGTAACATCCTGTGGGTCGTCATCTGTGGTACCCCGGACCCTGATGTGCTCGATAGTGCCGACGCGGAAATCGAGGTGGACGACGACTGAGTCGCATTGAAATTATACATAAAATACATATGCTGGCGTCCGTTTATTACATGCAGAGATAGAAAACCCCCGAAAACCAGTAGAATAAAAATAAGTAGTGTCACAGTATTATTTATTGTCGTTGATGAGCTCGTCTCCGATCCCCTTCGTGCAGCTCTCCTCTATGAATGGCCCAGTCTAGTTTCCTCTCTAGCCTGATAACCACTTCGTACAATGCTTCGACGATCTTTAATCAAGAGGAAAGCCAACGAGCGCATTTAACTTACATTCAAATTTGACTTGCGTCGCCTCCACTTTGGACAGCGCCTCTTTCATGCTGTTCCGAACGAGGCGCTCCACGGCGCACTCTGAGTGCTCCGCGTAGTCGTCTGCTTCGTGGTGTATATATGTATGGCGGTCGTGGCGGGATCTATCGGCGACGCTGTTGGATGTCTTTGTTCGTTCATCCAAAGCGACAATTCGAGGATCCTGATCGATAGACCTTTCTGACAAATAGGTATGTTATTTGTCGTGCGGTGCACGGCTTGTCCATATATGGGTGAGCGTCGCTTACCTGTGTTGTTGCATGGCTCTTGCGACTGCGCTACCCGAGGTGATTCTCTCCTTAGGACGGTTTCTGTAGTTGTTATTAATGAAAGCCAGTCGCTGGCGGTAACAGCATGTTACTAACCGGATGGTAAGGACTTCTTCAAATTCTTGTTGGCTAACTTCTGAAAGGTACGACATCGTGCAGGCTGTTGGCCGTTATATACGCGCAGAAAAGTGTCCATTGTGGGGAAGAAGTCGCGGCGAGTGGCGGCGAACAGGAATTTGGTCTTCCTGTCGCAAGACGTCTTTGCCAATCTGCACGAGCGACAACTCACTTGGTCGTCCTCAACATCGCATTCATTGGGTGACCGTCGGTTTGCACATTTGCTGCATCTCTGTACGCGTCGTGCTATCAGCAAATTTGTCGCTTACGGTACCGCGTTCTGACCTCGGAGTTGGACTTGTTCCACTGACGGACCTCGTACGTACCAACCCACTTCCCATCGCTGAGCCTCGTACGCGTTGTTAGATATGCGACTCGACGCCAGAAAGCCACCACAGTAGATTCTGGAGGTGTATTTTCCGTTTGGCTGGTTGAAATGGAACGACTCCTTGTATTATGGGATTGGGTAGAAGATTCCGGTATCAGCAATTTCTCCAGATCCATTTGATCAGAGTACGATGTGGTCGAGGAGAGACATGCATGGAGGTCAATGGTCACAATGACTGCCCGGACTTTGCGAACAAAATTTGTGACCGTAACATCATTGATGTGATCTAATATTTAATATGCCCACGGCAATCCATATCCTCTCTTCCTTTCCCCACCATCATGCCTGCACCATCTACTAGTGCGTATCCAAAGTTTGGCTTGGAAATGCTCCAGTCGCTGACTTGAGGAGTTTTAGACTACAATGCAGATAGATTATCTGTTGCTTTCACCAAAACGGACGTGATACTCGTTCATGCACTCGGAGCAATAAAGCTCATAGTTGCAAAAAGTATCGATACCCTATTGCCCGCACTGGGTGCCTTACATGGATGTCCCCTAAACCTTCTCGTGTTTGATCTACTGTTGAATGAATCCTTGGCTGCATATTTCTGGTTTGTGGTCGTTGGAGCGCTAGTCTACTCGCTGTCTGTCCTATTGGATAGTTGTTGCTTTGACTCAACTCTCGACGACGACGTTAACGTATTGTCTTTCGACTCTTATAAACCCGCTCTCGCTTTAGGAGGAGGGGCTAGAGTACGCGGCAAATATAGTGCAGCACAGGTTCACCCATATGTAGTCGCACACAACGATTTGGAAGGTCTTGAAGGCGGAACCTTCGACTTCGAATATGTCGCTGAAGAAGTCAATGGTGCGAGCGCAGTGGCCAAGCATCCGATGTTCGTAGCCGCGACAGTACCTTGGTCAGTTCTAATTCCTAACTTAACAAGGATTGAAGGGCTAGACGTGGCTCGTGCGCATGGACTTCAGCTTCGACGTGCGTCGACCGCTGCGCAAATTCGTCAGCGTCTCATTGAGCACGAGTGTGAATGCGACAGTCTTGTGTGTATATTCAAGTTTATACCTACTCGCCCACGGGCTGTTAAGTCTCAGACAGATAGTCCTTCGAAGGCTAATTCTCCAGAGATTTCGCAGGCTCTGCGATCTTACCAAGAAAAAGGGGCTCGTCTACACGCTGAGAAGCTTAGGTTCCGACGAAGATTGGCTCGAGGTGAGCTAGACAACATGGCTTTCCCTCCTGACCCGCTTACTGTGAAAAATACGCATGCCATCTTGACAGGTTTAAGTGCTGCTTTCGACGTGTCGGCCTTCGAGGAGGGTGGATGTGCGGTGTGTGGGATGTTGACCCCGTTGCTGGAGCTGACTCCACTGCAGGATTTTGAAGGCTCCTTGGACCTATTGTATGTGAACGACGTGACAAGGAAAGAGCGCTTCTCCGTAGACGACCCCATAGAAGAGTTACCCGGTCCAGTTCTTGCGCACGGCTGCGACAGTATATGCGTGCGATGCGAGGAGTGTCTTCTTAGGAAGAGGATACCGCCTAATGCTCTGGCTCTCCATGCGTGGGTCGGTGAAGTTCCTTTACCGCTTCAGAAATTGTCTTATGGCGAGCGAATGTTGATAGCTAGAATTTGACATAACAGATGCATAGTGAGAGTCAACTCGGGCAGAAACAGAATGCATGCTAACGCAGTAATGTTCCAGAGTCCTGTGCTGAAAATATATCACAAACTTCCACCCTCTCGGGCTGAAATGAGCGAAGTGCTTGCGTTTGTCTTTATGGGTCCGTCCGCGCCCACTGAAGAGGACTTCGAGAGGTGCCCAATGCTAGTTCGACGGGATAAAGTGGCCGCAGCGTTAGAATGGTTGAAGCTAAATCATACTGGTTACGCTGATTTGGAAATATCGCAGGAGAACTTGAATAGTTACGGGTTGAAAGACGTACCCGTCGTTGTAGATTATCGCAAAACGGATGCTGAACCCAACGACTCGATACCCGCTGTAGCTCGTCCTGTCAATGACACTCAGGAAGAACACGGATCGGAACATGGCCCGTGCACGTTTGCCGTCCACGGCCTTACTGGCATCGACTACAACCCGGACAACACGACAAATTTGAAGGCGTACGCCTTGGACCACCTTGCTAGACGGAGGCCCATGCTCGGTGTTGGGCGCAAAGACGAACCGGAGTCTTTCTACCACAACGAAAGTCTTTATCCGGGTATGTTTCCTTGGCTCTTTCCCTATGGCAAAGGGGGTATTGGTCATCCAACTCACTTTAGGATTATCTCAGATATCGACCGCAAGAGGAATTTGCTGATGTATCATGACAAACGCTTCCAGTTGGATGACTATTTCCCCATGATCGCTTTCAATCACGAGCAGTTGAAGGGCTCTTCGACAGGGAGTAAGTTGTTCGTTAAGCGTTCTAGATTCCCAGAAGTAGCGGATAGGATCCGAAAAATCAATCCTCAGGTCGCAGGAAGTATTGCAGACAGAATGGCTAACGGGGAGAACGTAAAACCTCAAACAGACGCAGAAAAGGAATGCTTTGACCTTATGCACGACCTAGACGCTGTAGGGGCGCACGTGCCCGGATCTGCTACCACAAAAAAACATATGCGAAACGAGATCTGGTCCTTGGCGGCTTTCACTGGTGCGCCTAACTGGTTTGTGACTATGGCCTGGGACGAGAATTCTCATCCGCTTGCACTTTATTATGCGCAAAAAGACTGCGTATTTCGACCAGACGTGTCCAGCTGGAAGAATCGTTATGATTTAATAAAAGACAACCCCGTTTCGGCGGCCCGTTTTTTCCATTATATGGTACAGACATTCCTTGAAGAAGTTGTAGGTTGGGAGAAAAACAATGGAGGGGCTTTCGGTCACAGTAAAGCATATTATGGTACAGTTGAGCAGCAAGGTCGGCTCACCTTGCATCTACATATACTGCTCTGGGTTTTGAATGCTCCTTCTCCGCAGACAATTCGTGAAAGGCTGGAGAGTAAAGACTCTACCTTTACGAAAAAACTGATCGCGTACCTCGAGGCCTCTCATCAAGGTGAATTCTTCAACGGCTCAAAAGGACAGGCGCAATTGGACGTAGCTCGACGTTGCACGGATCTGACGTACGTCCCCCCGACTCTCACCTTACCACGAGCTCCTCCTCCTCTATGTACAGATAAATCCTGTGAAGGAACCTGCGAGCTGTGTCGCGCAATGGAAGAGTGGCAGACGTGGTACAAAGAGGAAGTAAATGACATCTGGGTGCGCTCCAACGTACACGATTGCAGGCCATCAATCCTGGACGCAGATGTGCAGGAGTCGAAGAAGAATTGGCGGACGCCAAAGAAAGTTACTAAATCGAAAATCGTAGAGCAAAGAGGTTGCCTTACCAAGGATGGGGTCTGTAAGGCCCGATTTCCGCGAGATGTGTTTCCCGAGACAGTCGTCGAAGCAGATGGACATCTCAGCGTCAAACACTTAGAAGAGAGCCTGAACACCATGTCGCCCATCGTTTCTTACTTTTCAAGATGCAATACCGATGTCACCAGTCTTCTATCGGGAACTGCTATGAAGGCGGTTATTTCGTACGTTTCCGATTATGTCTCAAAACTAGGTCTAAAGACGTATCAGATTTTCGCCTCTGTTCACGATGTTTTCGATAAGAATTCCGAAAATTTAGGCGATGGTAATGGAGGCGAAGATATGCCGCGAACACTCATGCGTCAGATGGTCAATTCCCTTACTACGAAAATGGAGCTGGGCAGTCCAATGGCGTCACTTTACCTGCTTAGGAACCCCGACCATTATACCGGCCATGTTTTTGTTAATTTCTCTTGGAGAACCTACGTATCATTCGTGAGGCGTAAGTGGGCAAATATTGAGGGGAACACTAATATGGATATCGAGGCGCCCGAGGACAACGTGTCCATGCAAGTAAACGGAGGCGAAATAGTCGCATCTTCCGTGGTGGACGACCACACTAACAGGCCGCTGGTTTATGAAAATATTTGCTTATACGAATGGATTCAATGCCATACGAAGCGTGCAAGAACTCAGAAAGAGAAAGCCGACTTTGAAAATTGGCGGAAACTGGATGCAGCTTTGGCAAAAGATGCTGCGGAGGAGGGCAGCGACAATGATGCCGACTCGACGTTTGTGGACGACGATCCATGTGATTTAGGTAGCGACTTTGGGTCTTCAGAATCTGAAGAGGGTTGGGATACAGCGGACGAAGATGATGTGATCGTTAATATCGAGAGACGAAACAAAAAATCTAGAGCGACGTACCACCCTTTCTTGAGTAGTCATGGCCAGTATACCACTCACCATGTCACTTGTGATTACAACCGAATTAGTACTCACGTTCCTAACTTCATGAATGGTGCCGTTCCTCGTTCAGATAGAGGAGATCGGGAGTACTACTGTATGACTATATTGACTCTGTTTAAGCCCTGGCGTGATCCTGTTCAACTAAAGGAGAGAGATTGGACGTGGGACCAAACCTTCGTTGATCATAAGTTCACGTCGAGACAGTTAGAAATCATCTCATTCCTTAATATTAGATATGAGTGTAACGACGCGCGCGATGACCACTACCTATTGATGAAACAACGAGTCGCCATCCTCAAAAAAGAAGGACGAGCTGCGATACTTAACAATCGCTTTCTTGGATTTTCGGATGACTTGGCGGACCGTCTGGGAGGTGACGAGCTTGATGCCTTCGAAGGGGACGATCAAGGTGAGGACATTGACACTGAAAGCTTTATTGGAAATAAATCGCACAAAATTAATTAGCAAAAAGAAGACATAAGATCCATGCTGCGTGCATCCAAATGGATTGGTAACAGTTCCGGGGAAGTATCGACTGACCAGCGCCCTCCGTTGAACCCTCCCTTCCAATCTAGAATAGCATGGTCCAAAGCAGTTAAAGATATGCGCCAAATTTTCACTGCCAATAAACTGGCTGACATGCCCGCAGCTGATTTGCGAGGTTACTCTGGCAAGCCTCCGCCCAACGACGTTCTTACTTTGCAAGCCACTTACTTCGACATCCATGACTCCGTTGATGCACCGACCAACAACGAGTTCGTTACCCAGACATGTGAACGATACACTTTGAACGCTGAGCAACGAAGAGCCTTCCTGATTGTTGCTAACCACGCATCTACAAGAGCGCCTCAGTCGCCTCTGAGACTGTATCTGGGAGGCATGGGAGGCACTGGCAAATCGCAAGTGATTAACGCCATAAGATATTTCTTCGATTTGAGAAAGGAGGCTTACAGGTTCATGGTTCTCGGTCCCACAGGGGCGACCGCTGCTCTTGGTAATGGATCGACATATCACTCTGTGTTTAAAATTCCGAGGGAGAAGAAAAGCAGAAATCAAAATGATATTAACGGTATTAGAAATGAAGCTACGACCATGGCTGCCGTAAACGAGAGAATTCAGGGAGTTGAGTACATCTTTGTGGACGAGGTGTCAATGATATCTTGCGATGGGTTGCAGAGTTTGGCGAGTCAAGCTGCGAAAGCTAGAAACGTGCATGACGTGGAATTTGGCGGTTTAAGCGTGGTGTTGGCAGGCGATTTCGCACAGCTCCCCCCTATTTCTGGCGCTCCGTTCTACAGTGGTGGTGTGAGTCTAAGTCTGAGGGTCGACAATCAGAAAGACCAGGATACCATACTGGGAAGAATTCTGTGGCATACCTTTACCAAAGTGGTCATTCTGCGTCAGAATATGAGGCAGAAAACTCAGTCACCCCTCGATGCTAGATTAAGAACGGCGTTAGAAAATATGCGCTACGCTTCTTGTACTCCCGAAGACATCGCGTTCCTCCGATCTCGGGTAGCAAGCGACAGAGAAGGGTATCCCAAATTGGATAGTCCTAAATATCGAAACGTATCAGTGATTACTTCGCTGAATGTTCACAAGGATACGATAAACGAATTGGGATCTGATAGGTTTGCAGTTGAATCGGGCCAAAATATACATAAATTCTATTCAATAGACCGTATCAGTTCCTCACAAGCCAAGAAAGGAAAGTGGAGGTGCGAGGAGGCTCGGTTCAGGACTATACCTCCGCGTTTACGCAGACAGCTATGGGAAGCTACTCCCGCGAGCACGATAGAACATGTGCCGGGATGCCTACAGCTGTGTGTAGGAATGCCAGTTATGATAAAGGAGAATATGGCGACCGAGTTGTGTATTACCAAGGGACAAGAGGGTCACGTACGTGGTTGGACGGAAGGTGTCGGTCCCGATGGACAGCGTATATTGGAGACACTCTTCGTTGAATTGGTGCTGAAAGACGACAGGAAAGTAAATATCCCGGGACTTCCAGCGAATGTGGTGCCCATACCGAGAACCTCCACGCACGTAACCGCCCTCCTGTCCAATGACACCCTCTTGTCAATTAACCGCGAGCAGTGTCTTGTCCTCCCGAATTTCGCTATGACCGATTACGGTGCCCAAGGAAAGTCTAGAAAAGTTAACGTCGTACATCTCAATCACGGAAAAACCTTCCATAGTTATTACGTCGGCTTGTCCAGGGGAACCGAAGCTGATAGCACTGCTATTATTCAAGGTTTCGATCCGAAGAAAATTACTCGTGGCATAAGTGGGTGGCTGCGTCAGGAGTTCAGAGAACTCGAACTGCTGGATGAGATAACGAAATTGCAGTGTGAGCAAGGATTACCAGAGGAAGTTGGAGGGGTATACCGTAACCATTTGATAAGGTCTTATCTCCTGTGGAATAAAGGAAGACGAGAGCCTTCTCATTTGCATCCAGCTATTCGCCAGCGTCCAGACGACGAACTTATCCCCGACAGGGTGGAGTATACAGCTTGGAGGCGAACTGAGGACGAGGAGCCCAGCAAACGGAAAAGGACAGCAGGGGATAACGAAGGGGCGCGACCTGTTAAGCGACAGCGCACGGTAGCGGACGTCATCCGCAAAATACAGAAGAACAAACTGAAAGCCCCTTCCGCGTTGAACTCCGGGCAGCAGAAACAAACCTTCATCCCTTACGTCCCGGTAGACTATTTATCCAATAACGAAGCAGTGTCAGTTAAAGAATGTGGTCAGCCTGAACTCTCAGTTAAAGGTACTCCGGCAAACTCAATGGGGAAGGTAGACGCACAGTCAATGGAGGTGGTTATGTTCATCGGTCCGACTGTGAAACAGCCAGTGAACATGCATTCCAGCTCCTCTTATCCCGCGTCGGTTCCTGTGAGGTGTGACATACAGAATATTCCCAACCCGATAGGCTTGATCTGGGATAGAAAAGACTGGAGTTGTGGGTACGACAGCCTATTGACTCCGCTTACACGTCTTTGGCAACTTGATCGAAACAAGTGGGTAGAAACTTTCTCGGCTTTGCATCCTCTGCTAGCTATATGGATTAGATCTATCGACAATCCCGCCAACTCACCCGAGGTGGCAAGAGACGAGATGCGACGCGTCCTCCATCACCAGAATCCGATTGATTTTCCTATGGGAGCTACATATTTGAGATTAGACAATTTGCTGAGGGCCATATCGTCCGATGTTGCATACGGCTCGGCGCGTATATGGTGCGAGTCTTGCGGATACAATGTGCCAGGCCTGGTGCATACTTTCGGAATGTATATAACTGCTTATTCGATGAATAGCTTGAGAAGGGATCATCCGCATGGGTACTCACTGCAGACTTGGTTTGCGAGACATTTCGACAGGTACACTGGAGCGTGCGGAGTCTGCAGGGCTTGGAATCCGAACTCTCGATTCAGGCAACTTACACATGTAGCGCGGTTGCCTTCTCTGTTAATCGTATCCATAGAGGTTCGGGATATGAAATTGGATGAAAGACTAACCTTTGCCTTGTCTGACGGAAGCCAATTCAAAGTGTTGCGGCTTTGCGGGTTTATTTATCACTCGTGGAATGAGAGACATTTTACTTCCGTGATAGTGGACGAAGACGGTACTTGCTGGTACCATGACGGAATGACAACTAAGCGCAATTGTATACTGACTGGTAGATTGTCTGACATGAGTGTGGCACGAATGCATAGAATTCCAGGTACCGATTATCAACTAGCAACAGCAATCTATTGCGATTTATAGACCGGTAACCCACCCCCAACCCGGCGATTGACGTGTTGGAAGTCCAAGTTATTCGATAGGTACACACATACGGTAGGTGCTCATGCACAGGTGGAAGGTTGAGCCGTGTTACAGTACGAATGTTGACTTGAGGAGACTTGAGGAACAAATTGGTCTTTGATTGAGATATATTCGGACATCTGATCCGCTTACATAATATAGCCGATATATCTGATGATCTCTTGATTTATATAAATGCGCACATTCTTGCCATTTCGTTCCTTCCCTTCTTTTTTCCCTTCTGCTCTTTGAGAAAAGAGTTGCTTCGTTTTATTCCCTTTGGCCTAAAGTTTGGCATGGTCAGACCTCGTGCTGTGTCCTCTATGGTTAGTTCGATGACTATGAGTTGTACTCTTCCCGTGTTGAGTTGATTGCTTGCTCCGCAGACCTCTCGTGTCCAGACATCTCCGCTGTTTGCGATGCCGGTCGAGGTGCAAGCTCTAATACTTCTCTTTGTTTGCGGGGAGTTCGATGATGAACCTATGGCCTTTGTTATAGCTCGGATTGAGGTTTGTCGGATTTGCGCCTTGTGGCGCAATATCGTTTTCAGCGACTCTCGCTTCTGGAGTAGCGTATTTATTGGCGACCGTCGCAATCTGGCTATTCTGCCTTTGTGGATCTCCCGTTCGAAAAGCTCGCCCCTTCACCTGTTCGTTGATACAGGAACCTATGAAGACAACTGGCGCTATTTCGACTCCGTCTTCGCTTCCCTTGTCCGTATCGTCCCCTCCATAATCGGCCGTATCACTCGTTTCTCCCTGTGGGATGGCTATGGTGATAGAGGCGCCGTCATATTGCACTGGTTAACCAGTTTGGCTGCCTCTAATGTGCAGCGACTGGATATCTTCGCAATGTTACCTACTGTCGCTGACGCTCGCGTAGTGGAACGTGGGCGCGGGCGTTGGGGCCGTAGGGGCCGTAAGGTCGACCTCTCTAAGCCGTCCACGCCTCTTCATTTAATACCATCGGCACCTCTCGTCGCCTTAGTGGTGCACCATGCTTTCTTGGTGCTCCATCCCTCCATGCTATCCAGTCTTCGATGTCTTCGATTGGGTCCCATTCCTTCGCGTCACCGCTTGTCATGGGATAGCCTGCGCTCCATGCTTCTAGCATGTCCGGCACTGACTCTCTTCGTCTGCCACGAAGTGTGTTGCGAAGATGGCCCCTTCCAAGAGTGCGAGCTACCCAATCTCACCCATTTTCGTCTCGTTTGCCGAAACTCGTACGGTAACGGCATCTTCTCCGCCTTACGTCTCCCGTCTCTCCGCGTGCTTTCCCTCGACGAGTACACACCGGGACTCTGGTACGGTTCGGAAACTGCCTTGGCATCCGTGGAGGTGCTGGAGTTAACGTGCGGGCTGATCTGGCCTGAGACGCTGTTCCATTTTCTGCGCCCATTGGTGTGTCTGAAGACATTGCATATTCGTCAGTTGCCGGCATCTTCAAGAGAGGCAGTTTTGGCCCTGAAGCAATTCATGGTGTCCTATTTGGTTGTCAAGAACATCGGTCAGCCAAATGACGTCCCCAATGATACGCTGTGTCCCTCCCTTGCGTTGGTCCGTCTCGGTGGGACTCTGAATCCGAACGAGGTCGCGGATCTTCTGTCGCTAACCCCAGCCACCGCTATGCACGATATCGGAAGGTCTTTTCGTGTGGTTAATGGAGTGGTTGAGGCCACGGAATACGCCTTGCCGGCCGAGTCGCCTTTCCAGTTCGGTGATGGATTTTGCGGTTAGAAACTATGTATATTATGATATGTACGACGTTAATTGTCGCGAGTGTTGTTTAACATTTGTCCGGACAAAGGATCACCCTCATGAGGAAATTGAATGGCAAACCGACCACAGCGAGCATTCAATAATTCAATATAAGAAAAGACGAAATGCGTCACCCGTCGACTTGGGTTGGCAACCATCATTACATCAAACTTTTGAATCAGTGGCTGCGCTATGATCAATTCTTTACTTGGAGCTTTTTATCACTTTCGAGTGTTTGCCGTCTCGCTTTTTTTCGCCTACTATTCGCCTGTCAGTTGTGGAATCAAATCAGATGAAAATATTGATTACTTCAAGTACTCAAGTCCTGGCGTCCTTGTTTCGTTCCTTTCTTTTCGGCTTCAGCTCTTTGAAAAATAGTTATTCTTCTTTTCCCTTCTTGGTCTGTAGGTCAAGATGGATAGACCCCGTACCCGTCCTACAATGGTTGGTTCAGTGTCCGTGTCTTCAATTCTTTCCGTTTTGTGTTGATCGCTTGCTCCCAGGTCTCTCGTGTCCAGACCTCTTCGCTGTTTGCGATGCCCGTTGAGGTGCTGGCTCTAATACTCCTCCTCGCCTGCGGCGAGTTCGATGAAGAGCCTCTGTCCTTCATTATGGCTCGGCTTGCTTTTGGTCGAGTTTGTGCCTTATGGAACGATGTCGTTTGCCGTGACGCTCGCTTCTGGAGCAGCGTCTTCATCGGTGACCCTCGCACTCTGGCTGTCCTGCCTTTGTGGCTATCCCGTTCGAAGAGCTCGCAGCTTCACCTGTTCGTTGATACAGGAACTTATGCAGTCAACTGGCGCTCTTTCGACACCGTATTCGCTTCCCTTGTCCAGCTTGTCCCCTCCATACTCGGCCGTATCACTCGTTTCTCCCTGTGGGATGATTACGGTGATAGAGGCGCCGTCATACTGCACTGGTTGTCCCGTCTGGCTGCCTCTAATGTGCAGCGACTCGACATATACGCAATGATACCTACCGTCGCTGACGCTCGCGTAGTGGAACGTGGGCGCGGGCGTTGGGGCCGTTCCGGTGACCTCTCTAAGCCGTCCACACCTCTTCATTTAATACCCTCGGCATCTATCGTCTCCTTAGTGGTTCAACGTGCTTTCTTGGTGCTCCATCCCTCCATGCTCTCCGGTCTTCGACATCTTCGGTTGGGCCCCATCCCGTCGCATCATCGCTTGAAATGGGATAGTCTGCGCTCCATGCTTCTATCATGCCCCGTTCTGGCCCTCTTTGTCTGCGACGATGTGCGGTGTGACTATGGTTCCTTCCAGGAGTGCGAGTTGCTCAGTGTCACCCACTTTCGGCTCGTTTGCAGAAGCTATTCCAGCGAAAATATCTTCACCGCTTTGCGTCTTCCGTCGCTTCGAGTTCTTTCCCTTGATGGGTACACACCACGGCTCTCCTACGGTGCGATGACATCGGCCTTGGCGTCCGTAGAAGTGCTGGCCATAACTTGCGATCTCATATGGCCTTGCACCTTGTTCCATTTCCTGCACGCGTTCGTACAACTGAGGACGTTGGACCTTCGCCAGATGCCGGAGGCTTCGAGACTGGCGTTTTTTTCCATCAAGCAGTTTATGGAGTCCTATCTTGAAATCAAGAACCTTGGGCGACCAAAGGATACCCAGCCCGAGATACTATGCCCCTCACTTGCATTGGTTCACTTTGGTGCGACTTTGACTGCGAGTGAGGCTGCTCAGCTTCTGTCACCCACTCCTCCTGCAATATTTTCGCCGAATTGTGTGTTGTCCTATGTATCGTCTATGGTGCTGACAGCGGCCGATGTGGACCATGTTGGAGGGTCTTTTCGTGTAGTTGAGGGGGGTACTGGAGACCACAGATTATGCTTTGCCAGTCGAGTCGTATTTCGAGTATGGTGATGGATTTTGCGGTTAGTATGTATGTATGATCAGTTGGATGTTATTGTACTTCCGTTACTTTGTGTTAAACTGGTCGCTGTTTGTCCGCAAAATTATCCCTCCCGCAAGCGGCAATCCACAACATATCTATCCGATTGTGGTGCTCTATCGACGGCAACTACAGTGACGACAAAGCACTCATGAGTTGCTCATGAGTTCAGTGGTATTTGGGGTAGTTAAATTATATTTATCGCATACAATGGCGGACGAACTGGAAGTCCGGGAGACTCGGATCAGTCCGGATTCGTACTGCCATGCGAAGCAGTGGCCTTCACACCAGGTAACAAACAACTGTATATGACAGCGGACGTTTAAACGACTTTGTCTTGGCGCCACCACTAGCCCTCAGTCACCTCTGCCGACCCTGGAGGCTCATCGCGTTAAGACTGTCTGGAACGCCCCAGTTCATTATGCTTTCTACATATTCTGCTAGCTCGGCGTAGCCAAATCAATAATTCTAAGAATCTGCCTGAATTCGCTCGCCTTTGGGGTACTCTGTCATCTCGCAGCGCAGGAGTTACTCCGAATCGACACAGCTAATCAGGCTCTGAACAAGTCACAAGTGTGCTCTGCAGCTGTTTGCTGCGCTCGAAAGAACCGCACACTGAAATTTTATGAAACTTGAATAGCTACCAGTCTTACTCTCTCGCTACAAGCAAAAAATAGTACCTTCCCGGTTGTGGGTCCTCCTCTCACGTTGTCTCGGAACTCCATTGGCACCTTCACAATCCTCGTGCTTCAGGGAACGGCTGCTCTGGAGTCTTGGCTCTTCCTCCAATCACATTCATCTGACGAAATCATCCTAATCTGTCTTGTTCCCTCCAACTAAATTCTTGCTTGTTCATGGGTGCCGTGCACGCGCGTTCACTTTCGCTCACCTCAGGGCAAGGGCATTGAATTTGTATGATCGGAAGTGAAATGTCTGTGTCGAAAAATTGGGAACGAGAACCTCCCCGGTCGCGATTTACTTATAAAAAAAGCAATGCTCTCAACAACGTACACTATGAGTAGGCGGTACCTCTCGTGGGCCCTTGCCTTATTACACTCAGTTCAAAAAATGTCTGCAGAACATCTCCACCATCATCACCACCAGCACCCTGTATCTCCATTCCAGATGTCCTCACTGACCCCCCACGACTTCGCTGCCGCAAACCAGGCTCTGTTCGACAAACATGCTCACGAAGCAGATCAACGTCCTGATGCTGCTGAGGTCGCTTCCAAGTACGTTTGCAAGACCGTTTCGAGGCGTATATCTAACTCGACTTTGTAGGATATCTGAAGCGATTCTGCAGGCGTACTCATTTGACAAGGACAGCACGCTTGTGCTGGATTACGCTTGTGGAACGGGTGATCTATTTATTAATAATAGTAAGTATCCGTCGCTGAACGCGTTCATGTCTCCCAGGTATCGTTGCCCGTAACATAGTGCCGCACTGCAAGACCTATCTCGGTGTCGATATCAGTCAAGGCATGGTTGACCAGTTCACCAAAGGCGCGCAAGCCCACGGTGCGTATTTCTTTGGTGCGCGGGGTGATGGAATGCATTCTCAATATCCTTCAGGAATCTCGACCGACAAAGATGCGTGCCATACGCACCGAACTCAAGGGAGATGATCATGAGCTTGATGGAATTAAGTTCGACGTCGTCATGGTGTGTATCAAATTCTCCCCCCTTGCATTGATATGTACCGTTCGCCGACATTCTCCCATCCTCACAGTGCTCGCTCGCATATCACCACATCGGCGACATTCTCTCCGTCACCCGTCTCCTCGCATTCTTCCTCAAACCCGGTGGCACCCTCATCGTCGTGGACTTCCCCAACATGAACGCGATGGCTATACCGGAGGAATTCAGCCATTCCATTGCGCATAGAGGCGGGATCTCGGAGAGTGCTATCAAGGAGGCTTATGAGGTCGCTGGGTTGGGAGAGTTTGAGCTTGTGTTGTTCAAGGGTCCGAAGAGTACGATGCATCCTGAGGATATCTTCTTGGCGAAAGGCGCAAAGCTTTGAGTGTATCTTGAATACATTCGATACTGTTGTCATTATCGTTGTAATTCATAACAGTGGTGTAATTGCTGCCCTCCTCTCAAGGGTGGTGATGAAATCAATATATTTATCGTACGTCCTCAAGTCGTCGTAGACGACTTGTGTGCGCACGTAGCTCATTTATCTAGACGTATGTGTAAGGTTTAAACTATGGGTGAGGTCTCCGCCCATTTAAGGGAGGCCGCGAGGTAAAACCCTGTGGGTGATGTCGCGTCGGTTACCCCTTCGCGCATCTTCACTCCCCCGCAACCGAGACCACCGGCGTGCTCCGCAAAGGAAGCAAGGGCCGTGTGGGGTGGGCGCGAGGCGCGTAAATAAAAAGTTTGCTAAGCTATGAAAACTGTTCTTGTATGAATGTCTTGTATATAATTGTGTCGTGTGTGGGATGTGGGAGGCGGCGTGTTCCGAGAAAGGTGCCGGGAAGGGACGATGGAAGGTCCCAGGGAGAAAAATAGAGAAAGAGAGAGGTAGGGGAAGCATAGGGCATAGGGCATAGGAACTGCATCAAGCAGTGTCGACGAGTCGAGGTTGTTGTGAGAGAAAGAAAGAGTAATGCGGGGAGGAGGGGGAAAAGTGGGATCCGTCTAGTCTTGCGGTGTAGAAGTGGTGGTGTAGCGAGGGAAACGGTCTGTCGCGGCAACGAATTGCAGCAAATGCTTCTTGTTTTTAGCGCGTCCCAGAAGGGTTTTCATGTCGAGGGGTTGTCGTCCGCTGGAGTACAGCTTGCGTCGTAGAAGATCGCGTTCTGAACTGTACCGTCGGCATGTGAGCAGATAGTGCCTCACCGTCTCCGGCTCGCCGCATTTGTGGCACATGGGCGAATTGACCGCGCCGAATCGTGCGAGGTATGCGTTGAGTGCGACGTGGCCCGTGCGGAGCTGCGTGATGATGCTGCAGCTGCCTCGAGGCATGTTTCCTAGGAAGCCTCAGTCAACATTGGTTATCTTCCCCGAACAACTCGATGCGCCCAGGACCAGCAGGGTCTCGAGGCCAGAGTCGCCAGATTCTAGAAGAATGTAGTCTAGGATCTGTTGGGGGGTAGGTCAGTGAAGCGTCCGTGGGAGTGATTTCAACCATGCCGACTGCTGATGGCCGCAGGCATTTTCAGCCTAGACACACAGAATTCAGTCAAAATACTGATTTTCATGCATAAATGGTATCCTCAGGTGCTCAAATGCGCTCACATACAGGTTGTATACTGGTTTGGGAATCCAATCTAGACGCGAAAATTGTCCAACTTGCGGCCATCAGTTGCTGCATCGCCAGCATCACTCCCACGGACGCTTCACTGACCTACCCCCCCATCAGCGCCCAGACTTTCTATAGATCCTTGAGAACGACTATCTTCTCATCGACTCGGCAGAAAGTCTGAGTAGCGAGACTAGGGAGAATGATGTCCTAATCGGGATACGTAACAAATCACTGTATACAGCGGCGGAGTTTGAAACGCGTTTGTCTGCACGCCACCACTAGGACTCAGTGATTTTTGCAGGGCTGCAGCGCTGGAGGCTCTTCGCGTCATGAGTATCTGGCGCGACTCAGCTCACCATGCTACCTACGTATCCTTCTGCGAGCCAAGTTACCGTGTGTCGTCAAGCTCGTCAACCGCCGACCCTGGATTTTCTCTGTGCCCTTGTACTTGTGGCGCGCCCTTGTTCAGAGCTTACGTTCGTCGCGTACACTCTATCAAGCCTCCGTGCGGTCGCCGACGCTTGAAAACCATTCATACTGGCGCCGCTTTGACTCTGTATCCGAACCGTTCGTGCCGCTTTGGCATTTTCCTTTGCTTTGCTTTGGTCTGGCGTAAGGCGATGACAACAAAGCGTTGATGGCTAGCCCGTTTTGGGATACTATGGCGCCGTCTGTTATGCTATATATTGCACTCACGTTCTCCACTTTCTCAATAGCTATAATCTGTATTGTCTGCGTCGGATTCCTCACCAATGTCTTGCTGCTATTATCCTGCGACTGCGTATGTCCCGGAACACGAACAACCTATATCCCTGCGCACGACTTCTGCTCGCGAGTTGCGAAGGGTGCGTTTGCCACCGTTCTTGCCACTGGCTTTTTGACTGACATTGGATGCCAGCCCGCCCAACGTGCATACCCCCACACGTCCGATTACGCATTCGTCCCGGGTGTATACCGCTTGCCGCAGCCGCCACCCACACCTTCGGCGATACTCAACGGGGCCTATGCCGTTGCGGAGGAGTGCATTGAGTATTTTCCTCGGCGGCCGCAGTATTGCGGACAGCCATGTCTGAGCATCTCGTTTTCCGTTCATGGACACCCTGCGCCCTACCTGAAGGATATCTTGAAGGATCGTGTGCTCTTAGATTGCGCGCACGACCCCATAATGACTGAGCAGGGGTGGATTATCGAGGTGCGTTTCGTTCCTTTCGCTCTATAATACGCATCCCTGACACGAAATTTGGAACCTCAGTGGCCTGGGTTCGATCTTCCCATGCGAACACTCAATGTTGTGCGTCTCAGTCGTACGTCGCTTGCCAAGGAGATTGCCACCTGCGTCGCGCTGTTTCTTCGTGAGGCGGCGGCGAAAACTCCGCCTCTTGGGCCGCATAGTCCCTGGTCGGCGCGAAACGTGCATTTTGGAGATGTGAGGCTGGTTGCGGTGAATTATTACCGTGCAGTTTGGGTACCAATTTTTGCTTTCGATGCGACGGCCTAATGCCACTTTGCTTAATGTTTATTGCTTAATGTATTTTTCTCCTATTCTTACTACCTGAGGTCGGCTTGAGTATTGCTCTCGGTGTGAAAAGTCGACACCTCTACATATTCACGAGAAATCTCTCTGAATTCTAGAAATCGCGCGACGCGACGCGTCCGAGGGCTTTGGCAAGCAGTAAGCAACATTGATCTGTGGCAAATCAATTTACGCCCATTGTTTCCATCTTTGGCTCGCGCCGAATGGCCACTGGCAGGGTCGCGTAGTGTCCACCTTTCTATGTTCTACCTGGTTCTTCTCTGTACCACTCTCTCCATCTGCGACTAGGATCTTTTTTCTGTTTTATTGGTCTTCGAGTCAAATCTTGGTCTTCGTCTTCCAGCATGTCGATGCAGCCTGCTTTCCATGTGTTCCAGGCCCTGCCCCCGCCACCGCGAAGATGTTCAGTGCCACTCGCCGTCGAGTCTACGCCCCCGGTTCCACCTGTTACTGTCAGTCCAGTCATTCGTGTGCTCGAAAGGAATGAATCGAAACTGAACGGATTGTAGGTGCCTCCCCCCGGTCCGAGTTTGCCAATGCCGATGCGACTCCCAACGCCACCAGTGCCGACGGTGGGAAGCGAGAATAGCGAGAACTATGGTGCCCAGTGTGACATTTGTGGCTTGGCCTTGCGGCGGCATACAGACCTACCGCGACATATGCTGCTTCATGCAAGTAATAAAGAGTCGCTGTGCGTCAATTCAGTGGCACTGATCGAATTCGGCTCGTTCTAATGTTACGCAGGATGTTTCGATGTCCTGTGGAAGGTTGTAGACACCAGACATTACAAAAGGTGAGTTTTATAATCCCAATTTTAATGGACTGCCACTGAGCCGCTCCAGTCTAACCTCGCCACCCATATTCGTACTCAGTGCGTTTGCTTTTCAATTTTTTTGTAGTTATGTATTGACTCGGTTCCCCTCATCTCAGCACTCGCGCGAAACCACACAAATGTCCAGAGTATTGGCCCAACGGTGTGAAATGCGACTTCACCACGGCCGATCCGTCGTCTCTACATCGCCATCGCAAGCGTAAACATGGATATGCCCCCCGACCCAAGATTATTGCTGCGCGCCGTCGAGCCTCTATTCCACAGCCTGAGCCTGAAAGCCCTGAACAGGAAATGGAGGAGGACGATATCTCAGAATGCGAGTCCGAGGATTCGTTTGGGTACAGCGGGGAGGGGTCGAAGGGAGTGGCGAGGGTGATTGTGGCCAACTACTCTATCCATTCTCTCATGAATGAGCCTAGCGGTGGTGGCGGCAGCGGTGAGGACCCAGTTGATGATGATGGGGACCGCGACGGGGAGGGAGAACCCGAAAACGAGTCTGAGCCCGTTTTGCATTCTACACCCGCCAACTTTTCCTCGGAGCGCACTGAGCCCCTACCTCCGCCTCAGCCCATGGCCACGTCTGGTGCTCATTCCTCGCCCTTCATACTACCCTCGACCTGATCCATCCACGGACGGACATTGCAAGGATATCTCAGGCGTGGTTCACAGCAACGAGGTCGCTTGTGGCGCGACAGCCGGCTCCACATGGAGAAGCATCTTTTGGCAACCTTTTTGGATATCGCCCGCAACTGCTCGCTATGGCCACTCCAGTGAAGCAGCTGAAGCTTGTGTGTAATAAATGCATCCGATCGTCTTCATCGTGTGTGGCCAAGAAGCCAAAGAGGTGGCTCTCAGTTGATGTCTCACCTCAGTATTTTGTGCTCCCCGCCGGGCTAGGCAGTCAATATAATTTTGTGACGCGTGGTCTAAGCGTCTTGTCGCATGGTCCAAGCGTGTATTCGCAAAGATCCGTATCTTCCAATGAGTGATTGAATTCCCATCAGTAGCACACGTTCTGAAACTTTACGCGAACTGCCACCGGCCTTTCAAAGCGCGTTATTTGGCACTGTTGATTTGACCCGTCCCTCTCCCGCCATCACCGTCGACTTGAGCTGACATGGTCGCTGCTGCTCTTGCACCCAAACCCTTACCTGTTCTCAGCGTAGACGAGCTCCTCAACCTCAAGAAAGACTCGCTGCCAACTCCCAGGGCTTTGCGCGGGGTCTGTCGTCAAAACCTCGCTGGAATCGCGCTCACAAGGCGTCCTAGGATCCAATGAATGCAATAGAAATGGCCCTTGAAGTCGGAGTCGAACGCACTCGCGCAATCGAAGCCTTGTCTGCTCGCGACGCCGCCATTGAACGCCTTTCTGAAGCCTATGTCTCTCTGCGTCAAAAGACTGCTACCATCGAGCGTTTGCAGCAAACTCAAACTCAATCGGAGCAAGTTTCTGCGCTTGAAGGCACTGTCAAGACTCTCCGCGACGAACTGGCGTCGGCCCGCGCAAAAGCTACTGATCCACCTCCGCCGTCTTACCATGAGGTACGATCTATGGAATCTCTGTCGGTTCTCAAATGCAACCAAATAAAGAATGGCATTGACCACACGAACCCCGGCCGAGTCGCGCAGCTCATTCGAACGGCCTCTGACTTTGGTCCCTCATTACGAATCCCTCGCGAACTGCCTGCCTCTGCTCCTGCTCCTCCTACTCGGCCATCTTCCCTTCCCTCCGGCAACGAGAACAGTAAAGTTGTACTAGGCGACAATGACTTGGACTATCAAGTGCTTCAGGATTCCTGCTCTACCTCAATTCATTCACACCGTCTCGTTTCTAGATTGTCCACACCGCACCGAAATCGAGCGAACCCGAAGATATAATCAAAGCTAGAAATGCTCTCCTGGCGGCGATTCCTCTTCCTGCCGATCCTCCGGATGATACTCTGAAGCCTATCGTTCTCCCCCCGCCGTTTACCCTGCACGAGTTTCTTGCCAACGCAACTGGAGTATCTTTCTTTTCCTAATTGTGTTTTCGATCAAGTAATGACTCTTGTTCCTCTCAGCCTCTTCGAACCGTGTATGCATCCTCCTGTGTTTCATTCATGCTCTCAGCGTTTGCAGACTCGCGAATTACCGCGTCCTGCAAGAACTGACGACCTCTTGGTGTCCCGATCGCGAGGAGCACGGCTACATGCTGATTCCCTTATTCAAATGCAGCACCAATCCTCGGGTTGCTACAGCGCATCGTTGGAACATGGTCGACGTCATGTCGCGCCTGAGCAAGCCTACCGGTGAGGGCGTCTCTCTCTTGCTCGTCATGTACTGTGCTCAACGGCATCGCAGAGTGTTTCTACAACAAGAATGGCAACTGGTACTATGCCGGTGTTTACAGAGCGTTCAGACTGGATGATCTCACTACGAAGGAATGGGAGGCGCTATCCACCGAGGTGATCTTGTCTCATGCCTTCTCCACTCTAATCTCAATCTCATCCGGCCCCCCCGCAGACCACACAAGCCCTGGTCAAAGACACAATCGCGGGTCGCAAGAACACCTCCCCGCAGAACCTCTACGAGACCGCGCAGCTGTACGCGGCAGGCGCACTCAAGGTCGCATGCATCGGGCTGCAGTGCGTCGGGTTCAACAAGGCGATGTATCACGCGGTGCTCGAGCAGGCGGCCAAGTGCGTGTTGACGGCGAAACTGAAGGGGATGGGGGGAGGGACGCCCCCGCCCACTGGCGCGGGGATCGGTGTGGTCGGCGGGGCGTGGAATGCTGCTGGCGCGAGTGAGGGGAATGTGAATGCGAATGGGGGAGGCGTTGATGGGGCGGTGAGTGGGATGGCGGGGTTGGCCATTGGGAGCGAGAATGTGCCGGTGCAAGGTGGGAAGGGAAAGAAGTGAGAGGTCTGCGACGGGTTTCTTTTCATTTTGCATTGGGACTTCACTGGACTTCAAACCGCTTTCAGCACTGCACTTGTACTTTATTGGACCTCGACGCATCGTTACTGTATACATAGATTCCATGGACTCATTCTGTAGAAAATAGCCACCGCGTTCTGCACATCGAAGAATTTCGTCTCTTCGAGCAAGTGTAACAATACAAATACGGACTATACTTAAAGATACACGTTCTGGATCCATCCTTCGTCAGTACTTTAGCCCAAATTCACTATCTCCATCGTCGGTAAAGACATCGTCGTCATGCGGAGGGATGAACACCAGACAACCCATCTTCCTCTCCCATGCGATGGCCCGGTCTACCGTCGCCGTGAGCTGCAGCAGCACGGGTGCCTTGGATATGGGGTCGACGGTGTAGGCTTCGACGAGCCCGCTGAGATGGAGGATGACGCGGGAGACGCACATTGAGAGGAGGGCGAGCATGAAGCTGGTGGGAAGATCGGTGAGTTGTGAAAAGGTGGCAAGAGATTGCTTGTATACTTCGAGAACATGGCGACGACGCCGACAGAAGGAGATACACCGACGATAGCCGCTGATATTGAGAATGCGACCGAGACTACGAGACAAGTTCAGAGCGCATGACAGGGGGAGAAAAGAGACGTACAGAAGATTAACATGTACAGGAAACCGCCACTAAGTAAAATTGGGTTAACGTTGAGCTCTAAGTGCCAAAAGCAGGCTCACTCTCGGAGACATCGTTTCAACAGCGGTACGTTCCTCGCCGTCCGGATGTTCTGCACGACACGGATGATCATGAACAGCGAAAGGACACCATGGAGGGCAAACGATGGGAGGAAGACCATCCAGAACGGCGACGGCGGCGGGTCGGCACAGAAGGAGAGGCCTCTTTTTGGCATTTTGACGAGGTGGGAGTGCAGCTGGTTGAACTGGAGGGCCAGGATTGCTATTGAGCCCACCGTGCAGCAGAAGAAGACGGCAACGAGGATGTAGCGGGCTGTTCTGCTTTTCTGGAAGAGGTACCATAGGCGTAGGATCAGGATTCCTACATTGATTTCATTCAAGAAGAGGGTCCGGCAGAGTTGCAAGAGAGCTTGCCTTGGATGATCGCCAAAGCAGCCAGATTGAGGGGGAAGTTTATTCGCAGGGCAATATCGCAGCTATGAATGGGTCAGAATTAAAATAGAGGCAGTTGGGATTTTGATCACAACTGATAGAGAAGTAGGTTAGATTCAGAAGAGTTCAAACAAAGCTCGAGACGCACTTCGGAGGGGAATAGGCCAGGATGAAAGTCGACCAATATGCGAAATCTGGACACTGTAAGGTAGCTGCTACAAAGAGCTCCAGACATTTGTACGCACGCCAATAATGCTAGGGTGTAGTACCGATTCTGTTCGAAATTAACTCGGATTCGGATTGAGTAAAGAGAAAGACTTACGCATAGGAACAAGATACGCGAAATCGACCAGTGTCCGTCCCAGAAGTACTGAACTTCGCCGTCCAGCGTCTACAGCGCGATATTGCTTCAAAATTGCGATCCACAGTACGAATCAAGCGCCGCTCACGATCAAATAGTCCCAAAGAAAAAGCACAAAAGACGCCAGCGCGAAAGATCTTCCTTCTACGACATGACCGATTGTGAACGCCAACTCAGTTGGCGACAACGACGGCATGGTAGTCCGACCGGAGAAATTGGGGGGAAAGAACAAGCCTGGAACGACGCAGTCGAGGGTCGCTGCCAAGGACCGAATCCATGTCCGAACAAATTAGCAGCACAGCTTCGCGAATCGCTTGGCTACTGGGGTAACGCGACCCCGTGACACATTGCCGACGCCAGCGATACGCGTCTGTGCTCAGAGCGCGATATTCTGGACCCAAAATCAAGACCAGTCCACATTCGAACTGTCAGCGTCTCGAGATTCACTTGTATTCTCGGTGAAAGGAAAAATTTCGAGGACTTGGTCTACGTTGACTCTGAGATCTAGAGGTACAGCTTGAGACTTCTTCAGGAAACCCCGCAATTCAAGAGCACAGAGAAGATTCAGGGTCTGCGAAGTTGACGAGCTTGACGACACTGTGCGGCATACATGCTCGATGCGAAGTGCCTCCAGTGCTGCAGGCCCGCGGAGGTTACCGAGCGCTCAGGCTGGTAGTGGCGCGCAGACAAAAGTGGCTGCCGCTGCCGCTGCCAGCAGCGGCTACTCTGAACGGTACTAGTTATTTGTCCCAATTAGGACATCGTTCTCCCCGGAGTCTGGCGGCTCTGGCCTCAAGGCCCGGGGCATATCGAAATTGTTCGAATGAAGATGAACAATGTTGACTGAGGCTGCCTCGGGAACCACCCAGAAGAGCGCAACAAACACGTCTAAATACAATGTCAATGATCTACGACATGCACGATTCGGTTTTCGCGCTCCAGATACTCGCGGTACTTGTCTTCTGCTTGGGGCCCAATCAAAAGGTTCCGCATCTCCTGGGCTACATCTGGCACGGAGTATCCGTATGTCATGAAATCTCGCAAGAAGAGCGCGAGAAATTGAAGGCTCCTGAAACCAAGCACCCGGTAGGCCCACTCGGTGTCGTATAGGGTATCGACACGCGGGTGGCGTTCTGTCCAGTTGACCGCATTGGCGACCTCGAAGCGAAAGACAAAGCGTTTAAGATTCATCTGCTGGAGCAAGGCGAAGGCCATGTCCCATGCCACGCTGTCTATCCCCCACAGCGATCCGAGTGGGTAGTTGTGGTCAAGGTCGACGCTATGAATATAGGGGAGACACCACGTCCCCAGGCCGATGCGAACGAGAGGCGCAAGCTCACCGACGGAACAGTAGAAGGTGTTCTGTCCGTAGAGAATAGGTAGGGCTTCATGGTACGCCTGCCGACAGGAAACTAGGATGGCGCTTGTAACTCTATCTGCGAGGAAAATCACCCGTTGTGGATTATGTTGCGGATCCTCTACTGGTAGGAAGAATTTGGCCCCGACAATACCGCTGGACCAAACGAGCTGGGCGACACGTCTTCCCAGGAGTTCCTCATAGATCCACAGCCGTAGCTCCGGTGGAAGCTTGAAAAGCGAATGGTGGGGCTGGTCGGCTGCAGAACTTTTGAAGATGTCTATTCCGGCTGGGGCTTTGGGTTTGGGTATCGTCAAAGGACGGATGGGTTCAGTAGCTTTGGTGTGTCGTTGATCCCGTTTTCGACCACTAGTAACCGAAGATCGAAACCAGCCAAAGCGAGGAAAGCAGAACGCCCCATGTTCGACAGTTTCAAGAAGATGCACAGCTGAATTCGGCATTCAATAGCGCGAGCTCAGACCTAAAGGCTCGAAGTTAGTAAGGAATTCGCGGACTGGCGATGCGAACGAACAACGAGGCTGTTGAGAGGATGGAAATAGTTCCTGCGTAGTAGATCCTGGCTGAGGATGTAGGTACGATGTCGTCGCGGTCAACGTTTAAGTATATGATATATCGTCACGACAGTCTGACGGCAAGCCCACGGTTGTCAACGTGGCTCACAGTGCGGAGTGACCGGCGGGGTGCCGAGCAGAACAAGCGTAGTGCGCTGAGCCAGACAGTGTTGAGGGACCACTGCGCGAGGCTCTGGCACGTTGTGGCGTGAAAAGTGAGAAAAGCAACATTGATCGTTTCAAACTCCGCCGCCCAATTGAGTTGTTTGTTACATATCCCAATTGGGATAGGCGCAGACACATCCTGGCATTTTGCCTCGCAGCGACATCTTGTCGGGGAGTCACCTAGGGAGGGGGAACAAGACACTGCCAACAAAATATTTTCGCGTGAAATTCGAAACCGAAACAATGTATTCATGTTAATCGTTACATGCACTTAGTTGTACAAACACCCCTTTTACCCAGTGTAAGAAACAGTGACGGAAGAGCCGCCAATGCTCGACGACGTCAGAACCTTGTTGTTCTGCTCAATGTCGATGAGGACAGCGCCGTTCGGCCCAACGGTACCGCCAGACGCAGTGGTAGCGGATGCACCGGTGAAAGTGACCGTGCCGAAGTTGGCGAACGGCACCAGTGCGTTGCCGGACTCGAAGTCCTCAACGATCCACTCAGCGTTCTGCTGGCAGAGACGTGCGCTTGAGGTGAGAGACTTGGAGACAGTCTAGGTAAGTAAGATGGAGTGTGTCAGCCGCGGTGAATCATCGAAGAAGAGAGACCAAGTAACCTGGCCGTTGGACAAGTTCTGGATGACGGCGGTTCCGGCGGTGGCAGATGAAGCAGTGACGGTCAGCTTGATAGTGTTTCCAGCAGCGATGGAGATGCCCGAGAAGTCGTGGGCGAAGTCGGGGAAGTATTCGTACCAGGCTGGACGGTCGAGTCAGACATTGTCGACGCAAAAAGGTAGAAATGGGGAAAGTACCATCAAAAGAGACTCGGCCGCCAGAGATGGTGAAATCGATCCCGGTCTGCAGGATGGCAGATCCGCAAGTGTCACCGTCGATACCAACCCATGCAGACGCCGCGTAGGATCCGCTAGAGGACTGGCCGCTGGGCACTCTGGGAGTGGGCACGACGAAAGTACCTAGCGTCCAAGTATCATTCGCGGTTTGTAGGTTAGAAGTCTCGAATGACTTGCCTGTGACGGACTTGTAGGTACCAGCGGGCGACTCGAAAGCAGCACCGGCCCAGTTGGAGCTGAATTCTTCGTGGGTAGTGTTTCCCTTGATCAGGTTGCTGACGCCCTCAGCAGGAAGGCGGACGCCGGACAAGTGGGCACCCTCGGCACGGCGAGCAAGGCGGGACGCCAGACGAGGGTTGGCGGCGGTGGCGAGGAGGGCGTAGCTAAGGAGAGCGGCGAAGAGCATGGTCAAGATACTGGGGGGTGATGCGTCTGCTGGAGGAGAGATCCTGCACCATTCGCTGAATGACTGATTGTTTATATAGCTGTGGAGATGACGCCTTCCATGCGATATCTTATGTGGTGCATATGCTCAATGTTCTTTAGATCTTAGAGAATCTGACCAGAACTAGGAGGAGCTAGACTTATCAGGAGGCCACAATGCAGTTGGGTGAGATAAAAATGGCACCCAGCGACGCGTCTTGACGTGATAATTGGGAGATCGGACGATTCGGATAGTTCTTATTTGCAAGTGGCAGAATACTCCGAGATGCCAACGTGAATCGTTGAACCAGAAGGTGTATGCCGGCGCAGCGGCAGTGATGGGCGGAGACACATGCTCTGAGGGAAGTTCGTCGAAGAATAGAAGCCATCTTCACGAGCACCACAGTTGGTTTCAATACAGCCTCTGAAGGATCCGGAGTCGCATACAACCCGAGAAATTCCGGATTCCTGAGTTTCCGTTGAAGGCCAAGAGACGGATTTCATGCCAGTCCAGCCAGAATACTAGCGTTCTTGCTGCCAGAGAGCCACCGTCAAGACAAAGCCGAATTCGAGTAAATCGTCAATGTGGTTACTCCACCAAACTGTCACGGTGACTAAACTGTCACACTGCCACCAAACTCTCACCGTCTCCCATTCGCCGGTCAGCGGGCTACATTACAACTGCTGCGAGCCCTCACATGTTCTGAACCACTTTTATTCGACTCAGCAAGCCAGACTTTGCGGCCATTTCAGAGATCAGCTGAAGGACTCAAGTTGATGCCAGCCTTCACCGTTTGAACACTACCCATGTTCAGACAATTTTTCTCTGGGTACGGAACGCTCTCTACACGCAGCGGTTCCGGGTGCGATAATCAAGAAGCTTTTCTGCTCATCGTCATACCCTATGTTCCCAACAACCAGACCGCATGCTCTGTTCAAAAAACCTGATACCAAAAATAACTCCTTCTCCAGACTTAGTTCGATTGGTTACAGCCGTTTCTTATGCGAAAAAGATTTCAAATTTAGAACAACAGCATGGTTGTCTCGGCGGACCTTTTTTATAATCCTCTTGGCGTCTCGCGACCTCATTCGGAAACCAATCCTAAAAGTTCACGGACAAAATGGAACCCCAAAATTCTTTGCTCGGGGTTGCATTGTCAATAAACAGTAATGGAAAACTCTAGTCCCGCGTGGTGGGCCAAATTCTCAAGCCTTCATATTCTTGTTATCGGCGGCCCCGAGAATGAAAGCGGAAAAAGTGTCTCGACGATTCATCCTTAAGTTCGCACTATGTCTCAGACACCATGAGGGAAGCCGCCATGCTCGTCTCTACTCTGGTCACTACTCTCCTGTTGACGGCCGTCACTGGGAAGCCTACGACCTCTAGATTGGTTGTTCATGATCGTCGAGCTGCACCTCCTGTTGGCTTCGTTCACTCGGGTGCCGCGCCTGCGGACAAGGCTTTGAAATTACGCGTCAACCTTGTGCAGAATGATATCGCCGGTCTCGAGCGAGCTCTTAACGCGGCAAGTTTCCCTGAGAGCCCCTCATATGGTCAGTACACTCGTTTCATTCGACCTGTCACTCAACCATTTTCTTGTTTGCAGGTCAGTGGCTATCGAAAGAAGACGTAATTCTTTCTTTGATTCTTTCCAAATTTATCGAACCAGAATCATTAGGTTGAGGCCTTTGCCCGACCCAGTGAAGAAACAACAGCCGCAGTGACTCAATGGCTTTCAAGCCATGGCGTCGAATCTACGACTCTGACCCCTGCCGGAGATTGGATTTCTTTCACTGTACCTGTTAGCAAAGCGAGCGACATGCTGAATGCGGAATTCACTGTCTTTACCCACATCGACAGCGGCAAAGAGTCTATCCGTACCCTCGAGTACTCTCTCCCCGCTGAATTGGCCGCTCATATCAATCTCATTTCTCCAACGACTTCGTAAGAATTTGCACGGTCTTTTGGATCTATATCGGTAACCTCTCAAATTTTAGTTTCTCGCGACCGATGCGCGCCGGACCGGTGATGTCCTTCACAGACGCTACTATTCCTCTGCCGGACGCTACACCAGCTGCTAGTTGCAATGGTCTGTTATTTCTGTTGGAAATGTTTCCTTTGTCGAAGTGAAAACCTCATCTGTCCAGCGACTATTACCCCAAGCTGTCTGCAGGTACGAGCCTCGAGAATTTGAGCGTCTTTCTGACAAACAAAACTTCGAAGGCACTGTATAATATCCCGACAACTCCTGCGACGAACAAGAATAACGCAATCGGGGTCGCCGGGTTTTCAAACCAATTTGCCAATCAAGTATGTAGAGTTGGTTCTTCGAACCTTTGTTTCAATTTTGGATTGTTATTGAACTCTGCGCATGACAGGCAGATTTAACTCAATTCCTAAGCGCACTCCGTCCCGATATGCCGTCGTCTACTTCATTCTCATTAACTTCGGTCGACGGTGGAACGAACTCACAAACACAGAGCCAAGCAGGCATCGAAGCAGATCTGTATGTGACATTTATTATGTTCAACATTCTTCGATTTGAGTCTGACGTTGTGTTTCAGAGATATCCAATATACAGTTGGTCTTGCGACGGGAGTTCCTGTAACCTTCGTTTCCGTCGGCACACGCACCCAGGATGGAGCGGACGAAGTCAGTAAACAAGATATACCGACAATTTTTACAACTTGTTGATTCAATCTTCTAGGGATTCCTCGATATCATCAACGCCATGCTCGCCGAGTCCGCACCTCCCCAAGTATTGACCACGAGTTACGGATTCAACACGGAAGCCGACCTCTCAAAGACTCTCACTGTGTGCGTATAATGCATCGATTCGACATTTCCGGGGCGCTTGCCGACTGACATGACATGAACGACTAGCGCGATGTGTAACTCTTACATGCAATTGACAGCCAGAGGTGAGATAATCATTACAAAATTCATCGATCTCGCCTCAGCATATACCTCTCCTCTAGGTGTCTCCATCCTTTTTGCCTCCGGGGACGGGTCAGTGTCATATCCATTTTTCGACGATTTCCATTGAGCTATGTATTGAGTTGATTTGTTCGTTTTTTTTCAGCGGTGTCGCCGCTACACCTGTTCGTGTTTTCATGCTATTTTCTATCTCAAAATTGGCGATTGACTTTGTTCGGGCACAGGGCGAAACCTGCAGCGCTATGTTTTTGCCGACATTCCCCACATGTCCTTTGTGAGAGCAGCTGGCTTAATATATGAATTCATAGCACTGAATTTTCCCTTTCACAACAGCGTTACTCTTGTTGGGTTAGTCCATATTCAATTCGGACTGAGAAGGTCCACTAAGACTCGTGCAGAGCAACCGAATTTGTTCCGGAGAGAGGTGCAGAGCTTTCAGCAGGAGGATTCTCTAATTATTTCGCTCAGCCAAGTTATCGTAAGCGCTGCATCTATCAAAGTGTTGTTCTGTTTCCTAATTCTTTTGAAATTGCAGAGACCAACGCCGTCAGTTCATACCTGACTAAACTTGGCTCAACGTTCGCAGGTCGTTTCAATGCAAGCGGAAGAGCGTACCCAGATATTTCTGCGATGGGCGAAAGAGTCGAGATCGTCCAGCGTGGCCGCACTGGCTTGGTCGCAGGTAATTTTAAGGGCATTTGCTCGGTCATTGCGGCTCAGAAGTTGCATGATTCAAGGAACCTCGTGCTCTAGCCCGATTCTGGCCTCAGTTATTGGACTCCTCAACGATCAGCTCATCAGCGCTGGGAAGCCCGTCCTTGGATTCTTGAACCCCTGGATTTATGCAAATCCTGGAGCGTTCAACGATATCACTACAGGTAACAATCCTGGTTGTGGTACAACGTGCGTATTACTCTGATTAAACTTGAATATTTTCTTCGGCACTGAATGCTTATATTTCCTAGCGGCTTCCCGGCAATGAGCGGCTGGGACCCCGTCACTGGAATGGGCACTCCCAATTTTCTGGCGATGAAGACAGCTGCTGGGCTGTAATTACATAATTAGTCTAAGGTTTTCAACATGTCACGTGATGTGTTGAAAATTGACCTGGCAAGTTCAACTTTCAGTGTAGGCCTTTGCCTGGATTTGGTATAAATTGAAATATTCTCCGTGCGTTCCATCATCCTTCGCAGCCATCAACTCTTTGTGTGTTCCTTGTTCCACCAGGCGGCCCTCCTTCATGCATCTGCAGGTGTGCATAAATAACCTGTTTCGTCTGCTATCATAGAGCCTGAGCACTTACAAAATAAGATCGGCTTCCTTGGTAAGGATCCCGAGTCTATGAGTCACAAATATCATTGTCTTTCCTTGTCGTTCGTCTATGAGATTCTGCAAAAGTTCCGATTCGCCTTGTGGATCAAGGTTTGAGCTAGGTTCGTCGGCGACCACCAGTCTGATTTTTCCAGTGGTCAAGCGCATGAATGTCCTTGATCTTCGGTAATGTCAGTCGATTCAGGCACGACACTGGCCATAACAACTTACGCGGCAACTCTCTGTCGTTCTCCACCTGAAAAGAGCAATGAATGAAAATTGTTGGAGGTTGTATGTCTCCGCCTACCAGACACTTCTGTTTTCTTCACAAACCCTCGAAAAATTTTCGTGAGCGCAGTGTCGTCCTCAGGACAGCAAAGATGTCCCATGTAATTGACAGCCGTTGATTCCAAGACAGTATCATATTTATCGGTCCGGTTGGCGATAAATTCATACGCTCCACCTTTGCGGGCAGATGCTTCAATGAGACATCTATTCGTCACCTCTTTAGGGTTCCCGATGCCGATATTTTCCCCAAGAGAGAGAGGAAATGTGTGATGATCTTGAGTGAGCACCGCAATTGTCTCTTGAAGACTTGCAAGTTTGTACTCGCGGATGTCTCGTCCATCGATCGCAATCTTCCCAGAGCTGCAATCATACAGCCGTGTAAGGAGCTTTAGCAGAGTCGATTTCCCGCTTCCGTTCGCTCCGACTATTACAACTAATTGCCCGGGCTTGATTGTAAGGGAAATATCGTCCACCTTCAAGCCATCGTCGCAGTTTGGATAAGAAAAGGATACATTTCTGTGATGCCACTCGCTCAGTAAACGAAAATTCTGGTCAAAAAGAATCGAAATAATGACGCACTTCAGCGACAACTCCATTCCGTCTGGCTCAGAAAGCGAAAAATCCACGTTGCCATCCTTGCGGTGATCAATGTTCGACGCCAGTACATCGTATACTCGCTTCACTGATGCTAGGCCGTTTTCCGCCGCATGGAAATCATCGACGAAGGTGTCTAGTTCGTAGAACATGAGATCCCCAGCTTTCTGGAGCATGATAACCCGGGATAAAGTTGACCGTGAAGGATGCAAGATCGCACTCGCAAGACAGTAGAACTGGATACAGGTGGATTTGAGTATCAATCAACGAAAGGAGAGAGAACTATGTAAGCTACCATATGAATATCGCCCAGAACAGCTGATAGAACTGACAGGTCCACTCGTTGAGTAATCCCGTATTGGGCTGGGGGGTAACTTGAAGATATATCGCCTAGGGCTCGACGTGCGTTCTTGTATTCTGGGGGGAACCATCAAGGCAAAGAACCGAAGAAACGATCAAATAGACTCACCGCCAACCAAATATTCTTTAATGTTCCCATTGGTGTTGATCTCCTGTTCATACCGAGGCTCCCGAACGATGGACTTGAGACTTTCCATGCGGTTAAAATTTGGCTCGCTCGATGTGCCAACCCATTCTGATTTGCAATGAATTTTCTGAAACGAAACGGAGGGAAAGGAAACATACGTTTATCCCATAGAGATCGCCTCGCGAAATCTCTTAGAAAGGGTTGGAGCAAAAACAGGGTGCCGTATATGAACGCATCCGCCCTGTTTGATGCAAGGGAGCCGACATAATATAATTGTGTGGCAATCGACAGTACTCGACCAACGGAAATTAAAAGATCTCGGTACGCGTAAAATACATCAGGGGAGGATATCAAGTCTTCCTCTCTTCTAGAGGCCGCTAGAACGAAACATGTTCAGGAAATGAACGACAGTCTGATTGAACGATGCATTACCGTCGGGCGACAAGAAATTCGTCCTTGAATTCCCTAACCAAAGAATTACTTAGGAGCTACAGCTCATACAGAATTCACGCGGCTTACACTCAAATGAGATGGCCTCGAAATGCGATATTATTCTGGTTTGAACGATGAATTCCGCTTTCTGGCTGGCGTTACGCTTCGTAAGGCGATGTTCAGAAATTATACTTCGGTGGAACTCACCTCCAACACGTTATCACTGCCAGCGTAGCCGCAAAGGCAATTCGGGCAACCACCGCATGCGTGATAGCTATAGCATCAAATTGGCCTCGAGTAACACCGAGCTCGATCTGAGTATTCTATAAGAGACTCTGACACGATTGACAATGCATGGCACTCACCATGAACAGACAGCGGCTGAAAAGATGCCACCTGATGACGGGTGCCACCCGTTGAAACAACGTAGCAAGGCAAAGTAAAGGAAAGTGGATCGGTGCGAGAACGAGAAAGTCCATGGTGAGCTTCGCCGCAGTTGAATAGAGAAGTCGCCATTTCCTGTATCGTGCGCTGAAATCGAAAATTGGGGCTCCTTTTGCCAGAAAGACCCTCCATACGCCGAGTTGGATGACTTGAACAGGGGATGGAGCGGTACTCTGGGCTGGGTGGGTGTTGTTCGGAGCTTTGCAGTCTGGCTTCATGGTGGAAGGAGGAAAGTGGCAAGCTGTTGCTTGGTGTCAAGGGATTGTGGGCGCAAGTAGAGAACAAGGATTAACAAAAGGCCGTTTTGAGGGAGGCTGTAGGCGCTTGTTGACTCGATCACCGTGATTTTGCGCGTTAGTATCAATGGTCATGCTGCGAGTTACACCAGCGAGTCATTAGGCATGGAAAATTTGAAGCGTGATAGAAAATAACTCGTGAACGGAATATCTAGCGGCCGTCGCGTTACAAAGAATGTCTGGATTACTGTAACGTGCTATGCATGTGTCGGGACTCGGGTTGAATGACCGACGCATGGCTTGCGCACGCTGATTCACTCACGCTTTGGTGAGTGTTTGAACCGCTTGAGCCTGCCAGTGAGCAATTGCCAACACCGTTGATCACTGGTTATTTTGCCGTCTTTGCCATCTGAGCACGCCCTCAGCGGGCATTCAAGTATAGAAGACATGAAGGTATCTCGCACCCGCAGCACCTCAGTTCAATTGGAACTGAATGAATACCGTCTATCAAGGTCTAGTATCAACGCAGTGCGGTTGGGTAACAACCCAGTGTGTCTCAGCATGCGCGAGCGGTGTCGGGTGCTCGGAGAAATGATTCAGCTTGCGGGCTCGGGATTTTAGGTACGTCCCGTCTTCCAAGTAAAGCTTGAAGCAGCTCAGCGCTTGACAAAAGTGGATTCTGGAGCCAGGGATCGACCGACGTACACGCGGCCCGCCATCAGCGGTGACTGCTGCCGGCTTGTTCCGAGTCATCAATGCCAGTGGCAGTGCTGCCAGTGCTATCTAGTGCTGTAGTCTCGCTACTCAGACTTTCTGCCGAGTCGATGAGAAGATAGTCGTTCTCAAGGATCTATAGAAAGTCTGGGCGCTGATGGGGGGGTAGGTCAGTGAAGCGTCCGTGGGAGTGATGCTGGCGATGCAGCAACTGATGGCCGCAAGTTGGACAATTTTCGCGTCTAGATTGGATTCCCAAACCAGTATACAACCTGTATGTGAGCGCATTTGAGCACCTGAGGATACCATTTATGCATGAAAATCAGTATTTTGACTGAATTCTGTGTGTCTAGGCTGAAAATGCCTGCGGCCATCAGCAGTCGGCATGGTTGAAATCACTCCCACGGACGCTTCACTGACCTACCCCCCAACAGATCCTAGACTACTAGTGCTGTAGGTTCTGTAGGTGCGCTAGCGTCAAGTACACCGCTACAGCCGATGCAGGATCTCGTCAGGCCTCTGAGCACCTCTGAGTCTGTTGCTGTGAAGACCATGTTGACCGCCACCACATCGTGAATCAGAGTGCGAGGAGAGTCTACGCAGAAGGTGTGTTCATCTACTAAGTATTCCGGTCTTCTCATACTAAATAGTTCTATGCCCATGATATATTTACAGAGTTCCAATGGTTGGGAGTCTTGATGAACTTCCATACTGGCAAAAGTTGACCATTAAGTATGCGTTCATCACCATTTGCTTTCCTTGTTTTTGCTGGATCCGGCTCTTCCCTCCCACCTGTCGAAAACGAGTACCACGACATTCCAAGCCCACACCGCGCCCTCGGGCACCCCCTTCAAAACCGCGAATCGACATCTTCCAGCGTCCTGCAGCTGTCCAGTCCCAAAAATCTGCTTTCTTCCGGCTTCCCCTGGAGCTGCGGCTCCGCATCTACGAGGACCTGCTCGGAAGACGCATCTTTCGTTTGCGAGCTGTTCACAACCGCGGTATCGCAGGCGTCCGCTCCCAATACCTTGAGCCGGTCGCTGCCGATCCGCACTCACGGTGGGAGGGCGTCACGGAAGGACCCACCACCGCGATCCTACTGTCCTGTCGACACGCCTACCATGAAGCGCTCCCTGTCCTCTACGGACAGAACACCTTCTCCTGCTCCATTCTCGAGCTCCACCTCTACGTCCTCACTGGCCTAGGGAAATGGAGTCTTCCTTACATCCGCAGCCTTGACCTGACTCACAGCTTCCGGTGTTCGTACATCCCGCCTTGGCACACCGTCTTCGCCTTGCTCGAGCAGATGAATCTCAAACGTCTTATGTTTCGCTTCGGTATGACCAGCGGAGTCAAGTGGACGGCATTCAATCCGCGCGTTGATACAGTGAACGACACCTGGGCTTACCGGGTGCTTGGATTTAGGAACCTTCAGTTTTTCGAGCTCTTCATGTTCGAGAGCAGGGCATTTGAATTGTACGTCCAAGATTATAGTGGGCACTCAGATATTGCGCGGGAGATGCAGAGACTCTTGATTGGACCTGGAGCTGAAGAGAGATATCGGGAGTATCTGGAGAAGTGGGAGGAGAACCGCATTGTGTATGTCGCGGATCCGTATCTACATGTGTAATGGGTGTTTTGAATTTGATTCATTGTTATCGGACGGGCAAAATAATATCTACTTAGCCCCTGCCCTCCGCTTCCACCGCGTCCCATTCTTGTCCGCCAAGTGAACGTCATGCTTCAACAGCAATTCAGCCCACCGCACCCAACGACTCTTGTTGATGTCCCTTCTAACAAAATGACGATGAACGATGAGGTGGGCGGAGTAGTAAGTGTTCGAATCCCACTTACTCGTTAGTCGGCCAGACACAGTCCTCGAATTCTATTTCCTGTAAATTGGGGAGATGTTTTTTTGGTTCGAAGAGCTTGAAGAAGGTGTCCCATGCGAAGATGATGTTTTTGTCTTCGAGACTGGACGAAAAATTCAAGTGAGTGAACAAATGCGAGGTGGTTAAATGTAGGATCAATACCCTGAACTAGTTTTTCTCCACTGGCACTCAGGAACATCAAATACAATTTTCGTGAGCGCTGGCCTAATGGCGCCTTTCGAATTGAGCTCGTCAAAACCAGGGGGTCCTCCCTGCAGTATGTGTGGGCTCAGTAATAAGGTCGAGAAAACACACAGAAACTCCTACCATTTCAGTGATCGTAATTACTTGAAGGTTTGGGCAAAAAGTGAGTATTTTACCGCGGAAAGCGTGAAGATGCTTGTATTCAAGCACCAGCTCGGTAAGCTTAGGACCGTGAACTTCGAACAGTATTTTGCAACCGACTTCGGTGGAAAGCACGATTCGTCTCAGAAATTCCAATCTATCGACGGCGTAATGAGTTTTAACTGTCGCCGAAACCCACGTACACACCTCATTCTGGAGAGCACCCGTATGAAGGACGAATCGGTGGACCTGATATGCAGTTCTTCTAAATTCAGGAGCCCATCCCCAGACACCTTCTCTGCCCCAGTGAACGTAGTGTCACAATCCCACATTAAGGTCCTCAATGCCTTCAACTCATCAAACACCGCCGCCGAAGCGTCTTCAACAGCCCAAATCCGTGCACAGCATTCTCGCAAAGTTGAACCTGCCGTCTTGCCCAAAACTTCGAACGCAGTCCAGGGTATCGTCCGCAAATCCGATGGTGGTGAGTGTGTAGTATTGGCAGTCCGTACGTCCCCAAACTGCAGTAGCCCACTTGTTCGCGAGAGAATGGCAGACAGTGGGTCGTCTCCGGGTCCACGTAGGTTATGGTACGCAGTGTAATCATGGACTTCCAGATTGCGGACATGGAGAGCGATTGCTGGTTTTTTCGAAAGAAGAGCTCTAAATTGTCGAACGCTGCTTTCGCAGTGGAGATAAACACGTGCGTAGTGATGAGGTATTCCCAAGCGCTATTGGAAGACATGAGCGAATTTGGAGTTGTGGTACATTGAAGCGGTGGGCACCCACGTGGAATGTTTTAGATACTAGTAGCAGGTCGGGACGGCGCCGAAAATTTTCGACGGGATTTTGGCCAGGATGGGGGTCAACAAAAGCGAAAAACAAGACTCGGTCCCAGATTTTGTCTGCTATGTGAGGCGCTGTGTTCGACAGCGGTTTGAAGAAAGGATTCAGAGAGGGCACGATGTCAATGGAAGGAAGCTCCATGTCCGTGGTAATCTGCGTTGACTCAACTGGGGTCGGAGTTCTACAACGACGCGTTTCAGAATCAATCGAGTCACGGGAAAGATAGAGAAAAACACTTGCGGTTGTTCAGGACAACTGTACCTCAGAAGAGCTTTGATCTTGGGGTTCTCCATGAGAGCATGTAACTGATTTTTATACCTCGAATCCGACTCGACCGGGGCTGAGGTTTTGACTTGGATTTGTTGTAAAGGACATTTTTTGTACAAGTTATACACCCAGCTAACGTGAGACACTTGCGTGACCACGACAGTAGTCAGCTTTTGAACTTTTGCGATCTCCTCAGCTATCCTGTCTGGGGGTTGAGTCAGCATATTGAATGAGGGCTGGAAAATGCGCTGCCAGCGAAAACAAATGGCAAAATCAGCAACGGCAAACCGGGCGAAGGAAATGAGCGGGCGGACCAGATTGTCCCATTCCGGCATTGCAGCTACAAGAGCATCCAGCAGCTGCAAGTGTGTTCTATTGCCCAGCCCTTGGTGATCTGCGTGCCACAAAATGAGACGAGTGGGATTGATCAATTCGAGGCCACTGCACAATCCGCTGGTGTTATCCGACGAAAAGATCCTCGTGCATAGAAAGAGGTCGGAGATGTTCGGAGAGCACTCCAGAATGGTGTGCATAGGTGGCCCATATCCGCCTTCGACTCGAAGCCTTTTGATATACTGGCCAAACTCGGGGTTCTCGACCAGGACAGTGCTGAGAGCTTTTGCTTGTCCCTTGGAGCGAAGGACAACCGTGCTGTATAGGAGGGGGGTGGCGATGCGAAGCCATGTTTTGCAGACGAGGAGGTAGTTGGAGGTGGGTTCTTCGTATTTTGAAAACGGTGAAACCAAACTGGTGTCGCAAAATGCTGCGTCGGAGACTTTCAGCGCGGGGGAAAGGATTTCTGAGATAGTCTCTTCCGGCAGAGAGTGCACAATGGGGAAAACAGACATCCCATCCAAATTCCACCAAGGATAAAAGTTGGGAGACGCTTTGGAGACGCTGGCAAGATAGCCTCACTCGGAGGGGAGGGTGACGTGCCGGGCACAAAGCAGTGTGACGCGCAACTTGTCGAGACAGAGCAAGTAGATCAATTCCCGACTTTTTCTTGACTTTTTCAAGCTTTTTTCAAAGCCTTTTCAAGTTTTTGATCTTGGGGGTAGGCTCGGTGTCAAACTCCGCTGGTCTCACGTGCTGACCACTCACGGCCAAACAACGCGCATTCTCCATCCATCCCTCCAGTGCGTTTTGAGTACACGCGTGTTTAACAAGGCGGATGTATCACACGGCGCCGAGAAATGCGGGCATATGTCGCCAATTAAGAGAGGTTGTTTCCGGTCAGATTGCTTAGATATTCAAGATAGACTAGCCCATAATATGTTTGCATGTACAGCCGCGAACATTTGACTACACATACAGCCGGAGAGAACGAGAGTGAAAACGGTGAGGATATGTGTTTTTGATGTTTCGAACCCGCCTAGTGGCAGATCAGCCGGAGTGTGAAACCAGAAAGCAGACGCCAGCTTAGGGATCCGTAGCTCAAAATCTCAAGCTCTCAAGGGCAGCAGTGATTCAGCTTCACAACTAACCAATTCATTTGACAGCAACACGATTTGCACCCATATCACATGCCCATTAAGAACAAAATGCTTCGCCTTGGCGCTGCAACTTCCCGCCATGATTGCCTCTTGGATCCTTGCGTTCAACTCAGAGCGAGGTCGTAGCTGAGAAAAGTGTGAGCGAGGAGGTGTGGACGGTAGTCCAGCGCTACTCACGTCGTCGACACGTTCTTCTGATGAAGCCCGCTGATAACCAGAGGGATCCCGAGCTTTCCGTTGATGGTCAAAGCCCTAAAAATTGACATCACTGAGATGATGTTTCTGGGCTGCAGAGAAGATGAAAGCGCACCTGATGTTGATGTCGACGTTGAGGAGGTCGAGGTAGCCCAGAGGAATGATATCAAGAGACGCGATGGCTCCTTGGGTCAGGAGGACGTTGTCGACGGTACCCGAATTGGCGGTGCCGAGAGGGGGGACGACGACGGGCTTGGCGAAGGTGTGGTTGAAGGTGGCGTAGACGGTGTCGTTGATCCCGGCGGTGCTGGTGACGCTGTCGAGGGTGAGCTCGAAGATGAGCGGGTTCTGAGCTGGAGAGTGGGAGGAAAGTGGTCAAGAAATGACTCTGATGAAGAGGTGGAGAATTGAGCAGGCGGACCTCCGAATTCGATTCTGCGAGCACACGTCAGACGGCGAGCAGCTGGGTAAAGGATGGAGGAGCTCACGAAAGCAGATTCGTAGTCAGGGTCTCGAGCTGCAAGGATGCAGCATCTCAGCGACCAAGCGAACGACGGCAAAGAAAATATTCCTCACAGTGATCGTAGCATTAATGTGGGTGACCAATCCTATTTGCAGAGCGTTGATGATTTCGCCGAGGAGGTTGGCGGGCGTCGGCTGCAGCCCGCGTGCGGCGGGTGAAGCGCTGACGAAGAGCGCCGCAACGAGTCCAAAGAAAAGCGAGCCAAAGCGAGCCATCGTCGTGGGGGTTGAGAGCAAAAAGGCCACAAGCGTTGGAAGATCTCGGGGAGCTGTTATATACGGAGAACTGACCGCAACAGGGCACTGAATTGTTGACCATACTTCCGCCCATGCGTTCCCCAGAATCAGCTGATGCGGGGTTGATGGCGACAAGATTGGCGGCTACCACTGAACTCGACGAAGTAGGCAAGGTTGAATACGCCAAATGGCCGTCATAAGACGAAGGTTCGCTCAGGTACAGTCAGGAAGAAGGCTGAAGAACAGAGGGAAGCAAAAATTTCGTCAAAATAGTGTCGGATTGCTCAATTGAAAGTTTGTATCAGCTCTGACCCTTCCTGAGAGCTTTCAAGTTGCAAATGGTGGATAATAGCATATGCCAAAAAAAATTGCAGCAAAAGGGCCGAGGCAGAGTGCCCTCGACGTTTGCGAGAGCAGAGTACTTGCGGAGTCGGGCTGATCAAAGTCGTGGGAAACAGTCTAGGCCGAGGCGAGCAGCGCCTCACCGTGCCTCTCCATCTTACTCTCTCACCACCATCTTCAATTATCAATCATGGGACGTTGGACTCAAGAAGACTCCGTATGCCTACATTCAAGCCGTTGTTTTCCTAGAGGCAGCTGAGGCTCTATACTGTAGGACGAAGCCCGGCTTCCAGAAGGAATGGAACGCATTGGGTACGACAGTGACACTGGACGCTACTATTTCAGAGACGGTGATGGCTCGGTGTGGCAAGGCGCGCAAGGAGCAGAGTTCAGCGAGATGACCAGAGGTGAGCTTAAGTCTCGAGTCGCGTTTGTTTGTGCCTTTTGACGACAGCGCTTGCGGCTGTAGTTTCCGACGGGGCAAGCTCTCAGGACCAAGACGTTGAGGCCGCCCCAGTGCGTGCGGATGGTTATCAACCTCTTGCCACCGACTCTGTCGGTCGTTTTCTTTCTGTCCGCAACTCGTGTGCTCACTTGCTTGCCGCAGACCGGGAGATTTAGATACATCCACGGTAATACCAACGCCTACCGAACCATCTTCCCGTTCTTCCTCTTCATTGGCGTCGTTCTTCTCCTCGTCTGGCGCCTCATCTTCGCCCCCGCCCTCGCACCGCCCAAGAATCCCTGCCCTCCTCACACGACAAGTTATCTCGTACAACCGGGCGATTCTTGCTGGGCTATCTCGCAGACCCATGGCTGTTCTCTGGATGACTTGAAGAAACTGAATACGAATGTGAACTGCGATTCACTCATGCCTGGATCTACTGTCTGTCTCCCCGAGCCGCCGCTGGACACGGTTGTATGATATAATACATCTAGGAATATATATCTGCCCTTTTATCAAATTGATGACCGATATCTCGACCTCCGGCCGTCGTTTCCTGGCCCAGGCTCTGATCATCAAACTCAGACTCATGCTGGACTGACTCCTCGCTTCGTGAACGAAACACTTTGGGATTAACAGCCTGGTTTATTCAGTAGGGCCCTCCGGGCATTCCTGGTACCGTGGACCTGGCAAAGAGCGTGTGGCTAGAAGTAAGTAGCAGTCGGAATCGCCACGCTCAGCGTTGGTGGGAGTTGATTTCTTCATACTCAGAAGGATTGTTTCAGAGTTACTTCGTAAACGAAACACTTTTCGGGTTCACAGCCTGGTTTACTATAACTTACAAAATAAACAGGGAATGAAATGCAACACATCTATTCAGCAGCACCCGCAATATATGTCGCCCCATACACTCAAACCAACATTCCGCCCAACCTGGCGTTCCGCAGCGTACCGAAGTAGCCCACCGACAGCGTGACCTGGTCCTTCAGGTGCGAAAGGTCGATGGTCGGCAGAGCGTCGTTGTCGCGGCCAAGGAATTTGAGAATCCGGTCAGCGACCCAGTTGGGGTTCTCGTCCGCTATAACATCCACACTCGTTAGTAAATCATCCTGCATTCACGTCTTGAAAAATTGGACTCACCAATCCAATGCCCAGCTTTAGGAACCACATCAAACTCGATGTCTTTCGCGATTTTGCTATTAAACAAGCTTTCCAGAGCACCAGGGAGCCCAAAGCTCGCCTCGCCGCCCATCGCGAGGACCGGCATATCCAGCGGCGCACTAGAATTACCCGCAAAGCGCTTGGTGAAGAACGCCCGGTCGGCGTTGAGGGCGGCGGTGGAGAAGGGGCCCAGCATGGCGCGCAGGAAGCCGGGCTTGGAGATGGACGAGGCGTAACGGTCGACGGTGAGCTCGGAGAAGGCGGCCGTGCCCGAGTAGCTGCCGTGGTAGAAGTACCACTGCAGGAACGCGCGCTCCCGGCCCGCCATCAGGAACTCTGCAAAGTCGGGGATCTGGAAGAAGGCGAGTTGCGGGTTCTGGTAGAGGTCCCACTGTGGTGAAGGTGAGAGTCAGTGTCACGACCCAACACAAAGCAAAAGCGAATATTAATGCACTTACAAAAGGCCCTGGGTTCACCGCCTCATCATACCCGAACCCCGGCAGCGCATACTCCGCAAGCCCCAGCATCTTCACTCGACTCGGTTCCGTCGCCGCCAGCGCCGTCGCGAACCCCACGCCCTTATCATGAGCGAAGACATACGCGCTCGAGACATTCAAGAAATCCAACACCCCCACCAAATCCCCTGCGTGCGCCGCCGCGCTGTAGTCTGCGTCGGGCGGGATGCTCGAGTCGCCCGCGCCGCGGTTGTCTGGCGCGATGACGGTGTAGCCGGCGGCGACGAGGCGCGGCCCGATCCACTGCCATGTGAGACTGTGTTGCGGATTGCCGTGCACGAGGAGGAGGGGCGGGCCCGTGCCTGCATACCGGAAGTGGATGCTGACGGTTTCGAGGGCGACGCGGCCGTGCTCCCAGGCGTCGAATGTGAGGTTCTGGCCGGCGGCGAGGGTGGTGAAGAGGGCGATGGCCGCGAGTTGGGCCAGATGCATGGTGAGTGTAGAGGGAGGGAGGATGCGCAAAGGTCAGCGGTTATTTCTCTGAGGAGGAAGAGCTCATGCTTATATAGGGCTTACTTATCCATCAACAGGTCCGATCCTGAGACGGAATGACGGGCAAACGGGCTCAGGCTCAACAGTCGCTGCGAGTGGGGACGAATCCGACCAAAATTTAAGTAAAATGCGCGACGATCATCATCCCTACACTCTGCACATGTTTTCGTGTAGCATGCGCAACAAAGTATTCATTATATACTAACCCTACAAGTTCACTTTGACTTTACTTTGCAGACTTTCGCGGCGCAGACTTTGAAGTTGTCCGGCATGTGAATATGGCCGAGTTGGTGACGGCATGCCCAGGACCTACCATCTACAAAACGCGACAATTGGACAAGAACGAAAGGTCAGTACGTCCCTGTGTTCACTGTGCTCTCTAAAGTAACCACTTCATTCGTAAAGACATCCGTGCCAGACTCCAGCTATAAAACGGTCCTTTCGCCTTCATCCCCACCAGTTCGACGCACTTACTAATGCCTTCAATGCTGACGAAAATGCCGTTTTTGCTCTTAGTGTTCCTTGAGTATTCCTACAATATGCTGACACATGCTGACAGAGCCTGTACCGTAGCACATTCATGCTGAATATGTTTATTCGCTTTCGCTGCTTTCTCGACCTCCGTAAACCTGTCCTGTCAATGTTCTTTTCACTCGAATTCTTCGGCTGCCAATTCAACGTCAAGATTCATTTTGCTCGAGCAAAACCTCTGGTCCACACACCCTTCAAGTTCACACCAAGTTCCTCGTACTGGTCACGTCGGCCTGAATCATCTTTCCAGAAAACTTGAAGACTCGGTTCATGACTGAGGACTCCAATAACGTGGACTTCGCTGCTCCTGCCCTTTGCCTCGCCATACATAGTCACTTGCAAATCCAAGCATATTCATAACGCAGAGCGTCTGTGCCAGCCTCCATCGAGTCCGTTGAGCCAATGGATCTGCTGCATTGATTGTCGGCCGTCTTTACGGACAAAGACGAGAGAGCTCTCCATATTCTCATCTGCCCTCTGTCTGTGCGCACGGGTAACAGATCGTGTTCTCTAAATAACGAAACGATAAACCACCAAACGAAAATGCAGAGCGTGTACAGACAGAGCGTATGTGCGTGGATAACAACGGACGAGAGGTCTGGTAAGTATATAGTATGGGATAAGTACTACATACTATAGACGCGCAGAGCCAGCAGGGATTATACACCCCCCAAACCCGCTAACTCTTTCCGAATCTCTGCCTCGCCCTCCATCTTCTTCAGCTGCGTCGCTTCCAGCCGTTCTCCGCGTTTGGCCTTCTCCTTGAGTTCCTCGATGGCCTTGAGCTATACGCCATTTGATTTGTTTGAGCAAAACGAACAGCGGAGTCGATATGATGATCATGTCATACCTTCTTATTGAGATTCCTCGCCTTCTTCGCAGCAGGATCCAAAGCACCGTCCAACCCGCTCGTAAGCAACGCCTCTCCATCGACTTGGAGATCAGGCGGCGGGATATACAACGTCCCGTTCCCGTTGCCGTTCCCATTCTGCGGTTGTTGTTGTTGCTGCTTGCCGTTGTTGGAAGGAGGGGGAGGAGCATCGCCGCTCACAGGCGTCGTCGCCGGCGCGACATCAACAGAACCGCGCCTTGACGCCTCGCCCTGTTCCCCATTGCCATTGGCAGCCCTCTCTCCCTTCGGCTTCCGCTTGCTCCGGTTGTTATTGTTATTATTATTCTCGTGATTCCCACCCTGTCCCTGTTCCCTTCCCTGTCCCGCACCACCCTCCTGTCCCTGCCCCTCCTCGCCCCCTCCCGTACCACCCTCCTTCTTCCCCTTCCTCTTCCGGTTACTCTTCCTCTCCCCGCCCTCCGGCCCCGGACTCGGCGTATGCGCCGCCGCACCAGGCACATGCCTCCTCCCCCCACCATTCTGCGCGCCCCCATACCCCCCTGCATGCCCGTTCGGCGGACTATGCGCCCCAGGCGGTGCCGGACTCCGACTATACGGCCGCGGCGGCGTCGCAGTCCCATTCGACGGCACCCGCGCCGCCCCACCTTCGTCCTCGCGCTTGAATATCGCCGGCGTCGCGAGGCCGCGCGCGCCGGGAGGTCGGTACGCGCCAGCGGGCCTTGTCGGCACAGGCTTGGCAATGGCGGCATGCGCCTGGACGCTCGCACTCGGCGCCGGCGCAACAGGCAGCGTCTGGGCAAACGGCGCGACTTTGTCTACGGGGGTAGGCCGCCACGAAGCCTGGTAGAGCTCTTCCACGAGCTGCACATGCATGAGCGGACCGGTGCAGTGGAAAATCTTGATCCCGTTGTCGACGCGCAGGCGCGGGGAGAGCGTGGCGGTCATGAGGAAGCGGCCGTCTGGGGACCAGTCGCAGTAAGAGGTGTTCGGCGCGTCGATGGAGCAGACTTTGGAGAGGGAGCGACGGTCGAATATGTCCATTTTGCCAGCAAGGTTGCCGAAGCCGGCGAGCGCGATGAGGCGGCCTTGAGGGTTGAAGGAGATGAAGTTGTGCGGGGATGAGCCAAAGTCGTAAATCGTGCGCACTCGTTGGTCGAATAGCATAGTCTTGGCAGGCATGACTGGAAATAGGTTGTTAATTAAGGCGCCGTAGAAATCGGCAAGAAGGAACGACGCACATCCGTAAACGACACCGAATTCCTTGGAGGTCGGACTCCAGGCAAAGTCGTGGATGGGACCTTCTTTATCGAGGGTCACCCGACAGTCGAAATTTCCCGCAGCACTGAGGAGATACATCCCCGTCTCGCCGTAATAGCTCTTGTTAGAGTTGTCGACCTCCGTTTGTGTGAGTAGCAAAACCTGCGTTCCTAGATCATTCCACTTGATTTGTGCTCGGTCTGCCTTGAAAAATGTCTTCTGGCAAGTGGGAGGGCTGTTGAGGGTGAGCAGACCGTATATTCTGATGCTTGCTGGTTGGCCCTGTCGAAAAATATCATGAGATCGAGGCCCGCAAGTGGGGGAAAATGCGCACCTTTTTCTCGGCAATAAACACTGCAACAGAGGGGTTGAGGCCAGGACTCAGGGAGACGCTCGTAGCGCCTTCGACCTTCAGCTTGTCGACGACCCCCTTCGACCACTCCGAGGGACGGAAGACTTGAATCTCAGCGCCAACAAGCCGGATCGCGTGCGACTCGGAGACGGTGTATTGAAGGTCCCAGCCATCTTGACTTTTTTGAGTGAAGGCGACAAGCTCCTCTCCGGTCGAAGAGGAGAATACGCGGAGATTTTTGTGTTGCGACCCATCTTCGAGTTTGACAGGACGCTCCCACGTCGAGAGATAAGTTCCGCGAGGGGAAAACTTGATGTCGACGACGTTGGGGATGGGAAGGTCCAGGAGAAGTTGTGCTCCCTCTGCTTGGAAGATCCGCACCCTAGAGGATGGGTGGGTTGCAAGCACAATGAATGGATGCATGGACTCACCCAGTGGGCAAAGCATATGCATAGAGTCTTCCATCAGCGCTATAATGGTAGACACGCGCAGGAACGTCGGGGACCTCGAAATTGGGTGCGATTGCGTAGTCTGGGGAGGCCCCGACGAGGCCAAGGGTTTTTTGAGCGCGGACTAGAAAAATGAGGTCAGAAATCACCGAGTCGCCGAGATCGAGAAACGAAAAGCGGGAGACGAAAATAGCTCGTACGATCGCTCGACAAAAATCAAACGAAAATGCGGAGCGGGAGGGAATTTGACCGTCACTACCGACGACCCCTCAACGACACAGATTGCGATATGGCTGGTCGGATTCCACGTTCCTCCGCACAGCCCGATGAAGGTGCAGCAACGGAACAGGAGGCGGAAGACGACCTCCAAAGGCCATTCGTCGTCGTATTCTGCAACACACAGAGCTTGTCTCCCTACGACTGTGCGTGTTCTCGATCCACCACAGAATAACATGTGCCATCGCCAAACCCTCGGCCAAGATCGCCAAACGCTCGTCGTACGGCGTCCGACGCAACGGTTTTTTTGCAAGAAAAATCCGCCAGCGCGCTTGAAGTGAAGTCCAAGGCCCCTCCAAAAAGCCGCAGAATGATGGCGATAAAAAGAGAAAAATCGGAGCTCTTTTTTGCGGTGACGGAGAGGGCCACTGACATGCGTATTGCTGGGAGAGTTCCGTTGCCATTGCGGGAGTCTTGGAGTGGGGGGCAGAGGGCGAACGTAGAAGCAAGTTAATGCTTCGAGGATGGGGGGAGGAGGAAACCAGGCTGAGGTTGTTGGCCTTGTTTGTCGGCGGCTTCAATCTTCCGACGTAACGCGACTTAAATAATTTCAAGTCCGTAGAAAACAAAATTCCGCAAAGACCATGAATGATATTGAGGGATGAATCAATGAATGTTACATGCTTTCTACAACACTACACAAATGTCCAACGCAAAGCAAATTTTACTCTACAGCTTCGCCTTCCGTGCATCGAGCTTCTTCTGCAGCTTAGCCTAAAATCCGTCGTCAGTCCCCCACACCAGATGCGACTTTGAAAAAACGAAACGCACCTTAACAGCATCCATGTACACATCCGTAATAACCCAATGCTCGCGCTTCATATCCTTCCCATGGATCGCCAACGCCAGATCCTTGGTCATAACACCGTCCTGGTCAATCACCTCCACGCACGCCGCCTCGAGCGCCTCGCAGAAGGTGCGCAGAGGGGCGTTGTCGTCGAGCTTGGCACGGTGCAGGAGGCCGCGGGTCCAGGCGAAGATGGAGGCGACAGGGTTGGTGGAGGTTTCGTTGCCTTTTTGGTATTCGCGGTAGTGCCGGGTGACGGTGCCTGTGGTTGAGGAAGAGTGGTTAGTTTAGTGGAGAAGAGGGGGAAGAGGGAAAGAGGATACGTACCATGAGCGGCCTCAGACTCGATAACCTGCCCGTCGGGGGTGATGAGCTCGCTGGTCATCATGCCGAGGGAACCGAAGCCTTGCGCGAGGATGTCGCTCTGCACGTCGCCATCGTAGTTCTTCGTCGCCCAGACGAATCCACCGGAGGACTTGACGGCCTGTGCGACCATGTCGTCGATGAGACGGTGCTCGTAGTAGATCGCGGCGTCGTCGAAGAGGGGTTTGTATTGTCTGTATGGCAGTTAGCATTACGAGGGCGGAAGAAAAAACAAATGGCATGTCGCACGAGTCGTAGATCTCCTGGAAGATATCCTTGAAGCGGCCGTCGTATTTCTTGAGGATAGTGTTCTTCGTGGACATGAAGAGCGGCATCTTCTTTGCAAGCGCCATCTTGAAAGAAGAGTGCGCAAAGCCGGAGATGGACTACAGATCTCGGTGAGTTGTATTCGCCTTCAATTGAAGATAAAACGTCCACGCACGTCGTCGGTATTGTACATGGTCATCGCGACACCCCGTCCGACAAAGTCGTACACGTTGAGCGTGGTTGCTTCAGACCCATCTGCGGGCGTGTAGACCATTTGCAGTTTACCCGGTCCAGGAGCCACGAAATCGGTAGCGCGATACTACGACGGCGCTCAGTTGTTTTGCATAGCGTAGCAGCTAGACGCGCAGAGTTTACCTGGTCACCGAATGCATGACGCCCAATGACAATGGGTTTCTTCCAGCCCGGGATAGGCTTGGGAATGCGGTCGAGGATAATGGGCTCCCGGAAGACTGTACCGCCGAGAATGTTGCGGATCTAGATGGCGTTCAGACGAATTATTGCCCAGGAGCTGCCAGCAAACGTACAGTTCCGTTCGGGCTCCGCCACATTTCCTTGAGCTTGAATTCCACCACACGCGCCTCATCAGGGGTGATAGTCGCGCATTTAATACCGACTTTGTGCTGGAGAATAGCATTGGCAGCCTCAACAGTGACCTTGTCGTTCGTCTCGTCGCGGTACTCCAATCCCAGATCGTAGTACTTGATGTCGAGTTGAAGATAAGGAAGAATAAGCTGTTAATAAAGTAATAATTAGTCAAGGCTTGGAGTTGATAGGGTCTATGGACAGACAGGCGCAACTTACCTCTTCCCTGATCTTCTTCCAAATAATACGGGTCATCTCGTCGCCATCGAGCTCGACGACTGGGTTCGCGACCGCAATCTTCTTCATCTCGCTCCCTGCAAGGCAGAATAATCATTAGCATCCGTGGGGCTCGGTCGCTGAGAATGCTTCACGCCTGAGAAGCATTCCCAGACGTCAAGCAATCCACAACCCATAACGAGCGTACGAATTACTTACTTCGTTGAGAAGTCGCAAACGTCCTAGACAACGCCCCGTGTCTGAGGACTCGGCCCGACGCGCTGGCTCGCAGCATGGGGAAGCGGGATAACATGAGCAGGACGAGAACTGGGCGACGGTGGTGGTAAGGGTACAAGGAGGGAGCTACGTGGCGTACACTGACAGCGAGGTACGGCTAGGTGCTTATTGTAGCGCTCGGAGAATCTCGCCTTGAGTTGAATCAACACACCAAGAAGCCGTCAAGCCGCGCGCGGCGCTGTTGGCGCGATCTTGTGACTTGGAGACATGCGGCGCCGTCATCAACGTTGAACCACCGCGGCGACAACGCATGGCTAGTGATGTGACTCGACGGCTTAACGTTAACCGTTCAACTTCCAACCCCCAGGACCGGACGACAAGGACTTGACTTGACAAACTTGCTTTGGCTTGCACACTTACTCTTCAAGACTGTTTTAGTTCTCTTCAAGCGTCGTATAGGGCTTCTGAATTCTTTGCGTATTATTTTTTGCGTCGATCGGACTTGCCCAGTTGATCGTAACCCAGTCCAACTCGTTGTATCTCTCGATCTTGAACATGAGCCTGAGGCGGCGCTGGCCCCGGGGGTGCTTGGAGTGGAATTCGACGTGTTTGCAAAGCCCGCTATGATGTCGCGAACAAAGTTCAATGTAGCCTGGCCAAGGATCCTTCCTGACGGCGGTTCAGAGCAAAAACCATCATCACTGGCAACTACCCAGATAATAGATCTACGTTCCTGTCCCTACTTCCCGCTGCGCATTGCATGACACATCTCAAAACCAAGGCACTCAATTTTCTGGAACGCTCGCATGTCGACCAGTGATATTGCTAGGGAATTGTTGTCCATTTCTGGCCCATTTTCGCTGCGCAGAACTTCAATCTTGACAGACAGACGCTCAAGTATCCTGGCCGGCAGCATACGCGTCCTCCCGGCCCCTGAAAAGCTCAACGACCGATCTATTTTATCAGATAATCCGCAGCCATATAATCTTACCAACCAACTTGGTTGCTCCCGCCAGGCGGGAGATCCGCGACTGCGCCATCGAACATTGCCAGGTATGCTTCGACAGAAAAAATGGCTTGCGTGTTTACTCGGCTTGCACAATGAATGACTTCCAAATGCTGACCAGAAATCTAACAAAAGACTGCTATATAACCTCCAACTCCACTCCCTACTGTGCAACAACTCACAAAAAAATTCAACACCCCCAGCATGCCCCAACTCCTCAGCGTCGCAGTCTGCATCTACCCCGGAGTCACCCTCTCCGACTTCATACCCTGCATCGAAGCCCTGGCTGGGCTGAACAACGCAGACCACCCTCTCTTCGGTCAGGCTATGGGCGACGTCCCGTACCGCGTCAAATTCGACTACCTTGCGCCGACAATGGACCCGGTTGTCTCTCTGCTCGGCCCCTGTGCACCGACCGTCAACCCGACCACGACGTTCGCAAAGGCTCTCGCCAGTGGCGAACAGTTCGACATCATCTGGGTCCCGGCTGGTTCGTGTTTTCATTTCTCCTCGAATCTCATATTTCCTGATTGTTTAAAATTTATCTCGCTCGCAGGCCCGCTGCCAGACGAAACCGGCGCGTTCCAGATTCCCGACGGCGTGCAAGAATTCTTGACCACGCAGGCACCGAAGGCGAAATACATACTTTCTGTTTGTGGCGGCTCGGCCATCCTTGCTACGGTTGGACTTCTCTCCGGCAAGAAAGCTACCACCAACAAGGCGTTTTACCGTGCTACTGTGGTGCGTTCCTTCGTTTGGGAGCACAAGCAACTCGCTCCTTCCTCACCGGTTCTTCTTTCAAGGCTGGAACTCCCAAGGACATCAAGTGGGTTGCAAAGGCACGCTGGGTCGTCGACGGTAAGTTTTTCTTTCTTTCTCAGTTTGTCTCGATATGCACTGAGTTATCCGCAATCTCAAGGAAACATTTGGACCAGCTCCGGCGTCACTGCGGGTATGTTCTCTCTTTACAACCTTTATTCCCTCCTTCGCAGAAACCGAATAATTGTATCTATTGTACAGGCACCGACATGGCCATGGCGTTCGTCGAACACCTCGCAGGCCCCCGCGCAGGGCGCTTCCTCCGCGGGCTCATCGAAATTCGCGAAGTCTCTGAAGACGACGATCCTTTCGCCGAGTTCCATGGGCTTCTGTAGATATTGGAGAGTTGCGAATCTACAAGCTCATCGTATAGGATTTCTCTGTATGCTTGAATTTTGAGCTACATATGCTTCGTCGCTAAATACTACCTCCGAGTATCTGGCACCAACAAAGCCCGAATGTCGCGCTGTTGCTCGATATGTCGGAATACCAATTTCAACTTTGAGAACACGTTATCTTCGGCAGTACTCGGCAGACAGGTATAACAAGGTCAAATAAGATCGGAGTTACAACTTGGATAAAACCACCACTCAGTACAACTCAGACGTACAACTGACAAGATTGTTCCCCGTCGTCGGCACGTTTAGACTCCGGAACTTTCCAAGTATCTTCAAAGGGCGACCATATCACGGAACGGCCACCTGGGTCCTGGGGCTCAGGAATCGATTCAAACGAACTCTTCAAATGGCGACACTCCAAGTCGAGAGACCATTTCCAAGTTTCAACAAAGTTACAACACCATTATTATTTCTTGTCATTCAGGAACTACATATCATGATTCAACTAAATGCCCACATCAGCCGCCCTGGATCCCTGTCGACCGGGACCCCTCCCCCGTTACTCGCAACTGCTGTGTACAATTGCTGAATCAGTTGCAACGTCTGAAAACGCGCGTACCTCACGGTCAACCTATTACTTTTGCGGGATCGACAGCCCGCCCAGACCCCGTCCGCTGTCAACAGTTTGTTACGATATTCCGAATCGATGCTGACGAAGACTTCGGGAGACAAGATATATAAACTCAACTTGGACGATCTTCCCAATCATTGGACCTGAACGCGACTCGGACACGTCCGAACACTCAAGTCAATCTCTGAATCAACATGCCCCAAACACTCAACATCGGCGTTTGTATCTTTCCGGGTGTCACCCTCTCCGACTTCATACCCTGTATCGAAGTTCTTGCTGGTTTGAACAACGCAGACCATCCAGTTTTCGGCCCAATGATGGGCGAGGTCCCATACCGAACCAAATTCGATTACATCGCTCCAACGATGGACCCCGTCCTTTCGTTGAATGGCGAATGTGCCCCGACGATCAACCCGACCACGACATACGCGAAGGCAATTGCCGGTGAAAAACAATACGATATCATCTGGGTTCCCGCCGGTCTGTATCTCCAATCTCGTTGCTGTTTCGTGGATTTATAATTCATCCAATTTTGTTTCTCAGGTCCGATACCGGACGAAAAGGGCAACGTTCCACTTCCCGACGGCTTGAAGGAATTCCTCACTGAACGAGGGCCCAAAGCGAAATATATATGTTCCGTTTGTGGGGGCTCCTTAATTCTTGCCGTGGTTGGTCTTCTGTCAGGCAAGAAAGCCACAACTAACAAGGCGCTCTATCGTCCTATTGTGGTGGGTCTCCCAATTGTCACAAGACAAACATGCCGCTTGTAATTAATTGTATTGCAAGGCTGCCTCCCCGAAGGATATTGAGTGGGTCGCTAAGGCGCGTTGGGTTATCGACGGTTGGTTTTTCTTTCTTTTTGTTGAACCGGATTTGAACGATAATCTCAAGGCAATGTCTGGACAAGCTCTGGGGTTAGCGCAGGTACGATCTCACCCATTCTACTTATCCGCTTCGAGCTGAAATGTTCACAGGTACAGACATGGCTATCGCCTTCACCGAGCATCTCGCAGGCGCGCGTGCTGCTCGTTTTCTTCGTGGTTTCATCGAAATTCGCGAGGCTCCTCAAGATGATGATCCTTTTGCCGAATTCCACGGGCTTGTGTAGAGATTATAAACTGCTGAACTGGGTTGAAGCATGGTGGGGAATCAACTGATAAATAACTCTCGTGTACGGCCATTGTGATTTTCTTTTCAACTTATTGATCGAAGGGCTGGGAGCGTGAGCGCGATCAATTCTCAATAGACAACACATATTGACGTGGGATGTATGTTCTACCTTCAAGCCTGGTGTTTTTTCTGAGATGTCGTGGGGAGAAATTTATGATTTATCCATAAACATCCGACCAAAGTTCGAAAAACGTCCATACACGGTCCCGTGACGGGAATTCCTAAACGCGTCTAGTAGCTACATAAACTAGTTTGCTTTTGCAGTCCGTTGTAATAGCATTGTGACACAAGTATTGAAGTAACACAAGACAATGAGTGATATATAGTCCTATTCTAGTCCGAATATCCAGTATGCGCCGTCATCGAGAACGACGACCGCGGAGCATCCTCCTTCAGTTTCACCGGTACATACGAAGGGTTGCGCGTCGGACCAGTGGTCCTTCCGCCCCGTACAAAGTTCACGACGCTGAGGGAAGCGACAACGAGAAGGAGTACAAGGTTCGCAGCAAGCAGACCGACTATTACGGGGCCGTATTTGTCGCTGGTGCTCGACGATGACGAGCCGTTGTCTGCAAGGTTTACTGAGGATTTGGAATTGGGGTTCGAGAGAGCATCAGAGCCCGCGGGCACGGTGCATTCGGGAAGAGAGCCGCCAGATGACGGGGTAGATGAGTCAGAGTTAGCTTGGGAGCCGGAGTTGGAGTTAGTAGAGCTATCAGTCGAGCCAGATGGTGTCGAAGACGACGAGGAGGACGAAGAAGAGGAGACTGCAGATGGGCCATCGAAGAGCTTGATGATGTCCTCGGGAGCAAGTTCCGGAGGACTATTTTCAAGGAGTTCCCCACGGACTACGAAGAAATCAGAAGCAGCTTCGATAGTCTCGGTATTGGCGAGGAGCTGAACATTAGGCGGCGTTTTGTCATCTCCGAAGGCAAAGCTATTTGAGCGATTTAGCGATGTATCACGGTGGGATTACCGACCTAGAACCTACACGCTGTAAACGTTGCGCAAGAAGCTGTCGCCGTACAAAGCATCCAAATTACGCCCCAAGATGCTTCCGCCGTTGGTGATGGAACCAATACACGCCGTATATTGTTTGCCGTCCGGGCCTTTGAGGTGAACCATATCTGAGAGGTCGAGAGGATGAATGGGGATTATTTGGCCGCTGTTCACCAACGATTCAATGTGAATCATAGTCTGAAACATAACACGACGCACCCAAATTTGGTGGTCATGTTGACCGGAGTTGTGCAAGGAATAACCCAAACATCGTTATCCTCGCTGAACTTCAGATTGGCTGAAAGACAATGATCAGAATTTGTGGTCGTATCAAGTTGTCATGGCGCACGAATGGATGAATTCTTCGCCAGGACGGCCCCAGGAACAGAGGAATAAATTTGGTCACGGACCTATAAAAATATGCACTCAGCCAATTTTTCGAATGAACAAAAATCAAGACAGACCTCTGGAGGGACCAAAAAGTTCGTCGTTCCTGTGTCGAAAAGGACTACAGTTTGACCCCGCGGTACCGGAGAACCGTATGCTTCCCACTCAATATCCTTCCCTCCGACAGAGATTCCGTCCGTCACCACACTCCACCGCCCACCTCCGACCGGGAACTGGGGTAACTGCGGTGACGACTGGACCGCGGTATACTTGGGGTCATATCCGCTGATGACCAGCGAAGCATCGGCAGAGTCGTGCACATCGCCAACCCGGGACAATGAGAAGGAGAAAAAATTGCCTTTGTCAGGGCTCTGGGCGAAGATGCTTGTGAGGATCGCCTTGCCTACATCAGTGCCGTTGTATCCAGCGGCTGTCAGCGCAGATGGTATATCGCCGTTGGGGCCGTCGAAGCCGAGTCCAACAAGTCCAAAAATACCCTGAGCCACGTCGCTCTCCTCACCGACGCTCTGAATTGAAGGTTAGCTTTCCGCAAACGAGTAGGAAACTACTCGACTTGCATTTGTAACGTTGATGAAAGCTATGAAGTGCGAATTTTGGTCGGGTTGAATTCTCCCTCAGATATCAAAGTGCGACACACCTTGGTGGGGAATGGTTATCCCAGCGATTTCTACCTGCCCCGTCAAAACTGTGCCGTTCACAAAATTGCTCCCATCTCCGTAAAAAATGCTGGCGCTGGCTCCAGTATTCTTGAACGTGCCCGTGATTTCATCGAGAGGTGCGACCCTGCGAATAAGTAAGAAGGAAGACTCAGATCGAAGATGAATCTTGTACCATGCATCAGTAGAGCCCGTGTCCAGCATCACATTTACAGCTGGAACACACGTCACGACAGTTTCAGCGCGTCACTGTCGAGCCAACTTACGCGTTCCCCCAACTGTGAGATTGACGGTGTACTTTGGGAAGTGTCATTCACTTCATTGAATGCGAGAAAACAAGCCGCTGACTTACGCGGTCATTATAATTGTTTACTATATTGTTATTGTCGTCCATGGCGTAGTGGGGACGACGTCCTGGCTTGGCTGACACTGGCCATAACTGCAATTGGAGAAGAAGAAGAGAAAGAATGGAGGTTGCAAAAGGCGGCATACTCGCACAAACCAAGAAGAATGACTTTTTCCCAGTCCCTTTTGTCTTATATACCGGCCACTTGCAACGCCCCTAGCAACCCGCAATCGCTTCCATTTGGTGATGACAGATCGGAAACATACCTAACCAGTGTAATTGCAGTGTATTGTCGGTTCGAATGCAAGGCAACTCACGCCAAAAAGAGGGGTGGACACCGCCCAGGAGGGTAATGCCTCTTACCCGCGTTTTCAGGGCCGTCGAACTTCTGATGAGCTGCGCCATGGCAGGGGCGGTTGTGGGCATGCACGGATCGCTTCAAGTGGAACCGATAAGTATAGATATTGTCAGTAGGACGACTCGGAGATCGTCCAGTACGACCGTGACCAGATATTTTTCTGAGCCAGTTGCGGGCGCAAATCCAGTCTTCGCGTCCAACGCTTCCGGCCCCCCGGGTCCTTGCAGAAGATGCGTCCGACGTCAAAATTCAAACCGGTAATGAGCGGATAGCTTCGAAGCGAGCGGCAACCCAACACGCGCACATCGCCCGCCCAGTCACGTCATCATTGATCCGTTGGTGGAAAGCAAATTCTATTTATAGATTTGTACCCGCACAGTCCAGTACAGCATCAAGTCCGTTGCGACTATGACTCTGAGCGTAGAAAGTGGATTACTTAGCTTGGGCACAGTCCTCATCTTCCGGGTTGAGCTAAAGGATTTTCGTACGCGGAACAATCGGTGTTTGCCGAGAAATTGAACCAAGATCACGTGAGCAGTTCAATTTTTTGTTCCCCAGCGATTGCATAAATTGTACACGTATATACTGTAGGATAGTCACGTAAGGAGGTCTATAGGGTCCTCCGACCCACTTTCAAAGAGTGTAAGACATTCACCGATGTAAAATGATCTACTAGTAGGTCTTCTTCCAACTCGTTGGCGTCGTGTCGATTCTGCCTCCGATCGTAACGGCCATGATTGAATCTCGTCCTCGGATGCCTCCCTGTCAGTGGCACCTGCAAGCTTTCCTCGCCGGCTTGTGAAGATGCGGGCGTGGGATGAGCTACCTGCTGCAATAGCCGGCGAAAACAATTCTGATGCTGCCTCCAAGCCAGATGCCGAATTGAGGTGCTCCTCATTGAGAACATCGGATGGGAGTAGGGTGCTGCTTGCGCCGGGAAATGAAGAGGGAGGATCACGGATTACGACTAGTTTGGGGCGCACATCCAAATTCTGGCCGTCCACGTAATTGGAGAATATATCGGAGCAGGCGATACGCGGAATATCCGCTAACATGAAATCGTCCTTCAGACGCGCTTCACGTTTGAGTTTTCCTGTAGCGTGAAAGGAGACAACAATACTCTGGTTCGAGTTGTTGGAGGTATAATCTCCAATAGATTTGACACCGGGTCCTGTCTGAATTTTATTTTAGTGCATGGCATGCAAATATAGATGCGAAAGCAAAGCCAAGAAGTACCTTCACATAATAATGCGAATGGCCATTGCTGAACACCTTGTACTCAATAAGAATGTTCATGTATAAGAGTTTGTCGAAAAGAATGTTGGCGAGGTTGTCGCTCAGCTCTCTTCCCACACCGTATTGCGGGTTTCGATTAAGCTGCTTCTTCCTTCCCGTTTTCCCTCTAAACACATCAACACATTGAGACACAGTGACTTTTTCCTCGAATCCGCGAACCAAGGCAATAGCCAGACGACCCTCCGTAGAGAGGTCTCGAGAGATGAGAGTGTCCCTCTCGACACAATTGTCGCATGTCTTTCCGCAGTCCTTCTCCTCGAAATGTTCCCCAAAATAGCGAAGCAAAAGTACTCGTCGACAAGTCACTTTGTCTTCGCAGTAATCGACCATTGCAGATATCTTCCTCTTGCTGTCGTCCAATGAACCAGCGGATGTCATTTCGTATAGGGTCTGAATGTATTTTTTCTCTCTGAACGTATAGTCTGAAAAAAGAATGAAGCAATGTGAGTTTTTCGACGAACTCATGTAAATGACCCTACATATTATGCACACAGCTGGCTGGCCGTTTCGGCCTGCGCGACCGGTCTGCTGAGCATACCTGCGAATCACATCAGAAATATTTGATGCCAATCGATTGAACTTCAATCACTCGTCGGGGCTCTTGGGCATGTCATAATAGGGGAAGTCAACTATCGCTTCAGACGAGCGATTCATCGACGATTCAAACGACGCTTCAGATGGCGATTCAGAGGCGAAACCCAACCCTAGAATTGGGTCAAGGGTGAATCGTGTTGAATCGTTGAAGCGCCTCGGGAGCCGCTTCAACGATTCGAATCGCGATTCGAATCTCGACAGCGCTTTGATGTGACCAAATCGGCTTTGAAGCGTGCATTATGAATCGCCATGCATTTGGGGTGGTCAAAGTTGGGGCCGATTCAAACCGCGATTCAAAAAACCGAATCGCTGTTTGAATCGTCGATGAATCGCTCGTCTGAAGCGATAGTTGACTTCCCCTAATGGATAACGAAGCTGACTGGGACTTGAAAGTCAGAGCGAGAACTTGCCAGGCGACTGGAAATTACCGTCGCCCTTATCTATCCCCATCCCAAACGCTATCTAGAGTTGCAGGTTCACAGCGGCTTCAATATAAACCCGCTGAAAAATCGGTAGCTTCGGCGCATCCGAATATCTCATGCCATGAACCGAGTGCCAAGCCCCCTTCACTTCCAATTGGTTCAAATTTGTTTGAACCAGCTTCGGGCGACACCTAACACTCGGGCCATGGTTGGAGGAATCCTCTCAAAGCGCCGAAGCTACTGATTTGTCAATGCGTAGCCCAGTGCTCCAAACTTACCGTCGCAACTACGACCTGAGTCCGATTTTGCTTCCAGTTATTGTGAATCTGCCGTCGTCCGAAATCGTTCACATCCGCATGATACGCTTCGGCCTTAATGTCGCTCTTTGCGAGCTTTTGCGCAACACGATCACAAGTCTTTTTGGTGGCGCAATAGACGATTCCAGATTGATTTTTATGTGAACCCTTAATAAAATCAATGATAGCGGAATCAGTTTCGGACAGGGTCCCCTTCCGTGTTACCCTGAATTCTAAATTCGGACGGTTGAGCGAAAGCCGGATAACAGAAGCGTCCTTTAGTTGCAGGAGGCTAGTGATGGCAATGATATCTTCACGATGAGCAGTGGCAGTAAGTGCCATAATCGGAACGCCAGGAAAGTCGTCTCTGAGGGTACCGAGTGCATTGAACTGGAAAATATCATAGGTCAAATCAGAAGAACCAGAGATTCAAAGATCGTCACCTGTTTTCTGAAATCGGCTCCCCAAGCGGTGATACAATGCGCCTCGTCAATAGAGATCAGACCGATCTGCCCTGAGAGATGTAAGTCCATGAGGATCTTTCGAAGGATTTGGCCAGTTTTGATTTTCTCCGGGGTGCAGTAGACCAACGACGGCTTGGTATGTGCGTGGCACAACCATTTACGAACCTCAGCTTCAGGGGTGTCTGCATTGAGACCCAAGGCATGTATTCCTTTGGTGCCCAAAGCTGCAACCTGATCCTCGATTAGAGAGCGTAACGGTGAGATCACAATTGTGATCGAGTTGCTGTATTCATGAAGGTAGAGGGCCGGAAGTTGAAAGCATAGGCTTTTTCCGGACCCAGTTGGCATAAGGACAAATGTATCCTCTCCTGCCAAAATTCGTTCTATAGCCTCTCGTTGGCCGCATCGAAGTTTGGATATTTTGAAACGTTGTCGGAGAATGTCATTATAGCGACGAAAACATCCGAAACTTATATCTGCATAGGGATTTGTGCGGTCATTACGAGCCTCTGTTGAGGAAGACCACAGTGGCTCAGAGTCATTTGACTTGTTGTGCCGCGGACCTGCAGCAATCGCGGTGTTGATAGCGGATACTTTGTCTTTGTAGAATTCCCTGTCGGGCGTCAGACAAACCCGAAGTCCAACAATGCGAAAATGAGTTCACCGGAGGGCTTCTAGCGTAACTACATCTCCTTCATCACTGCTCTTCGCCTGAAGAATATCCAATTCTTCCCACGTTTTCTGGCCATGAAGATAAATCAGAACGTCACGTAGTATGGCCAGAGCTCAATCCAAGATACGTTCTCACCTTGTACAGGGCGGTGTCTTTGAAGTCACTGAATCTCACCCTTTTGGTAGGCGGCTCCGATTCCGACGAATCCACAGTGTATTGGCCAAATAGCGAACCTTGAGGGCGCTTGGTGCCACGAGCCAGAGGAAACGCCAGTGTTCTGGTGAGAAGCTGAGGGTTACGAGCCAGAAAATGCAGTGGAGACGTCGAGGATCCGCTGAGGGCCTTCCCCAGGGTCGATGTGACCAGATCGAGTGCGAGCGGAATAGGCCATATCGACTGGAAAGGAGGGCTCCCCGGCTCAGAACGTGCTAAGTACGCGTATATAGACGGTACTTGCCTGACCGTCTTTGTTTGCATGGGCATGGAGCGGGACCATCGATGTGGACGCCAAGGAGTAAGCTGGAGAGATTCCAACCGTGACCGTGACGTTTCAACAGTCACGTCACTTCCTCGGCCGCAGCTGATTTGATAAAAACTTCTCGTAATGCAATCGTAATGTACAAAAGTCCTCCTCAAAAGGAACATGAGTTGATATACAGCCAACACCGGGGCGTAACTAATACTCGGCGATCTGCAACACCTTACCTGAAAACAGTATCAACATTATTGAACCATGCGACTGAAAATCTTCAACTCACCTATATTCGAATATGGAGTCGGTTTACGCTTTCCTGGCAGCAACATCACATCGCCTGTATCGAAGAAAGAATATCCAGCTGTAAGACAGCAAACTAAGTGACTCTGACAAAAAGGAATCCAAACAACACGTACGAATATCAATCTCCTCTGTATCGTCAGTGGGAACGTCAGCCGAACCATTGATAGGCCTTCCAGTTTTCGAGTCTCGTAAAATTCCACTGTGGTCAATGAATGGCGCTGGACGCTCGTTCGCATCTCGGTGTAGCTGAACCAGGATACGCTGAACATCGTGTAGAAATCCTTTCAGCGTATCCAAAAATCTTCTTGTCTGCAGGTGCTTCGAAGAAGCGCAGCTATCAAAAGGCAAAATGAGCTTTGAAACGAAGATTCTAGACAAGAACGCGCACACAGATAATCCGTCTTCCTTGATAATATAACCAATCCCATATCCATCCGCTGCCACAGGTCCAAATCCGAACAGCCGCAAGGCAGGATTACCGCAGTTCGAGGTCGACAAGATCGACGTGCTGATGAGCGTCCATCCGGGATCCGTAAAGATCGCGGGCATCTTGTTCGGAGGTTGTGGCCACGGCGCAGGGTCATCCGGAGAGGGGTTGAGATCTCCATTCAACTGACGTTGCAGAAGACAATAAAGTGCGTAAAGATGCCTGGCGGAGGCCGTAGATGAAAATGGAGAAGATAGTCGGATGACAAATACTGACCTGTCCTGCCCCAATCCCTTGCTACATTCCTTGGTCAATGTAACATGCCGTTCGCATGCCTTACGCAAAGCCGCGATCTTGTCCGAAGCAGAAGCATCGGAATAAAATCTCTGCGATATATCAGGAATATATTTCACCAAGATCCTAAGAACAAACCTTCGTGAATTCGACGCTTTCCGGCTGAATTGACCTGATAGCTTCCGTCCGACCGTGCAGAAATGCCTTGGTCATAGCAGGCTCGTACACACACTCGATACGCCCTGTAGAATATCCATCAACATCGAATGTGACTGCGATTAGAGATCAGACTGAGAACATACCATAAAGTCCAAAATACGCCGCCTGAAAAGCCATCTGAACAAATGCATCCGGACTGAACCCATGGCTAGTGATGAAATTCTTTCCATAACCCTTGAACTCCAATGCCTGGCAGTCATTCTGGCAAATCAAATCACTAAGCCTTGTCTCCGCAAACCGAATCCCAACGCGCAGCTCTGACGAAAGCTTCCACTCGAGCTTCTTGGGTGTAGTGTCGATGGGAGGCGGCGGTGGAGACCCGTTGCCGTTCTTGTTTCCGCGAACTTTATACGCTCGCGCGTGCGGAGATAGCGAAGCGTGAAAGAGGGTCGGCGCGGAGGGATTGATGGATCGGGCGAGAAGCATTAGACCCTCTGTGAAGATATCTGCCGCGAACCTTATCGAACGCCGCATCAGATTTGAGAATAACTGAACGAAAGAAAAGAAAAAATATCTACCGCAAGACTGTATGTCCATCCACGCCAGTATGTTCAAAGTTGATCCCGGCCGCCCCGTCGGCACAGACGATAATTTGCAACTTGTCATACCAGCGATTTGTACAAGTCCCAACTTGGACTCCTCCGTCGAGCTCGTACGTGCCGCACAGAAAGTTCGCACAGAGCTCCGCGAGATCGGCGGGAGTTGTGTCATCTAAACATACAATAAAAAGAGCATTGTCCACAATGTCGAGGCATGGCGCATTATTCGGATCGTGCGAAAGTGTCGCGCGCAAACGAGACCATTCTTTGCGGTTCTCAGTGGATAGAACACCAATCGCACTGCGTGCAACCTACTCGTGTTATTCAGAGGAGAATTGAAAAGAAGAGAACAGACTGACCTCAGATCTGTGGGTCTTGTCCGCATCCGTGACAATTGCTTGTAAGTTGCGGATCACCTCGCGTTCTGTAAGTAAAGGTCGATTCTCCTCGTCAAGCACGTCAAACCAATCTACGGTTTCTGTCAGATCACTTCCACAGACTCCCTCGATCGGTTTCGATACGCACAAAATTGTCCCCGTCGAAGCACTACAATATGCCGAGATTCATGGTTAGCGTGCATCTTACAACCTCTCTATCATGGTCCAAGTTAGCAGAGAAACGAATGATGATTGGACGACCCAACCTCGGTAGGAATTCGGGCGGTACCGAATAATCTGGTGTACTGATCCATATCGAGTGGGATACCACGGACGTTGTCGGGCTCGAGCATTTCGGCTCTGAGATCGTGTATGAATCCAAGTGAAGATATGATGAGGGCTGCGGCTCTTGGAAGTTGAGCGCCGCGGTCGGGCGTAGGGTCATCCCTACCGAATATTAGTCTACGACGCATGCACAAGCGGAGGGAGCAGTCTCACTCGAGTACGAAGAACGGGTTCAAAGCCAAGACAACAGGATCCGTGTGCGAGAGATACGACTCGTACCTAGTGAAAAGTCAGCGTAAGCACGCAATTGAAAGAACCCTGTGGGCTCTTCTTGCGAGGATCGGCAACGAACACACTCACCAGAATTCCTCGATGTAACTGCAAGCATTCAGGATGGGGCCCCTAAGTTCCGATGAATCGCGCACCTATCCCTGCTCTCCGCCCACTTGATAAGAACCTCTTGTATCTTAGGCCCGTCACGGTCCAGGAAATCCTTCACCGCTTCCGTCGTCTGTTCATGTTCATGATCATTCTGCAGCGCCTTTAGGGCTTGTAGATATCGTCGGCATGTATCCTCCAGAGGCGGGATGGGGAGCTTGGGGAGTTTATCTTGACCCACGAAGGTGCGCTTGCCCGTTGGTGTCTTCCCTGGGTCGAACTTCGACATGATGGTCAAGAACAACAGGCACACAAGACGATTGATGACTTATGCGGGGAAGCTTAAAACGGTTAGTCGACGTCAACCTCGAAAGGGGATGCGGGTCGACCGGCAAATAATGTCAGGCCGGGCTTCCGTGCGGGAGAAAGAAATTTGATCGAGGGGTCAAAGCAGAAAATACGAAGGTCAGGCGCGAGGCACGACGTAGTTCCGCGCCTGGATCCTGTCTGGAGACGGGGTCAAGTCTTTTCGGTTTTTTTTGTCATTTTCGTAGGGCCGAATTAACGCATTGGTAGACTGGCAGAATCCGAATGTTTCATGGGTGATTCTTCACAAAATCCTCAGAATTGAGGGAGACTACGTGGCCACTTGAGGGGCTCGGGGTAGCTGCAACAGATACAAAGCTTCAAGTTCATCGCCCAGCGGCCGACACCTGTGGTGGTGGTACAATATTGTGAGGGAGAACAAGGAAAACAATTTCGGGGGATTCGCACCTCAAAAGGGAAAGATCCAGTCGAAAACACATTTCTGCGCCAAATCACGCCACAGTCAAGGCTATTACACCAACCACCATGTCGCCATGTCCGACTTCAGGTTGGCCAACCTTGTATGGGCGTTGTTCCAAGTCCACAAAGGGGCCGATGTGGTCAGCTGTCCTAGCCTTCATGTATCTCATGCTAGCGAAATTCGCATAAATTCAAACGAGCAAAAAACGAGACAGACCCAAGACAGACCGAGACCGTTTCGAGAGACTTCGAGACAGAGTTCCCAAGGCTAGACCACATAATTGCTTGCACTGCGGAACATCCTCATGATGCCGCCGCCAGCTCAAGGCACCGTCGACGCTTCAGCCGGTGCCGCTCAATTCACTACATTTCAGTCCATCTTAGCAGCCTAGCCGTCTAAGTTACATCTCAGGATGCGACAAATCAAGAGGCGCGTAATGTTGGGCGATTCCATGCCATAGCACATTGCCTTGAGCCCTGACAAGATCATCAAGGTCGTCGCGGTAGGTCGCGATTCGTTATGTATCACTGTCAGTGCGGTGGGCACTGGGCCGGTCGCCGAATGCTCGGGCGATAGAGAGTCGAGACCGAAAAAATGACCAGTATGGCCGCTGGCTTTAGGTGAAAGTTTCTCGAATACTTATACACACTACGTGAGTATGAATGTACGGAACATATCTACTAGTTATACGCTGTACTGTACTGCGTCTGCGAAATCCAAGTCTCGACATGTTCCTCTATTTGACTTTCAACCTCGACCGCCATTTCGTCCCATTCAGATCAACAAGGCTGACCCCTTGCGTGAGCATAATTTCAGCCCACCGCACCCAGGAGCTCTTTGCAATCTCCCGCCTGAAAATCCCATGTTAAATGAGCATGTCTGTCGATCAAATTCAAGTAAACTGACTTACTCGCTCGTTGGCCACTTGTAAGACCTGAAACGCATTTCCCGCAGGCCAGTTAGGCACTGTCGAGGCTTAAAATTGGTGAAAAAGTTGTTCCAGCTAGATTCGATGTCTTTGTGGCTGTATGAAAAGTTCAGCTGCTGGGCAGAAGATGAAAGAATCGAAACGAACTGTATCCCATAATACGATTTGAAGACAATTTTGACCAACGATGGAACTTCACGAAGGGGATGGAAATGTTTAAAGTTGGGAGGGTAACTCTGTTGGTCGAAGTGTAGGATGGCAGGCTGCGCTACTCATGTAATTGGGAGCACGCACACTGTGTTCATCCGACAGGATAAGAACGGAAAGATTCGGGCAAAGCTCGAATAGTCTAGCACCCATGTTTCCAACTATGGTGTCCGATATACTCAGTTCCGTCAATTTAGGGCCGTGTGTCCTGAAAAATGCGTCTTGGCTCTGATTTGTGAAGCGCTCTGAAAGGATGACATTTCGGAGCGAAGGCAACCTGCGCAGTGTTAGATGAAGCTCCTTGTAAGGCTCACAAAATAGGTACTTCATCTCGGACAGAACAGACAAAAACGATGGATGGGCGCATGAGATTCGTAGCACTTCCAGGCTTTGCAGCGCGTCAGGAGAAACAGGCGTCGCATCGGGAAACCTGGCGTCGCATCTCCACCAGAGTGTTTGCAGTGCCTTGAGGCTATTGAATGCGATGGGCGACGCGTGATCATGGGCTTGAACACGACCCAGGAATTCGCGCAGCGTAGAGCCCGAACACTCGGCCAACGTCTCGAAAGCATCCAATGATATCAGTGGATCCATATAGATGATGGGGGAAGTCTCGGTCAAGCGGCTGCCGCTGCGGAACTTTACCAGTTTATTTGTTCGCGAGAGAATGGCGATGATGGAGTCAGATGGCTTGACTTTCAGCGATTCGCCGTCCGCTGTATCACCAGTGTCCTCGCCGTCAGAAGGGTCGTCTGAATCGACATCGCAGTCGACCGTCAGTGTACGAATATGGGAGCCGAGCGTCGTCTCCCTCGTCAAAATTGACGAGATTGGCAAAAGATGTTCAGTGCGACGAATGATGAGGTGCTCATAATAGAAAGGCAACGCAAGCCGCTGGGACGAAGACGCATGAATTGTTAATAGAGAGAATCACGGACTGGAGTACTCACATAGAATGACTTCGATATCAAAAGAAGACCAAGCTTGCGTGATGCCGCGAGTGCGAACGACAAAATGCGGGCCCAAAGCTGATCTCGAACTTCCCTCGGTGCATCGGCCAAGGGAATGAAGGATGGGTTGAGAGAGGGGGCAATGAGAGGAAATTCCGAAGCCTGCTCGGGAGCTTTAGGTTTACAAGTTCTGTAGATGCGCCTCAGTAAACTCGTTACACTCGTTGAAATGCTTTAACAGATACACACGTTTCCACGGTGAATTTCAAAAGCGCCATAAGCCCTGGATCCTTGCTCCCCAAGTTTTCCAAGTGAAATTCATTAATGGGTTCTCTGACCTGGATGGTTTTAAGCGGGCAGGCTTTGAAAACGGCATAAGCCCATGTCGATTCCCGAATACTCGGGACCACCAGAGTGTGTATCTGTTTAGTAATGAGAATGGGCAGAATGGCCGTTGCTGCAGCCCCACGCGACCCCTGAAATGGGCAATCAAAAACGACCTTACAACCCGAGAGTAAGCGGTATAAGCAACTGTTATAAGGAGAAAATCATACAAGTTTGTCCCATTTACGCAAAGCCTGCGAAAGGCCCTTGAACAATTGAGAGACCGTCTTGTTGTTCAATGGCTTGTGTCTGAAGTTTTGAAGGATAAGGCCGGAGGGATTGATGAAGCCGAGTCCCTTGCATAGTCCTCCGACGTTATCCGAAGAGTAAATCTCCAGCGTGAGGAACAAGTCGGTGACATTGGGCGAACATCGCAGGACAGTCTGCATTGCCGGGCCAAATCCACCTTCGACGCGAAGTTTCTTGATGAAACGACCCAACTCTGGGTTCCCCGACAGTGCAGCAGCGAGAGCCTTTGCCTGTGCCTTTGAGCGCAGTACCACTACGCTGTATAGAAGGGGTGTTGCGACACGGAGCCAAGACTTGCAGACCAGCAAGTAGGCTGAGGTGGATTCTCCATATGCAGCGAATGGGGAGACATGAGTGGTATTAGAAAAAACATGGTCGGCGACTTTCAACGCGGGCGAGAGAATTTCAGATATCAGCTCGTCGGGGAGCGAATTGTCTCGCATTTTCCGCGTTGGTAGGGTATGGTGGAGGTGGAAGGGTACGCGCGTTGTCACGGTCGCGTGATCCAATGTCACATTTGATCACCGGGAAGCACGCCGCTCTACAACAGCACACCGGTCATTTCAACAAACAAGCTTGACGAGTAAGTATATACAGCAGCAGATCTAGTCTACGCTACAACACAAATGGATGCACGGCGATCAGTAGTAATTGGCTAAGCAACAACAACGACAGCGACGATGCGAGGGACGAAGATGGTCACGCTGGCTAGCTAGCGCCGCGGGTGGTGAGGGGGTCGCTGCACGCAGCGGGGTATGTTTTGTATGATTTGAGTGGCAAGAGAGAGTGATTTTCCAATGAACGTATGAGACAAGAAATTGCAGTGGTGGTGGTTGGGTCGTGTTGATGCTTGTGAGCAGTGAGTGATTGAGTGAGATTCTACGTGAGAGATCTTTAGAGGAGATATGCGGCTGGAGATGTTTGGAAGAGAGGTGCGGCTAGAAGTCAATCTAGCAGGCACGAGAGTGAGACTCGATGCAAGAAACCACCGCGCTGAGGACCCAGTCGACATGTGCGCGAATACGAATGCGTGAGGATACGCTTAGAACACATGCGAACTACGCCGGCGGTGGCTGAGCGGGCCAGTAGAACGCTTCTCGGCTGCCTCTGCGCGGCGCGCTTTGCGCGTCTTGCAGACGGGTGTCGAGGAAGGAGATGATGAAGAGGCGCTGCTGGTAGTGGTGCTGCTGACGGCAGCGGTAGCCTTCTTTCCTCCTGTATCGGCCTTGTCGGCCTCATTGGAAGAGGAGGAGGAAGAGTCGGGTTTGGAATCGTAGCCCGAGTCGGACTTGGAATCGTTGGAATCGGACGAGGAAGGGCTGCTCGAGGCGCCAGTGAAAATGTCGTTTTGAGCACCTTGACCGAAGATGTGAGCTTGTCGGCAGAAAGAGCAAACGGAAGGAGCGCACCGTCAGGGAAACCGCACTTGTTGTTGTAAGCGGGGCTTTTGAAGTCCCCAGCGGCGTCGTAGCCATTGACCTTGATGTTGTTTCCTTCCAACTGGTTCCAATAGATCCTGGCGAGACCTAGCATGAGCCTCTATCTGAAGCCATCTAGGTTAGAAGGTAGCTCACATTTGCTTTGGTCCCTAAACACATGAATTAGTTTTCTAAACATATGCATAAAAGATAGGGAACAGACATTGGTACATCCGCCAGCGTTGTTCTCGCACCAGACGGGCGGCTTGGCGGTACCGACGGTTTTGGTGGAAGTGGCGCCAGTGACTTTGCATCGGTACGGCAGGTGGTACATGTTAGCCTGGCCGCACCTGGATACTGTCAGTTTGTTGTGGATCCGAAGATGATTGGAGTCTTACCCATTGGGGACCTTGAATATGTACAGAATAAAATAAGCACGCAAGGAATGTGTTCAGCGAAAGAGTCCGTACCCAACCCCACTGCATAAGTAGATGAGTGGAAATTTTTTGAGAAAGAGCAGCGAAAACGTACGGCGCAGATACAACCGCCTTCAGGGCAAGCAGGCATGTCGGCTGGAACATCATAGCTGGTCAACCGCTTCCAGGGAGTGCTAAGACGCGTCTAAGCCCACACAAATTCGAGGAGAACGTTAAGACACACTGGTAGCGGACGGTGAAGACAGCGAGGTTCTCGGGAGTCACTTTGTTGATGTCGGACTACGGAGAATGAATAGCTGCGACGAAGAAAGAGCGGCGAAAGGACATACAGTGTACGCGATCGCAAAAGCAGTTCCCGCGGCACGCGTCTGGTTCTGGGTGTGCACTGGAAAGAAAGGTCAGCCAAGTCAATAGGTGGAAGGCCCCCGAAGATGCCCCGTCCGAATACGCGACAACATCGTCGCTTTGATTCGGATGCACGCAGGATGAGTGATTTTTGACGGCATCCGTCAGGACCAGAGGGTCGTAAGACGGCAAAAGCCCGTTAAATGAAATTCGGCCCTTGGCTCTACCCGTTTTCTCCACGGAGGTGGCCGCACCGTGCTCTCTCGGTCTGGTTTTGCACGCCCATTTCTGTGCCTTGGGCCGCATAACCAGCAGCAGCCTAAGGGTTGTAGGCAACACAAGTGCACTCACTATTCGGCGACGTGATACATGTTTCAACGTGCTATAAATTCAGGCTAAGTGAACGGACGTAAAGGGGGGATCGGGACGCACATAATCCTCCGGATATTCCTGACCATCGGGCCACTCGGACGAGTACTTGCCGCTGAAGGAAAGGCTGGTCTCTCCACGGTTCGAGGCGATCTCCACCGAGAAGGACTTGCCCGCTGGTCTGCAAAAAAACGAAACATTAGATACCATCCAGCATCGGCCACACCAACGAACTCACAGCTCCAAAAAATTCCCAGCAGCAGGGGGGAAGTTGGGGACATTGTTGTATCCGTGGACTGCACATGCAAGCAACCAGAATGAGATAGAATTGCAGCAAGCGAAGAAGAAGAAACACAACGCACACCACCAGTCCTTTTTCTTGAGCTGGTAAAGCGGGTGTACAACATCGTCCGAGTTATAGTCGATAGCGCCGGAAACGCCCTAGAGAGCGCGAAGGAGAGCATACGATAAGGAACCCGGAGTATCAAGGCCGCAAAGAGAACGAACGTTCAGCCCATACATGCCCTTATGCCACGCAGCGAGATGGGCATGGGCGACAGCCGCCGAGAGAGAAGCGACGACGAGGAGACGGGCGAACATCGTAAGGAGAGTGGGCGCCGACGAGGGCTGGAGGAGACGGGGAAGGAGGTGGAGAGGACAAGAGGGATTTTGATGTGGAATTTAGCGCCGCCAAATCAACGAAGTCCAGATCGGCGCGTTGACACCGCTTGCTTGGCTACCCACTTTACCTCCATTATGAACGAACGATAGGGTTGTATGTAGTCGCCGTCGTTAACGAAAACCTGAAGGAGCTTTCAATTAGACTTGGCCCGTTCGCAGTTGCGACGGTGTATGTAAACCAAAGGACTTTTGTCAAGGATAACTGGCGGCCCTGAAGGAATTGAAGCAAAACCGAAAGAAATTTCGTTCATCCGCTCTCTAGCAACCTCAGGGCCGCGTTGACAATTTTCTACAACGAGCAGCTCGCAAACTTGCTGGAAAGTCAAGTAGTATATATGGCCGAGATTGGAGACTGGCCCACGTCGTTTAGACATAACTTGGTTGGGTTACGACTCGGACCCGAATTCAAGTTCATCCCGGTACAAATCCAAGTACTAGTGGGTGACTTCCCGTAAGCCCAGACACTTTTTCTACAACATTTTCGACTATCCGGCGGAGATGCCGAGGCTTCCATCAGGACCCCATCGGGCTTGGATCTGGACTTTCGCACTTTTACTCTCTACCAAACCTTGCTAGATGATAAATCTGAACAGGGGGTTGGGACCCCCTGTTCAGATTCTAAGCTACTTGAATAAACAGATTTGGAAGGCCTCTGCCTTTCCTCCATTGGTTTCGTCACCGGCATTTTGCCGAGTCGCAGCCGCCGCTGTGCCAGACATCTCGGGAAAAGATTTCGATCAACGAACGTCGTGAAATACGCGTCAAGACGCGCTGAGTCGCTTGCAAGACGCGTAGGGGACGTGTTTGATCGAGCCAGCAGGCTGGCGCCCCATGGGAGAATTTACTGATAAACTTAGTTGGATTCTACTAATCTAGTCGGCAAAAAGGCTGAGGGAATAGAGTAGGATTATCTTCACGCCATCAAAGAACCGATGCCGATATCGTTGGCACCCCTCAGATATTCGCGAAAAAGTATCTAGGCTTACGGGAAGTCACCCAGTAGAAGAGAAACCAGGGAGAGCATGACCGTACAGATACAACAAAATATAGCTGAACATGCACATCGTCATACATACTGCTTCCGGAGATCTACGCCGTCTATATCTGCAAACCGTGGAACCAAAACTCACTATTACGGTCAATCCCTCAACTCAAGCGCCATATCCCAGAACGCCTTCTCCAGCCTCGTACACCGCTCCCACACCGCACGCCACTCCTCCAATCGCGCAGGCGAAGGCGGATCAGCCGCCGCCCGCGCCTCAATCGTCTCTGCAACGCGTAAGAAAATGCCAAACAGCAAGGAAGGAGCAGAATACTCACCCAACCCAATCCTTACCGCCTCCTGATAATCCTCCCCCGCATAAACCTCAATCCACGCCCGATACGGATTCCCCTCCAGCACAATCCCACTCGTACTTCCCCCCTTCTCCTTCTCCTTCTCCGCCTCACGCTTCAACCACAGCCCCACCTCCCCGTACCCAATCAAACACGCTAGGACCGCCATCAACAGCCTTGTCGTATCCCCCTGCATCCCGACATCCAGGATATACCCCCCATACGCACTCGTCGCGCTCGCCTCGTGCGTCTGCGCCAGTTCTTCTTCGGTTACGCCGAAGGACGCGCAGAAGGCGCGGTGGGTTTTTATCTCGCGGAGGACGTTGAGGATGATTTGGGTTGCGGAGTCGATTTGCGGGAAGGTGGAGGATTTGGCGGCGAGGAGGCTGGAGGGTGATGATGGAATAGTTCTTGAGAGGGATGTGGTGACCTACCTGTAGGCACGCGCGTAGTATCTGAGGTAATGGTAATCTTGTCTGGAATGCTATGAGCAGGGATGGAGACGCGGCGTAGGGAAACGCACTTGATAAAATGAACGAAGCACTCTTTCGGAAGGGATCCTTCGCCAAGGCGCTGTACAAACGGGTGCTGCACATATTCCTTCCAGATATCCGCAGTGCCCTTAATGAGCAGCTGCGTGAAAGGATACGGGTTCGCCTCCGAGCGTCTGCATAGAGTTGTCAAGAGCAGAACATGGATCAAAACAAAAACACGCACGGCGGGACAACCACCCGAGTGACCGAATGCAGATGATTCAGAGGACCATGACCAGCGCCTAACTTGAGGGCGGTCTGAATCCCAAGATGTGTGTAAGCCGTTGCGCTAATTGCCGCCTCGCTTATAGACGCTCCGTCGGCAAGCGCGCATGCTAGAGCGGCACTGAGCGTGCACCCAGTACCGTGGGTCGACGTGGATTCAATTCGTGGGCGGACGAGAACAGTCTTGGTTCCATCTGCTTGACATAGAACGTCGATAACGATGTTTGTTATGGGTGGGGCGTTGACGGCTAGGACTTCCATGTTTTCGGTGTACATGCCTTCCCGTACCACTGTGATGTCTGGGTGCGCGCGAGCTAGTGCCTCGACATCCACGACGGTTGCAGTCATATGGCCACCCTTGAGTAGAACAGCGCGTGAGCCGAATCGAAGCAGTTCCGACGCGGCTTCTAGCATGTTTTCGAGGGACGTGATGGACCGCGATAATAGCAGCTCGGCTTCGGATTTGTTGGGCGTAATTAAGGTAGACAGTGAAAAAAGCTCTTGCGTCAAAACTTCGAGAGCCTCGGGTGCAAGAAGCGTGTGTCCGGAAGTAGACACACATACTGGATCGCAAACCAGCGGCGGCATGTCGCGTTCAGAATAATACGCCTTCAAAGCGCGGACAGTTGCTCTTGTGTTCTCAGCATCATATAACATGCCAGTTTTAATAGCATGGACTTCGAGGTCATCCAATACAGAACGAATCTGCAGCCAAGCAAGCGCCGTTTAGAGAGTGACATGATAGCATCTAAAGAGAGCTGACTTGCTGCTCAAGAAAGTCCGGCGGGACACCGTGTACGCCTTGCACGCCAGTCGTATTCTGAGCAGTTAGCGCAGTTAGAGCATTGGCTCCATAGTGTCCAAGGGCTGCAATGGTTTTGAGGTCAGCCTGACAAACGTTGAGTCGCTTGTGGATCTGTTGTTGCTGGGTGATTCTACCTGGATTCCTGCGCCTCCACTCGGGTCAGACCCAGCGATAGTTAGAATGGCTCGTTGGCGCATGCAGGACACTGTCTGTGAGAAGACAAGTGGCAGGAAAGAAATTTCCAAAATTGGACGATAACGGTTGTTTACAGAACTTTAAAGTTGGGGCGCTCGGCATGAGCGGCATCCCACCTTGCTCTCAACCATGACTCTATCTTCGCAGTATCCTTGATGCCTCAGTTCTTGCGAATCTTGGTGGCATATTGCAGATAGCTGGCCTCTCCTCGTCGCTCTACTCTTGTATCAAAACTGCGGGCTGGCAAACACCACAACTGAGAGCCTCCCACGATGTGATCACTTCATCGACTTCTGAAGGCGCTCTCATAATATATCTCGCGCGATAGCTGCAATTACCCGAGTCTGACGTCCGTTACTCGTCCGACCTATTCTTACCACTGTCTGCATGAAGACTGGGGTGGAGGACCGGAGTTGCACTGAAGCGTTCTACTTTTAGAAAACGGCCTACTTGTGTTGGATAGTCCTGGTCCGGACAGAAGAGTACTCAGCCGTCACCGGCTTTCTAGAACGGCGGAATCGTCTTGCCCTCAACTGCGATGTCCCTTCCCGCCGCAACTGCAGAAGCCGACGTCAATGCTGCAACCCTCTCCGATGCCTCTCAAGATGCATCGCTCGGCCCAGCACCAGCTCCCAAATCCGACTCAGAAGAAGAAGACATCTACGACCGCCTCTCGCCGCGTCGCAAAGCCGTCATCACAGCCGTAGTCTCTTTTTGTGGTTTTCTCGCACCCATGTCGTCCACCGCCGTACTCTCCGCCATTCCCGAAGTAGCCAGCGCGTTCGATACGACGGGTACAATCGTCGGCTTGACCAACGCGATATATTTAGTATTCATGGGAATCTCCCCTTGTTTTTGGGCTCCGTTGAGCCAGGTAGGCTCTTTTAATCTCTACAGCTCGTTATCTTGTCTAAAAAAGCTACAGGTATATGGCAGACGATGGGTATCGAGTGTTTCCTGTTCTCCGCCAATTCACTACGGCTTACTCGATCGCGAACCTAGATATCACTATCCAGCGCTTTCCTATTCTTTGTATGCTCCCTAGGCACCGCTCTCAGCCCAAATCTCGCTGCGTTCTTCATCTTTCGCGCCTTGACCGCCTTCCAAGGAACTTCCTTCTTGATCATCGGTACAAGTTGTATAGGTGACATGTATCGACCGGTAAGCTTCAACGCTTCTATGTCAGTGCGCTTGTCCTCAACTGCCTTTTGCAGACAGAAAGAGCTACCGCCCTGGGTTGGTATCTCTCCGGCGCAATCATCGGTCCAGCCATCGGGTATGCGCCTCAGAGCACTCCTGCTTCGTTTTCTGACTGCCTTCCTTCTCGCAACAGCCCGTTTATCGGCGGTGTCATCGTAACATACCGCAGCTGGCGCGTCATCTTCTACCTTCAAACGGCTTTCGGCGGACTAGCTACCATCCTCGTCTGCTTCTTCCAGCAAGAAACTATCCATCGAAAGCGCTCCGAAGAGCTCGTGGGGCTGCCTGTACTCAAGAAGGCACGTCTACTCTGGCAATGGACGAATCCAATACGCGTATTCAAGCTATATCGATACCCAAATTTCGTATGTACACCCTTCACCTATCTTGCCTTGCTTTGTATTCTCTGTAACTTGTCGTTCAACGGGAAAGCATCCAGTTAACTACCGTACGTCGGGCTCGTCTGGTCTTCCGCTGCAAACAAGCAGGCTAATTGTGGAGAAGGCAGTAGCAAGCGCCATACTCGTCTGGACCCAATACTCCATCCTCACACCAATCCGCTACATCATCAACCCCCGCTTTGGACTCAAAACGCCCATCCAATCCGCCCTCTTCTACCTCGCGCCAGGTCTTGGCTCACTCGCAGGTACCTTTCCTTCTCTTCTGCATTCCTCACTCCCTCCCTCAACAATACATCGTCATCTAAGTCATTTCCTTCCGCATTCAGGAACCTTCGTCGGCGGCCGCTGGGCCGACCACACCGTCAAGCACTGGATGAGAATTCGCGGGACGAGAATCCCCGAAGATCGACTGCGCAGCTGTTTGCCGTTCCTGGGGGCTCTCGTCCCCGGCTTTATCCTCATATATGGGTGGAGTATAGAGAAGAGAGCTGGTGGGATTCCATTGCCTATCATTGTTATGTGGGTACTTTTTCTGCCCCGTCCTGGGTCAAGGAATTGAGCCCGACACGTTTTGTAGGTTCTTACAAGGATGCGGCCAGCTGATATGTTTCCCGAGCTTGAATGCGTATTTCCTAGGTCGGTCTCGGGCCCTTGTCCCGCTCAGATCTCGAGCTCATCTTCAACTCGCATACAGACGTGATGCAAAGCCGCTCAGCGGAGGCCGTCGGTACGTCCTTATACTATGCAACACACTCTTCACAATGGCTCGATACCTCCTCGCAGCCGTAGCTTCTGCAGTTGTCCTTCCGGCGGTAGAGGGAATCGGCGTCGGCTGGTTTTCCACTATCACCATGGCCGCCTTGGTGCTCTCCGCGGCGGGCATCTACGCCACCATTCTTTGGGGTGAGAGCTGGCGGGATACTATCCAGCGAAAACAACAAGCACGAGACGGGAAGGTTCCTAGTTCTGAATCTGTTTCCATTGAGCCGCAGTGCAATGTCCAGGATCGTAAGGACCCGGTATAATGCATACTCTAGAAGAGGTGGCAAAATCGTAGCTAGATATAGAAGACTGGACCAGTATCACGATACCGCGACCATACCGCGTAGACCACGCCCGTTGTCGCCATGCAACATCTATCTACTACCGAAAAATGAGAACAGCAACCCCCAATGATTTTCTGTGAATTAATCCGTCAGTCGCCTGGAGACGTGACGAAAAAATAAAGACCAACGTATTCCCTTCCGAGTGTGCGGGAGGCATCTCCATAAGAGCGTTCCGAAGCTCCGAATCCGCTCCGCCCATGGCGTTATTGGCCAAATGTGCCGAAGGCACATTGTCAACGTTGATGAAGCGCTTCGACACATTCCAGCGGCGATACATCACAGTCTTATCCTCCTTCCCGTCCATATCAACTGGCAGATCTTCAGGAAGTATGGCCGCAGGAGGCGTCTTCGGTACCACTTGCGGTAGATTATTCTGCGCATCCAAAAAAGTATCTTCGTTCTTGTTCAGCCAGGCACCTACTAGACCCACGACTTCCTGGTCAGTAAGACATTCATGAAGCCAACTGGACGACAGCACGAGGAAGTCGCCGGGTCGGATTTTGATAGAGGTGACGTCGGGCTCAGCAGAGATGTATGGAGGAGTTTTGACGCGTGGGTCAGGTGCTGCGCCGAGGTAGTCTTTATGGAGACGCGACTGAACATCGGGTGACCATTTGAGCTTTCCATCCCCAATGGCGCGGGTGTAGGGACGCCCAAAGAGCGTGTCGTCCTCGATGACATTCTCTCCTTCGTGTAGAGACTCGACACGAGATTTTTCTGAGGGATTGGAGGGACTGTGGTCGACGGAAAGAATGTGCACGTCGTACTTGACGGTACCGTTTTCGTCGGCCTCCCGTGGCCTGCCTAGTAGCGCTCGCATGTTTCCTAAGCTGGCAACGTGAAGTAGTCGCACGTCGTCTTCATACAGCGCTGAAACGAGACACGCGGAGGTAGACCCCCTCATGGGATCCGCAGCATTTCTCTTGGAAAGAGAGCTAAAGGCGCGTCCAAGAAAGTAATTCAAGATATACTCGTCTGTGAAATTCACTGCGGTCTTCAGGACCGTTTGGATGGCTTCTGGAGGCGGATGCGGTTCGTGCATGAACTCGACAGGCTGAGGATTGGTGTGATCTACCTGATACCAACGGAATAGTGCTTCCAGGTTGAACCATAGATTTTCTGCGACGATATCCGCTATGTTCACGCGATTCAGAAGCTCCCCTTCAAGAACGTTGATGAGAACTCGAGGTCTGCGGCTCATTGTTCGGATGCGCACATCTGTGCCATTCATTTAATCAGAATCGGAGGTACTCCCTACAAAAAATCACCCACCAAAACGCGTCAGGTTGTAGATCCTTGGCAGTCCATCCGGGAGTGCTTCTCCCAGGTATCGTATTGCGAGCGGCCATTCCGTTTTATCTGCAGTAAAGCCGGCTTCTAGGGGCGGTGGAGCAGGGGATTCATTATCTGGAGGAGAATCTGAGGACGGAGGTGATGAGTCCGAGTCCGCGTGCACCTTATTGAGGCTAAGAGATGCAAGATACATCGACGCTGAGACACCCAGAATCACACTGGAAGCCTTCAACGGACGAGAAGCTGCCAAAGCCAGCCATCTTGTTCTCGAACGAGCAAAAAGGTATGCAGATCGAAAGATCATGCCAGTGGGCTTTCACTTCAGGGCGCTGTGTGCGTTCTACAGCTCGATGAACGACACGGGCCAAGAATCCTGGAGAGACTTATCACTCTATCCTTCCTGCCTTTGAACTCGCTGGGGGAATCGCGTCGAATGTGGTGGTGGTTGAAGCTTGAGCGCTTAGGCGCCATGGTGGACGCTCACGATGGTCGGAATTCGGTTCCGATCACCGGCGCGCAAACAAAATCCACAGAAAAGATTTACAGAACATAGGGATTATACAGAAAATGTACCAAAAGTAATTACTTACTAGCGTTGTAACGTATAACACGGGTCGCAAGCTACTTGACCTTGAGCCTCGGCCGCCATTTTGTACCATTTTTATCGCTGAAGTGGACACCATGCCGATTCAGCAGCATCTCAGCCCACCGTACCCATTCGCTCTTTGCGATATCCCGCCTAAAGAGATAACAAGTGAGTACTTAAGCTTGAAACGGTCAAGCCTTTTGAGTCAATATCTTACTCAGTTGTGGGCCATAAGAAACTCTTGCACTGGATCTCGCGTAGGCCAGCAAGGTGTTGCGGATTAAAGTTTGCAAAGAAGGCGTCCCACCTAGACACCTTGTCCCTGCCGCTGTATGAAAACTTCAGTGAGAATTCAGTGGACCAAGAATCGAGACCAGCCTCAGCTGACTTGGCATGCCGAAAACGATTTTCTCCAACGAGGGCACGGTATTTGGTGGATGCAAAAATTCCACCTTCGGAGGAAAAGTCTGGGGTGTGAAGGTTGAGAAATCAGATCACAGCTACATCCGCGAACGCACGTTGTATCTCTCCCAAGACAGCGATAGAATGGAAAGATTTGGGCAGAGCTCCAATAGTTCGACGCCGAGACTTTCCAGCGAAGCCTTTGAAAGGGATAGTTCGAACAATTTTGAGCCATGTTTCTCCAAGAATGCTCGTAAACTATCGCATAAACTGCTCGGAAACGAGACGCGTCGAAGAGATTCTAATCTGTCTGTAATGTCAGCACGAAACCAAAGGAAAAGAAAGAGCATACGTCGTGCGGGAAAGAACAGAAAGAAACGACGAGTCTGTCGCCAAAACACGCAGCTCTTCCAAGTGCGCCAATGCGTCGATAGATATGTCCGAGACATTGATGAACGCAGTGTCGCTTTTCCATAGCAACATGCGCAGCGCGGTGAAATTGTTGAATACGACGGGGGAGACGCGTTTTCCTGGGTAGACAGACAACGAGAGTTCACGCAGGGAAGGACCTGAACAAGTGGTCAAAGCTTCAAAAGCATCCCAGGTAATCGAGGGCTGCTCTCCGGGCATGACATCACGGTCGAAGGAGAGCTTAGAGAGGTTCTGGTCGCCAAAACGTGTCAAGTTATTCGTTCGCGAGACGATAGCGAGGATCCAGGCAGCCCTCGACGATTTATTAGCCACTGACGATTCTTGATCCAAGTCTTCCACTGAATCATCCGAGTCTTCATCGGACAAATCGGACAAGTAACGATAGTCCCAGTTGTAATAGGTGAAGCTCAATGTACAAATATGAGCGCCGAGTGTCGGCTCCCTCGTCAAGATCGACGAAAGTCTTGCGAGTTCGTCGCAGGTTCGAACGACGATGTCAGCATAATAATAAGGAAGTGCAAGCCGCTACACATCGCTTCTAAGTGAATGTGTGGGAATACAGAAACGAAACACGTACATGGAATGATTTCGATACCATCAGGAGTGCAAGCTTGCGAGGAGGCATTGCAAAGTACAGGACACGTGTCCAGATTGCATCTTGAACCTCCTTTGATGCGTTAGCGAGGGGGACGAAAGAGGGATTGAGAGAAGGCGGAATCAGTGAAGGGTCTGGGGTGGTCTCGGGAACTTTAGCTTTGGGGTTCCTAGAAGCCGCGTTAAGGTCATCGAGCGTTTCGAATGGCCGCTCACTTTCGGTGGGTGAACTTCAAGAGCGACATGAGCACTGGGTCTTCCTCCGGAAGTCGGGTACGCTCCCAGGACCCCATCGGCTGTTTGATTTTGATGGTTTTGAGCGGACACGCTTTAAAAGTCGAATAGGCCCAGGAGATCATTCCATAGTGGGGTATCACCACGGTATGTAGTTGCTTCGACCTAAACGCAGGTAGGATGGCTTCTTCAACTTCAGTCCCGTATCCATAAAACGGACAATCAAAAACAACCTTAGGAGCAAAGTAAGTCTTGTAAGTGACGTATGGAAATGGAGCGTACGAGATTGCTCCACTTTCCCGACGACTGTGAAAGAGCCTCCAGTAACTGAGAGACCATCTTATTGTCCAATATTTTGTCCTTGAAATCCTGGAGGATAAAGCGAGAGGGGTTGATCAAGCTAAGACCCCTGCACAGTCCACCAGAATTGTCAGAAGAGTAGATCTCGAGAGTGAGAAACAAGTCGGTGATATTCGGAGAGCACCGTAGGATGGTCTGCATTGCCGGCCCAAATCCACCTTCAACGCGGAGTTTCTTGATGAAATGACCCAATTCTGAGTTTCCAGATAGCACAGTCGCAAGAGCCTTCGCCTGTGCCTTCGAGCGCAGTACAACAGTGTTGTAAAGAAGGGGCGTGGCGACACGAAGCCATGATTTACAGACAATGAGGTAGGCTGAGGTCGATTCGCCGTAAGTAGCAAAGGGCGAAACGTGGTCAGTATTGGAAAAGACCTCGTCAGAGACTTTCAGAGCCGGCGAAAGGATCTCAGATACGAGCTCGTCGGGGAGTGAGTTGTCCGGCATTTCCACCGTCGAGGTAGGAGACAAGAACGCGTGGTGTCACGGTCATGTGGCCTGTATAATATCACGCTGGGCCTTCACATCGCGTCGCAGGTGCTGATGAGACATATACACGAGGAGTTCACGGGATAATGGGTGGTATTAGACGTGCCAAAATAATAGGAATATGTAAAGCCTGGATGTGTCTGGTCAAAACTACATTGTCAATGACCCAGTAAGTAATGTCTATCGAGGCGCAGACTCTCCACGTCATATCATGATCTGGAACTCCTTTACCCCAGAATCCAGTTCTGTCGTGAGGGCCCGATGTGCAGGTCCATGCCTCCCGCAATGAGTCGCTGCAGCTCAGCACAGACATTCGGGTCTGGCTTGGGCTGCGTCTCTAGCGAATACCGTTGGATCAAAGATGCACGGACAAGTGTGGATCGTCGGAGTGAGGCCATGTGCAGGAATGCAGCGTAGCATGACCCGGAAACATTCAGGCCGAAATCGATTTTCAAGATGGAGAGATCGGGGAGAAGGACAGAGGGAGACTCCGCTAGGGTGGAGAGCAGACCGTCTGTGACTGACGACCCCGCGGTGTATGCGACATCGAGTCGAAGGCATGTGAGGGTGGGTATTAGATATAAGCTCTCTGTGAAATCAGGGAAGTGATTGTGAGATAGCTCAGAGACTGTGAGCTTTTGTAAAGGCGGCAGGGAACGCCGCAAAAAGGAAGCAAATCCCGGGAAGTGTAACGGTAGGTAGATTTCGCGCAGAGCAGGCAGCGTGAGGTTGTGCATCAGGATCATGTTGTGTTCGTCAAGAGCATACTTGTCTGGATCATCTCGCAGTTCCAGGGTCCGCAGACAGGAAAGGGTCAGCAGCTGTACATGTGTGGGTCTTTCTCCTGTGATGAATCCATCGAATTTACATTCGAGGACGTTTGGAGTGAGATGTAGAAGCTTGATGACAGCAGAACAACTGAGAGCGTGCACATCTAGATAGCCCTTGTGCGGGAACTGTAGGACTCGGACTTCTAGCACTTCAAGACTGGGAAGTAGCCCAAGCTCATCGAAGCGACATTTATCGATTTCTTTTTGGTATAGGCTGAGGTATTTGATTCGGTCGGCGAATTGGGTAAGGCTACAAGCAAGGTTGTAGTGCAGGCTTGTGCGGACGTGGATGAATAAGGGGTAGGTACCCGCTCGCTGGCACCACGGGTCCAATATTTTATACTGCGGACCGTCATCGACGTCAACGTCGATATAGATGGTCGCCCAAAGCTCGTAAATCGATAGAGCTATGTCGGTCCACGCATTGCAGATGTTTAGGAAAAGTATCGGCGCAAATCGAGGGTCGGGTCTGGCCCGAGGGCGACAGTGAAGGAAGATCTGGGACGATAATTCGAGGGGAAGTCTGGAAACCGAGTCACGAATGGCGTTGAGCTCGCGCTGAGCAAGGCTTTTCTGTCGTTCTAATTGCCACAGTGTCTTCTTTTGATTTTCAATATCTGCGGACAGTTTGTCGATGCGCGCTTCAAGCTCTTCTGCTGACATTCTGCTTCCTCCGAATCCAAGTCCCCTGACCACTGCAGTGTGAAATGTGTCCAGTCCGCCTGAAAGCGTTTCGGGGGGTTATTCGTTTGGCACGTAGCTATAGATTCAAGGGACTGAGAGTAGCAACTCGTTGATTCAGTTGGTCCAGAGCAAGTGACACATGTTGGCATCAACCGGCCCTAATGTACGGACAACGCTTTCCGACCGCCGTCATCTCTAGGACAGTAGATACTCAAGAGCCTGAGTCCTCTTGAGGCTGCTCTTTGGAACCCATTAGTAGCAATTGAGCAATCACGTTGAAATGTGAACTACAAGATCTAGCAACTACTTGACTTTCAGCCTTGGCCGCCATTTCATCCTGCTTCTATCGGTCAGGTTGACTCCCCTCAGTGCCTGAGCAAAATCTTAGCCCACCGCACCCAGTTGCTCCTCACTATATCTCGACTATGATACAGGACAGAGGTTGAATCCCAGTGCCGCCTCACGTCTTGAGATCAAATTTATCACTTAGGCGTTGGTCATTCAAAACACTTGAATTGCATCCCTGAATCGCGCAGGCCAGAAAGGTGTTGAGGTTTCAAAATGAGCACTAAGCCTTTATACTACCAATTACAGTAAAGCCGACTCATAGAGGGAGGCGCGTCGCGGCATTGTCACGCTCCCGTGCAAAGCGACGCGCCTATTAGTGCATGCGCAGTCAAGCAAATAGAAGTCTTTGACGAATTGAATGGCATGCAAAGTGATCCTAGAATCCCATCCCGTTCCTAGTAGCTCTGTAAAGACGAACGGTATCGTAGTGGGTATGTTGGCTGAGAAGAGCCTTTATACGGGTTTTAAGGTGTTATAGAGAATTTAGCAAAGGCAATGAGTCGTGTTACTGTGGAATTGAGGTCAAGAAAGAGAAGCCGCTATCGAACCTTCAACCTCGAACGCCACTTCGTCCCAGTTTTATCAGAGAGACTGACACCGTGCTTGAGCAGCATCTCAGCCCAGCGCACCCAATCGCTCTTCGCGATATCCCGTCTATAGAGTGATCGTCGAGTTAGCACAACTTTGAATTGTGGGGGAAGGCAGAGCGTAAGCTTACTCGTTCGTCGGCCACTTGAAACACATGAACTGTATTTCGCGCAGACCAGAAAGACGCCCAGGTTTGAAATCTGTGAAAAAAGCATGCCATAGAGTATGGTTGCCCTTGTCCCTATCATATAGCACGAAAAAATGAGTCGGGTTGCAGAGCCGGCACGGGAGACTACGAGCCTTGACCAGTATGGCCCGACGAAGACGAATTTTTCCAACGAGGGTGCTGCATCCATCGGACGCAGAGTTTCCATCTTGGGAGGAACACTCTGGGTCATCGAAATTATGTGGCAAACCACGCATGATAACAGTTAAGCACGCACAGCGAATCTATGCCAAGACAGCGATAGAGTGATCATATTTGGGCAGAGCTTGAATACTTTGTTGCCGAGATCTCGAAGTACATTGTCCGGAAGACAAAGTTCGGACAACTTGGGGCCATGAGTCTTGAAGAATTCTCTCAGCTTCATCCCTGGATCGTCCAACTCCATATCTGCGAAAGTAAGACGGTTAAGAGCTCGCAATCTGTGGAAGGTTCAACCCGAGATCCAACGCTCGGAGAACACATACTTCAAACGGGACAGAACAGACAGAAATGAGGGATCGGTCGACATGATTCGCAGCTCCTCCAGATTCGGCAATGCGCCACCAGAAACGTCCGATATAGCTGAAAATACAGTGCCAGATTTCCAGAGCAGCATTCGTAGAGAGGTAAAGTTTTCAAATACGCGCGGGGAAACACGTTTGCGAGTCTCGATCGACAACGAGCATTCGCGGAGGCTAGAGCCGGAACACCTGGCCAAGGCTTCGAAAGCGTCCCAGTCAATAGAGGGGTACGTATGGAAGAGCATTGCTTCGTCAAGGGAGAAGCGGTTGGAGTCGCCAAACCGTACGAGATTACTCGTCCGCGAGACGATAGCGAGCATTGTCTCTGCCCTAGATGATGTGACCTGAGGCAATCCCTCGCCCGACATCTTTTCGTCTGCGAGGGATTCGTCGTTCCAATCGTAATAGGTGAAACTCAGTGTACGAATATGAGGACCGAGAGCTGGCTCTCTCTTCAAGACCGACGAGATTTTCGATAGTGCGTCGATGTAATGGACGTTGATCTGTGTATAATAGTGAGGTAGAGCGAGCCGCTGTCAGGAGTAAGCTGGCGAAATGACACAGAGAGTAAGGAACTACATACATAAATGTTTTCGACACCAACAGAAGTGCAAGCTTGCGTGGAGGCATCGCAAAGTACAAGATCCGCGCCCAGAGTGTATCTTGAACTTCCTTCGAAGCAGAGGCCAAAGGAACATAAGAGGGATTGAGAGATGGCGCGATAGGGGGGATTTCTGAAGACAACTCTTGAGCTTTCGAATTCTTCGCTTTGGGTGTCCTGAAGATCCGCAATGATTCAGAACCAGATTAAGCATACTAAAACGCAGAAGCAGAAACGCACAATCCTTCGGTGAACTTCAGAATGGACATGACTACGGGATCCTTCGGTATCTTGTACTGCTGCCAGTATTCCACAGGTTTCTTGACCTCGATGACTTTGAGCGAGGAGCTCGTGAAGGTGGAGTGGGCCCAAGTGGCGTCCGCTATACTCGGGATTATGAGGGTATGCAGCTGTTTCGCCGTGATTGCGGGCAGAAGTGTCTTCTCCGCTGAGGTTCTATGGCCATGAAATGGAGAATCGAAAACGACCTGACAAGAGTCATTCAGCGCTACGACCACGCGACAGGGATGAATGGAGAGGGACCGTACGAGATTATTCCACTTCACCAAAGACTGGCACAGGGCCAACAATAACTGAGAGATCACTTTATTCTCTAATGCTTTGTGTCGAAAATCCTGGAGAATGAAGCGGGAAGGATTTATCAAGTTGAGACCCTTGCACAGTCCGGTTGTATTGTCCGAAGAATAAATTTCCAGTGTGAGGAACAGGTCAACGACGTTCGGGGAGGATTTTAGAATAGTCTGCATTGGAGGCCCAAATCCGCCTTCGACGCGGAGTTTCTTGATAAAGCCACCCAACTCCGGGTTTCCCGACAACGCAATAGCAAGAGCCTTTGCTTGAGCCTTCGAGCGCAGTACGACGACGCTGTAGAGGAGGGGCGTCGCGACACGGAGCCACGATTTGCAGACAAGAAGATAGGCTGAGGTAGATTCTACATACGAAGAGAATGGGGAGACGTGATCGGTATTGGAGAAAACCTCGTCCGAGACTTTCAACGCAGGCGAAAGAATCTCGGAAATGAGCTCATCAGGCAGCGAGTTGTCGCGCATGCTGCACATTGTGGGGAACAAAGGGGGTTGCTTGCAGAGATGCGCGTGGTGTCACGGTCACGTGATGCTCCTGTCACGGCCAGACTCAGCAGGTCGGCTCAGGTCGCGCGCTGGCGTCACAGCTAGAAACCTCGCGTGGATACCTACAAGTTCATTGATAGACAGATGACGGGCGGGAACCAGACGAAACACTGCGGGGTCCGCGTGACAAACGGCGTGCAAATCGATTGAATGAATGTCGCGAAAGTATATTGAGGTGTATAGAACAAATGCTAGCAACCTGGCGATAAGAAAAAGCTCAAGCCGTAGTATCAAAGTAGAAATGATATTCATAGCGCTTAGATAGCGGGAGCAACAACCGCCCTGGATATCCCAAACGCCAACCCCCCGGCCTTCGAAGTCGTAGGACCAATGCTCAGACGATCCAAACCCGTCTCGACACTGAACAGTCGATGATTCTCCTGCTCCCATGTGCGATGAGGCTCCGCGCGTCCATACGCGGCGTTCACCGCAGTCATGGGATCGGCAATGCGATTGCGCGCGAGCATCGTGTATGGCGAGGCGCTAGTAGCTAGCACAGCGGAGACGGTCACGAAGAGCACCAAGAGGCTGAAAAGCCTCGAATCAGACCAGGGCAATCTCGGCGGAGAGGGAGACAACACACCAATAGGCTCCGATGCAAATTAGCAGCATAATCAACAGAACAAGGGACAAGCGCGATCCCAGGACAGGGACAACTTTGTTCACCTGTAACGGCGCGGCCGGCTCGTAGAGGCTCGCAGAGAATGCGATGAGCTCGCGAGAAAGTTCGCGTGCGAACGCAGACGCGTAATCTCCACCTGAAAGCCCGGCGCCTTCTATCGCAGCAGGCACACGCATAGACAGGTCTGCCGTTGATGTCATGGCTGCTATGATGCGGGAGATATCGAGATCGCTGGTGGTGTATGTGTTCGAAGGGTCGACGGTGAATGAGCCATTGAAGTAAGTGTACCGCACAGTTCGAACGGTGACTGAGCAGGTAAGGGCATTGTACGCGTTAGGTGCACCATGCGCGAAGAATCCGGTGTTCCCGACGACTATTGATTGTCAGAGCAACGTATGAGTGAGTAGAAAACAAATACATTTATCAGCGGGTGCGAAGTAGGCTTGCGAGACAACGACAGCTCCAAAACGGAAAGGACTTTGGAACGTTGGTGAGGACACTGTTCAGGAGGGAAAAGTAAGAGCGTACTTGGAGTTGACCATGTAAGGCGTCAAATATTCGTTGCCATTGCCGTCCAAGATACCAAAGGGGTAAAGACCGGTGCTTGAATTGACGGCAGCGTTGAAGGACACTGAAGCGGGGCAGTTGAGGGTCAAAGACTCTGAAGCCCCGTATGAGGGACCGGAGCCAATGCATTGGTCGGTAACGCTCTGGCAAGTGCTAACGATACCGTAAGAGGTGCCAGCGTATGCAATGTCCCCAGGAATGGATGCAGGGACAATGATCGCCGACCCATCGTTGGCGAAGGCAACTGCATTCGCAACAGAGTTGTTGGTTAATGTTTGCAAAGCTTCGGGTAAGGAAGCGGCGTATGGGGTATTCCTAACTGGAATGAGATTGAATTCAATCCGGTGCAGTATATCTCACCCAGTGGTTTCAAGCCCGCATAAGTTGATACCCTGAGCCAATGCTCCGCCGGTGGATGTACACAAAGACCCGTTAATTTGGCGAGAAAGTTGAGGCCATGTCCCTTGGTACTCTCCGAGCTGAGAGAAAGACATGGTCTTGGATGTGGCACCAAAAATGACGAGTAAGACGTCGGTGGAGTAAGCGAGAGAAAGGGTCAACGCGAGTACAACGAACGCCCGGCGCAGAACCGGGGGCGTATAAGATGGCTTTGTTGACGAGCCAAAGCCGTGGATATATTTCATCACGTCCCACAACGCCCGTGGGTTGGCGCCGTGAAGAACTTTCATCAATAATCCAAGCCTAAGAATATTGAGTACATGTGGAAGCTGCGGGTAGGGTTGTCGCTCACTGGAAAGGCGTCGGCCGGTTGTGTCCATTGTCGACGGAGGCCTCAAGCCAAGTCCAGGCGAGCCGATAGCTATCGAGAGCCAAAACTAGCGGTATGGTAGCAAGAAGCAAAACACCTAAAACGTAGGCGTTGGCGAGGATTGACCCTAGCGGAGCGGTCGTTATTATTTTGTTGCCCTGACGAAGGTACTCGTTGGTGAAGAAAACTTGTAAGGCGATACCAAGGACGAGTAGGATGATAGAGAGACATATGCCAAGGCCCAAGAGGAGCAGGCGTTTGCCTCTGAAGCGGAAAGCGGAAAGATTTGTAGAGGCGGTGGAAGCAACCGAGATGGTGTCGAAGAGGTTGCGTGTCTCCTTGACATGTTCGGGATCAGGGCCCAGGGTGTCGAGTGGGAGATCGCCAATGTTGTACGATGGAGCCATTGAAAGGGTACGGTGGACAAGATGGAAACTCCGTCGCTCTATTTATTTTGAGGGTGTTTGAGACATTACGAGGGCGGAAGAGGATTGACAATGAGACCACAGAGAAACATTATCCGCGCCCGGTAGTTCTGAAAGAGTGAGACCTAGTGATAGCGGCCAGCTCGGCCCATAGTAACTCTAGCGCAGTCTGACTTGCTGCAGTGCAACCTTGAAGCATTTGCTGCTTTCTGTCTTATCGTCGTCGCCATCACAGTCAGAGTTACATAGATATTGCCAGCTGGACGGGGCGAGGCACGAGCCGCGTCTAGCGAAAGATAAGATTGCGAGAGAGCGCGGGGAGCGATCAGATACACTGACATCATCACAGGATCACCATTTGCAGCTTCGCTCGGTACCACCACCTCGCGCCGCGCTGGCGATTTTTGCGCGCAGTTTCCGACCCATCCTCCTCACGCGTTTCTGCGGCAAATTTGCGCGCTAGCTGCCTGTAGCGTTGCTCACCTTCCCGTTGTGTCTTCGTCACATCCTCTTTGCCATCAAACTCGACGAATCTGATCAGAAGTCCTCTCGACGACTTTGCGCTCGCTCTGATAGCCCTGCACTGGCTGAAGACTGCTCTCTGGTGATGTTAGTCCTGTATTTGCGTCACTGTGGACGCGGTATGTTCCAATTATGATCCATCTTTCTTTCCTCTATCTTTCTTTTGTCTTCCCTCTATCTTTCTTTGGTTTCTTTCCTTTATCTTTCTCTGTTTTTTATTCCTGCGTGCACGGACCTGTACATCCGCGCCCGCTACCAACGCCGAGTGTCACATCGTGCGTGCTTTCTTTCTCTTAAGGATTTTTATAATTGCGTGCACGGACTTGTATGTCTGTGCCCGCTGCCAACGCCGAGTGTCATATCGCGCGTGATTTCTTTTTCTCTGTTTCTTATTCCTGCGTGCGCAGACTTGTACGTCTGCGCCCACTACCAACACCGAGTGTCATATCGTGTGTGATTTCCTTTTTCTTTGTTTCTTATTTCTGCGTGCACGGACTTGTAAATCCGTGCCCGCTACCATCGCCGAGTGTCATATCGTGCGAGCTGTTTCTTTTATTCTTCTTTCAATTCCTGCGTGCGCGGACTTGTACGTCCGTGCGCGCTACCATCACCGAGTGTCATATCGTGCGAGCCTTTCCTTTTAATTCTTTCTTCATATCCTGCGTGCAACTACCATCACGTATTTCTGTCACCAAGAACGTGGTATGTTTCATTTATGATTCTTTTCCTTGTCGCAGCGCTCCGGTTGGGGTGCCCGTCGCCTTCTCGCGTTTGCCGGTCGCGCTTCGCTTTGGAGCGCTGCTCCTGTTTGGGGGTCCGGCTGCTCGCTTCTGGCGTCGGTATCCCCCAGTCTCGTGTCGCACTGGCCGCGGGCTGCACACACGAGTACGTCTCCTGCCCGGTGTCGCCTTTGTTGCGCTCTGGTTGTCGGGAGCGTCTCGCGAGCTACGTCTCCCACTCCCCGGAGTTGCTTTTATTGCGCTCTCGGGGTCGGGAGCGTCCCACAGCGGCCTGCGGCCGCGCCTGACACACCATCTTCACTATGCATGTTCACTTGCCCTTCATTGGCATCCTTGCATGAATTTTTGTCTACCCCGTCTCTTCGCGAGATATATTACATTACATTATGTACCGCATCTCAGCTCCCAGAGCGCGACGAGCTATCTTATTGCCAGCTGGACGGGGCGAGGCACGAGCCGCGTCTAGCGAAAGATAAGATTGCGAGAGAGCGCGGGGAGCGATCAGATACACTGACATCATCACAGGATCACCATTTGCAGCTTCGCTCGGTACCACCACCTCGCGCCGCGCTGGCGATTTTTGCGCGCTCCCGACCCGCCCTCCTCACGCGCTTCTGGGGGTCCGGCTGCTCGCTTCTGGCGTCGGTATCCCCCAGTCTCGTGTCGCACTGGCCGCGGGCTGCACACACGAGTACGTCTCCTGCCCGGTGTCGCCTTTGTTGCGCTCTGGTTGTCGGGAGCGTCTCGCGAGCTACGTCTCCCACTCCCCGGAGTTGCTTTTATTGCGCTCTCGGGGTCGGGAGCGTCCCACAGCGGCCTGCGGCCGCGCCTGACACACCATCTTCACTATGCATGTTCACTTGCCCTTCATTGGCATCCTTGCATGAATTTTTGTCTACCCCGTCTCTTCGCGAGATATATTACATTACATTATGTACCGCATCTCAGCTCCCAGAGCGCGACGAGCTATCTTATTAGAGACTCAGAGATAAAGAGAGAAATTTGTCAGTCACGTCACGCGTCACACTTTCCTCCAACCCGCTTCGCCCACTATTATACCGTATTCTGCTATGGCGCATTTCACTGCCCATTCTAGGCTCGGCCTGCCGCAAATGGTGTCAAACCCTGTTCGACTATTCGGTGGTCAATTTCAAATCGCGACCCATAAAAATTGAGGCAAGAACGCGCCTATGAGCTCTGACATATCACCGGCAGTTCCTGGGTTCTTTCAATCGGCGCAATGCCGCTACTCGACTGCAGAGATAATCTTGGAGGACCAGCATCAAACAGTGAGCGTATTCCGTCACAACGCCCACTGCTCTTCGACTTCTCGAGGGCGATCTGTCACCAGAGCTGAAAACACACAAATCTGTGACTTGAAAGGCAACGGAGACGCCATGCACCACAGTTTTAGCTGCAAGTTGTCATCTACCCTGTCAGTTTCAAAAATACCGGAGGCCCAACTTGTACCTGAACCACCAACATGGCAGTCGACGACTTCTGGTACCTGGGTGCTCGATACTTAAATTCGTTGAAGGGCAAGACAGTCTCCCTCAAGCTTACTGCCTATCGGCCATGTCTGTCCTTTCTTTTTCAAAAATACTTCTCGTAACTCTGCCCCTCGTGGCCCCGGCGCAGAATATTATCGCCTCTGCATATAAAATTCTCCCTCGTCAAAGTAATCCTACTTCGCTCCCTGGGAACTGGTCATTAGCTGGCTGCTTCACTGATGTGTCGACTGCCCGTACTCTGGCCGCGACCGCAACCATAGATTCTAACATGACTGTCGAAAACTGCATCGCCTTCTGCGATGCTGGGGGCTTCATTTTTGCAGGGGTGGAATTCGGACAGTGAGTTTACCATTCTCTTACGCGTCTCTCGATCAAGAGGCTCTAGGGAATGTTGTGGGTATCTCGAGCTACTCGTCTCAGGACATCACATCGATGCTTCAATCTAGACTGCGATTCTACGATCCAAATCCCCGGTGCCCGAGCCCAACAAAGCGACTGCTCGGAACCTTGCGCCGGCAACCCCTCCGAGTTCTGCGGCGCGTCGGGACGTCTCACAATCTTCGCCAGTGGCGCGCCTAGTCCCCGAATTGCCAACGCCCCCAAGACTGGTTGGACGTACCAGGGGTGCTTCACGTTCGTGCCCTTGCTCGCTTTGCTTCCTGACGCTCAATCTTCCCATCACACAGTGATAATACCGCTAATCGCACGCTTCCAGTCCCCATCAACGTCCCCATTGGCGTGACGGCTGAAACATGCACGGCGGCGTGCCAATCCGCTGCCGCATTTACGCATGCCGGGCTGGAAAACGGGCACGAGTGTTGTGAGTTTTTTTTTTCGAGCATGTCCACCTACGGATGTAACATGAATATCAAAAAGGGTGCGGTAATATCACCAATAGCATCGCGCAACACGTCTCGGATGATGACTGCCGTGCCATCTGTGGCGCTGACCACGCAGAGTATTGCGGGAACGCGAATCGCGTGGCAGTTTACGAGTTCACCGCTGAAGGGCAGGCGCCTCCTCCGCCACAAACATGCGCCGGAGACATCTCCAACTTCACGTTGCTTGCTGTGTTCAACAATCCTCCAGTCGGCTCCTCCGCTCAGGTAAAAATCAGAGCTGTGTTGGTTGAGCTTGTTCCAAATACGTTCTGGACACTCTTATCGGTTAGTCGTTATTTCCTATTTCAAACGCCGCCCCACCCATATGTCTACAGTCTTGCGCGACCTGTTGCTCCGACTGGCCCTCCTTTTCTCTCGAAAACTCTGTATTCCTCCCTCGATCTGCCTCCAATCCCACACAGTCGATGACCTCAATCGGCGCATCCGACGGCGAGTCCCCCTCATTCGTTGCCTCTAGTCCACCATTCCCAGGAGCTCAAGCGTATTGCGCTGCCGTACGTAGTCTAACTTGCTGGACGATTGCACGCTCATGGCAGCATCTAGGAAACGACCACCGCTTCCGATGACACCGATCTGTTGCTGTCCTTCGGGGGCAAGACCGACTCGTGGTCACTCTGCACCAACACCACGACGAATGCCAACGGGCGGGTGGATCTTGTGTTTGCGCCGGTCACGAACCACCCCCACTACGCCTTCTCGTCGTGCAACGCGGTCACTGTCAAGCTAATCCAAGGTTGAAGAGGTAAAAATCAGGTCCTATCCGACGACCCGTCGATGCTAGAGGCGGATCTTCCTAAAATAGACAAAGTGATAGACTATTGATATCTCTCTGGGATACAGAATGTAAATTTTCGGTACTTAGCAATTTGGCATGTCCACGTCACGAGTTTCTTTTGAATGTGACAAAAAAGCACGGGATTGTGACAACACGCGTGAGCCTGACCTTCGTGACTTCTTCTATGCCAGACAACTCGCTCCCCGACGAGCTGATATCTGAAATTCTCTGGCCTGCGCTAAAAATTTCCGATAATGTGTTCTCCAATACCAGCCACGTTTCCCCTTTCTCTTCCTATGGAGAATCCACCTCAGCCTACCTTCTCGTCTGCAAATCATGGCTCCGCGTTGCCACTCCCCTCCTTTACAGCGTAGTGGTGCTGCGCTCGAAGGCACAAGCAAAGGCTCTTGCCGCTGCACTGTCTGGCAACCCACAACTGGGTCGTTTCATTAAGAAACTCCGCGTCGAAGGTGGATTTGGGCCTTCGATGCAAACCGTGCTACGATGCTCCCCGAATATTACGGACCTGTTCCTCACACTGGAAATCTTCTCTTCCGATCACACGGGCGGACTGTGCAAGGGTCTCAGCTTCATCAATCCTTCTCGTCTTATCCTCCAGAACTTTCGACGCAAGGCATTGGACAACAAGATGGTCTCCCAAATGTTGGAGGCCCTTGCAAAAGCTTCGTCCAAATGGAACAACCTCGTAGCATTTCCTCTTTTCAAGATCTCCTACTCGTGGTGCTTACTTTCGGCTCGCCAGGTCGTTTTTGATTGTCCATTTCAGGGGGCATACGGGGCTGCAGCGAGGACCCTGCTGCCGGCGATCACAGCTAGAAAGCTACACACTCTCACAATACAGAGCATCTGGGATGCATCTTGGGCCTGGTCGGCTTTCAAGACTTGCCCGCTCGAGGTCATAAGGGTCAAATTCCCATTCGACTCTACGCACTTGGACGACATGCTAAATAAAGATCCAAAGCTGTTGTCGCTTTTGAAGTATACTGAGGAACTGGAACCGTACGTATTTGTTCGAGCACTAAACTTCAACCGGATTCAATGCACATTTGCAGAGAACATCAATTTCAAGCCCTCGAGCCGGTTTTGGAACATCCACTCATCGCCCCGTCTCTCGATCCCTTCTTCATCCCTTTGGCCAATGCACCGAAGGAGGTTCGAGATGAAATCTGGGCCCGCATCTTGTGGTTTGCGACGCCTTCCGGGTCGCGCAAGCTTGCTCTTCTTTTGGTATCGAAGACATTCTATGTGAGTAGCTCAGATTCGGTCCATATGAGTCGTTTCTATCATTCTATTCATCTGCATCCAATAGCGACTCGCTCTACCTTTCTATTATGAGCAGGTCGTCATTCGTGGCGCTCACCAACTATCATTAATGTCGTCAATTATGGCGAGAAAGACGACACTTGGTCCTCGTATTCGTACACTGACCCTGGCCGGTGGCGCATATGACGACTCTGCTGATTTCGAGAAATCGTCGGAAGTCAAGTCTCCGAAAGCCGACGCAATCGTCGCCATTTTTTCGCGAACGAATAATCTGGTAGAGTTTGGTAACGGTACCAGCTTCACCGAAAGTTCCGCGCTTATTCATATGGGCCATTGCATATCCTGGGATGCTTTCGAAACGTTGGCCGCGTGTTCAGGCTCTACCTTACGCAAATTCCTAGGTCACATTCAGCCTCGCGAGCCCGACGTGTCGCCTAGCGTATTCAATAACTTCCAGGCGCTGCAAACACTTTGGTGGAGATGCCGAGTTAAGTTTTCCGGTGTGATAGGTGTCTCTGCACACGCGCTGCCGAGCCTGGAAGTGCTACGCATATCTTTTGCGGACCCCTCGTTTTTGTCTGTGCTGATCGAGATGCAGTATGTGTTTGCTGAGCCTTTGGATCTGTCTCTGATGTCGTGCAGATTGCCATCTCTCCGACACGTTATCCTTCCAGACCCTTTCATGAATCAAGAGATATTCTTCATGACCCATGGTTTCAAAATGACGGAACTTTCTCTATCAGACGGCGTGTTCGAAAGTCTTGGAGTCAAATTATTTGAATTTTGCCCAAATCTTTCCATTCTTATGCTGTCAGATAAATTCGCTGTGCGTTGTCAAAAAATCATAGCGTAGCGTACATTCTGATTCTTCCGAACACCAGATCAAACCCCCGAATTTCGAGCATCTCCATCCACCTCACAAAGTTCCCTCGCTAGTAGAAATCGTCTTTCAGGCGCAACATTGGATAAGGCGGGTCTCAGACTTTTCAAATGCTCTCGCATGTACCTAAATTTTCCGTATAGCACCAAGGAGAGCGAGTCCAGGTGGAACACCTTTTTTACCAACTTCAATCCTCAATATCTATCTGGTCTGCGTGACATGCGGTTTAATTGTTACGCGTGGCCAACGAACGAGTAATAAAATTTCCACGAATTTGAAGTGGACAACCGTGCTAATTCATTATGTTATCCTCAGGCGCGACATTGCGAAAAGCTACTGGGTGCGATGGGCCGAGGTTATGCTCTCACAGGGTGTGAGCCTCATTGACAAAAAAGGGTCAAAATGGCGGCCGAGGCTGAAAATTAGATAGTGCCGAATTCTTTTGCGACACGAATTTCGCAATACAACACTACGATTTCTGTGAGTATGCGTATCGGTTTTAAATCGGTAGCTAGACGGGTCCATTGCTTGCCCCAGGCTTGCCCTGAGACCTTGCCACGGCCACAAATCCACTACAAATCCTCACTCAGTTGACTCGACCGAGGTGCTCATTGCAGAAGGCAAAGCCGAGTCCGATAAACCTTGAAACCATGCTGGTGTCCTACCTTGACATTTTTCTCTGCCTCCAATGCTCAAACCGAAGCTGCTTCGCGGCTAAGTTCAAGCGGGTTCAAGCTCCTTCAACACGAGTCGTGCGTCTCACATCCATCTCTTTGCAGACAACACATCCGCCATCAACACAATCTTCTCACCGAAACCCCGCGCAGGCCAACTACTTGCCTACAAATTCCACCAGCTGGCCTGCTCGTTTCTCGACGCCAACCCAGCACACTCGATTGAAATAGCGTGGTCACCGGGCCACGAGGACATCAAAGGGAACGACCGCGCCGATGACCTCGCTAAACGAGGCGCCGAACTCCGAACCGACGCCCCGGGCACCCTATCCAACGCCCTGCGAAAGTCAAAAGAAAAAACAGCTCGCACCTGGAAAAAGGAATGGAAGAACTCCCCAAAAACAGGACGCTATGCGAGTGCTAACCGCATGGCCCCATCGCTGAAACCCACCCCCCACTTCAAAACGCTCAGCCGCGAGGTGTTTGGAAGGGTGACACAGTGTAGAATTGGTCACGGATACATAGGCGAGTACTACGAAAAATTCGTCCCCTCCGAGAACGTTGACTGCCCGTGCGGCGAACGACTTCAGACCCGCGAGCACATATTGCGCGAATGCTCACGCTACGGCGACCATCGCCACCTACTTCGAGAGGCTTCCAGGGACTTGGCCATGCCCGAGTTATTGGGCACACGCAAAGGCATTGATGCCTTGGCCAAGTTCATAGAGGCCTCTGGCGCTTTCACGAAGACCGGGTGTCCGTTTGCAAAAGCGGACCTTCCCACATACGAAGATGAACCCGACCCTTGGTTGTCGGACGACGAAGACGACGGCGGGTAGGCTCAGCGCCCGCAAGATGACACCCCCTGGACAGAAGAGTCCTCGTTATTCATTTCCCCCACCCGCCGACACCCGCGTGCCATTGTGGCCCGGCTTCATGTTTCCTTTTCTTTCCTTCTTCTATGTAGTTTAGTCACCTTATGCTCTATGGCAATATGCGTTATGCATCCGCCGCAACACCACATAAATCCCACACTACTTACTATACACTCCGAGACTATACTCTACCACCCCCGGACGAAACTCTCCTACTTACCTCTTACCTTATTTATCGCCCTCCGGGCACCGCGTCTTAGTAGATAGTGTACTTGTTGCGGTATAAAAATGCTGATACAAAAAAAACGAGTCGTGCGTGACCATCAGGATTCAGATCACGGGACCGTGACCTACGCGCCTTGCTTGTCCTCCCCTACCAGCCAAAGATGCCAGATAATTCGCTCCCAGACGAGCTGATATCTGAGATTCTCTCACCCGCGCTGAAAGTTCCTGACGAGGTATTCTCCAACACCGATGAGGTCTCCCCGTTCTCTTCGTATGGAGAATCGACCTCAGCCTACCTCGTTGTCTGTAAATCGTGGCTTCGCGTCGCCACGCCCCTCCTTTACAACACTGTTGTACTGCGGTCGAAGGCTCAGGCGAAGGCTCTTGCTGCTGCGCTGTCGGGAAACTCGGAATTGGGCCATTTCATCAAAAAACTTCGCGTCGAAGGTGGATTCGGACCCTCCATGCAAACCGTCTTACGATGCTCCCCGAATGTCACCGATCTATTCCTTACATTGGAAATTTACTCTTCCGACAGTACGGCTGGACTGTGCAAGGGTCTCAGCTTCGTGAACCCTTCCCGTCTTGTCCTCAAGGATATCAAATACAAATCATTGGCCAACAAGATGGTATCTCAATTAGCGGTGGCCCTTTCACAGGCTTTGGCGAAATGGGACAAACTCGTATGGCCTTCTTCTCGGGACTTGCTTGCGACGCTTACTTTCGATTCGCAAGGTCGTTTTTGATTGCCCATTTCAGGGGTCATACGGGACTGCAGCGACCCTGCTGCCCGCAATCACGTCCAAGCAACTGCACACTCTGATAATACGGAATATCGAGGATTCGGATTGGGCCTATGAGTCCTTTCAGGCCTGCCCGCTCAAACTTATTCAGGTCAAAGAGCCGGTGAGGAACTATGAACGGGAAGATATTCCGCTCCATAATCCAGCTCTTATGGCGCTGCTGAGATATAGCGAGGAACCATCGTACGTTTGTGTTAGGAGCTCGATGATGACCTTGGAATCATAAAATGCAATCTCCAGGAAATACAAAGCGAAAGCTCCTGTGCCGGCCCTGGAAATGCTGCTCATCGCGCCGCCTCTCAATCCATCCTTCGTCCCTATGGCCAATGCACCCAAGGGAGTCCAAGATGAGCTTTGGGCGCGCATTTTGTACTTCGCGATGTCTTCCCGCAAGCTCAGTCTTCTTTTGATATCAAAATCATTCTACGTTGGTATCCCCAATTTAAATCATTCTGGATAGCATCTCATTCATCTCTGTCTTGTAGCGACTCGCATTGCCATTCTTCTATGAGGATGTCGTCGTCCGTCGCACACAGCGCCTATCAGAATTATCATCAATCCTGAAGAGAGAGACGACACTCGGTTCTTGCATTCGCACACTGGCCCTGGCCTATTACGACGATTACTACGACTATTACGACCCCGACTCGGATGATGAGGAATTCGACGACGTGTTGCAGAAAAAATGGCTGGCTCTCAAGTCGTCCAGAGCCGACTCGATCTTCACCATCCTGTCGCAAACCAACAATCTGGTCAAGTTCGGCAGCGACCATCTCTTTGACAATTCGGGCATCATGGATCCATTCATATCATGGGACGTCTTTGAAACGTTAACCGCGTGCTCAGGTTCTACGTTACGCGAATTCATAGGATCGATTAACAGCCAGCAGCACGCGTCGCCCATCGTCTTCAACGACCTCAAGGCATTACGGATACTTTGGTGGCGATGCAATATCGTTTTCTCGAAGGCGAAAGGCCTGTCCGCTGACGCATTGCTGAACTTGGAAATGCTACGGGTATCGGACGCTGACTCGTCGTTTCTACGTGTTCTTTCTACGTTGAAGTATGTCTTTCCTGAGCCTTGGATTTGCTCCTCATGTTGCGTAGATTGCCCTCGTTGCGGCATGTTGTTCTGTCGGAGCTGTTCCCGAACCAAGAAATATTTTTCAAGGCACATGGTTTCAAGTTGACTGAACTTAGCGTATCAGGATCCATATTCGGAGCCCTCGGCGCCAAACTACTCGATTACTGCCCAAATCTTTCCATTCTTACGCTGTCGGATAGATTCAACGTGCGTGCTCCAAACCTGCATGCAGCAGTCTGCATGATACTCATTCCGCTCGGGACACCAGTCCAACCCCCCGGACTTCAAACATCTTCATCCCTCTCAGCAAGTTCCGTCGCTAGTGAAGATCGTCTTCCTGTCGGAACATTGGATAAGGTGCCTCAATTCTTTTATTCTCTGTCCTGTATCTCAGCCTCCACGCAGCCACAAGTCCTATGAATCTCAGTGGAACGACTTCTTTACTAACTTCAAGCCTCGACATCTGGGTGGGTTGCGCGAAATGCGGTTTAAGTGTTACGTCTGGCCAACGACCGAGTAACAGCATTTGCTTTGGTTTGAGATTGCGCTCATTCAATATGTGATTTTTAGGCGCGATATCGCAAAAAGCCATTGGGTGCGATGGGCTGAGATCATGCTCGCGCAGGGTGTCAGTCTCTTTGACAGGAATGGGACAAAATGGCGGCCGAGGCTGAAAGTCAGATAGCGGATTCTCGACATGAATTTCACAATATCACACATTACTTAATCACTCTTCATGGACTCCTATAATTCGAAAATCGCGAGTAAATTTTAGTTCGTGTAGTCATACAATATATTTTCATTGGTGCCCTTTAGGTTTTGGATGGTGGTCTGTCAGGATACTTCTCCTGTTCGATTGCGACGCTTACACTGGCATCCCTTGCGGCGAGTAAACAGAGCTTCATGTCCATGCTCAATTTTAATGTGTCAGAAGTCACTGCAGGGAGACTACAATCGTTCTCTCGAGCCTCTATAGCATGAACAACAGAGGTTAGGATAAGGATAAGTGCGTACACCCGATACAATCATAAGCTGTACACAAACCATGCGCTCTTATCGCCCAAACCCCGCGCCTCCTCATGGCGGCCCACCGTCTTTCGTCGCTCCGCCTTCTTCTTATTCTCAGCCGCCAAATACCACACATTCAACGCCGTAAACACCGCCACAAGAACAGAGAAGATGAGCAGCATCTTCGTCGCTTTCGTATACCGCGGCGGCGGCGAAAGCGAGCCGAGGAGCCAGGTGGCGAGGATGCCGCCTGAGTTGGTCATGATGAAGCCGATCGCGATGGCGGTTGCGCGACGGACGTGCGGTGCGGAGTTGTTGGCGTTCCAGGTGGAGAGGGTGGGTGCCATGGTGTAGGCGCCGGAGACTGAGAGGAATAGCGAGCCGTACTGAATGTGCTGGTTCGTGGAGGCGAGGAACATGGCGAAACCGGCGATGCAGAGGAATGAGGCGAAGATGGTGACTAGCCCGCGACATTGGTAGCGGTCGGAGAGCCAGGCGGTTGACATTGATACTGGTGTGCAGGTCAACTCCCAGCGGCAGGATTCTGCGGGAATACTCACCAACAAAGGCAGCCGAGAATGGAGGGACGCTCATCAATTGCGCCTTAGCCGCAGTGTATCCAAGCGATTGTACAATAGGTGCGGTGAAGCTGGCCGATTTGAGCAACGCGGAAAGACAAGGAAAGTACAACTTACTATGCCAATGAGTAGAGGATTACACCGCCAAAGAAGAACACGATTCCGCAGAGGAGGACCTGGATAGACGTGAACGCCTTGGTCACCTCTCCCCAGCTGAAAGCAGATGCATCGTCATCTCCGTCAATAGCGCCATCTTCCCTAAGCTTCGCCTTGATGTAGGTTTTTTCCTCGTCATTCAGGAAACGAGCGTGGTCCGGAGAGTCGGGGAGGAAGAAGAATGCTACGAGGCCAATAAAGACGGTGATGGTGCCCTGGAGACGGTTAGCAGGCGAAACTGTTTTGCGGAAGATAGGAGCGTACCTCGATGAGGAAGATCCACTGCCAGCCTGAGTGACCGGACTTGCCGTCGAGTTTGACGATGCCGTAGGCCATGATACCACCGAAAGCTCCAGAGAGTGAAGCAGCGGAGAAGAAAGTGGTGATTCTACGGTACATTAGGCTTGTTACACCAAGATGTTGCACGGAAATACGGACCTCGTCTGCAGTCTGAGTCGAGGGTAGAAGAAGGAGAGGTAGAGAACTGAAGACCCTGTTAGCAGCAGAATACTTGACGACTGAGTATCATACCCAATCCCGGGAAAACACCGCCTGTATAAGTATGAAAATTAGCATGAGGATGGATAGTTCGCAGCATGAACCATGTACCTTCCAACAAGCCAAGGAAGAAACGGCAGGCAAGTAGTCCCTCATACGTTTTCAGGGTCCCTGGTCGTAGTTACAAGAATGTACAAGGGTGAGTACAATCGCCACGAACCTTGACAAGTAGTAACAACACCCCAAAGCGTCAGCATGGTCGGAAGCATCAGATTGGGCCCAACGATCTGAAGGAAAGATGTGAGCCGCATAGTTCACATAATGTCGCGTACGACCAACCTTGAGTAAAAGATTCGAGGGGAGTTCCGCCGCAATGTAGGGGACGTATGTGACCGTCAAAGCGATAGAATATTGCTCCGGGGTCATTTTCAGGTCCTTCATCAAGCCCGCGACTTTGGCATTCCCAATATTCGTCCGATCCTGGGGAGGCCCTTGTTGAACGGAGACCCCTGAGTTTGCGCGCAGAGACTTACGAGGAAAGACAAGAGGAAGAACAAGGAGACGACAGGCAATATCCAGATGTCGAGTTTCCGCCAGACGGTGCGCTCTAGCTGATCGTTGACGACGACGGGGTGGTCGACGTCGTCCGAGTCGTTGCCGATGCTGGGAGAGTCGACAATTTTACCGGGGTCAGTCGACGCGTGGGACGAGGCTTTGTACAATGCGGCCATTGTCCAGTGCGTCGTACGTGGGGTAGAACGGTAAGGACGGTCGCTAGACTGCGGTCTATATAGCCATACAAAATCGGGGCTTCGAAGTTCGTCGAGAAGATCATGTTGGTTCGTCTGATAGAACGTGGCTTCCTGACGGTATTACGACTGATCTCCCTCTCGCCTCGCTGTTCATCAGAGAAGGTCGACGCGCTTCATCAAGACCAAGCTTGGTACTACAATGGTAGGTAGGTAGGTTCCACGGCGCGGATATGTGCCAACTACTGCAGCAGTAAATAAGGATAGATAGAATATGGAGGGACCATTTTATTTGAACAATGTGATAAAAATGAAGCAAGGGCCCATATTCATAGGAACATTTTGGATGATACAGGAATCGAAACGATTTTTATGGCACACGGTAGACAAGCGGAAGAAGGTTATGAGCCAGGAACATGATACTTGACATACGGCCCAGCACAAGACGAATGAATAGACGAGTCGACCAGTAAGCATCTTGGTGTTTTCGTCCATACGGCGATGGGTATGCCAAGACGGTGTTTCGAGGGAAGAACGGAAAACCCCGCGGAAAGGAGTCAGGCGTGCACCAATGGAGACTGGCAGCGGAACTGTTCGCCGTTTGAAGGACTCAGGACTCAGGCCTAGGGTCGCTGCCTGGCGTGTAGCAGTCGGGCAGAATTTGGGATCGAGAACGGTAGCAACAGCTCAAGGCCCGACAAGGGTTCCATAGAGCCGACAGAACAACCTTTGCGCATCTGTGGGTCACAGGTTAACAAATGTAGGCAATGCGCTGGTTCAGACTTGTAAGGGTTTGCGGGTATTATGCCTTCTTGCAGGCTTGACTAGCATGATCACCCGATTGTTAAAAAGGGGAGACCAGCACCCGGTTACAGTGTAGAGAAACACGAGCGCCGTGTGACTTCCGCACCGTCTTGAGGACGAGAGACCTTTCGATGCGGGTAGTGTGTCGGGCGGCTGGACGAGATAAACCAAGGTTCTTGATTGGGTCTAAGCACCGTTGATGTAGGCCAGTCATCAAGCCCGCGAAACAGAGCGGCGCCCATTGAGTACAAGAGTAAAATAATAGATATCACTGGAAGGCTTGAAGCAGTTCAATTTCAAGGTCACTGCGCTGGGTCCAGCATACGAGGTCATTGTCAAGGAAGAAGAGAAGAGTCACGGAATTTCCTATTTCGGAGGATTATTGACGGTTATTGTGCTTGAGCGTCTCCAAAATTTCGAATTCGCCATTGGCCTGTTCACTTCGGTCTTCTGCCTGGTTTCCTTTCGTTTTTCCCTCGCGCCCCTTCTCTTCTCCCTTATCCTCTAATAATGTCGCCCCCCCTCTCTGGCAAAGGCAAGGAGTCTGGAACAGCCCGTGTCCTGGGTTCAGGAGCCTCTGGTATTGCTATCAACCAATTCGTCGTGGTATCCTCTAACGGACGCGTCTGACTTCAAGGTATTGCGGAGTTGATGATATTCCACCCCGTGGATACTATTGCCAAGCGGTTAATGAGCAACAAGGCTCAGGTAGGACTTCACCGCACCCGTCTCAGCGCAATCCAGACGAAAAGCGAATGTAGATCTCCTTCAACACCGCTGGCCCTATAATATTCCGGGAACACGCAACAGCATCACTGGGGAAGCGGTTTCTATCTCTATTTCCTGGTTTGGGCTATGCGGCGGGGTACAAGGTCGCCCAACGAGTGTACAAATTCGGGGGGCAGCCGTGGTTTAACGACTTGATCAATAAGCACTACAAATCCCAGTTCAACAACACGTTTGGTGAGCGAAAGGGAAAGCTTATGATGCAGGCGACAGCTGGCAGGTGCGTGTTCTCCCTTTACACGCGTAGAGCTTAAACTGAGGTCGTATGTTATTGCAGTCTCACGGGCATCGGCGAAGTTGTGCGTAACCTCAATAACATGCATACATTCACTGGCTCATCATCGTGCCTCTCAACAGGTTCTACTTCCCCTAGACGTGCTCAAAATCAAGCGGCAAGTCAACCCAGAAGCCTTCCGCGGCCGAGGTGTCGTCCGCATCTTCCTCGAGGAAGGAACCACACTGTACCGCGGCTGGGGCTGGACAATGGCGCGTAACGCGCCAGGAAGCTTTGCCGTACGTCCTTCCTTGCTCCCCTTCCCCCTCATTCCCCACGTCATCAACTTACCTCTCCCTCCCCAGCTCTTCGGTGCCTCCGCCGTCACCAAAGACTACGTCCTCGGCGTCTCCGACTACTCCAAAGCCACCTGGACGCAAAACTTCATCGCCTCCATCGCCGGCGCCGTCGCCTCAATAACCATCGCCGCCCCCCTCGACGTCGTCAAGACCCGCATCCAAAACGCCAACTTCGACGCGAAGGTTCCTGGCGTCACCGTTGTGCGCGAGCTTGTGAGGAATGAGGGTGTCGGCGCGTTCTTCAAAGGGCTTACGCCGAAGGTACGCTTCGCTTTCCCTTCAGGGTCTGATGATAACCCGTACTTTTATTTATTAGATCCTCGTCGTCGGCCCCAAGCTCGTATTCAGCTACACACTAGCCCAATCCCTCATCCCCCTCTTCGCCAAGTACGTATAGATAATAATGTACGTACGCCGCCCCCCACTTCCCACTCGCCTCTCCGGGCCAGTGGATGAACCCACGCCTCCTCATGCACGGAAACACCCCCACTCCTCCTACTTAGACTCCTTCACGTCCGTTTACGGTTGCCATGGTCTAATATGCTCATTTAAAAGTACCCGTATTTTGCTTGCTTGCTTGTGTAGCCTTAGAACTACATTTCCTAGATAGACAGACGACAATTCCAAAACACATTGCAAAACTCAATTTGGATGATCATGGCATATGAGACTGGCTAGACTCCAGCGCGACAATGTATATTGCTGTCCCGCAGGCTGATGCGTAGTATGCGTAGCAGAGGAAACATAAGTAGTGATGTACATACAACTGAGCACATGGCTCAAGACGAGGCTCGGTATAGCAACATATCTAGGACAAGGGGGTGGCAGCTTGAAAAAGGAGGTAACCAGGACGTGACGAACAACTAGCAATGATACGAGACAGGGTGAGGGGGAAATCTTGAAGGTATGGATTCTATAACGAGGAACCAGTAGCGACCAGTGCGGGGGAGAGTGAAGTTGAGGCCTGCAGTGTATTCGGATATAGGGCCGAAAGATCATCAAAAGGAGGGATTATGATTGAGAGCGAACGGCACTTGAGCAGGTAAACAAACTTTCAGATAGTCGGACCAGTACATGCCGCAGAGCTTCACGATGGGATTTGTTGGCAGGGTTGAATCCAGTGTGGATGTAAGCCCAGCTGCGACGGGATTTCGAAAAGTTTGACTGTTAGAGTATCCAAGCGCTTCTGGCTGTCCAGGCCTTGAAGAATTTCTTGCATCTTTGGTAGACTGGCAGGGTTGTTCGTAGGCCAGCCACCTCGATGTTAGACGGGAAGAAATTGGCGTTTAAAAGTAGCAGTCGTCGTAGATCTGCGCGACGGAAGAAGCCAAGTGCTCGAGTAGGATGAATTCAGAACTCTGAACATGGCGGTAAGTAAAGCAAAAGTTTAGAGGAGGCCGACCCGGAGACAGCGGCCCGATCGCCGTCACATCCCACGCCGCGGCGGCGGCCGGCTATGACCTTAGCCGGAGCTTGACCGTCTCTCTGTTCAACTTTGATCTCAACGTTAACACTGTGCGCGCGACAACTCAGAAGGAATCTGGTTTGATTCACGTTTCGCTGAGTAGCACGATCTAGTGAACAGCGTAATGTTCTTCTCATCTGGGCTTGAACTTGGTAATCCACGATGCGGATGGCAATGCGTTCGGCGTTATCTCCAACTTGACCAGAAATTCACTGGAAATAAGCGGCTAACTCGCTCCATATCCAATTGTTATCATCCTTTCGGCCGACCTCGTCATAGGCGTCCCAGATACAACCGTGCCGCAAAGGCCGCAACTTCTTCAACTTCGGATTTTCGGAGGCAACGGCGACCAGTTGGTTGGAAGCATGGTCCTTGGTGAGGGCATAAAAATGAGCCGACTGCCTCGAGTCATTCCTATCTCTTTCCGACCTCCTATGTCCCTCCCACTCGTACAACCCACCAATCTGGACGGCGGTGCCCTGCATCTCGTCCCCTCTCATGTTTCTCATGACATCCCCATGGTCCCTTCACCGCAGGATGAAAAACTTGACGACTCGGACGACATTTACGAACGGCTTTCTCCTTCCCGTAAAGTCATAATATCCTGCATTCTATCCCTGTGCGGTTTTCTCGCGCCCATTTCCTCGACGACTGTATTATCAGCCGTTCCGGAGGTCGCAAGCACTTTCAACTCAACAGGATCAATTATCAATATATCGAACGCGATATATATGATATTCATGGGGATTTCTCCTTGTTTCTGGGCTCCGTTAAGCCAAGTGTGTCCTATTCCCCACTGTGAACTGAAATTTGTAATTGATCTTCAACTTTAAGGTGTATGGAAGACGATGGGTTCGAGTCAATTTCTTAGCGTGTTCCACACTACTGACACTTCGACGGTCTAGATATCGTTTTACAGTGCTTTGCTGTTCTTTGCAGCCTCGCTTGGCACAGCACTCAGCCCAAATCTCGCCGCATTCTTCGTGCTCAGAGCATTAACGGCCTTCCAAGGAACTTCTTTCTTGATCGTAGGTGCTAGCTGCATTGGTGACATATATCGACCGGTAGGCCTTTTGTTGTTTTCCACAGGACTGGCTTGACTCATCGTTACTCAAGACAGAGAGAGCGACAGCTATGGGTTGGTTCCTCTCTGGCACACTGATCGGTCCAGCTCTAGGGTAAGTTGTTTTGAGTCCTCCACATTCAATCAATACTCAGCTAGCCTTGCAGGCCATTCATCGGCGGAGTGATTGTGACATTTAGAAGCTGGCGCGTCATCTTCTATCTGCAAACCGCCCTGGGTGGACTAGCCACAGTTCTGGTCTTCTTTTTTCTCCCCGAAACCATTCATCATAAACGCTCCGAAGAACTAGTCGGTCTGAGCATGGGTGATAAGGCGAGGAAACTTTGGCAACTTTCCAGCCCATTCCGAGTGATCAAACTATACCGATATCCCAATCTCGTACGTCTCGTCTCGATGTTGTTTCTTTATGCGTTGGAGTTGACGTGAGCATCTTAACTTAGATCTGTGCAGTAAGCGGCCGGATTCCTGACCGGATTTCAACTCAATGAGTGCTTTTATCAAAGGCAGCAGCGAGCTCAGCGCTTGTATGGAACATGTATTCACTGCTAACGCCCATTCGGTACATAATCAATCCACGATTCCATCTCACAAGCCCAATACAATCCGGCTTGTTTTACCTTGCGCCAGGTGTTGGGTATATGACGGGTATGTGCCACTAGCATTCATTTCATCTGGACTAATTCATTCACTCGCGTCCAAAGGTACATTTATGGGTGGTCGATGGGCTGACTACACCGTTCGAAAATGGATCAAGATTCGGGGTGGGGTCCGAGTACCTGAGGATCGACTGAGGAGTTGTGTTCCCTTCCTTGGTGTGATTATCCCTGGCTGCATACTTGTGTATGGATGGAGTATCGAAAAAAGGGTCGGCGGAATACCCTTGCCCGTTATCATCTTGTGAGCTTTCTCGTTCCTCGCGATTCCTGTCGGTAAATTAAGAATTGATTTCTTTTCAGATTCCTCCAAGGCTGCGCCCAGCTCTTCTGTTTCCCTAGCTTGAATACATACTGTCTCGGTGCGTAGTGGCGGTTTTGCTTTAGCATCTGCAGCTCACGATACCTGAATCCACCAAAGATGTTATGCAAAGTCGATCTGCGGAAGTAGTAGGTGCGTTCTGCTGCCATTCCTTGTACTCCCGGTTCTGTTCTCCCCTCAATACCTGACATCTCCAAATATATACAGCTGGAAACTACATGGTACGCTACTTCTTTGGTGCCGCAGGCTCTGCTGTCGTTCTTCCGGCAGTAGAGAACATCGGGGTGGGTTGGTTCTCCACCATTTCCGTAGGCTTCCTCGTCCTTTCGGCCGTGAGTGTGTATTTCACCACTCTTTGGGGAAAGACTTGGAGGGACAAAATTGACGGGCGGGGCTCAAGTTCGAAGATGGCAGAAAAGCCTGGGTCTGTGGCAAAATAGAGCTCCTTGGAGACTGGCGACAAACGCGCGGCGTAAAAAAATGTTTAGACAGTGATTTCGAGCACCTTGTGTGCCGACGACATAGATGACGAACCCATAGACATGTTTCACTAGATTTTTGACTAGCGATTGCGATCCCGTTATTTCTTGCCCTGTTTCCAACCTGTTTCAACCAATGTTGAACCTCAACCGGTAATTCCCGTCAATTTTGTTGTAAGTAGATTGCTTGACATCGGCCTGTTCGGCCGAGCCGGTAAACTGTTAGCCGGTCTACCGGAGATAATGAAGCGCGTCTTCTTCGACGTCGACGACGCGTTCCGCCATCTTCTTTTCGTCCTGCTCTTATCATGTCCCAGGGTACGTCGCACTGAAGAGAATCACCGTGAACCTCAACCTCTGGTAGACCTCGCCATTCAGTCGTTGTTCGATGTAAAGGGAAAAATAGGTGCGTTACGTCTAGCCTATCTACACTCCAGGCTAGTATTCAATCTCGTCTCGTCTCGTCCTCGCAGTGCTGGTAACTGGCGGGGGCGTAGGTATAGGGAAGATGATAGCAACTGGGTTCGCTCAGAATGGCGCTACGGTCTATATTGCTGCTCGGAAAGAGGCGCAATTGAAAGAGGTACGAGCCCCATGAATTTCTGTTTCTCGACGGGCAGCCGAATAATGGGTACAAAATAGGCAGTACAAGACATCAAAAAGGTGGCGACCGGCAAGATAGATTATATAGTTGCGAATGTTGGGGTGCGTTGAATTCCTCTGTCGTTCAGCAACCAATCTCACTCACACGATACAAAGTCTAAATCTGGGTGCGATGCCCTCATCGCAGAATTCAAGAAACGCGAGACGAATCTCCACGTCCTTATCAACAACTCTGGCATAACTTGGGGCGGTCCATATAACGACTTTCCCGAAGAAAAGGGCTGGGATAATGTTTTCAATGTAAATGTGAAGAGCATTTTCTACAGTGAGTGTTGGTCATCGTTTGAGTCCGTTTCTTGTTTATCATTGTGCCAATCGCAGTGACTGCCGGGTGAGTGTTGTGTGTTCTGTTACTTCGCTGTTTCAACGAGAATAGCCTTTCGGATTACTTGATCAAAGGATCAACACCAACAGAGCCAGCACGGGTTATCAACATCTCCTCCGTTGCTTCTATCAACCCACATTCGGAGGGCGAATTGAGCGCAGAAGGAAATGGTACTTGGAGCTGTACGTCCGCAGATTTCTCGGTAACAATGCCCTGCGTTAATGTGCTATTCTCGCAGATCAGCCTAGCAAAGCTGCCGGTATGATCATACCTCTACATGAATTTCAACGCCAAGACTCTTGCATCTAGTCAATCATCTAACATCGTCACTCGCTGTCAAGCTTGCGTCCAATTTTGTCACCGTGAATGCGATTCTCCCTGGGTATGCACGCAAGGCTTGACATTCAATATTTCGGTCTCAATCATCTTTTCGACAGAGTTTTCCCAAGTAAAATGACCGCTTTCGGGTTCAAAACATCCGGAGACAAGATGGTGGCCCAGCAGCCCATGGGTATCTATTCGGTTTCTTTGAACTTGTGATCTTTTGTCTGATCGGTTATTAAGGTCGGGTCGGGGCTCCAGGTGACATGGCAGGACTCGCACTCTTCCTCGCGTCGCCTGCCGCCGCTCACATAACTGGGGCCCATATTATTACCGACGGCGGCGCGCGCTTATTCTCCAACAAGCTGTAGCCAGTGCGATCATTATTCTTGTTGTTTTGAGTTGCGTCCAAGAATATTTATCTGAGGCCATTTGACTCTTCATTCTCTATATGGTTCGCCCCGACGTCGATTGACTTGGAGATAATCACTCGACTTGGAACTTCGAACAAGGTCCCTTTCAATGGAATCGTAGCGCGTTTATGGTAAATGAATATTCTTTGTACAGTACAGCATTCGTTTTTAGTGGTACAGCTTCTCAAGGTATCTTCCGCGAGTTGACACTCGGTATATGATTAACCAGCCATATATATTGCTGGTCCAGCTACGATGTGCTGATTGATTTCGGAGAGATTGAAGGGCGTCACAAACGTGTTGTTATCGGTTACTGCTATGAATCTGTGGAAAATCCTGTCAAGAGATCTCAGGCCCAGTAAATCCGTCAACGCACACAGTGCCATTGACCAACGCATTACTTCTCCCGCCGAATATCGTACCATTTGGCTGCAAGGTAGATCCAGTGGTTCCATTGATATTGAACAGCGGCGTGTAGGTGGTGTTCAACTGTGAAATCCAGGCGACAAACTGTAACCGAAAGACTAATTAGCACTTGGGCATATATGCATCAGAATGTAACACGCCTGAGGATCTCCGGCGGAAGTGTTTGTGGTGTAAGAGTCATTGTATCCTGTAGTTTTTCCAGGTAGTTCCCAGGTAAGATCAACTTGGAACCCCGGAGTGGACAGAGGAACACTGCGATTATGAGTTATGGCTGGCAACGTAGAGTTGTTTGTCGAGTTGACAAGTGGGATTGCGGACGGATTATTCTATAGATCAAGTTAGACACAAAAATCAGAAGTTTGGAGGATGAGGACACACGATGATGTTCAAGGCGGGGAAGTTTTGAAAAACGATATGAGGATTTTCCGCTGGGCAACTTTTAATGTATGGCGAGAGTAGTGTCCATGCCATCGACTGAGTGATACCGGGTGTGAACCAGATCTAATCAATTGTTCAGCGTTTGGATCTGATTATAGGCGGCCGATGGACACACAGGCATTGGGAAGAGTCCTTCAAATTGCCTGAATATCATCTGTTGACGCGCCTCGGTGGTAATGGACTGTAGAAGTAGCTCGGCAGCAGCGCGCGAGTCAAGATGCTCCAGGAAACCGTACACTCCAGATTCCCCGAATCGTGTCAACTAATCTCAAATGAGTCTTGCACTACGCACTGAATTTATTTCTCGCACCTTTTGGCAGAAATCGACAAATTCCCGGACTGTCGTGAATGGATAGGTGTAATTACAAGGTTTAGCGGCGGTGGCTGCAAAAATGAAAGTGTAAATATAAGCAATGGTTAAGTGGTTGAAATGATCAGCTCACGGCCCAGAATATTCGTGATCATGGTTGCATGCCCCACTTCTTGGTCAGCCATGAACTCGATGAGGAATCGATCCTCAGCATTGATACCTGCAGCTTCAAATTCTTCAACGGAGAATTGTGCTAGACCGTGATGGAATAAATCGAGTTCGATCCACTCTTGATTTAGTGCGAGATTCTGTGTTGAACTCAGTCTTAGTACTCGATATCATGAATCTTCCACGGTGTTGTCGCCACATACCATGGATTGAAAGTCGAAGTCGCTCATGGGCCTATACACTGGTGGTGTCGAGTTTGTTCCGAGCCCCCCAGCGGGTGTAAATGGGGAGGCCGGCGCTAAAGTGGGTGCCCAAACAAGTGCGAAGGGAAGGTAGGCCGCCAAACGCTTCAAGGAAGACATAGAAATTGTCGCAATCGATAGGGGCATGCCAAAGGCTTAAATACACGATGCAAAGCGTGGAAGTTGAGGCAATATCAGAAGTGACGACGAAGAAGCGATATGACGAATGGAATGAGTGAGGAAATGAGATCCACTGCGAGTCATCAGAAAGTAGACTAATAGCTGAGAGCAATCGGAGTCGGCAATGGAGCGATTTACCCCGATCCTAGCGACCTCGTTCACTAACCTTGGGGTGCAGCCTGATTCAAGAACTGAGTACCGTCATCCATTACGGACCATTGCTGGTTATTTTTATCCCAAAACAGCCTCCGAGCTGCGAGTCCGATGTTGTGTCCGGCCTCAACCAGAATCTGTTTGACTGGGTTTCTGGGATTTGGGGTGGTGTATGGCGGTCACTTTGTACATTTAATATTCGCGCACAAAATTGTATGCGCGCACACAAATATTGCTGCGCGCGCGCAAAAGCCAGAGCTGATTTCCTTTTTGGGTTGGGCTTGACAGCTGCCCATCAACATCCGATTCCTAGGACCTACACACGACGGACAATCATTTGTCATTTGCGACTAAAGTTCCATGTGTCATGCCCTTGTCATCTGGACTGTCATTTGCGAGCAAAGATGCCGCCACAGCCGTTGATGACGGCCGACACTGGCTGACGCTTTGGATTTTGGCCGGCGAAAATTTTGAATAGTGCCGATGGTCTGTCAGTTCGGCCCGCCGGTTCAGAGATTCGGCACTCGGCGCACGCTGCTGAGCCATCAAATGACAGATGGAACACCCATCACAAATGACAAAGGTTTGTCCGCCGTGACATAGTAAGGATTCCTACAACCAGAATGAAATCCCTCCAGCGTGCTAACAGTTTGACAAAGGTATGTAGCAAGTAAGCAACAAGTAATTTCCATCGCGTTGAATCAGCGTGGGCGGGCATCACTGCCATTGCCCCAACATTGCCCTCGGGAAGCGTCGGGAGTCGGGAGTCGGGATCAACCGTCATCGTGTCATAAGTCTTGACACATGTTAGGTGGAGTCACGATTCGTGACGTAGAGCATCACATCACCGGCATTTTATCACCATCGGCACGGCAAAGCCCGTAGCGGCGCGTAACGGGTGTCGGGCTTTGGCGTGAACGCACGTCCCGCCTGATTTCGACTGGGGGGCAGGAAACCCACAGTGGGCACGGTGGCGGAATCAAATACTCGCGAAAGCTTCCATTCAGTTTCAGATTCTCTCAATTTACTTGCAATTTACTGAGCAAAGTTTGTACATATCTACCATACTCCCGAAGGTAAGTATAAGTAGCTCAACGGCGGCTAACGTCCGGGGCGGGGGCGGGACAGGGCGGGACTTGGTGTTGCCGATGGGCAGGTGTCAAGCCCAACCCAAAAAGGAAATCACCTCTGGCTTTTGCGCGCGCGCAGCAATATTTGTGTGCGCGCATACAATTTTGTGCGCGAATATTAAATGTACAAAGTGACCGCCATAGTGGTGTAGTTGAGGTCAATAAGCAAGAGGTGATTGATCTCTGGATCAGCCAATAAATCCCACGACCCACCCCCCCCCAGAAAAGGCAATGATCATCAGTTGCCATCAACCGACACCTCAAGCAAACTGCCCTTTCTACAAAGGTTTCGCGTCCGCTAACGCTGCCAGTGGGTAGATCGTTTTCAGAGTAGTTCTACTACTCTATCAGCCTTGTAGTACCTGTATTTTCAATAAGAAATCCAACACACCTAGGCACTCGATGATTCTATTATTAGAATGGCTATACAAAGAAACGAAAAAAACTGCAAACAACCTTGCTGAGCGTCAGCAAATGTTACTCCCTTCAGTTATCCCTGCACATTGTGCCTCAGACACGGTTTTCCTGCAAATAAACTGCGAGTTGGAAGAGATCAGTGCGAGATCAGTGATCTCGCTTATGCCGACATCAAATTGACAGATCCAGAGATCAATCACCTCTTGTCAATAAGCGAAATTCAACATGAGATCACGCGACGAGCTCCGGCAATGCTCATTGCCGGTCGCGGATCAAATACCTCTTTTGAACGTAACCACCACTTCGCTTTCTCAGTTTCTGTCTTTTTGCCCATGTCCACGCTAGGTAAAAAATATGGCATGGCTTTCCACACGGATGATTGACACAGAAAGCAGCTTTGTCGTCTCTCTTCAATGTACAAGGAAGGATAGGTGAATTTCTGGGAAATTTCGAAACTACCAGCACCTCACTTTCGTAACTCATTTGCAGTTCTGGTGACGGGAGGAGGATCTGGTATCGGAAAGATGATAGCAGCCGGCTTCGTTGAAAACGGTGCTACGGTATATATCGCAGCCAGAAAAGAGTCTCAACTCAAAGAAGTGTGTTCATTTGACATCAATTCGTTCGTCAATGACGGCTTTACTGCCAGGCTATTCAAGACCTTAACAAGCTGGGGGGTGGGAAGGCTCATTACATTGTAGCTAATGTTGGGGTAAGTTCGCTTCACACTCATACCGTGCAAGTCGCTTATACGCTTAACAGTCAAAAGCTGGCTGCGATGCTCTCATATCTGAGTTCAAAAAACGCGAGTCGAAATTGCACGTCCTCGTCAATAATTCTGGAGTTTCCTGGGGTGCCCCATTCGACAACTTCCCTGAGGAGAAGGGCTGGGACAATGTATTTGCTGTCAATGTCAAAAGCATTTTTTACAGTTGGTTGAAACTCGCAGTCTGTCAAAGCGATGCTCATTCTGTTCTTAGTGACTGCTGGGTACATCAAGTTTTCTGATTGAGTTTTTCTCTCAATGCTCATGTCAAAAACAGGCTAACGGACTACCTTACGAAAGGCGCTACTGCTCATGACCCGGGTCGCGTCATCAATATCTCTTCCACAGATTCTGTTGTTCCCCATAGCGAAAATCTATTGAGCGGGGACGGCAATGGGACCTGGAGCTGTACGAAATCCATTCAATCACTCGAAATACTCATCATCTGATCTTCTCAACAGACCAGCCTAGTAAGGCAGCAGGTAAACATCCTTACCTTCAAGTCCAGCTGCCGCTGTCTAAACCCTTGTAGTAAATCATCTCACCACACAACTCGCAGTAAAGCTGGGTCCCAGTCAAGTCACGTATGTGTATTCCCATTCCCGAACGCTAATGTTCAAGTAATCTCGCACTTCAGCGTAAACGCCATCCTCCCAGGGTATGCTGTTTTATTTCTCGATATGAATTTTTAACACCATTAGAAAGTTTCTTTCCGAGCAAGATGACGGCGTTTGGCCTCAAAATGGCCGGCGAAGAGACAATAGCCGTTGGGCAGCCAACGGGTGATCCGTTTTCTCCATCTACGTCGCTTTGTTTCGCGGCTAACATATAGGTAGGTCGCATTGGCAAGACGGAAGACATGGCCGGTGTGGCGCTTTTCCTCGCTTCCCCCGCTGCGGCCCATGTCACTGGTGCGCACATTATTGTGGATGGCGGAGGGCGATTTACTCGCCAGCGCATTGCTGCCCAAGTAAAACTTTGAATTGTCGGGCAGGATGATAGTGGAATATTATGATCCCGGTAACTTGCTTGATTTGTGTGACCTCTCAGTACAATTTCAACACTTGTACTATATCTATTACGAAATGGAATGGAACACCGGTGTTCAATCGACAGTGACTTTGTCGGAGAACTGAGGTGTTTCGTGCGATTCCGTATCAATGAAAAATTTAAAGGAATAAAGAGAGACTATCGTACCTACATATTTGAATGAGCACACGAGATGAATTTAGAGTGAATCAAAGTTATTGAACTACGAAAATTTGATGCACCCTGCAATGACCGCCACTGACGCAACAAAACCGCTCAGGGTGGATGGAAAGAGGCCAAGACCTCCGCTGGACCCAGTCGTTTGGTTTTTATTACCTTGGTCTGCGTCGTTGGAAGGAGAGCTAGCGGGGGCCGAGGAGGATCCTGAGTTTGAGCGAACGCTGACCCCACTTGAGTTGTCCCCATTACCCTTCTCATTTGAGGGACAGGCAAACGCGAGCGAGCGATATGTTCCGCTTTGCTCGAGGACACGCTGTGTAGCAATGTGAGTATAAGGAAAAAAAATGGTGACAGGGTGGAGGAATTAGAAAAGCACGAAACTATCACTTACAGCAACCTGTCCTTTAGTGAATTCTGTGCGGCAATCGTCGCCGGCATAGGTCATGCTATACGAATATCGTTCAGAAGGGAGGATAATCTATACCTACAGTATAGCTCACTAATTATGAATCGGGTCTTGTCCTGGCATATCGGGACAGGAGTCAAACGATGCAGGGCAAGTTTGCAATCCGCGATTGGCGTTGATGGGGTCTTCGGCGGGCGTATCGTCCACCTCGTCGTTGGGCGATTGACAGCCGTCTTGCCAGGTATGGTACAGTCTGGGCATGATAAATTTGCGTCGTTTAAAGCGGACTTTGGAGAGAGATAAGGCGTACCCCAGCCAGTGACCGACCTCGTGCACAAGAGATCCCCCGTTGCTCTTCAGACTGCCGCCAGGAAGCGAATTCCATTTGAGAAAGATACCTGGCTACTGTGACGAAGGGTTTATTTAAGCGAAAGATGAGCGTACCATCATTCACGGTATCATTTTTGAAATCCCAGGGAAATGAAGAAAATCCCCGCAGATCAGGAACGTATGTGAAACCTGCGATTTCGCTTTGAGAATTTTGTGACAGTCGAACATCGAAATAGTACTCACTGACGGAGTAGACATTGATGTCCAGCGCACCTCCCGTGTGCAGGGAAGTGACGATGCCGGTACGGATGTCACTGACCTTCTCGCGCGCGTAGATGAAACCATCTTCGTTTTTCGTGCGAGTGGTATTTACGAGCGCAATCTGGAGGCCGGGTATAAATTTCCCCCACTCGGAGTTGAGGAAAGTCATTTGGTCAGCAATTTGCTTGTCACTAAAAACGATGTCATTCGCCGGTGGCTGGATACAATACAGGGAGCCCGCCGTACGAAAGAAAGCCGCCGTCGTAGGTCTCGTTGGCATATATGACGTGCCAATGGAGATTCAGCTTAGCAGCCGCGGGCTCAGCGTTACCACAGTCGGGCACAGCAGCCCGAGGAACGAGCGAGGCGCGTCGATCAAGAGCGAATTGAGCGCGAATGGCATGCTGATGGTCGGACTGGACGTGGCTCCCGCAAGAGCCTGGATCGTCAGACAGGACAAAGGAAGAAGCTGTTGACGCTGCAAGAAGGAGAAAAGCACTCAAAAGACGGTGCGAGGTCATGGCGACTGTGCGAAGTAGAAAGATAAGAAGAAAGAAAGAAAAAGGCTCAGATAAATGATGGAGAGTCGAGACGACGCTGAGCAACGACGGTTGCCCAACATCAGCTCGTTTCATGGGCGTGTCGGAGTGCGCGAACCTCAGGCTGGACGGATGATCTTGATTATTAACTGGAAGATCGACGGTGTTGATGGCGGAATCAAGTCCCCGAGCCTAAAATGGAAAGAAAAGTACATTCCGTTGAGATCTGAGAGCCGGAGTAGATAATTCAGTAGCCATGCATGCGCAGCTCACCGGCTCTCGCTGTAGCAAGTCGCGGTAAGAAAAAATCAAAATCAAATTTTACTGCGTAAGTCGAAATAGATAGGATTTGGACCTCCGGAGTCCGAGTTATCTCCGCTGCTCGACTGTCCCGCTAAGCTGGGCGAAAAACCGGATAGAACTGTCCGCCTCGCAGTGCATTTCCAAGACAAGCCTTCCAAGCTTCCTCAGAGAGCTAGAATTTCCGAACATGAGAATGGTGGTCATCATCATCTAAGGAAAGTAAAATCCAACCTGACCGATGCGTCTAAAAGCATCGCGATGGACCTCGAATACACCGAGAGGCTGGAACACCATGGTCGACATCTAGTACGCGTTTCATTTCAAAGAAGAGCATTCATCAGACGCAATAGCATTGAACACCAAAGGCATTATGGCGAACCTTGGCCACAGCCTCCGCAATTGGCCTCTCGTCAGTAGGGGATTGTTCAAAACTGACCACGAGCATGCCACCAATGTGCCCATTCCCCTGATGCTCCGCCTCCGCATCTTTAAGCATTCGAGAGGGACTGCCGCAGCCTCCAGAACGATTTTTGAAGATGCGTCTGACTTCTGTCATAGGCAAAGCACACGCGTCTCTGAGTGTGTAGAACGTTTTGGGTTCGGTGGACGATGTTCTGCAAAGACCGAGGAGGAGAATCTTGGACTTGCGTGCGTTGAGATCGTGAACGAGACCCAAAGCGTGCCAGGCGGCGACGGTTATGCTTTCACTTTGTCAAGTCGAAAGTCGAAAACTGCCTCAGTCAAAAAAGATGCAATGCGGTTTATGTAGACAAACCCATTATGAATCTGAGCCCACGCTCCAAGGTCCTGGAGCACTTGGCCCCTAGGTTAGCAGCGAATTAGTTGATAACTGGTGAGACGCCTACCAACCCACTTACATTGTCCTATTCCCTTGGCGCTGACCATCACCTATATCGCCGGCGACGTAGGACAGTGCTTCGCGCGTAAGAACTCCACTCGTAACCTGCTTGCTGATCCAGGTGCAGATTACCTTCAGACTCAGCAGGAGAAAGCCGGTGCGAACCAATGGACTTTATGTGTCTTCCAATTCTGACGTTGACATTCGACTGGCGACAAGGTCAGAGCGGGAGTAGGACGATCGAGCTTTCTCTCACCAGAGCAGTACGGTGCACTGGCGCAAGCGGAGCAGATGCTCAATTTCGATTTGCCTACATCTTTGGCCGTCTTGCCGCAGTTATCGCAGCGAACCGGTCGAAGTGGGTCGTTTATCTCTTGATCATGGCCTCTAGAAACGAGCGCCGACATGACTTGAATTGTGAGTGGGAGCAAAGACAAAGACGCGCGCTTCGCGATCAGGTGCCAGTGATGAGCTTCATCTCGGTGTCAAGTCGGCCCCAGCCCGAGTGAAGCGCGCGTCTCGAACTTTTCCGGCAACTCTTAGATGCAGCACACCATGAAAAATAAAGAACCCTTGTCCCCGAACGAGCGAATATAATTAAGAAAAGCGTAGATAAGGCGATTATATCCCCGACATACTATACTTCAAAACATTAGCGACGCGTCACATCTACTCAAATAGGGTATGATAGAGGTTCATCTGAGCTCTGATCAAGGGGTCAGCATCATGGCAGTCGAAGATAGATGAACACGCACTGGTGAGCAGTCCGAGCCTGAGACTGGGTAATCGGTCTGGAGAAATGCGGTGAGTTAGGCACTGAATACATAGTGATGCAGGACTCACTGTTCAAGGATGAAAACCTGACCGTTGATAGACTCTGACACCTTGGTGGAAGCTCCGCCATCCGCCTCTTCGAATCGTCGAACCTTCTTGACGACGACAGACTTATCTATTCCCTGCTGAGTGCGAAGCCAAAATTCAAACAGAGGCGCTCCTCACCAGACGAAGTCTCGTAAAGAAGGACTTTCCTCGTCGCATCCGAAGTGTAGGTGCCACTCAAGTGCACCTTCACGTCTAGGAAGGACAGTCCTGGGATGATCTTGATGGTTTCGATGAACGAAAACTGCGTTCTGGGAAGACCCTGCCCATCGGGGGCAGCTGCTGCTGTGCGTACAAACGCGTCTTCGAGATTGCCCGAGACAGCGACAGAATCGGTCGCGCCGGCGTTACAGTCGGATGCAATCGACTCGAGAAGAATGTGCTTGCAGAGCCCTTGGCTGGTACCCAGAACGGGGAAGACGGTGGAGAGGGGTTTTTGGATGACGACGCTGAACTCGGAGTTGAAGTTAGGCTTGAAGTTTGCGGGATACGAATCGTCTGCAGAATGGCTGAGTCGCTCGTTCGCTGCCTAGAATGAATAACACACCTCTGAGAGAAAGATCAACTACTCTGCAGTTCGCCGAAAGAATGAAGGAAGCAAGAATGGCGGAGGCAGCAAAAGACTTCATTTCGAAAGAAACAAGACTGAGAAAATGCAAGAACGGGGTAGAGGGGTGAAGAAAACGAATGAATGGATGAATACAGTCGGTTCAAGGTTATATATTCTCGGTAGCCATCAGAGAGAGCGACAGGGCACGATGTGAACAGTGAAACACATCGAAAACTATCCCATCCAAGCGACGAGCTCCCTCAATTTTTTTGTGAGAGATTCAGTTCAGGTTCTCGAGACATTCGGCGAAAAGATTGTCTTGAGGAATCGAGGCCAGACGAGCGTCAAAGGACTTTTGAGAATTACTCAAGCAAGACAGGAACTGAGGAACCAAGCAGCCGAACCGAACAGAGTTACCGCATCAAACGATCATTACCTTGGCAAATTGGCGGCGGGCATTGGCGGTGGCAGTGACGAGTACGTATCTTCTGTTTGAACCACAACAACCACAGTTCAACGAATCAACAATGACTAGGATTTTCTGCATTTTTTGTCTAGTCGCTTGCCTTGAACTCCCGCGCCATCTCTACTCGTCAACTGGGCCAGCACGAATAATGGTTCCGCTGAGTCATGAATCATGATCGGTCCGACTCTTTCAACTTTTCAAAGACCAAGTCAAGATTCACGCCAACTGCCACAATCGTACTCCAAAATCTGAATATGACAGCATTTTATTCGTTTTCTGGACCTCTATTAGATCTACTCCAATTTTCCGACTTGAAACTCGCTCATGAGTCGTTCACTGGCAGCCGCGGCTCAGCTCCAATTACTGATAACGTTTCTTCAACTCCGTCTCAACGAACTCTTCCACAGTCCCGAACTTTGCACCCAGCGCAACAAGGGATGGATTTGGCACCGCATTCTCCTTGAATTCTGGCAATCCATCGTTCTCAGAACGAACGGCGAACTGACAACACGATTATCGTCAATTCAACCTCAAATCATTGAGAGCCCACCATGTTGTCAAGCACGGAGATTCCGCTTGGAGGTCCAGTGGTGAATTTGACCTCCACGCCAAGTCCTATTTAGGTACGTATGTATCCATGATCAGTTCGTCTCACGAGTTAATGATTTCTTTTACCTTTAGCAAAAATTTCAGCGAGGGCGGGATACAATATGTTCGCAGTAACGAGCGGGTACGCCTTTCCTGAGATACCTTTCGAGGTATCTGTATAGTTTTTCAAGACAGCGAGAGTTGACTCCGCTAAGTCCCTCTGGATCCAGGTGAAAGTGGCGAGGGACTCGGCACTGTACAACGGGACAGCTATGTTGTACCCCGTATCAGTTTTACGCATGAAGTTTCGCGGCCCAGGGGGGCTGTTAAAGCGGAATTAATGGTCCAAAGAATATGCCAGAGGCCAACAACTTACCTCAAGAAGTTCTCTAGAAATCCGCCCAGGTAAAACACCGTGTAGTCGATGCCGGATGATTTGAGGTATTCCTGGACTATTTGCTTGTCTATTTCGACAATAATCAGTCCCCGATGTCAACCGTGGTTACGAGTGCTTACCGCTGTGGACTGGTATGTTGTTCGCGTATTTTCCTCCCGATAACTTGCTCACGTCCGGCAGCGAGCTGTACGAGAGTCAGCAGAGAAGTCGACAGCAGTGTGGAGGAACTCAAGGCGTACGTGAAAATTATGAATTTAACTCCCACTTCTTTCGCCGCATCGATAATGTTCTTTCCCTGCATGATTTCACCGGGACCCTTGCCTCCGAATTCGGGAACAACCGGCAAAGTCATCTTGATACCGGTAAGTTTGGAATATGATAATAATTTGAATCGTGAACTTGCCATAAATACGGCTGCGCTACCTCGCAACGCATCGACGAGGGAAGCTTTGTCCCCCGCATCCCCTTTCGCAATTTCGATACCTTGGGACTTCAGCTTTGAAGCGGCTTCTGAGTCGGGATTTCTGGTGATTGCACGTGGACTGAACGATCCGTCCTTGAGCAGTCGATCTATCACAGCAGAACCTGCAAGGGGTTTACCAATCTCATGAAATGACTTGAAAAAAGGTCACTGTACCTTGTACACCGGTAGCACCAAAGACTGAGACGATTCTGGACGGAGACATTGTGTGCGACGGAAATATCTCACTGGTGCGGTTGCGAGTTCCTCGTTGCTGCTTTTATACCGAGGGGGAAGAAGGCTTACTCACCAGCGCATAAACGGAATTTTTTGCGGGAAAACATCCGTTGAATTATAGTTTTCAGATTCGTAAACTTTCGCGTATGGGAGCCTTAGTCGCAGACGGAACCTCAGCCGCTGCTCACAGATAAAAGCTAACTTGAGACATTCAAGTAACTCGCCGGGTCGGGTTAGGACCGGGTCGATTCGGGTTACCTGAAATTCTAAATGGGCTACGTGTTAGCGTCGGAAGCTAGCCGAACAATTCCAACCTGAGACTGCGACACAAAGTCACGCCACCGCGAATCTTGGTAAGGCGCGGCACAACGCGCCCACGTGATGCGGCACGGGCATTCGGACTCGGGTTGACACGCCATCGTTGTGCTTTAGCATAAGAACGGCATTCCTAAAGGCCTCGAGGCCTCGAGCTTTGCTGCGAGTGTTATGCATCGGGTAAGTACTGCTTTATTCTGATTTCTGAGCGTAGACATAAATTTAGGTAATCGTGTATTTGGTATATTCAGATGAACAGACACAAAGTTCCATCGCAAAGCAAGTTAGTACAAAGGACAGAGCATAGAATCAACAAGCATAATGTTCCAAAATATACGTATCGTAGGATGGAGAAATTGAGAAGCCGGACCGAGAAAGAGAAGAGTGAAAAAGAAATACAGCTTCCACTGCGGCTGGATCGTGAGGGCAGCGCAAGGACATTCTAACGCCCATACATACCCACGAGGCTGCTCAAGCCACCTTGCGCACTTCCCAACCATCCCAACCCCCTCGATCACCAATATTGTTCCCTTGAACGATAGTGTACTTCACTTCGTCCACAGTGTTCAGGATCGCGCCAACGATCACAGCTGCGGCCATAGGCGCCCAATTAATGGCCCTGCATTTCAGTGGCCCGGCTCCAAAAGCCAATAGATCACTGGCTTTCCGAGTCGGGTCGAGGAATCGGGCGGCATCGAAGGCCTCGGGACTCGACGAATTGGTTTCCCAATATTCTGAGCGCTGGGCGCTTTCAATGTCAGCCACATGAGTTTCACAATATGGAGAAATTCTGGAAGCCAGAAAGCGGGGAAGAAATGTGGTGGGTGGAGGCTGTTTGAAAATATGCCGAGTTATACGCTTAACCGGCGGATAGAGTCGCAGCGATTCGCAGATGTAATCTTTGGCGCTTGGTGAGCTGCCTTGTTGCTTCGGCGTGGAGAATTGATCTAGATTCGGATTCTCATTCAAATCTAGAAAGGTTTGGCGCGCAGCTGCATTGCCGTGCACACAAGCAAGAGTGGCTGCGACAACGCGCCAGAGTGTCTCCCAAGTCGGGATGATGAAATCTAGGGGCTTTGAATATTGCACCTGGTCTGGGACCAGGCATCGAACATGGAAGTTGAGCGTCTCCAGGAGGTGCTCGGGGATTTGGGCTGGTTTCTTTGATAGAATCCAGAGCTCCGTTATTGATTCCGCGACGATGTTGACATCGTTCGCATTGAGGGACGCAACATCTGCGTCCGGAAGCAAAAGACCTGCAATAATAGTGCGCAGGGCGACCGCGCCGACGTAGACATGGAATGGGGTGGTGGAGTCACTCGGAAGGGCTAGTTCGGCGGCCTGCAAAGCAATGCCGCTGAAACGCGGCCAGTTCTTCTCCGCAACACGGATGAGGGAGACAGAGTTGTGATTGAAGTTTGTGTGAACAGTGGGGTCGGAACTGACAAAGGTGTTGGATAGATGGAAAGCGCGGATGAGGCGGGAGTTAGGGGAAGCTCGCGAGTTAAGCAAAGTGTCCATTGACGGACGGTCGATAGGGTCGAGGAGGGAGCGGACCGCTGCAGGAGTGCGGTGGAGGGTAGGCCGTTGCCTGAAACTCGTAAATTGTGCGAGTAAAAAGAAAATAATAATCGCCGCGCATATGCATATCACAGGGAGTACGAGGTTAGTGGGGGGCATGTTTCTCTGACATGGAATTGGACAACTCACCTGTACTTTTTATACTTATGCCTCTGTGTATGCGTTCAGTAACATGCTATGCTGAAGATGAATCGGAGTGGGAACCGCAGATTCATTTTGCGCTGTAGGATTCTCATAACCTGGGGAAGTATTTCTGATCATCACGCTGAAAAGCTTGTACGACATGGATACCAGTCCGAACCCTTGGCTCTACGCCCTGAGACAGTGTGCTGTAGGGAGCTGAGAGTCTCTTTCAAGCCCGACCCAGAGAAGCCATAGGCATGGCGATGGCGCTTAGATAGGCCTGAGTCATGCCTAACTTTGGTACAAGGTCTGAGCTGCGTAGGCCGGTCGAGTCATCCTTGAACAGCACAAATATCCTGGTGAGGTCGGTCCCATTCTAGGCCGGCAACAGCACCTGATATTGTAGTCGAAAGACATACATCTGGACCTGGAACTCGTCCTCAGCGGCTTCAGCAAATTGTTTCGGGCATCATATTGAAACATCCATGGCTGAGTGGTTACGTCTCTGGCTGCCATCCAGTGCTTGGGGCGGCATGGAGCTAGTGCAGGTGTCGACCCCAAGTGACGCATTGGTTTATGATTCAACGCCACGGCAAACAAAGGAGGCATTGGGCGCTAACTATGCGATCGGCGAGGGTGGCGAACGCAACCCTACATGCAGCAGAAAGCGGGCAAAGTGGCGTCAGATCGTGCGGCACTACGTTTGTAGCCAATGTGGTCGGCGCCGGCTGCTATTTCGTCATTAGGAGGGTTTTGGCGCTCAGATACAGGAATAGGTGCGATTTGAATCAGGTCCCGTTTCTTCGAGTTCTGCTAAGCAGCCAGGACGCTTAAGATTCTGTAAGATCGTTGTATACAAGGCTGGGCTGTGTGTGCTGCGGAGAAATCCTCGTCTTCAGTAGATGAGCGCTTGAATTCTCAGAAATAGACATGTAGCTGTAGCCTGAAGCATGACTCCCTTGAAAGCTTGAGTCTTCGAGTTCTGCCAGGCAGCGGCCACTGGCCGTGGCATGAGGGCTGAGGGGAAAGCGTTTGTGCTTTGTTGCAACTTGCGGAGGAGTCTTTCGTTCTGAATTGTCTTTCGAATTCGCCGACCACAACGAAGCGACGACGGGTTTCAAATAGGGAGACAGTAGCGCGGAATGATTCATATTTCAAACCATTGGTCCAGTCCTGGAGAAGTCGAGCAAGTGGCAATTGGGCAAGTAAGGCAAGTAAGCGTTGAGTAAGCGACAAGCACTGAAGACTGGGGCGACTAATAGTCACACCGTCACACTCGCTCACCTTTCTCCACCACGACCATGTATCCTATGTCTGTCTCTATGAGACTAATGTTCGCCACCGTACTGAGCTCTACAAAACCCCAATATCTTTTGCGTTACATCCTGAAATTGCTGCCGTTGCCGCCCGCCAAAAGCGTAGGCTCGCGTTGTCTTCCAGCATATATGATATCTCCCAGAACACACCTGAACCCGGGCCGCAGTACAGACTTTGCTCGACCTGTCGAACCATACTACCGACCGCGCCAATACTGTGTCATGTACCCAATCCTCCACCGGCTCCAAGTAATACCTCGACTATGGCAATGAATCGTTCAATATTCTCAGTTTTCTTGCCGTTGATGCTCTTTTGGGGGTACCGCCGGCCTATCTTCTGAGTCAAGTCTGCGAAATATCCTGGATTCTTTGGGATGGATTTGGCTCATCCGACTGGTAAGCAAGCTTCGAAAATGCAACAGGAAGGTCCAGCGATTTCTGCGCAACGCCCCTCATAGACGGAGATGGACAATGTATTGCCTTCTCTTCTACTGTCATCATGCTCTCACTGTTCGCTCTTTCACTCTCCACTGCAGATACCTCGGCAAGCCAAAATCATCTACGCAAGGGTGTCGTTGTCGATGATGATGGCGGACCGGTGCTTGCACTGCCGAAACGCTTGAATCGGCGAGGTCCGAAGCCCCGCATCCGTACACGTCCTCGCGAGGGAACTTCATTGGCTGGCCGGGTCTCAAGTCCCAAGGCCTCAACTTCATAGCGGGCAGGGGCACGCGACTATGTCGTTGTGCAGCAGCCTTTCGGTCCCATACCTTTAACGCTCCTCAAGACAAGAACCGTCCATGGAAACAGCAGCAACAAGCGATCCGTATCTCAATGGAAATCTCAAATCAAGATGCTACAACCGCAAAAAATTCAATCTACTGTATGTGGTCACGGTTTTGTACAGTACGTGTCCGAATGTTCCTGCTTACCTTTGAATCGTCGCGCATTGTAAAGCATGGGCGGCATCCGTGACCAGGAGTCATAACCTGACCATCCCCTCAGCGTACTTTCTTTGACCAGAATTTCGTACTACTACATAGGCACACATGTAACACGGAACGGGACGAATGTATAATATCTTCAGCGATGTCCACCCGCCTGAGCGTTGAGCGTCATCGCCGCTTAGCGCAGCATCATGATCCCGCCGATTACATCAGCAAACCTCACTTGTCCTTTTACCGCCACCATGTCCCAATGGCAGCAGCCAGGGTACCAGTATCCCATGCAGACGGGGTATCCTGGAGGTAACCCTCAATTCCAGCAGAATCCCCAGTTTCAGCAGCAGCAGCAAAACCCCCAATTTCAGCAGCAGAACCCGCAATTTCTCCAGCAAAATCCTCAGCAACAGATGGGTGCGCCTCTTGTGGCCCAGAGGACGGGTTATATTCCCCCACAAGGGCTGCAGCAACCTCAGCAAACGGGATATGGCGGTGGCGGCTTTCTGCAGTCCCAGCCAACGGGGTACGTTGGTGGAAATTTCCAGCAGCGGGCAGCGCCTCCCCCGCCGCCAGTTCCAGCTCTTCCTGCGCAGTTTCAAGGTCAAGGGAGCAACTTTCTGTCAGCGCAGCAGCCAAATCGCAGCTTTCTCAACACCTCTCCTGGACCCGGCCTCGTGCCCCAGCCCACCGGCTTTCCCGGTGGTCAGCGACCCCTTGTCGCTCAACCGACCGGCTTCGTCGACCCCAGACTGGCGATGATGTCCAATTCGTTCATGCCGCTCAACATGTCGTCCCCCTACGGTGCAGGCGGTGCTCCGCAGTTCCAGGCACCGCAGAACAACGGCATGTCACTTCAACAGTCTTTGCAGCAAGTGCAGACGCAGAAGCCGCGCATCTCATGGGCACTAGGAAAGGCAGAGAAGAAGAGCTACGATTCCATCTTCCGAGCTTGGGATCCTCAGAACACCGGTTTCATCAGCGGCAAGACTGCCCTCGAAGTCTTCAGGCAGAGTGAGCTGTCACAAGATGATCTCGCGCGTATCTGGACGCTGGCCGACGTCGATGACCGGGGGAAGCTCAATCTTGCCGAGTTCCACGTCGCAATGGGACTGATCTATCGCAGTATGTTTCCTACTTCAAATTACATATTGATCACCGATTCATTATACAGAGCTCAACGGAAACGAGATCCCTGATAAGCTGCCGCCAGAGCTTGAGCCCCCGTCCTCTAAGCAGCTCGGCGAGTCTGTCGATTTGGTCCGTGACCTCCTTAAGCACGAAACTCGATCCCGCACGCCTAACAGCGAAGGGCCAACGTCATACCGGCCTGTACGTTCCTTCACGCAGAACAACAACGACGGTGATTCAAGCCGCGATGCCACGATCTATCGCCACAATGATTCGGGGTCCGCATACCAGCCGCGCTCGAGGCACGTCGATCGTGATGCCGTGCGCGCCACTGCGGATATGGACAGTCCGTCAGCCGACCTCAGCGACATGAAGCGTCAATTAGCCAACACCGCTGCGATGCTCGACCGCGCGGCAGACGCTGATCGTTCGCGCACAGCAGAAGACGAGGCGCTGGAGCGGGAGATGGAGGATCTGAGGTACCGCGTCAAGCGTATTCAGGAAGATCTGGACTATGCCAGCCGTCCACCTCGCTCGGTCGCCAAGGACGACGAGCGACGCAAGCTCGAGCGCGAGCTGCTTGAGTTGATGCATGTGCGCGTGCCCGAGGTTGAGCGCAAGATGAAAGCCGCCGAGGACCGCAAGGACAGGGAAAAGCGCGACATGATCAGGGACAGGGATCGGAGGAACGACAGATTCGGAAGGTTTGGCGATAGGGACGACGATAGGTATGATGATAGAAGGAGGTATGAGAGCGACCGCGACCGGGAGAGGCCATACTCGCGTGGATCGTACAGACGGGACGACAGGGAGTTCGAGAATGGCAGCTATAGGCGCCGCTCTCCTTCGCGGGAGCGTGACTACGACCGACGAGACGGTGATCGTCGGGATTATGATCGTCCTCGCAGCACTGCGCCGCCCGAGCCACCAGCTCCGGCTCCGGCTCTGGCCCCTCCGGCGACGCAGAGTCGACCGATGCCCACGCCATCGCCGTCGCCTGCTACGAGGAACATGACGGCTGAGGAGCGCAAGGAGTTTGCACGCGCGGAGGCGAAGCGCCGTGTGGATGCGCGGATGGCTGCCCTAGGTGTATCACCGTCGCCTGCTCCTGGATCCTCGGGAGGCGGTGGACTGGATAGCAGTATCGAGGAGAGACTTGCAGCGGAGAAGAAGGAGGCGGAGGAGAAGGCAAGGATTGCCAGCGAGCAGGCGGAGCAACGCGAGGCGGCGAGGAGGGATCGGCTTGCGAATGAGAAGGCACTGAAGGAGGGGAAGAGCGTTCCGGATTCTAGTCCCGCTCCGACACCAACTGCTACGGCGCCGCCGCCTCGGCCAACGCCTACCGCGAAGGCTGCACCGCCGCCGCCGAAGCCCAAGGCGGCACCTCCGCCGCCCAAGCCACGCGGAAAGCCTGCCCCTCCTGCGCCTGCGCCGCCCAAGGTCAGTACACCTTCTGTTGCGCCGCCTCCCGCTCCTGCTTCGCTGGAAGATCCCGAGGAAGAGGCGTTCCGCAAACGTGAAGAGGCTATATTGAAGCAGCGAGAGGCTCGTGCCGCTCGTCTTCGGCAGCTCGAGCTCGAAGAAGAGGAGGCGGAACGGGCAGCCAAAGCGGAGCAGGAGCGCCGTGCACGGGAGGCACGTATTCGTCAACTTGAGAAGGACGAAGAGGAAGCGGCCAAGGCGGAGGAGGAAAGGATTCAGGCGAGGATTCGTGCGAGGACTGCGGCTCCGGAACCTGCGATAAGACCGACTGCTAGCACGACGAGCAGCGTGATGAGTCTGTCGACGAGGTCTCCGTCGCCGGTAATGGTTGCTGCGCCAACTCCGCCTCCACCTGCACAGGCTACGCCGGTGACGACGCCGCCAGAGGCCAAGAGCAGTACCAACCCATTCAGTCGGCTGATGAAGGAGAGCGGGGGTACTCCGCCTGTGGCTACGACGCCGACCAATCCTTGGGCGTCAGCGACATCCACCACTAGCACGCCGACTACTACATCGCCCCCTGTAACCGCGCCTGGTCGCAACAATCCCTTCCCTGCACCAGTCAAGACACCTTATCACGTTGTACCAACTGATGACACGGACGACTGGGAGGAGGTCAAGGAGAAAGATGACGACGATGACAGCAGTGACGAAGAGCCGACCAGGGATATGCGCAAGAACTTGGCGAAGGAGCTGTTCGGCAGCATTCTGCCTTCGGCGCCGGCTCGCCCGACATCTGCTGCGGCCAATTCGCGCAGTGGGACACCCGCGACACCTGCGTCGGCTGGTATGGGTGCCCCGCCACCGCCCCCTCCCCCGCCCGGTCCTCCTCCGCCTCCTGCGCCTCCCATGGCGCCACCAGCACCATTCACCTCTTCTGCTCCCGCTCCGCCTGCCGCGCCCGCGGGCGATCACAACGCGTTGCTTAGGTCTATTCAAGGCGGCATGAAGCTCAAGAAGACCGTCACAGTCGACAAGAGCGGACCCCCAGGAGCAGGACAGGTTCTCGGCGACACCGCGCCACCTGCACACATAAACGCCGTTGCTCGTGCCCCTTCTCCCCCTGCACCTCCCCCCGCTGCACCGCAGCCGCCGGCAATGAGTGCTGCTGCGAACAGTAATAGGCAGTCGGTAGATTGGTATAACGGGCTCGCCAGTGATAGTGTTCCCTCGCCCGTCGTTGATAGGTTGCCGCCTATGAAAGAGGAGCACGAATATGACGAGCCGTTTGCGCCTCAGCCGCCTGCGCCGGTTCCTGATATCAGCGTGAACGAGCCCGAGCCCGTCTCGGATCTGATGGCGGATATCGATAAATCCACAGGTTTGCTTTCGTTTTGAATTTGGATGACCATGCGCTTATTTTGATGTATGCAGAACTGCGAGTTAGGTCGCTCTATGCGTACGACGGGGAAGGGGCGGAGGATATATGTGAGTTTTGTTTTCACTGTCACCGTGTGCCGAGTTTAAAAAATGTGCTCGCTTTCTCTTAGCTTTTGCGGAGAATGTCATTCTTATGGTCAATCCGTCCAAGACTGGTGGAGATTGGTGGTATGGCAGGACCGTGCTCGGCGGGGCTAAAGGGATGTTCCCGAAGGCTTACGTGCAGGAGATCACAACGAGTGCGAAGCTTCCTCCTTGATTGCTTTCTTCTTTCATGTGCTGAGATGGTAACTTGTCAGTGCGCGCCAAAGCTATATACGATTATACCGCCAGCAATGCCGACGAGTTGTCGTTTTCGACAGACGAAGTCCTCTCTATCGTGGATACAAGTGAGGAGGAATGGTGGAAGGCGGAAAAGGATGGCGCGGTATTCATTGTACCCGCCGGCTACCTGGAGGTCGCTGAGGGTTAGTGAATTCACCTAATCCCCTTGAGTCCCCTTTATTTACTCTTCTCCTTGGTACGCAGGCTAAATATTCTTTTCTGTTTCCTTTACATGTACCCTCTCAAACATTTGAATGGACTTATCTCACAATCACGCGCACTACACTACAGCTAATGATGCTGTCCAAACGCAGCCAGTAAGTCCCACCGTCATCGAAGCTCCTCCAACAGCGAGCGAACCAATCACCTCACCTCAACCTCGCATCGAAGACGGCTTGGAAATCGATCCCGGCTCCGAATCGGACTCCGACTCGGATTCTGACTATCTTTCGTTCGATGGAAGTGACGCAGAGTCCGAAGCAGACGTTGCGGCTCGAGAACACGAACGCCAGTTGGTGCTTGAGGCCGCTGGCTTGATTGTTAAGAAAGACGTGCAGCCGCCGCCTCGGCCAGCAAGACGAAGGTCGACCCGACGACCGCCGCCCGCAGCACCAGACCGATCTTCCGTACTGTCCACTTCCTCTTCTGCCTCGGCCAAAGAGCTTCCGCCTCTCCCCGAACTGGACGCCGCGACAAGGCTAGACGACGCTTTCGCTCGATATGAAGCCTTCCGCGGACACCACCAGAATCGACTTTCAGTAGCATCTATAGAGACCAATCCTCCGCCTGCGTCGCCTACGAGTCCTACGCACATGGCACCGAGCATGAGCTCAGAGGGTAGGGGTTCCAGTTTTCTCAACTTTCTGGGCCGGAGTAAGACGCCCAATGAAACGGAACGGGTACGGCCGATTATCTCTGGTCCTATTGCGATACCGCGACCGGATAGCACCGGGGGATCACGGTCGAATAGTCCGGCGTTTGGCACCGTATGTTCTCTGGACTCTACTTTAAGATCGACTTGCTAATCGGCTGGATTGTAGTCTTGGGCAAGTTTGGTAGACAAATCTGCGTTGGAAGGCATACCTCCCCAGGAGCGTCGGCGGCAGGAGGTGAGAAGAGCTCGTAGGTTGACTCTCATCCGCCATCCAACATCGCTTTCAGGCCATATTCGAGCTGATCGCTACCGAGATCACGTATGTGCGGGACCTGCAGCTTATAGTCGAGGTGAGACATACCAGAGAAGTATTAAAAGCGGAGCGTGACTGATAATGTTGTAGACATTCTATTCAAGCATGATGCCCCTTCTCGACCGGAAGGCTATTACTGTCGTGTTTGCCAATATCGAGGATATTCTTTTGACGAATACGGTGCGTTTCGTGCATGTGTGAAGCCTCGACCTCTCGTCATGGTTACAGACTTTCATGAGCTCCTTGGAAGAGCGTCAGAAAGAATGTCGGTTGTATATCGATAGAATCGGAGATATCCTGCAGAGCCATATGTCTAATATGGCGGTCTACATGGTCTGTACCACTGATCAGCTTCTCAAGCGAAATTTTAAGGCTTTCATTCTAGGAGTACTGCGTCAATCAAGCGACAGCCATCAAGGTTTTGAAATCTTTGAGGGACTCGAATCCTGAGTTGTCGAGTCATCTACAAGTATGCTGTTTGTTTGTTGCTCATGAAGTTTTTGACGTCCTTCGCGCTTTAGCGCCTCAAAGACACCCCCGACGTTCGGAATTTGGATTTGTCGAGTTATTTACTTGCTCCAAGTAAGACCTTTTCCTCCTTGCGAGACACTCGCTGATCGTGCTGTGCGTACTAGTGCAACGCGTAACAAGATACCCTCTGCTGATCAAACAGGTATGATTGCTTCATCGTCGTGCTTATAAATTGGCCTCAGGGATGAACAGATCTTGAACTACACGGAACCCGGAGACGAGCACAAGGCGGTCCAAAAATCCATAGCAATTTCGGAGAGAATTCTGGACCACATCAATGAGTCAATCCGAGAACAAGAGGGTCGCGAAACCCTGAAAAGGATATCAGAAAACCTCTGGGTTGGACAAGGGTGAGCTCTGTCCGTTTTCATCTTCAGATGCCTGATGCTACATGGTATACCAGACGACTCGATCTCACTGCTCCTACTCGTTATATGGGCTCGCGGCGGTTGATCCGTGAAGGGATACTGTTCAAAGCTAAAAGCGGGCGGAAGCTCCATGGGTTCTTGTGCAGCGATATCTTGGTGCTGACGGATACAAGTATGAAAACGTTGTACCGCATGGTCAGTCCCATATCATTGCCTATGATTCCAGATCGTCGTCTGACCAGCGACCAGCCTATACCTCTGGGTGAAGCCCAGGTAAAGGATGTTCCCGGGGGAAGAGGTGGGTGTTTGCACCCTGCTGACAAGTGGTCTGACTTGTGAACGCCATTGCAGACGATACGACGTTTCAGATCTCGCTGCCATATCCTCGTGGTGGTGAAGCCATCGCTCTCCGTGCCAACAGCGTCCGTGATTGCCAGAGTATGTAATTCTACCCTCCGCCAAGTTCAGCGCTCATGTTTCGTGTATAGTATGGATGAATGATATCGAAGCAGCAAGCAAAAAGTGCCATGAAGCGGAAAAGCGAGGAGCACGCAAGATTCCTTCTTCATAGGGTTGCATATTTACAGACGTCTCCTACTAATTTCAACACCATGCCAGGATGGACTTCGAGCTTCTCTACTGTATATAATTTGCTAGTTTTACACCATCGTGTACATAGTCCAGGAGTTTTCAGGACGCAGTATTATTCTATATTTAGAACGCGTCCACATTGGGTGCTCATCACATGCATGATCATGATGATGTGGCTATTTTTGCTTTCTACTCAACTTTCTTGCAACTCGTGGCCGCAACTTGCACGGCCTTCCACGATTTTCTGCGCTAGGCAGCTTCATCCCCGCAGCCACGCGAGATGTAGGCTTATTTAACGTCTCTATCCTCGAATCTATGTTTAGCGCTCGGAAAATTTGCGGCAAAGCCGTAGAAGACTGAAGTGACAAAATTGAACTCTTTTTTAGTGTTCCGTTCGTTCTCGATAAGGACCGCAGGTTTCCCGTCCCCGGTTTCTCTGGCCGTGTCTACGCATGCTTCTCATCTGCTGCGATAATGCAAGACAAAAGATGACAGTCTAGGACGGTGTGGTCTCGAGGGCATTGAACGCCGACTCCCGCCCAACATTAGCAACAAAGCCCCATGAGGTCCATCAAAGAAGCTTCAGCGCATGGCTGAACGACCAGCATCAAGAGATAACCCACTCACCACGTATGTTACGACTATGTTACGAGGCAATGCCGAAGGTCAACTACACATGGCATCTCGGATTCCGTTGCAACAATGCAAGGTTTTGCCAGATCGACAACATATATAAGTTCTCCGGGATTGCAGTGTTCTTCCATTCACTTCTTTTGCGAATATGCTCGGTCTCGCTAGCTTCGTGGCCATCGCACTGACCGTGGTGTCTGCGAAACCTCTTGCGGACAGCCTAGTGGTCCATGAGCGCCGGGATGCTCCCCCCGCTGGTTTCGTGCACTCCGGTGCTGCCCCTGCTGAGCAGACTCTGAATCTGAAGATCGGTTTGGCTCAGAGCAACCTTCCCGGGCTGGAGAGTGCTCTGTACGACGTGGCCTCTCCTGGGAGCGCAAAGTACGGCCAATGGCTGTCAAAGGACGAGGTACGAGTCACTTCTCTCTATACCCCACCTTGCGACGAGTTTATCTTTGTCTCCAGGTCGCAGCTTTCGCCCGCCCTTCCGACGAGACAACTGCCGCTGTCTCTCAGTGGTTGTCGGACAATGATATCGACTTCACCAGTGCTTCTGACGCTGGAGACTGGCTTTCTATCAACATTCCCGTTTCGAAAGCAAACGAACTTCTTAACGCCGACTTCTCAGTTTTCACGCATGCCGATAGCGGGAAGGAATCAGTCCGCACTCTGGCTTACTCCATTCCAGCTTCGCTCCAACCTCACATCAAGCTTTTCACCCCAACCACGTCGTAAGCCGGCTTGACTTTCGATTGACTCTGCGGCTAATGAGACTCAGCTTCACTGCTCCTCGTAATGTGCCCCAATTTACCAAGTCAAACGCCAATGTGCCTACCGAGCAATTGAAACCTTCTCCTGCGGCTGCCGCCGCAGGGTGCAGCAGTAAGTTCGCTCTAGAGTTGCTCTATCGACTTGAATCCTCTAATTCCATTCGCAGGCACCATTACTCCCTCCTGCCTGCAAAGCATGTACCAGCTCCCCACCAAAGCCGCTACCAACAAGACGAACCAAATCGGTGTCGTCGGCATGGGTGTGTGGGCTGTTTATCGTTATGACCTTCAATCACTCATCTTAAACCACAGACAATCAATTTGCCAACCAGGCAGATCTGACTCAGTTCCTCAAGGCTCAGCGCACCGATATATCTTCGTCCACCGCTTTCGGTCTGATCTCCGTCGACGGAGGCACCAACTCGCAGACTCGTTCTCAGGCTGGTGTTGAAGCTAGTGAGTTGTAAGATTTCGACCGCGTTGGCGATGTCTAATCAGAGCACTATAGACTTGGATATCCAATACACTGTCGGAGTCGCCACTGGCGTCCCCGTTCAGTTCGTTTCTGTAGGCGAATCGACCAAGGACGGAAGCGACGAGGGTTTCTTGGATGTTATCAATGCTATGATTGCTCTGGCTGCACCTCCGCAGGTCCTCACGACCAGCTATGGCTTCGACACTGAGGCTTCCCTCTCGAAGGCCCTCACCTTGTAAGTTGGCCAATCTTTCCTCATACACGATTGGCGTCTCAAGACCTCTTCCAGTGCTATGTGCGACCAGTACATGCAGCTAACCTCGCGTGGTGTCTCCATCCTGTTTGCCACTGGTGGTGCGTTTCTCCCTCCCTTCTCTTCTCACTTGCACGATGCCTTACTGGTTTCTTATAGACGGTGGCGTCGCATCCACTCCCGGAGTCAGCTGCAGTGGAAAGCCATTCCCCCCGACCTTCCCCACCTGCCCGTACGCGACCCTCGTCGGTGCCACCACTGGTTCCGCTCCTGAAACCGGCGCTGCCCTCTCCGCCGGCGGCTTTTCCAACTATTTTGCTCAACAGAGCTGGCAAGCTTCTGCCGTCAACAGCTACATCCAAGCTCTCGGCTCGACGGATAGGTGGATCGTTTCTTTGTCCCGATCTCAACATGACTGACACGCTGGGATGAATCTAGCGGGAAATACAACGCAAGCGGGCGTGCGTATCCCGATGTTTCCGCGTCTGGGGAGAACGTCTGGATCGTTTCGGCAGGGTCAACGGGACTTGTTGGTTAGCAACTAGTTCCTCTCACAGTCGAAATCTGAGTTCTGACTGTTTCGTTATAGACGGAACCTCTTGCTCTAGCCCCATATTCGCCTCTGTCGTCGGCTTGCGTGCGTACATCTCATCCTGTCCACGAACTTCATTCTAACACCTCTTCGCAGTCAACGACGAGCTTCTCAATGCTGGAAAGCCCGTCCTCGGTTTCCTGAACCCCTGGCTGTATGCCAACCCGCAAGCCTTCAACGACATCACCGCTGGATCCAACCCCGGTTGCGGGACCAACGGATTCCCTGCCAAGGCTGGTTGGGACCCTGTCACTGTGCGTCCCAGCTTTCTTTGCTTCACTGCGTTATGACTGATCATTCGCGCTTATTTAGGGTCTTGGTTCACCCAACTATCCCAAGCTGAGAACTGCTGCTGGGCTCGTGTAGAGTAGAAGTTGTGTCTGCTTACCATCGTATTCAAACTTGTATCCATATGTAAAATTTCAATTGGGATTTGCGTCTTAAACTGCCGCGGGGACGAAGATGCCTGAGAACACGAACACAGAAAGAATACACACAGCCTGTAGGTGAACCACAGTTCCCTGAATTCTGGGGCGCAAACAGCTTTGGAATCTGAGATCTGAGCAGTTCTCATGTGAAGATATCTTCAAACGACGGTTCCGTGCATTCACACCTCAAGTGCTCAGTGGCGTCAGGAATCCGCTTCAATCAACTCGCAACTGTGCGGAGAATGTGAACGATACATGTTTGTTGAATCTTGACGATGAGCGACTCTCAGCAGCCCAAATTACGATGGAGGCTTCGGTAAATGCGTACGGAGAGTTAGGATTGTGCTTATCTATGAACTACTGTACATTGGGATTGGGATATCTAGGATCGTTCAGATACTGATACACGGGAGGCGTTATTCCAGAGCTCTACATCTTCATTCAGCGGATTCGTTCACGGCATTCCGCTTGTGTCGTGGGTCTTCGCCTCTGTCTTGCGTTGCTCCGACTCGCTTTGTGTTTCCTCTGTTTGGATGCGCCGACCCTGCCACAGAGCTAGAGGCGGTGACTGGTAGTGGCTGCGGAGTAGCAAGAGTATATACGACCGTGGTAATAGAGATGGAAGAGGCGGAGGACATGGTCGGGACGGGCGCTGGACTGGGTACCAGCTGCTGATGGGAAAGTAGAATCTTCTCCCCTTTGACCCCTTTGACCAACCTCGCTTTATCTTTGTTCTCGGTGCTGGTCCTCCTCTGAGTCCTCTCTCCTGCGGAATTCGACAAGGTCGTCACGGCACGCTGTTAAGCGAGATCGAGGCGAGCGACGCGTCGTAAGGGTGAACGAAACGCGGGCTGCGTCACTCCGGAAACGGGGGAGATTCTACAGCACAGCGAGTATACGGCTGCCCAAGGAGACTTGCGGGTTTCGTGGCTCGAGAAGGATGGGAATGGCGCTGGCGAGGGGAAGTAAGGAGACGGAGACCAGAAGGACGCGAACTACGACGGAGAGAAAGCCGATACGCATGTGGGCACATACGTGCAATGGTGGCGGAAGCCAAGTTCGAGAGGGCCAAGACCCGACAATGCCGACAAGCGTAAATTACAATCATTATGCGTACAATAATTTTGGAATCCGCTGGTTGCAGACATCAGGCGGTTGCTGCTTGGTTTTCCAGAGCAATTGCAATAGGTGTTCGGAAAACAATCGGAGACTCTGTCTTCTTCGTCTTGGCTGGCTTACGACCGTCAGAAGCCGTGATTTCCTCCAGACACCAATGTAACGCATGCTCCAAACGCTCTTTCAAGTCCTGGACTTCCGTCTGTGACGAGTACGAGACAGGATTGCGGAAGCTCAACCACATATACGCGACGAGAATTTTGTGGAACGTTTCCAGTCCTAGAAGCTCCAAGCCATGGTCGTAGACGCGTCCATTGGGGAAGTGTCCCTTCGACTTCATCGCCACCTCCGCGTTCTCGAGTCTGCCCATATACCCCAATCTCCGGAAGATTGGCGTAGGGTCGACATGCATATTTTCGGAGTATGCTGAGAGAAAGGAGGAGATTATTTCCGTGGCTGCGCGATCGCGCCATGGAAACGGCGCTTGCATGAAAAGTTGTTTGTCCATTACTGTAAAGTGCCCAAGTCTGTCTATGAAATCGCAGACCAAGGAGAGTGCAGTCAGATTAGCGGGCCGACAATAGGCTGGACTGCGACCGGCATGTGCAAGGGCAAGGTAGCTGGTTTCAGTTTTCGGATTCGGGGGAAGATGGGTGACTGTCTTGGAAAAGGCAATTCTAGAGGGCGATATACGGGCATACGAGAGAGGAGGCAACTGGTTCTTCAGGGTTTTGCGCAGGATAGGGAGGTCCTCGGCCCTGAAGGTTGTAACGAAACCGCCAGGCTTTTCATCGCCGAGCTGCATTCCGAAGCGACCAGCACGGCCAGCGATTTGCTTCATCTGCGACACAGACAGAACCGTGCGTCCGCGGTCGCCATCATTTTTCCAGATGGACTCGAATACTATCCGACGAATTTTCCTGGCGGGGTTCATTAATAACCGAGGGCAAACAAAGCAAAAAAAAACGGCGCACAAATTGAGACCCATTCCTATGGCGTCGCTCCCAATTAAAATGTCATAACCACTGTCTGGATCGTTGAACAGAGCAGCCTGCTCGCTGCGAGTTTCGGGCGGCAATCTGCCATATACCACAGCGCACTTCATGCCCGTCTTCTTCTCAATCCGGTGCTTCATCGCGAAAATGGCTGAACGGCTGAAGGCGACAATGCAATCGCCTTTTTGCACACGTCTTATATCCTCCTCCAAGCTTTCCTTTGCAACTTCCAGAGGGGTGAGACGTTCATAGCGATTCACGATGATCTCGTCCCCAGTCTCCTTGAGCAGTTCGCGAATTAGAGGCACAGCGGTTTCTTCTCCGCACAAGTGAAGCTCCTTGGCGCACATGCCTAACACAGCACGCGTCCATGCAAAGCCCCTCTCCGGGTCACCAATCATCTGGATTTCGTCAATGACCGCAACGTCAGCTTGAAGACCGAGTTGCAGCATCTCCACAGTACAGCTGATCAAGGTATTTCCCACTCCCAACGCGACGATCTTTTGCTCTTCTCCTGTGATCATATTGCATTTACGCGCGAACGGATGTTCCATGCCCGGAGCAGCCTTGGCTGCCTCTGCTATCTGCTCTGCGGTGGCACCGAGCGGCGCGATCTGTCCCAGGTTCAGCCGTTCCCAGATCTCGTACGCAAGGAGACGGAGAGGACCCGCGTAGACACCGATACCAGTCGCGGCTAGTGCACGCAGAGCATGATACGTCTTCCCGCTATTGGTCGGTCCAACATGCATAATGATTTTGCGCTGCATCTTCCTTGCCATTGGGTACTCCTCCCCAGGGTGCATAACGGTAGCGCACTCCGACAGGTTCACGAGTCTGGCTCGGATCAACGCCACGGACGGACCCCTGGCTCGCAAGCCACCGGAAGAAAATGTTAGAGAAGACTATGTCGGCATCTTTGGAATCTGTGCCCCGTAATTTCAACAAGTCGAAATCTCGAATGGCGTCCGAAGATTCAAAGAGTTCCGAGTCTACGGCGCGAGCAAAGGCCGACAGAAGTCTTTTTGCATCGCTGGGAGAGGCCCCAAATGATACAAGACGATCTTCGCTGTCCCTGCGCATCGTCCAGGGCAGAGCATTTGAGCGGAAAAAAGCGAGCACAGTTTGCTCCGAGACATCGGTGGCTGCGAGACCCGGAAAAAAGTCATAAGGGTCCTCTGAACCAGAGTAACGGTTTGGCCTCCATTTCCCTTTGTGAGGTCCGCCAGAAGGTCGATAAGGTGAGTTTGAGGGTGGATTACTGTGTTTCCAAGGCTTCGACTTGCCAACCGTACGAAATCGATGGCCTATCCATCCCGCAGGTGGAAGACGCGGTCGACATCGTGCCCATAATAGTCCCTGCATGACAGAGTTCAGCGCCGCTGTGTCCACAACATCGTGGAGGTCCACAGAATTTTATAAAGTGTTTGGAGGAGAGGCTGCTGCCAATCAACGATAAGATAAGATGAGAAAATCTCGGAGGTTATTACATCGACTTGCGCGTCGAGCGAGAATACACGAGTACATAGTGAGTACATACAACGGGAAGCACATTATTAAATCACTACCTCCATCATGTCCGAATCGTCTTCATCTTCCAGTTGGATTTCAGGTACTACAATAGGTAAATTTTCCTGACCTCCCAGTCCCAACTCTCGCAAGGTTCTCCAAAACAGCTGGTCAAATTCATTTTCGAGTCCTAGTCCTTCCAGCATATCCCGTACGTCATACAGTGGTCCCGCATCCTCTTCGTCTTCCTCCCGGATAGAATCGAGAGCGGGGCGTGTCCCGACCGTTGCCAGCCATTCTTCGAGGGTTTCTGTACCACCGAGGAGTAGACTTCGAAGCCGAGTACGCTCCGTCTGAGTTAGCGGCGATGACTTTGTCCCAGCGGCAACAGCTTCTGCGGCGAGTACTAGATCTATGGGCCCGTTTTCCGGATCCCAGACCTTTGTTTGCAGAACCATGAGCCATGCCTGATCCAGATCGTCTAGCCAGTCGAGTAGCATTGGAATAGCAGTGCCTTCTATAGAGTAACCCGAAACAGAAGACAACACGTCGTTTGTGAAGCGCAGCAGAAACGCGGTTCGCAGTGATGTCGAAGGATCGACGGGTGGTATTCGAAGAATCATTGCCAGAATTTCTTGTGCTGAGTCGAGATAACTCTGAAGAGTGGGGACAGAGGATGCGGGTTCAGAGCTATGCGATATAAACTGTTGTCCCAGGTCGGAAGATGACGGCGACAGACCGTGTCTTGTAACCCCGAGTCAATTCAAGAAATTGTTCTTCGAGATAATTGCGGAGTCTCCGCTCTTGTCTGGCGGTCAAAGCATTAGTTTGTTTGGGAGGCAAGATGTTCGTGTCGGTCGACTGCATCCCTCGTGAAAGACTCGGGAAAGACGGTGGTGAAAGAAAGAAAGCGAAGTGTGACGAACTGTCACAACGTGACAAACCCTTCTTGGCCCTTCTTACTGAGCAGCGAGCTACTCTGCTTTATCGGACGCTGCTCCAGCTCTACCCCGAGGTTCTGGTTGACTAACGCATCTAATATGCCCCTGCTTTATGGCCTACGGGACTCACAAGTCTACAACTTTCACGACTCGAATTCGGACCCCTGCAAGCTTGAAGTCAACCTCTACTCGATTCGGGACCCCTCATCGAGATCGCCATAGCCTAGACGCTCGAAGGGAAAAGCGCAGAGTCTTTCGCAGTAAACCGCAGCCAGTTTCTACGCCCTGAAGCTCACGACGCGGCAGAACAAGAACCGTAACGCGAACTGACTCGGATACAGCTACTCGTGTCTATTTCTAAGCATCGGAACGCTGTTGTACTGGCTCATGCATACCACAAAATGCCGGAAGCTCTACTACACAACCGCCCGAAAAAAATAGCTGCCCGCTCGACTACACCGTGACTGGCCACAACGTAGGACTACACGACCTGACGCCACTCGTCCTTGCTACATATGATATAGAGTTGTCGTTGATTGCATGCCAAGCGCCCAATACTTTGTCTGCTTGCTCGGCGCCTTCAGAGTTGTAGTAGCCAAACCGAGAATGGCTTTCAAAGAATTCATCACACATCGTCGCCGAATCCTAAAAGCGGCGTTCACTTCACAATGTCTAGAGCTTCGTAGAACAGCCGTTCAATTCTTATGCTTGGTGGGAGAAACCGAGGACCAGATTCCACCCTATGGCGGCCGTTTCTTGAGAATAATACGATGATATTTGCGTCCAGATGTCTGTCTCTTCGAGAAGCTAGCAGCTGCTGTCGTTGTGTCCAGAAAGGGAGCGACCAATCCAAGATATCTGTGCTGTTCGACCCGTTCAAGCTCATTCGCTGGACCAGTCTCCTCCGCGAACGAACCCGGTGGAAGGACCCTCAGCTTCCGTACAGCACACCATTTCAAGGCGAAGAGCCAAAGGTCTGGACTGATATGTACTACAAGCTTTTGCTGCGTGATAATCTGAGATACTTCCCCAGGTCATGAGAATCCTACAGCACGAAGTAAAGCTGCGGTTCCCACTCCGGTTCATGTTGGGCATAGCATGTTATTGGACGCATATACAGACGCATAAGTATAAAAAGTACATGTAAGTTGGGCTATTCCGTGTCAGAGAAAAATGCCCTCCACCATCCTCGAACTCTATGGGATATGCATATGCGCGGCGATCCTATTTTTCTTTTTATCCGCACGATTTTCTATGGGGTTCAGGCAACGGCCTACCCTCCACCGCACTCCTGCAGCGGTTCGCTCTATCCTTGACCCCATCGACCGTCCGTCAATGGACACTTTGCTGCACTCGCGAGCATCCCCTAACTCCCGCCTCATTCGAGCTTTCCATCTATCCAACACCTTCGTCAGTTCCGACCCTACTGTCCACACAAACTTCAATCACAGCTCGGTCTCCCTCATCCGTGCTGCGGACAAAAGCTGGGCGCACTTCAGCGACATTGCTGTGCAGGCCTCCGAACTCGCCCTTCCGAACGACTCCACCACTCCATTCCATGTCTACGTTCGCGCGGGCACCCTTCGCACGATTATTGCAGGTCTTTTGGTTCCGGGCGTAGATGTTGCGTCCCTCGACACGAACGATGTCAACATCGTCGCCGAATTGATAACTGAGCTCTGGATTCTATCCAAGAAACAAGCCCCAATCCCCGAGCATCTCCTGGAGACGCTCAACCTCCATATTCGCCGCCTGGTCCCAGACCAGGCGCAATATCCGAATCCATTGGATTTCATCATTCCCACCTGGGAGACGCTTTGGCGCGTTGTCGCAGTGACTGTGGCTCATGTCTGCAGCGATATAGCCGCGCGTAAGACGTTTCGAAATCTGAATGAAAACCCAAATCTAGATCAATTCCTGACGACGAAGCAGGATGGAAACTCCCCTAGTGCGAATTTCTATATTTGCGAGTCACTACGACTCTATCCGCCGGTTAAGCATATAACACGGCACATTTTTAAACAACCTCTGCTCACCCGAATTCTCCCCATCTGCCTTGCGCGCAGGATTACTCCGCATATAGAAATCCATGTCGCGGACATCGAAAGCGCGCAGCGCTCAGCCTTTTGGGAAACCAGTTCCTCGAGTCCCGAAGCATTCGATGCCGCCCGGTTCCTCGACCGGACTGGGACTCGGAAGCCCAGCGATCTGTTGGCGTTTGGAGCAGGCCCACTGAAGTGTAGTGCCATGAAGTGGGCCCCCATGGCCGCAGCCGTAATCGTTGGCGCAATTTTGAACACTGTTGACGAGGCCCAGTATGAGATCGTTCAAGGGAACAATATTGGTGATCGAGGGGGCTGGGATGGGTGGGAGGTGCGCAAGGCGACTTAAACAGCTTCGCGGGTATGTATGGGCGCCAGAATTCTTTTGCACTGCCCGAAGAGTCATTTGCAGGGGATGCTGTGTCTCTTTTTTTTTACTTCTTCCTGATTCTACTTCCCTTCATGTTTTGTCACTCCGAATATTGAACATTTGAGTCATGCCTACCTTTGTGATAGTACTTCTGTCTATATTTTCTGTTCCTACCAGTCACTTCTGTACTCCTGTCTGGGTTGTGAGCACGATACACGGATTTTCTATGAATATATCGCAACAGTGAGCGTGTGCACCAAAAATAAAGCAGTACAAGAAGGCTCACAGTGATTTATACAGCACTTACTTCACAAGCCTTACCTTTCAGAGTAGTAGCCTAGTAAGTATATTATGGCTGTGGTTGATCACGGCCGCCGTGGCTCGCGAATATTGCGATCGCAAATTCATCTATCGCGTCACATCACGTGGGCGCGTTCGTCACCTTCTCCACTACCATGTTCAAAATGGATAGCGTTGGATGATATCTCAGGGATCTGCTAGGATTGTGCTCGTCTCAAACGGCTTGGTGACTTCCCCTGATTCTGACCAACAACCTCTCAAGCAGCAGCTTCAGGAACTCAGCAAAACATCGATGCTACCTGACAAAAACGACGTCTTGCACGACGTCCTGTAGGTCGTTAAATCACACACAAGTGTCCGTGTATCTAACTTATGTCAAATATGCGAATTGGCCAAGAATTGGCGGCTCGAAGAGGATGGTGAGAAATGCCAGGAACTACCTGTCGTCTTCGGCAGCTCATGCAGAGAAATGTCTCGACTATTCAACTGTATACGTTCCTGCAGCGTTCCTGGGGAAACCCTGCCTCGAGATCTGCGGTCTGGATACTTTCATGAAATCCCACTGTCTCCGCTTGCAGTTGTCTTAGCGAGGGAATTCATGCGGTCAAGACAAACTGGCGAGGAATCTTGCTCCTGGCCTGCACCAACCAACTGTGAAACATCGACATTTTCTTCGCCCAAGAGTCAAGATTCTTACCCCGGATCGACTCGCGTGGACTCGTCTTTGACAAAAACTCGACCAGGCCGACCAGTACTTTGTCTCTCGTAAACAGACGTTACCAGCTACATCCATTAACTCCAAGTCCCGCCATAGACTCGTTGATACCAGTCACGTTTTCCGCCCGACGATGGTTGATGACAATCGATCAACCCGCCGGCGGAGGCTTTGATCGACTGTCATCAAACGCCCGTCCCTCGGCGAGCGGTTGGTTCGAGCCTAGTCCCGCCATTACTGTGGCCAGCACCTCAAGTCAAAATTCACCTCCCAGCTACCAGGTAATCAGCAGTAGGGAGGCTCTGGCAGGCTCAGCGTGCCGTTCTTGAATCTTGGATAGATGCGTGATGAACCGGTCGCACCGACTCGCACGCGAAGCTGTCGGGGTTCTTGTGCATTTCGGAAGCATTTCCTGGCGTGTCTGGGTCCTGTGGGTCCTGTCCCGGTACCGAGTTAACCCGTTGACACGAAGAACATGATACATCTTGTGGTTTGAGAAAGTATGCTTGAAACAGCGCTTAGAAGCACGGTGTTTTTTTTCTGCGATGATAGCATTACATGGCAAGGCCTTACTCTAATTCGGAGAGGGGACGGGGAAAAAATGTCACTGAGGAACGTTTCGATGATTTGAGCGTCAAGGCCGCTTGGCCGTGACATCGAATTAATCCTAAGGATCGATGTACAACAGGGATAATATAGAACAATGGTACTCAACGCGCCCCAATATATACCCAATAAAATCATAAGCTGTACACAAACCATGCGCTTTTGTCACCCAAACCCGGCTCCTCCTCCTGGCGGGTAATAGTCTTGCGCCTCTCTGCCTTCTTCTTGTTCTCAGCCCTGAGGTAGAAGACATTGATAGCGCTGAAGAAGCCCATAAAGACCGAGAAGATGAGGAGAATCTTGGTCGCCTTGGTGTAGCGCGGGGGCGGCGAGAGGGCACCGAGAAGCCAGGTGGCAAGAATACCTCCAGAGTTGGTCATGATGAAGCCGATGGCAATGGCGGTTGCGCGGCGGACGTGTGGGGCAGCGTTGTTGGCGTTCCAGGTCGAGATGGCGGGTGCCATCGCGTATGTGCCTGGGATAGCCAGGAAGAGGGAACCGTACTGGACGTGGTGGTTGGTAGAGCCAAGGAACATGCCGAAGCCAGCGATGCAGAGCAGGGAGCAGAAGACGGTGACTGCGCCACGGCACTGGTAGCGATCCGAAATCCAGGCAGCCACCATTGACACTGAGGGACAGAAACGGTTAGATTGAAGATAGTTGAGCGAATCGAGCGAGAACACTCACAAACGAAGGCAACGGAGAACGGAGGCACACTCATCAGTTGAGCCTTGGCAGCAGTGTATCCAAGAGATTGTACGATCGAGGGGGTGAAGCTGCACAAGATCTGAGCGACGCGGAAGGGTGGGGCAATCATCCACTCACTAGGCCAACGAGTAAAGAACGACTCCACTGAAGAAGAAGACGATGCCGACGATAAGGACATGAGGAGACAAGAATCCTTTGGCGACCTCGCCCCAGCTGAAGGAGTCGGCTTCGTCACCGGCAATAGCACCGTCTTCCTTGAGTTTCGCTTTGATATAGGATTTCTCCTCTGCGTTCAGGAAACGGGCGTGGTCGGGAGAGTCGGGCATCAAGAAGAAGGACACAAGGCCGACGAAGATCGTAATGACGCCCTGTAAACAATGAGTCAGTTGTACAGTTTAGCGGGTGGAGACATATTTACTTCGATAATGAAAATCCATTGCCAACCGGAGTGACCAGATTTGCCGTTGAGTTTGACGATACCGTATGCCATGATGCCACCGAAAGCTCCAGAAATCGAAGCGGCGGAGAAGAAAGCAGATATTCTATGGTTGTGTCAGGCCCTTCGCCTTGTGATGCTCGCAAAAGACACCAACCTCGTCTGAAGTCTAAGTCTAGGATAAAAGAAGGACAGGTAGAGGACTGATATGAGTTTTTAGCATCGAAACATAAACGCCTGGTGAAAAAGCATCGCACCCAATCCTGGGAAAACACCACCTTCCAACAAACCAAGGAAGAAACGACAGGCAAGCAAACCACCATACGTTTTGACGGTCCCTGCGTATGATTAGAAAATGTAAGTTTCAAATTGCGATTGTGATGAACCTTGGCAAGCGGTGACGATGCCCCAAAGTGTGAGCATGGTGGGAAGCATAAGGCTGGGGCCGACAATCTTGCGAAAGCATTATGAGCGGAATAGAATGCATTATATGTCGCGTGAGACTGACCTTGAGCAAAAGATTTGAAGGAAGTTCCGCTACGATGTAAGGCACATATGTGACCGTCAGCGCAATAGAATATTGCTGCGGGGTCATTTTCAAGTCCTTCATCAAGCCAGCTACTTTGGCATTCCCGATGTTGGTCCGATCCTGAGCAGCGTTCAAACAAACCGTTGAACATAGAGGCTGTCCACAGGCAAAACTTACAAGGAAAGACAAGAGGTAGAACAGGGATACAATAGGCAGCACCCAGATATCCAGTTTTCGCCAGACAACGCGCTCTAGCTGATCATTGACGATGGGCTGCTGGTCACTGCCGAGGCTGCTGGCGTCCACATTTTTCTCGGGGTCGGTGGATGTGCGAGAGGGGACCTTGTCCATTGCCTACGTCGTGGGCGGGAGATAACAACGGTAAAGGTCAGCCGCCAAAGGCCAGTCTATAAAAGTCTCCAACAACTCGGCGAACGCTCATCTTGGTCCGATAGAAGGAAGTGTGACACAGTCACGTCTTGTCCGTTCACAAGACTGATTTCTGATTTAGCGTTAACCAGATCTCGCTAGGCTCGCTACGGTCCTAACCGGCCCTGTATATCGTCGGAAACGGCCTGGAACGGGAGCTGGAACAGAATTCGGAATTCTCTCATATATCGACCAATGTTTGCCATGCGAAAAGAAGACTGCGAAAAATTTGGAATTACTAGTTGTACCTGGCCAATGCTTCCGGGTCGAATATTGGAAAGCAACCAAGGAGAACCAAGGTGTCTCGTACCAGCTCGTAGCCTCGACCTGAAGATCTCCTCCGTCGGGTAAGAGCTTCCTTTCCCAACTTGTCATCACGGTGGTAGACGGTGGTTCTCTGCCAGGGACTCTTGTCAGCGTCAGCGACAGTTTGTCACCATCCTTGACCACTGGCATGACAATCGTTAGGCTTTCAAGTTCAGATACATATAATATATCCCTGGACCGCTGGCAGTCTTGGCGAGACTTTGCGTACCCTTGTTGCTGCGCGAGGCGAACGAGAAACCGAGCATATGGTATAGAAATCCAATAGTACCCCCTAAAAATTTACTGCCACTGGTACTAGTCAAGATCGTCAAAATGCAAAGAAGAATCACTCAGAAAGGCAACACGGCGCCATGTGATGCACTCAAATTGAACCCTCCAATAATGATCAGTACACGGAATCCCAGCGCGACCGGCGCACTCGCGGGAACGGATGGAAATTCCCAAGCGGTCCGCCAGTTTTGACTCAGGGATTCGCACTGATTCGCAGCAGTAGTTAGCCGTTATCTCTACTGGAGATGTCGCCTTTTCAAGCGGGGAACAGACCTTGCAAACTTTCAGAATCGACTTGACCACTAAATGATGTAGGGACGGGTCAATGTTCTACCGATACATCACCACGGCGAGTGGTTGACGCATCGTAGAAACTTTGACAGATCTGCCATTGCAGATCTAATTGTAGGTTCGGTCCCATATGGACACCTACCGGCTGGAGTTAGATTTAAGTTACTTCGTACTGATGTCATACGTAACGATATTCGGGGTCGCCCGAGTCGAGATACTCGACTGCACGGAAAGGTCTAGCTTACGCCAGAGTGTTTTGGCGACACCAGGATCGAAGTTTGTTTTACAGGTGAGGGTACAACAACAGATTAATATTGTACTGGGTGGTACTACAGCGACCTTAATCCCCTCTATGAACCCAATAAAAATAATTGAACGGTCCATTTTATTGCGACAAGAGTGCAAGTCTACTGTGTGTATGGGTGGGGTGCCGGAGTCTCATATGGCAAGGGGTCCTTCACGCGCTCGATGACCTGTAGATGCATACTCAGATTGAAATACCAAGATGCTTAGTGAGTACAACCCGCGCTGACCTTTGTCACTTGAATACCATACTCCTCCCGGGCAGGTGCGAACCCGGCTTCGACGTCGTAGACGGATTTTTGAGCGTCCAGCTCATATATCGCGCTGCTGTCCATGTGGCGCTGGATAGATGAAACTTGTATGAACGAGTGGGGCTGATCCACGAGATCTCAGTACGCACCGTATTATCAACAAAGGTTTCCGGCTAGGAGACGTCGCGAATGAGCTCGTGTGCAACGGAGAATCAGATCCCAAGAACGTACTTGTCTGGGCCGAGCAGACTGGTTCATCACTAATCCATGCGAAGCGTTGCGACGTTGGTCAGAAATACCACCGCTGGCCGACTGGGAGTTGAGGCTTTGACGAGCGTTCAGCGTCGACATCAAGCAATTAGTGTACAGCTTGCTGAGCGCAAGATCCCACACGAAATCTGGAGGAATAATTAGAATTTTGGTTTCAGTATGAATGGTTGAAACGCACTTCTATTCAAAACAAAAATTCAAACAATGATTTCAACGTGCCGATGAGAAAGATTGCATCCGCTTACATTGCGTAGTGCTGTGAAGGCATAGGTAAGGTTTCAAGCCTCAAGAAGATTAATTTAGAAATGCTCACAGGGAACACCATGAAGCAAATAACGTCCAGGAGCGCAAAAATGGCCCTGGAAGAAAGTGAGAGGCAGGTTAATGCGGTAAATCGGCCCACCAACGTAATCATGCCGGTCTGGATAGTCACTACGTTGTCCGCTGAGTATGGAACCTTGAGTGAGTTTAAAATACGCACTCCGAATGAGCCGGTCGATCACTGCAATTGGGTGAGTACATAGAGCATAGGTCAAACAGAATAATTACCGCCATCCGTTGAAGAAGAAAAGCCGGACTTTCGTTTAGCCAACGTGAAGACGAGGGAGATAGTGATGAGAATATCCGCGACGCAAGATGAAAGGAACCAGAGCAAGGCTGAATTATGGAGCTTGGGCTTGTTCGCGAAGGTTTTCACTATCGCGATCATGGCTGCGGTCCATACACCTCCCGCTACAAGGGTAGATAGTCAGTCTAAGATACGCGGAAGTTCGAAAAAACTGAAAGACGCACCGAGGGACGCAATTGCGAGAATCACAACGATAATCGGAATCCACATAGACTTCGTGAGCGCCCAAACTGGGAATATAGCTTAAACATCAAAGGGATACTCCGGTGCTGCTCTCTTACTTCGATAGCTGAAAAAGAGCTGAATTGGCGTTGAAACAAGAACCTATATTGCATATTCATCAGGGATGTGCGGGAAAAGATTGAAGAGATCAAGCGAAGCACTTACAATACACAAAGGTTCTAAATGTAGATCACCGTGAGATACTCCTTCGACGATCTTAACTAGGAGCGCGTACCAGTAACAAAGACTGTTGCACAAGTCAGGAGACATGAACGGAACGAAGTCTGAATGCTACTCACATGTGGGGAAAAATTTGGGAGGTTGGCCTGGATGAGGTAAGCGACGAATGTCGAGCACCAGAATCAAGGTGCGCACCGTAGTGTGTTATAAGGGGTTGGAACATGATAGCCATGTCAAACGCCGTGTTGGCGGTTTCGATCACGAACAGGGAAAAGACCTGAATAGTTGAGTTCGTTCGCTAAACGCCGCAGTTTCAACTGAGAACTTACGAAGACCTTCATCCATCCCGCATCTCTGGCGAGAAAATGTCAGAATCATCGACAGCTTTCCAAACATAGTCTCAACTGGCGGTATGCTGTGAAATAGGTCAACACCTTGGAAGAAAGATGAGTAAAAACGTATTGGAACAGGGCTCGATCAAACCTGGCCAAGCAGTACCTGCTCCGCATGCGTCGCGTCAGCAAGTCTCTGAGAAACGGCAAATTCCAGGCGCGTACCCCGTACAAGACTAAAGGAAACCGTCAGTAGCTAAATCGTCACCTATGCCGAAACTTACTCATGTTTATGAAAACCCCAATCAACATGGGCCCGAAACTGTCGCGGCCATTCATCATCCTGCTTTACATATTTTGGACGAATGAATTGGGACTCACGAGAGCGACACATTGGGTAGTGTTGTCGGAGGGGCAGCCATGGCTATCGACGCTATCGACTTTGAAGGGGGTGAAGGCGAAACTTGAAGGGCGGGAGCGAAGCGACTATTTATTGCATAGACACTTGATAGACACGACGAGAGAACAGCCTATCACGCGACGGCTACGGAGAGAGGTTTCTCGATGCCACATGCCGGGAGCAGACAAACTCCATTCGCGTGGCGACGGAGAAATTCACATATCGGGAACACCTCGCTTAACCTAATTTAGATTCCAACGGACACAAATCGCATGTGACACCCCATCGGGCGTGCCCCGCCGTCTGATTGGCAGCGTGGCAGATGATGCAAATCTCTGGATAAGTGCTTCCTGCGCATCCCAGGATACATGTCAGAAGTTTTTTGAAGGGCCAAGGCCCAACAATCGAGAGTGAACGTCAGTCAAAGGATGTACATTGTCTCAAAGTTGATGAAGATGGACACGAAGTTGCTATCTTGACCAGTAAGCAGTCTTCGGATTCCGGTCGACCGGGTGATCTTGTCACTCTTCTGCCCGGCCCTGTTACAGTTGCGGTCCTGCGAGGAAAAGGTGAGTATCAGTTAGAATCGGAAGCGTGTCGGAAACTATTGGTCCGACCTCATATCGGACTCAGGAGGATCACTGTGAGCGGGTATTTCCAGCTTCTATGTGAAATTCAAATCGAGGTCGTTAAGCAAAGAACCCTCGTCGATGATGCCACGAAAAAGTCAGCTTCGGCCGAAGTGAATTGAATGACACCCACCAAAGCCAAGCCCGACGAAACAGACTAGGACAGCCGATCATGATGAAATTTCTGCCTTCCCAAATTTACGTAGGCTTCTCGAACAATTGGGCGGCATTCGAAAAATCGGGATGCGCAACAGATGTACTTATTGAGTCTTACGACAATTGCCCCTGGAGTCGGGAGCAGAAAAGGCGACTGCAGGATGTCGCCACGCTTGTCGATGTAGGCGCGACCGCTCTGGGTCCTCACCTCATTATGTTTTCTCGAATTTACCGCACACGCGAGCCGTCAATAGCCGTCAATCAGGCATTGACAATGATAGTATGGCGGTGGCGGGCCGGCGCTTTTAGTTCTCGGATGACCGATCCGTACACTTCCGTACATCGCACCGCGGCGTTCATGCCTTGCGAAGTTTGGCGCCATGAATTCGTGGACCTACAGAACGAGGTATCGACCTCGAGAAATAGCTTGGGAATAGCACCAACGATGGTTTTCCAGGGCAGAAACTCGCGTCCATACAGGGGCGACTGGAACTTCACCGTGCTTCCCGAGAAAGTTCCTTCTCCCGCGATATCCTAGCCGGCTTCTATGTGAGAGTGCAGATCATCTCAACTAAATCGTCGATCGTTACTCGACCCTGCGTCAGATGTTGGATAGTGAATAGTTTATGCAGCCTTGACTCACAACCAGGTGGTCCTCCGATTCCCGCATCCATCCTTCCGCTGAGAGCTTATCGAGAACTACAGGTAATACCCTCGGAGGTGAAGGACATCGAGTAGCGGTCTAAGCGCCTACAGAGAGCGAGACGAAGAGCGGGCTGTGGAGTCGCTTGCGTTGAAACAAAAGATATGGATCCGACGCTAAGTAAAAAAGGCATCCACATCACGCATATGGACAGCACACAGCTGTGGGATCTGAACTTGATGCTCGCGTCGAGCACGAATCCTAAATTAGACGGCAAAGTGTTTTGCCTCAGAGGTACTCTGCGAGCTATCGGCCACACTGCGTGAATCGACATCAGAAATGGAGGACGAATAGCACGAGGTGAGGACTGCACCAAAAGTCTCGAGAACGAGACCAAAATATATGAGAGTAGACAGCGCAAAATAGCGTAGAATCCAGATTAACTTCGGCAAAGTCGTCCTATACCTATACTAATTCAGTCCCACTCTCTGTCTCACTTGGACCATTGTCAGCGCAGACAATTCCTTCGCAGCTTCGGCACCCTCCCGAGCCACTTGATCCAAATACCCGACCTCACCCCGAATACGCTCAAATTCCGCCCTGGGCCCGGCAATGAGCGCATCCACCGCAGCAGCCACTTCGGTTTTCAGTTCACCGTGACTCATTCCTGTGCAACGCGACGCGACAGCATCTACCTCCTCGTCTGCACACGCGGCGAGGATCGAGAGGAGGCTTGACGTCCCGGGCCGCAAGACGGGGTCGTAGGTGACGCCGGTGGTGATAGAGTCTGTTACGGCTGCCCTGACCTTGGCCGCTATTTGGTTGGCGGTGTCGGTGAGAAGGATGCGTGAGGCGGGGTCCGACGCGGATTTAGACATTTTGGAGGCAGGGTCTTTCAGGGAAAGGATACGTTTGGAAGGGGCTACGAAGATCAGGGGAAGGGGTGGGTCAATGGGCAGAGGACATACTGATGAGGGCGGTGGGGAGAGGGAACATTCGCGAAGATGCTTTGAAGGTACGGTTGAATGAATCCGCGATGTCGCGGCTGAGCTCGAGATGCTGCCTCTGGTCTTCGCCAACAGGGACGTGTGTGGCGCGATAGAGCAGGATGTCGGCGGCTTGAAGGACGGGATAAGTCAGAAGTCCTGCATTGAGCATAGACTCGTCGACTTCGGACTCATCATTGGCGTTCCGGGATTGTGCCAGTCGCGACTTGGGACGAAGTCAGTACAGAAAGCGTCAATAGGGGAGGCCAAGGTTGCTTCAGATCCACGAGTCAGGCGCGTAGTTCGGAATCAAAAGACGCGGGTGCCGACAAAATTGCGAAGGGAACGACTGCAGTGTGAAATTGAACGGCCGAATCAGCTCTTCTAGACAGCCTTGGCCCCCCTAATTTTTGAAATTGCTCACCTTCCAAGAGGTCATTCTGCGAAGCTTTCCGGTTGGCGTGATACAGCTCAATATCCAGGCCAACTCGGTGTGCATCGCGTTCTGGGAGAAGATAAGTGAAAGACGCGTCGTCAAGCACCCTCGAAATCCTTACGGAGTCTTGATGGAATAGAACACATCGTTTGGGGTCAAGACCAACAGCCAGTAATACAGCCAGCATGTCCCGACGAGAGGCAGCAAGCTCTTTGGGGTTTTGAGGTAATGTCAAGGCATGCCAGCCAACAATGGAGAATATTAGTTTGTCTTGAGGATTTTCGTTTTGAAGCTTGACCCAATTCGAGAGGGCTCCTAGATAGTTTCCTAGCTTGATTCTCCCTGAGAAAACGCGTCGCCAGCTTGACTGCACGCACATGAGGGATCCCCGTTGGCTGTATACCAGAGAAAATGGTTCGAGGCCGCAAAGACGCGTCGACGTTGGATGAATACGGCACAGAAGTAGAATTTTGTCTGGAAAGACTTGGAAATCCGGTCCTGGGGTATTGAGAAGCACAGTAGCAGCGACCACTAGCCCGTAGGAGCATGATCAGAGATTGTAGCCTATAGCTAATAGAACCAAAAGAAATTGCAGTGGATAGGTGGCTCGCAGACGCAAAGCTAAGTAAGAAATTCGGCGTTTGGTAAAGACGGCCGAAACAAACATTCATTTTGCTCTGTTCCTTCGGCCCAAGCCTAGGCCTTGTCGCCGTCCGACGTGTCCACCAGCCACTTCAACTCAAAATTCTCGGTTCCATATCATGGACAACTCACATCTACCTGGGGGCAGCAATTTTCGAGATGTTACCCACATTTTCACCGAGGCTGCGGCTGGTATTGGCGTCCAACAACTCTTTGCAATGAATATTCAGACTGTTGGCTAGAAATGTCTCCCATGGATGTAATACTCAGGGACGGGTTCACCTTGCAGGACGCCATGAGTGCGTTTGAGGTGGATATACACTCAGAATCGAACTCCGGTGGGCTTATGGCCATTTTGTCAGATCGGGGAACCTCGTCTGGACAGTGGCATGGTCGGTGAACGGCCGCCTTTCGACTTCTGGGCCCCTCTCTTACCTGAGGAGATCTGTTGGATCATTGACCGATCTTTTACTTTGGAAGTGAGTATCCTCTACATTCCATCCGTCAGTAAGCTTCGCTCATACCGCGAAGATGCTGTGGCACGCAGGGAATACTTTGGCACACACGGTTTTTACGTGCTTGTACGCTCTAGTTGCTCCGGATCTGCATCCTGACATGATGCCATGCGATATACCAAACGATCCCAGTCGCCCTGTTAACCTCATACCTGTCGTCCTTCGCGCATCGATATGCGGAATGCTGAAATGCTGCGATCTCTCATGGAGAGAATTATCGAAAGGGCATGTTCATGATGTCGGTCATGCATGTTTCAAGCAATCAACGCGCTCACATGTCCGTAGACAGAAGACTGGCAGAGCGATAAAGGAGACACTTCCCTCCTGGAAGGAATGTCCGTGCAAAACGTGATTGTCATGATAGATGCAGCTGCGACGTGGCTTGTGCGATCCAGAAAGGGTGGGCAAATTTGCAAGCAATATCATTCTCTGTTCATATGCTGCCCAGTTTCTGCGCCATGGACGGCTGCGCTCCTCGCTCGGTTGAATTTGCGCAAGGTAAGCTGGTACATCACTCGCGTCCCGAAACCGTTTATATCTTCTGATCAGACCCTCCTACAACTTATGGATGCTAATATCTTCAAAGCCCCTTCAGAGTTTCTCGACCTGATTAACATCGTCCGAAGCCATCTTAAAACTGTCCGGACGAGCCCTTCGCCAGAGCCCGGGTCTGATGCGACCGCCCGTCTGGCCTTTGACCCTTACATCGCACGCAAACTGAATAGCTCTGTACCTATCAGGGTAATTGAGGTCCCGCCAGTATCCGAAGCATGGCAGTCTATTGATGCACTTTTGGACGGATGGGAAGAGCATCGGTTGTTATCGCTTACTGCTAACGTGTCGACGTGGGAGGCATGTTCGCTCCCATTGCTTGGCGCCCCTTATCCTCACACTCCGCGCAGCTGGCAGGAAATCTTCGGACATGGCTAACAATTCCGCCGTTACGGACACCGTACGTACGATCGTCCGCGCAGGTTCGTTCGTTTCCTCGTGTGGACTTCACGAAATATTCATCTCTTGCTTCAGTCCGTCTTCTATGACGGCTTGCTCGTGCTGAACAAATTTAACTTAACCTGGCTCATGGACCGTTTCTTTTTCGAAACTCTCGGTGTTAGCTACCAATCTGCCTTCCACTTCGTTGAACGGAATTCCCGAAGCCAACGACCCCGTCCATGGGCGGACATCCAGCGCGGACACTTCAAGGCATGTTGTTCGTAGCTTCGCAGCGCAATAGTTCGTTGACTCGTTGTTATACCTTGCTAGCTCATGACAGAATACATCAGGGCATTGTGGTATAACCCCTGTCGCCGCCGACGGTTCTTCATGAAAGCTCTCGTGGACTTGCATGTCTATTATACGCGGCTAAAGGATATCACGTCAAGTTTGCCAGAGGTCAGTTATTGACCCGGGCTCCCCACCTCGAGTTCACCGTCTGTACAGGATCTTCCGAGTGATAATGTCATGAGGCATCTCCCTTCATGCGCTTTGTTATGGCGATTATCTGTCACTCGTGAAGTCGTTCTTTCAGGCTTCCAGCTCGAATTGTATACGTCTGAGGAGAAGCCTTTTGCGTATTGGTATGCGTCGCAAGTGATAGATGCTCATCTCACTTGCCTCGACAATGTGCTGCTCGCCGTAGAACCCGGTACAAAATCTTCGATTGATCTCATCCTGACCCCGCTCATGCTGTCGCAGACTGTCTCGCCGCCAGGGAATTGCGCTTTCAGCACAATCTCCTAACGGCGTTGCAAGCCATGACAATCCCCTTATTCGTCGTACGTGCAGCGCCGCTCGATATTCATCTGAGACTCAATTAGAGTCAACAGCTATCCATCCCTCTGATGTCCTTTGCATGGCGGCAAATGCATGCCAACTTTCTCCGCCGTTACAAGTGGGCTTTTGGCGGCGGCTACGACCTCACACCGGAGCCCGTCATAGCAGCGCCGAATTTCGATAACTTCACCGAAGCATGTGGACAAATGCTAGAAGAAAAAACGTTCTCCCCATCCGAATCTTTCAACTTGGCGCATTCCATCCTGACGGGACTCATCGAATCCCGCGCAGTGGGTGGGTATGCTGGGTTATGGACGAATGAGCGGATACAGGTAATGCATTGTTTACTTGGATGATACAACTGTCTCTGATGCTTGTATACACCTACCCAGTTTCTTCAGAATATCGCAGACGCCTGCGAACGGCTGAAGACTGTGCCTAGTTCCATGTCAGAATTGACTCTGTTCGATGTGGGTCTGTTCAAGTGGGACCCACAGATTGACCCATGGTTCCCTGTTCTGGACGCAGAGGGAGCGGAGCGGCGACGGAGTAAGTTTGTACGACCGGGAGAGCCATAGCATCCCATAGCTACGCGTGCTAGAGCCCCCCTTCTCTAAAATGTATCGCTAGAGTAAAATATGATTATATCTTTATTTTTGGTCTTCCCAATTGAGATCTGCCAAGAAACTTGCGACGACGGCTCGCGTCGCGCTGTCAAAGAAAAAGTGACGTGACACTGACTGTCACGCGGCGGCCTTTGTCCTCCCATTTCGCTCAAAAATTCGGCAACCACTACCAGGCTTTCGGTCATACGAACCACTCACTTGCAGCTCATTCTTTACTACTGTGGTCTATATCACACGCGCTTTCTACCCCCGCTGTCTACGCTGTTGGCCTCCAAACTCATGTCTGGTCTCCATCGCTCGTCGCCTCGACTGAAGTCGCGTATAAGTCCGTACAACAGCGGAGTGACTCTCTTCACGATATCTGATCCTCCAAGCAATCCTCCGAGTACATCTCGGCCCACAAAACGCGTTAAAGTCGAAGCCGACGCGCCAGCGGCCTCTGGATCAGTGAAAGCTTCGCCCAGCCCGAGTCCGTCGAAAAGAGCGTCCAGGTCTCCCACAAAATCTAAGACGCTCTATAAAAAGGCATTGGAAACCCCACATGCGGCGCCGCCTCACTGGCGCGAGGTCTATGACTGCATCAAAGAGATGCGCAAACAGAAAGATGCTCCCGTAGATACAATGGGCTGTCAAATGGCTCAACGACACGAATCCGATCCTAAGGTGAGTTTCAGCTTTGCATCGAGACTCGTCTGAACGCAACGGACAGAACAAACGGTCAGATGACTGAATGTATGGCAATTATTTAATGCTTGACTTTGCCCTCTCAGATTCATCACACTGGTTTCCCTTATGCTATCGCCTCAGACCAAGGACCAGGTCGTTGACGCCGCCGTCCTCAACCTTCGCGCTGCCCTAGGTGGCAGTGTGTCTCTTGACGCTGTCCTTGCTGCCGACCCCACAGTGATATCAGGAGCTATAAACAAAGTCGGCATGTGGCCAAAGAAAACCAAGCATGTCATGATTTTTCTCTCGGTCTCCTGAGTAACACAGTTTCTAGATACCTGAAGTCCGCCGCAGAGAAGATTCGCGATGAATTTGACTCTGATATTCCCAACACCATTGAGGGCATGATCTCCCTTCCGGGTGTGGGCCCCAAAGTCGGATTCCTCGCATTGCAAAGCGCTTGGGATTTGTATGTACTCTGGGTTCTGCATACGTCTTGCTCATATTGTCCGGCAGAAACATGGGGATCGGTGTAGACGTGCATGTTCTACGCATTACGCGGCTACTCGGATGGCACAAGGCGGAGAATCCAGAAGACGCACGGTATGATTTTCAACCTACTCTTGCTCTTCGGCTGTCATTGACTTCTCATTTTCTCTAGTATCAGCCTTGAGTCATGGCTACCTCGAGAACTGCATCGCGAAATCAATACGCTCCTAGTGGGCTTCGGTCAGGTATGGCGTCCAGCTGCTCTGCAACGATTTTCTTCCGCTGACATGCTGAAAAATTTGTAGACTATCTGCCCCGCAAACACTCCTCATTGTGGTGAGTGTAAGCTTAGCGCCTCGGGTCTGTGCCCCAGTGCAAAAGTGCCGAAAACGAAGAAGTCAGAGTTGGATTGGTGAAAGACAAGCGGATCCGCAGCTGAAGACTGCGTGTATATACTTTCTTGAATTCCGTGACGGAAGCTCTTCGCAGCCACTTTCGATCGTGCTGTGGGCGGGGCTTCCTGCGGAGATGTCCTACTGAATTGGATCTCGCTGATTACTGCGTTGCAATCATCGATATCTTTGTATCTACCGAGGTGGTATCAGAAGGGGACGTAACAGACGGGGTCTCATGAATGGGACAATTTTTACGTTACAGCTGTTTTAGAATGTATGCGGAAAACGTAAAAATTTCTCAGGGTGGCTGTGCAGGACCCGGGAACCCCTGGGGAGGCCTGCCTTGGTTTCTCGACGATGCTGCGAAGGATATGGGCTTCATTCACTATCCTAATGAGTGTACTAGTACTCTGTATGCTATGTGGAACTTTCTCTGACAGTTTCCTGGGCCTATGTCTCCTCTGATCGTGGAAAGTATGAATCCGCTGTCTTCTACTGTTGGAGTCCCCCAGCGGCGAGAAAGGACGAAAAATATGCTTGAATGTATCTGTTCACCACTGCACACTTGAATGACCATGCCCAGGCGTGATGGAGGGCTTGGGAGTAGGCCGCCTGGGTAGAATCCGACAGTACCCCAGAAAAGACCCCTCCCCGAAGCCGCAACAAAGTGTTAGATGAAGCAGGGGTGATTCCAATGGGCATCCGCGATGATACGAAGCATGACTAGCCATGCAGAACGACGTACATGGGCCTACATGAGTCGTATTCAAAACTTCCAGAATCTCCTCCGAGTGACGAGTTCTTGCGGAATTTCGTACACTTCGATCCAAAAAGTGGGCGGGGTGCGTTGCTGGGAAGTCTAACTTGGAAGACTACCAGGGATACTGTTCATAATATGGCGAGAAAGACGGTAGGGGGAGAGAGAAACTAAGCGAGGAGTTCCCGGGTCCTGCACAGCCACCCTGAGAAATTTTTACGTTTTCCGCATACATTCTAAAACAGCTGTAACTTAGAACTTTTCTCATCTGTCGGAGCTTGCGACAACATTGTCAATCCGCCTCGTCTCGCCATGGAAGAAACCCAGGCTCAGGGACGTCAAACCATCCCTGAACTATGGTTTGAGGACGGAAACCTCACCATACAAGCTGAGAACACCTATTACAAAGTGTTTCGTGGCATTTTAGCGGCTCGCTCCTCTGTCTTTGAAGATATGCAGACCTTCCCTCAGCCTCCCGCCTCTGAGCAGGGCGAAAACTGTGCATTTTTGCTCCTTCCCGATCCTGCTGCGGAAGTGACTGTATTCTTGAGGGCAATCTTCGATGCAGAGTAGGTCGTCTTTTAGACTTTATCTAATCATCCCGTCGACGATCACCTTCGCATCCAGTTTCTTCAAACCATATCCAGCGCCAGCAGAGTTTAATGAGATAATCGGATGCCTTCGTCTTGGACATAAATACGGAGTAGATTTCCTTTGGCGACGAGCGCTAGTTCATCTTTCTTCTGGATACGCCACTACGCTCTCGCGGCTGGATGCGATGATTGAATCTGAGTTCGGAGAAGAATCCACTGCTCGTCCGTCGGTGTTAGAGGCTAGGTCATGGACGGCTCCGCTCCAGCCTGCGCACCAAATACGAGCTATTCAGGTTGCGCGCGAGGTCGGTGCCCTCTGGATTCTTCCGAGAGCATTCTATATCCTTTGCCCCGACTTTCAAGCTCTTCGTCGTGCCGTCTTCATGGGAACTGACTACGAGGGCATTCCGACGTCTCTCTCCGAACATGACCAAGAAGTTTTCATCAAGGGCCGCGAGATCCAGAGCGGCTCATCTGCAGATATCCTGCAATTTCTATCTCACCCACTCAATACCGTAGGCTGTCAACAGGCTGGCCTTTGTATTTTGACACGGCTCAAGGCGATCGGAAATATCTCCCGCCGACAAGGATTTCGTTCGTATTCCACGCTTCCTTTACACATATGGAGGTGGAAAGCACATATCAATCTCCTCGATGATATGTGCACCACATGCATTTTGGCGCTCAAGAAAACACACCAAGCCGCACGGCAAGAATTTTGGGATAAGCTTCCCGAGATGTACGGCCTGCCCAATTGGAACGAGTTGGAGAGACTGAAGATGGAATCTATTGGTGCCGCTTTATCTCCAATGTATTCTTCTAATTAAGTGGTCCACCAGGTGAGCCCTCGAGCACTTTACCGAGGCCACGATGAGCCTGTTATCCGCTTGTCCGGCCTTCTGGTTTGGGCACTCCAACTCTCCCAAAACGTAATTGCGAGAAAAGAAGTGGAAAACCCGTCTTTGTGCATCTTGCATCTCCATCTCCGTTTCCTGCTGGCAGTGCGGGCGGTGCGGCATGCGCTGGCGTGTCCGCTCCACACCACTTGACACACGAGTCAGCCTCCGCGTCTTCCTCCGTCCTTCATGGAGGGTGCCAGGCCAGTGTGTATGACGCAGTGTCGTTCGGACCCAATCACTCAGGATGAGAGTTCTCGGACTTGGTAGAGAATAGACCTGGCTCTGCGTCACTTTGGTCGTGCCTCAAAAGCTCTGAGCTCAGACAAAAAGCACCGTGGCCTGGTACATATGAGCAGAGTAACGGCAAGTCGTGGCTGAACGTTTCGGGCCGCACGAGTTCTCACGCCACGTCAACAAGATTGACGTCATTATCGGTGTGTTAGGTAACTCGGTGGACGGCAATGCGGCATTGTAACTTTGTAACTCGTCGTTTCTCTTTGGTTTCTCTTTTAAGTAAGACCTCCCAGGTCCCAAGACCCCTAGACCGCTCGAACCCATGAATTCATCACCACCCAGCGTCGACCAAGTGTTGGAAGACCAGGTATATCTTGGCAAGTGAGTTGGTCACCTATTCAGCCTTGCGTTCCCGCCCTGATTTTCCCAGCTTGCGGGCAGCAGAATCTGAACAGACAAAGGAAAGATACGGGATAACGCACACCTTGTCTGTGTGTCCCGAGCTGCTATCATCTGGCCCTAGACATTTGGTCATTCCGGTGGATGATTCAGAATACGATGATCTCTTAATACATCTGCCTGAAGCGTGTCGTTTCATTGAGGATGCGTTGGCTCACAAAGGGAGAGGTACGTGAATATGTTTGACGCGTTTCCGTTCGCCGAATTTTGACGTTTGTATAGTCCTCATCCACTGTGTTATGGGCATATCACGGAGTACCACTGTCTGTGGGTGTTCTTCTTGTAATTCCGTGTCCGCCCGTGCTCAATGGAAGTCTTGTAGTGGCCGCGTACTGTGGGTCAATGTGGTGCATTCATTCATCATAACCTAATCATTCCTCGACGCAGTGATGAAGACGAGGTCAATAAGCGTTTCGGACGCTATTTGTTTCATAAAACAGTGTAGGTCTTTCACCACCGCTTCTCCCGAATCTTTTCCCGGTTTCTAATAATTTTCCTAGACCGTCCTCAGGTGCAACCGAACTACGGCTTTCTCAAGCAACTAGAAGCCTTTTTCCAATGCGGATACGCACCCAGCGCTGACCACCCCGCCTACATTGCCTGGAAGAAACGACAAAGACAAGATGTAACAAATTTTCTGAACCATCTCTTTGATGTCACCGTCGTACCAGATGCCCTATACCTCTGCAGGTAATATTTGTTACCTTATTTTGATTCGGGTCGAAACTCACGGAAGCGAATTCAGTGAATTCCCCATCGACCATCAACAAGCCGAGCTGCTACTGTACTACCTCGGTATCACCCATATAGTATCTTTGGCACCGGCCAAGGTGAAACCCATACCCGCCGTCACTCACCGACACATCCACATACCTCCCGACGCGCCGGACGCGTTGTTATTCGCACTTCCGAGTCTCTGCGACTTTATTCGCGATGCCGTCTCCAGCGGGGGGCAGGTGCTTGTATACTCTGTCTTCGAAGCTCGGGCATGTATTCTCACCGGGGCATATCGTACGTTTAGATTTCTATGTCTGTCTAAAGCCAAAGTTTAAATTCATTCAGTGATGGCCTCTCGAAATATTTCTCCCAGAGCAGCAACAGCGGTCTTACAAGAAGGTACGCCCTCCCCGCTATCTCGTCTAATCAGATCGTTCTCTTACCGTCTTTTCAAGCGCTCCCACTCTTCGGTCCAACATCGAATTTCAAACGAGCCTTGGCCCTGTTTGCTGCCTGCAAACACAAGCCGACCCCTGATCACCCTGCGATTACATCCCAAGGGACCACTGCTTCTACCCAATCCGCTCTCACAACAGAAAATATGACGGCTACGCTGTGCGGCGCCGAGCTGTTGACGCGGACAGCGAACGCCGTCATGAGTGAGACGGGGTTCGATATGGCGGCGTTCGGTGAAGCCCTGTCGGCCATACAGATGAAGGCGAGCATGCAGCAACATTCGGCTTCAACAGTTGCATAAGCGTACCTACCAGTAGCATTATTTTATTTTCGACTCCGACACTTGCGCATGCACTTTCTTGACCATTGTTCATAGCTAATACATACAACGCACTCAGACACTCATACTGTACTCATACCTACATACATTGCTTTGAACGCAGACCGCGTATACTACGTACCTCTCGCGCTGGCTAATCCAAGCCCTGGACCTTGTCGGTCTTTTTGCAAATGAGTTTGTGTGTTGGCCATGCAAGTCGCTGGCTGCGTGCTCAGGTAAGTAATGCGACATGAGAGAGTTGAGCCGTCGAAAGAAACCATACCATTCGCGACTACAATAATGAATCAAGCGGCATCTATTAAACTCGTTGTTCAATGAAAGAAAAAAATTTCCGCGGGAGAAAGAACGAGCCTGGAGCATAACATCAAATCCTTCGTGCTGGTTTTCATACACTCAGCACATTGCCGAGCATTCTTAGATTTCCAGACACTCGACACTTCAGGACGGGCATCCTTGCTCCCCAGCACTTTGTAGCGCATGATTTTGGGGACACTTTTGCCGCTTTGCTTCAGTAACATGTCGATGCTCTCGAGCTCGTTGGGCAGCAGCGATGGAATGAAGTTATCCGCCGTAACGTGGAATACTTTCCCCGTGTCGTTGTCGGGAGGTGCGTCAACCGATTGGAGGAAGGTAGGGTCGAGCGCGTATCCATTTGAGACTGTCACATAGGTAGCGCGAACCCTGATCAAATATTAATTCGATAAGGACCTCGGGGAGATACAAGCAGTATCGAACCAATCGGGCTTGTTTTCATCGTGATACAGGTACGTCGCCAAAGACATGAAGCGATCTGCCTGGAATTTTGCCAAGGCATCGTAGTCGTGGTGCGAATAGTTTCCGCAGCCTATTAATATGTTACTTATAGAGCTTGAGCGTAAGGAACACCGCCAATGAAAAATACATACCACATTCCTCGGGAAAAACCATAACGAGGAGGAACCTCATCGTGGTGAGATCCGTGAATACGAGGTGGCCCCAGTCTCGCTTGCGTTTTCAAGTCGTTAAGATCTCAGAGTTTTACTTTCAGCTGCGTTGTACTTGCCTCTCGTTTTGCAGAAGCTTTCACGACCTAAATATGTCCCAACTTACTCTCAGATTGGCATTGCAATTGCGCTCAGATTTACCTCATACAGATACAAGATAGGCGGCCATTCCATGCCAGTTCCCTGAGCCCATTCAGCGACGGCTTCAATGACGTGCTTCCGGGCAAGGAAATCCGCCTCGCTGAGGTCTGGCGAATTTTCGGGACTGCGATGGAATTTATTGGAGACGTCGTTCATATAGACTCCAAAATCCCGGCACTGGGTTAACCGCGTCGTCGCGCAGGTGCCCGAGGTGTTGACCATCATCATGGGGTTGAAACTTTGAAGGGAACGCGGTATCGATTGAGTCCTCTCAGCTTTGAAGTCTAATACGCACTAAGGTAGATCGCCAAAGGCGGACGCGGCCCATGCGCTGGTATCCATTCGAGACTACAGCAAATATTCAGGCGAAGCGCAAGCAAGAAACGAACAAAGTGTCTGTGTAGGAGTTGCCGTAGAGATTGCTGTTTGGGACCAAATAAGCCTGCCGGACTGCCACTAAGTAATTGGTTCTAGTTTAGGGTTAGGAGTTGCGAGGTCCCATCTCGACGAAGGATCGTCTACCACGTTCGGAAATATTGGATACAGCCGTGTATATGTACTCTACAGTTGGTTGTTATAGCTGGCTCAGACAAGTGTCTGTCGCACGAGCGAAAGAGCAGCCTCAGAACGCAGGGTGATTTGGTACGGGAAAGGCTTGACATGGCTGGGAGCATCAAGTCAAAATGGATAGAATCAGAAGGATCTGAGAACGCACGATACAATGGCGGTCGTGAAGGCGATTTCTGGCTCGATCGTCTTTCCGTCCTTGTCGACAGCTTTCGAGATGTTCACAGTCAAAAGAGACAAAGCAAATTGAATCCACAATGTGGTTTCTGCCAGATTTTGTCTGCGCAAAACTGTTCAATGAGGTACAGAAGACTACAACCTGAGAAGACGTACCCTGCGCATACACGCCGTCCGAAACCAAATACACATTCTCGCGGATCGGGTTGTGGATTGCTTCCTATATGTCTTTCCGGATTGAACACGAAGGGGTCGGGATAGACGCTCTCATCGTGCATCATCGCATGAATATTCGGTATCACCGTCGTCTTGGCGGGTATATACATGTCCTTGTAAACATCCGCACGCGAGGTGCAGTGGAACAATCCAAGAGGCGCCGGAGGGGCCCAGCGCAAGACTTCCTTGATGATACTGCCAAGATACGGAAGCGAAACCTGGTCGTGCAGACTGGGAAGCCGTTTCTCCGCCTCAAAAAACGCGTCCACTTCAGCCTGGGCACGCGATTGAATTGCAGGATTAATCATCATTTGGAAGAAGAAAGTTGTTGCGGCGGACACCGTCTGGGGCTCTTGATTAAATTACGAAGGGACGTACATGGTACGGTGCTCACTGTGTCTGCGCCGGCTGCGTAGAGTCCTCCTGCAGCCCAAAGAACGAGATCTTCTATCTCGGCGTCAGCTGGTGGACCGTCGGACGGGCGAAGGAAGGTGGATGTAAAGGAAGGAATCGCTGTTCCAGCGGCCTGAAGGCATTGAATGAGTGAGAAGATGATGCCTTTCTAAGTGCTGTCAACTCACTATCTGATCTTTCACCCAGTTCTGTGGCTCAAGGAACTGCATATACAATTCCTCGCTCCAATGCCGCGCTTGGCGCTTGAAGCCTGCTCCAGGAAACCATTCCGGAAGGAATCGCACTGATGGGTTTGTCAAGACTGAAGCACTGCAGAGAACAAGCCACGGACGCACGGAGGGGAATGGAATCCACTAGCCATTTCCCCGGCCGGCCTACAATGGACCCTGGACGTGCGCGTCAATATACTTCATCGAGAAATCAGTCTGCACCGGACGCACCTATGCGTAGGTGCTCTTCAGCGGTCACCACAAAATGATCATCGTTTCGCGTGACCGGATATCCATAGGCAATCTTCATGATCACTGAAGCAGCGTTTCTGTAGATTCATGGTCAGCGGCGAAATCTCAGTCACAAGCACGAACTCGGTGCCTTCGAAGATGCTCCACCAGCTTGTCGGGGAACTTGGTGATATTGTCGACGAGGATCCGAGCTTCATGGTCCTGGATATCCCAGTACATCTGGGCCGCAGTGGGGTTAAATGAGCGCTGCATCATCTTGCGATACATCTTGAATCGTTCGTTGTATGATCTGTTCATAGGTCAGTGCTTCGAGATAAAAGAGCCTGACGCGCCACTGTACATATAGAAGATGCTCTTCTCTCTCCGCATGAGAACCCCGGCCATCGTTGGAAACGGTCTGTCGGAGTATACGCCACTGCGTTTATTCAGAAGGTTAACTGCATCCTCCATTGTATTGATGATGACCATTCGTCGACCTAAGATATGGAAAGAGATGAGTCCATTGATACCTATAAGTTGTTCAACGTCGGGCCACCGAAGAGAGAAAGGCATGAGACCATATCGACGCCCCCATTCAGCGTAAGTCCGCCAAAATTCGACTTTCGGATGAAGGTGGGCTACACCGAGAATAGGTAAGCTTGGCGGCCCTGGAGGATGTGACTTTGAGCGTTGCTTGAAGACGGCGTATATGAAGATGACTCCAGCGACAAGAATGACCAAGTAGTTAGAAAATGGCATAATTGTGGGTCCTACTTGAGCGCCTCCTTATATGTGTTCGTTGCTCAAATCATAAGAAGTATTGAATTGTATTACGCTGGAAGCGACGCTAGTGATGTCCGCCCATCTTGGTTCTCATGAAATCTACCGAGGTCGCACTGCTAGATGGACAGACGGAGTCGCCGGCCGCAAGTGAGAAAGTCTGACTAGTGAGTCTAGGGGCGAGCTTGATGTGTGGTTCCGAATCCCAGAATCAATCTTTCACTACGAGGCCAAAGTTGCTAGAGTCTAAGAGTCTAAGACAACCTGGCTCATGTGCTATGTCTGGAGGTCGTCTTGAAAAACGAGAAAAAAAGGCACTTGCCGAGCGCCAGAATTGAACCGGCAACGTCCGGTAGGACATAACACGACTGTACACTTTACCACTTCGCCACTTCACCTCATACTATCCACCAATATCAAGTCAATATAGTCACTCAATTGTCCTCACCTTCACCCGCGCTCATTCACCCAGCAAACAAAATTCAACCGCCCTCGCGGGTGGCCGAATTTATTAGACAACTTATATAGTATGACCAAAGTTGTCCCAGATGAACTGGTTGAAGCTGCAGAAACATTCGTTGAGCAGTTTAGATTGATCGTAAAGCTGCTCAACGGCGTTATGTAATCAAGAGTGCAGACTGACGAAAACTGAAGAAAGAAAGATCTGTTAATGCAAGCTAGAAGAACAGGATGAGTAACCTCTGTTTATCTCTTCCTCTACTCTTCTTTTAGATCGGATTTGTGATATATATACGGTACCAACCAACGATCCATTTTGGAATACATGTTAGTACTTACTGCCGGCGAGCTGTTCTCCTTCTCTTCAGCGCACCGGCATGCCGACCAGTAGTCACACAGAAACATAAATCTCTACCCCCCGACCCGGCACACTCTGCAGCTCGCACACATTTGTGATCGCGACATGCTGCACATTTTTTCTTCGTCTTCTCTTTTCGGACTGCCGCCAACGGGACCATCGTTGGACGACTCGGATGCATAGCAACTGTATTCAAGTTCAGGTTAGTTGCTATAGGAAGAGTGACAAAAGAATGACCAAGTCCATTTCCAGATGAAGATCCAGCATTGACTGTGAAATCTACCGTGACGAGCTGAGACAACGGCTGGGAATGTGGCGGCGCTGACTGAAGTGAATAGTACGGAATGATTGTTCCGGCTTGCATATTGGAAGTGATTTCAACAGAAGTGCTGGGAACCACCGGAGCAGGGTTGGAAAACAAGGTCGAGAACGAGACTGGACCTGAAGAGTTCGATGTTTTGAATATCTTCAATGAATGCACAAGTTGACTTACCTTTGCCATGAGCCTTTTCTTTCCCTTTCGAGCGCCTAGCGATCAGACCCGCAGGTTCAACAGCGTCAAGGACAACTGCGAAGCGTTCAGGATCTTCAAGAATCTTGGTGATGTCTTGTCGACTCTTGCGGCTGATCTCCATTGTTGCATTCTCTGCACGCACCTTAACCCAACTATTGTGATGGCGTTCCAACTGTTGGGTTAGTTTGTAATACATCTTCTGATGCGGCTCCCGCGATTCGTTAGCGCGCATATGCACCAGCGTGGTCCAGTGACGGCCAAGCTTGCTAAAATCGACTGTTTGTGCCATTTTCGATGCCTGTGTTGAGTTGTTTGCCGATCCGGAGAGATAGAAGGTACCGCTTTTCATCAGCGTATTGTACACCGCAAATTCCTCCATTGTTTCCATCGGGACTACTGCGTGTTCTGTTCCTTGGCGAAGCGCGAGATATTCGTGAGCAGATGTAGGCTTGGTCGAGAGGCGAGTCAAGAGATGGGAGGGAGTACCGTGATGATAAACAATAGCAGAAGAATTGACCGGGGGAGATAAGCAACGCTTGAATCCCATATCAGCGATGATTTTATCAGGAATGGGAATGATTCCAAACGACTCGTTTGTTGAGATTCGAGTGCTGAGAATATCGGGGATAGGGAACGATGGCAAGACGCCAACATCTGCGGCGATTTCGACTATTTCATCGGACATCCAAAGATTGAAATGACCTGACCATTTCTTTCCTGTGCGGTTCAGGTGGCCAATCTAGACAAATATTTAGAAGAAGAAGGAAAATATAATACAATGAGTCTACCCACTTTGACATTACGACGGTGACGAAGGTTAGTCAACAATGCTTCGGTGAGTTCAGGGGATGCGTGAAGCGACCCAAATGAACACCGAAGCGGCATATGAACCCCGCCCTCGACGGAATTTGTTCCCCGTACACAGCGATACAGAGTCAGCCCGTCTTTGTCCACTCCCATCTTGAAATATAGGGAGTAACCAGGAGGATCTGAGAGTAGGCCATCTCGAGCTGATTTGAGGAAGTTATCTGCTTGATGCCGCGCTGCATCCGAGAAAAGGCGACCATTTTTTCGAGGATTGATGGAGCATTCGATATCTTGCCAGCAGCTGAAAAGTGCCGTGAGAGCCGGGACAAGAATATCAGGAGGAGGAATATAGCGTTTAACTCGGCGATGCATCTTTGAAGTCTCTTTTCTGATCGCCTCGTTCCAAGTCTGACCCTTCTTTCTCAAAACCTCGTCCACGCGCATACGATCATCGCGATCGTACACAAATGTTGCCAATCCAAGCGCAATAGCGAATGGACGGAACGCAGAATGACCGGAAGGCAGAAGCTTTAGCAGCCTGTCTTTGACATGCCAGATGTCTTCCAAAGTGCGGGTTGGGAGAGTAGCGGGAGAATGATTGCGCGGTTGAGTTAGCAGATTTGTGGCTGACTCCGAGTTCGTCGACGTTGAGGTGGTGGTAACAGCGAGGGTAGATTGCTGCTGCTCGTGGATCTCCATCAGGTGAGCGAGCTCTACGCCGTCCATATGACTATACTCGTCGTCTGAATCAGTTGTGGTGGTGGCAGGAACATGGGAGATTATAGATGCAGAGTTGAGACTGCTGTCATCAACGACGGCACGCTGACCTATCGCATCTGAACCAGCGTCTGCATCGGTCACTTCCGCGTCATCGTCATCGTCAAAGTCGTCCTTGACCTGACTCGACCCCACTGTACCATCGATCCCAGCGTAATCGTTTGGTCGCAGATTGTCTGGGATATCATTTGGCCCAAGGACATTTTCAAGCGGGTCGTAGCCTTCCAGACTTTCAGGCATACTAAAGCCCTCCTGACTAGTCGGAACACGGACTGGTGGTACTCGTTTCCGAGTTACAACCATACTCCGCATCATAATAATATTGAACGGAGCCGGCCCAAAATTTCCGAGAGCGAGTTTATGAAGCGCTGGTTCGTAGCCGGGAATCAAGACCTCGTCCACCTGAGAGTTTTTAGTATGCTTGAATTGAATTGAGATACTATGTTTCAAATACCTGCACTAGCACACGGTGTGCGGTAAGCTTGACCTTTTTCTCGAAATCACCCATGCCGTGTTGAACTGGAATGAGGGATCCTGTCGCAGGCTGCTCGAGAATTTGGCCCCGGGCGACGATTTTGGTCGCGCCACCTCGGATGTCGACAAGTGTGCCCGGAATTATCGAGTATATTGGTAGACCGACAGATGGATCTCGCATAAGGGAATTCCCGATGCAGTGAGCGGCGTGCAGCTTGACCGCTACAAATGAAAGTTGCGACGGAGTAAGATTGCTCGAACCCCAGTCGCTCAATTGGATAGTATTATTTTCGGCAATAGATCTCCCGAGAACACAACCAACAAGTGTCGAGAAACTGGCTTTTGAATCGGACACCACGCCTTTGGTTTTGGCTAGCCGGCCGATGTCGATGGACGAAGTATTTGCTGCTGCCTGCAAATTCCACAGGTCTTCAAGTCGGCGAAACTGTGCATCCACTTGATAGCCAAGTTTGACTACACGATCAGAGCTAAGGAGCGCAATGAGATTGGGAGGGGCATGCGCCACGGATTTGAGGTCGGAAATCTAAGAATATACCAAGATATCAGTAACGAAGATGAATAATGACAATAACACACTGTCTGACTTTGAATAAATACATGTCTTCGGCAGTAGCGAGACCGATTAGATCAACACCTGGGTGGCCGTGAGCAGCAACAAGGCCGCCCTGACCGTCAGGCTGCATGTTATACTGGATCGCAAGTGTCACCATGACCTTCGAGTATTCAACGCGACGAAGAATCTGGAAACATGCCGCATCGATAAGGTCGGGTTGGGACAAGAAGGTGAATTGTTCGCTGTCCAATGTGAGCAGCGGTAGATGGGAGTAAGCATTTTGCCCAATGTGCACCACCCCATTCTTCAACGATGGAAGGCAACGCTCATGGAAAGAACGTTCGGCTAGATAAATCTTTTAGGCTCGGAAAAATTTTGATAATCGTACTAGAGCATTTACCTCGTGCGTTATCAGACCACATCAACTGTGTTGGCTCATGGCCATGCAATTCGAGGCTCCTGGCAATTTTCTTATAACACTCTTCGACATACGACAGCTCCTTAGTTAACACCAGATACTGTCCACGAATTTCTTCGTATTCGTTCACGACAGTATAGAGAGCCACATGAGTCTGAACGCCATTCAATAGCGCAAGAAGTTTTATCAGCTGAAATCATATCAGCAACGTACAGCGTAAATGAAAGATTTTACTATGCCTTGAAAGTATGATCCCCGCGCAGTATTTTCCCCGGCAACGACGAAGTAATACGGTCATAATATGGCCGGTGCGCCTGCAACCAATCAACAAAGACAGCTTTGCAGTAGTTGGGAGAGGGAGTCGATCCACAAAACCGAAGCTTGTCATTGTATGCCGAAAATTGTTCAGGCGAAGTGGGCACAGCGGTTGGGGAGCTTCGTAAAGCTGCGAGATAAATGAGCTCTCGCTGGCCATGGTCCAGATGATGCATCTCCGAGAGGACATCAGCAAACGGTTTGGGTCCGCAGCGACTGTTGAAAACTCCTCGCATGAGGGACAACAGATTCTTGTCGATCGCAGCGCGTGCGGTAATGAAAGCTTGGGGTTTGAAATCAGTAAAACTCGAAGAAGAAGAAGACGAGAAGTACCCGGGAAAGACTCCTGTAATTCACGCGACATTTGACTAACGATTCGGGGATCTGTTCCCTGATACGACTTCCCACACGTCGAAACGTTGCATTCAAGACGGTTTGTAAGCAGGAAATAGTCTCGATGGAGCCCCCGTACACGCCGGGCAGTGGGACTGGAGCTATAACCTTCGATCACGATTCAATATTGAATATACTAATTGTGTAGCATTGAAAAAACTCACCTTTCCGTGTCAAACGCCCGGTGCAATTGACTCGTGGGCATACTAAGATATCGGGTTCTCCGGGCAGTCTTGTTTTCAGGCCTGGAAGCCACAGAAACGTATCCAGCATGTAGAGCTCTCGTGGATTCATCCCCCCATCACTCTTCCGTGCCGCATCCAGTGCGAATATCGGGTCCCGCGATCGTTGCCAGAAGCTTCCGTGTTCATAGGCAGTGGGCCGACCAAACCGGTTAATCTCGTGGCGCAGCTGGGTAACCAACGTTTGAAGAAATCCCTCGCAAATGCTGCCTTTCTCTGCCTCGGGCTGCGACTCGGGTTCTACGGCTTCCTCCGAATCGGATGGTGCTGAATCCGCAAGTAGAGTCTCGTCGATTACATTTTCGGACTCGAGCGGTGACGCGAGATTCAAATCCGCAAGCAGAGCGGCCAAATCTGAGTCTGAAATTGTTCCTGCCTGAGAGATTGAATCAGGGAGCGCTTGTATGTGCGAGTCGGGGTCTTGGGTAGCATGGCCACCTGCACCGTCGATAGGAGGTTGGGATGGCGGCGCCCGGGGTGCGAAAATTGAGTATAGTCGAGTAGGAGCCAATTGTGATGAACGAGGAATCCCTAATTCAGAAAAGAAATGGTAAATAGCATGAAATATGGTAAGATGTAACATGTGCACCTTGAACCGAATTCTTCGTGAATTTCGACATGTGCGCGCGACTTTCAGCGTTATGGCTACTGCTAGCGACTGGCGGAGGCGGAGGCGGCGGGGTTGGCAGTGAAGCAGATGGAGGCAGTGGCTGCGGGATATTGACGGTGTCGATTGGTCTGTGTTTTCTGCCTTAGTTGACGCGAAAGCCTCTCCAGCCACTCAGGCAGGTCGCTCGCGAAAGAGAAATTTGAAATGATATGTCCCCGAGAAATAACAAGTGTCAACTCATGTGCTCAAGCGAGTATCAAACAAAAAAACCAGTTAGATCCTGCAAAATACAGAAGACGACCCTAAGTTCAAGGAACAAAGACTCAATGAAAACTGCACTCACAGATTAGCAGGCGAAATTAGCTCAAGTCATGTTGTGAACAATATTTTGATGGCCGCCAACGAGAATGCAAGTTCGGTCGAGTCATGCAGAATCACTGCAATGCAAGAGCACTGCAGTAGTATCGTGTATGACTGAACATCCCGAGATCCTTCAAAGGGTGATAGCCAACCTTGAATATCTTATTAGTTTCGTGTGGCCCGTGAATGATCGAGTGAGCGAGAAACCTTTGTAATCTCCTTTCAGTTCAGAAGAATCATTGGGGAGTGCCCCCTACAGAGGCTCTCGCCCATACAGGACTTTGATTGAGCCGGTCCAAACCCGGGAAATTGCAGAAAGCTGGGGGAGGTGTTGTATTCACCGCAGCTGATTGACGACGACATTGAAGAGTGGAAATTTGACCAAACCATTGTGGTGTTCAGAGTCCGGAGTCGGGGTAGGCAGTGCTCAAACCTGAATGAATAAGATATGCAAGGTTCTCAACAGTGGATTTGAAGCCTTGGTACATGAATCCGCAGAGATTTGGGTGACAGCTCATGTTTTCCAGCCGAGTATAAAACAGCAAAGTCCGGGGAAAGACCAGATCCAAGGAGTAGATACAAGCATAGTTGACTATTAGCTGCCTTAACAAGCACAGTAGTCGAGAGATCGCGCCCGAATCGCGCCCCAAGATCAGTCGAAAGTTGACAGCACGGAGGCAAATGCAGGCGACCCAAATGGGAGAGGCAGTGTAAGCAGTGCTCGGCAGCTCAAAAAGGCATTTTGATGCGAGACATAACACTGGTCATGGGACCAGTGTTATGTCCCAAATCAGGGCATAACACGCCTCCAGACATAATTCATGAGCCTGGAACGGTGTTAGCCTGAGTTCAGCCATCAACTGTCAAATTCGCCGCGGCATGATTGCAGGACCCACAAATTGTCTACAATTATGGACCTTACAGGACCTTACTGTTAGTGCACTGGACTAACGATAGCAAGTAAAGTAAGAAAGAAGTAAACACAATATTGTTCGTATCGACTCATAAGTCCGGACGTTTAATAGCCTCCTACTCGGGCGGCGCCATTTGGAATGGCCTCAAACCTGTTCAATATCCTCACGAGAACGAGACTCGGTACATGAATCTCCTCGGTCCCAGAAAGCGTAGAAAGACAGAACATCCTGATATGAGAATCAATATAAAGTTAATGCCACCAGAGGCGAAGCGGCGGACTCGCCCGTCGAGTGCCGAAAGCTAAAGCGGCAAGCAAAGGCACTGTCGAAAACCTCAGATATATATTCAATCCAAGGAGACGACCCTTACCAGTGACAAGAAAGATATTCCAGCTAGCTCCCCCGGGCAAATTGTTCGGCAGGGCCGCAACCCCAAGTCTACAAGAACTCAAGTATATCTTGGACATCCGGGCACATTCAACGTCACGCACGCTGCAGCAAATGCAACTGTAAGGGTAAATGCCCCCAGTCGAGTCAAGACTGACAGTTGAATATCGGTTTCGGTGCGTCGAAAGGAGCGAACTGCGGCCCAATTGCGGTAGAGTATTACAACCGTCCAAACTGTCGGTTATAAGTCTCTGACCGGGGGCGATGAATAAAACCTCAACCTTCCATCCCAAGTGTGAGGATGAGGGATAACATTGTCAGGACGGCGGAAATTTTCACTCTGCACGAACATTGCGGTTCAAGTCTTTGATCACGGATATAGAAAACGCAATCTTACTGGGGACCGTTCTGATCACTCTCGCAGAACATGTGTATTGGATCGAAGTGTACGCCTCTGCTCCCGTTTACCAACTGCAGGAGAAATTAGGCAATCAATATTACTCAAAGAAATCTGGAACGCACGGCAATGGCCTCGAAAAAGACTCCGGCAAAGATCATGGACGGAAAAATTACCAGCTAGATATCGTGGTCAGATGTATTAGGCTTCTCTCGAACCATCAGTACATCGGACATACCACCAACGCAAGGGCTGAACTTCGCTTCGTGTTGAATAGCACGGCCCGTAATCCTAGGGTCGTCTGAAAGTTCCGAACAAGCGTGACCCGGAAACCTGATGAACTCACATCTATCATGAAGCATAGAACGGCGACGGTGCATCTGAAAGGAAGATTGAGCTAAAAAAGTGCGATGATGGAATTCGTGTCCTTACGCTGGAGGTCCTAAAAGAAGTGAAAAAGACGTCCCGCGTGAAGTAAAATGCCAAGAGCAATACCGGCATATATGAATCCTGCTTGCAGGATACAAAGACCGATTGGAGGGGAGTTTGTTGCATCAAACTGGGAGCCCACGTTGAGCAGATATAGCGGCGGAAGAGCCATCATCGCAGTTATCATGGTCAACCATGTTTTGCTACGATGCACAACAGGAGACAGTAAAGCCGGTGCAAGAGTGAGTGCGAGTGAGACGGAGGCGACAATTGCCACTATGTCGAAGATTACAATTGGAAGGGGTGCAATTTGTGAGGCCGGCTCAACTGCCAAACAGTGAGCGAGGATAACGAGAATTGGAAGAAGGCTTACACCCAGAGATAATTCCGGACATAGCGAACCTGAATTAATGTAATGTGGGGTAGCCAGCCCGGGGACGAAAACGAAGACAGGATGGAGTTGGGAGAAAAGGCAGAGCACATTCATGAAGGTAAACGCCGTATTTTGTAGTCAACTCTTGGAACTTGTCAAACTTGCGATGATCAACCACATCGTGGCCGTATTTTTGGTCTGCATGTACCGCGACGCTATAAGTATCAGTTCCGACAACAGCGCCATTTTATCCCTCTACACTGTCCTTGAGCAGCAGTTTTTACGTTGAGCAATTCTCATTGGTAATTACCAGCCGCCAGCACGGACGAGAGTAGATTCGGTTCGGGATTGAAGTGGGAGAGCGCGGCGCGCGCGCGCGAGCCATAGCGCTGCGCTGGCGAGAGAGCGCGTGAGTTTCCGTGGACAGAAGACAGGATCAAGGAAGCAGGGAGAAGAGCGCCAGAACAAAGATAGCGAACGAGGAGGACCCACCGTCGTTTGACAGTGAGATAGACAGTTCTGAGTTTGAGCCTCGGCAGTCTGAAAGAGGAAGGTTACGATAAGACTTCCAGACCTCCGGATGGTAGAATTCGCGATCCTGTGCATCGTTGAAACACACGGTGCATCAGGCCGGCAGACACGAGTTGGATTGGCCAATTGGGGAGGCTTTGTTGGGCAGAGAAGATCTGACGCCATAGTCAAAGCCTGGGATTCGGTGGGAGCAGATTGCGCCGGCGAGTGTCTGCGAGTCGTGCGTTTGATCATTTGACACGAAATCCAAGGAAAGATTGTGATCAAGTCGAGCAAATCATGAATAGCAGAGCCTATAGCGAGAATGAGCAGCTCGCTTACGCTCAGAAGTAGTTCCAGACCTAGTGAATACGAAAGGACGTGTGGAATAGCCAGCCGGGGAAGAATAATGTATAACGAGAACAGGGAGACAGAAAGGAGTGTTCATCTAAAGAAGTAAACACAGTAGTTTGGCCAGCTCCTGGAACTTGACAATTTTGCCATGATCAACCTCGTCGCGGCTGTATTTTTGGTGGTACCGGAACATCGGGAAAGGTTAATCTCTTCGATAGGCACGGTTACTCAGGATCGCAAGTTGACGACAATGGGCGGAGTTAGGATTATAGAGCACAGGCAGAGATCGTCGGGAGCAACAGAAAGATAAGATCAAGGAGGCGGGAGAAGAGCGCCAGAAACAAATTATATGAAGCCACGTCGCTTGACGGCCAGAGGTTCAGACTCAGCAGCCTCGGGGAGGAGGGTTGGGATGAGTTCAGAAATCTTCACACTTCGAAGGAACATGTTATTTAATTGAATCGGACAATGGAGAGATTGAAAGCAAGAGAAAAGGCGACTAAAGCAAGACTAGAGTATATCTTGGCACAGATTGAAGGAGAGAGTATGATTGTGTCGCAAGCCCTTGTCAACGCGAGTAGTGTTTGCTAGGCTTAGATCACAGCCCTTGCCATTAAGTACTTGACTCTGAGTTGGAGAAGACCAGAGAAAATGTCGCGCATGTACAGCCACTGGCGGAGGCGTGGGATTTGCTTCCTCCCCTTGTCCTCCCCGACGTTGACGCGGCCGAAGTGCCCGAACTTGGTTTCACTCGGACTTCGACTCGGGATTCCCTGCTTCGTGGTTCATGGTCATTCGTCGGACTGGGGCTTAGCTGGAATGTCTAACCTCTCGCCGACGACCTATCATAGCAAATTCATCAAAAATACAAGTACCTTCAAGTTTAGCAAAACTGCCTGTGCTACCATGACTAGCTTTTTTACCCCATTCGATTCGCGGTTCCCTGTTCGCCTATACTTGGCACCTCCGGAAGCTCCATTATTCAAGTAGTGAGGTCAAAGGATCGAACTGAATCTGCGGAACTTTGCCTGGACCAAAATGTACGATCTGAGTGAAACCTCCGCAAATGCTTCAAAAAGCTCGGTGTCTTCCAACTTTCTCTATCCTCCTTTCTCTCGCAATTCGCCATGTCCAACGAGACTTCAAGTTGGCTTTCCTTGACTCCTGCTAGCCTCGCGTACGTTCCCACCCTAGTGTCCATCCCACACACAACAAACTAACTACCCATTTTCGTAGCCCTCTTACCGTCGGAACATGGGCGAACTTAGTCTTGTTCACGCTTGAACTTGTTGGCATTATCAACTACTTCAAGACCAACCGTCGCCGCGATGGTATCTTCATCAAGCTCGCGGTGTCTACAAACCTGCTTTTCGACCTCCTCGCCACCATTGCAGTTTGTGCTACCGCTTATGTATATGTTCTAACTTATTGGGTTAGTCGTATGTCTCCTTACCTCAACTGCTGTTGACGTGTTCTACTAGGGCAATTCCGAAGCTATTCAGAAACCGCATTGGCTTTTCACCTTCGTCCTATTTACCTCTGGGTTGTCTGTTGTAGTTTCTCAATCCTACATGATAAGACGGTACTGGAAAATGTATGTCCACCTTTCGATGCAGGACAACGCAGCAACTCACATTTGTCAGGACTCGGCAGCGCGCCGCGCTTGCGTTCCTGCTACTCGTCCTTCTGGCCACAGTATGTCCCCTGTCTCGATTTTTTTGATTGGTCTCACTTAGCTTTCAGGTCACTGGCATTGTTGGGAGCGCAGTTCTAATGGCAATGCATTCGTCCGAGGCTGTCAAAAACATGAGCGTCTTACGCAATGCCTTCATGTAGTGCGTCGGGACCACCTCAGGCTCCTCTCTTACAACTGACCGTGGGCTACAGCTTGGGGTCTTGTCACACCCACTATTGGCAGCGCACTCATCTGCCCGCTCCTATTCTGGCAGACTTGCAAGAGGAGCGATCCTCCCTCCTCCAGGTTCAAGTTTATCGCCGGCACGATGGTCGAGTGTGGATTGCTGTCCGCTATCGTCACCGCTATCACCTTCTTCACTTGGTCCATTCAAAAGTCTCGCGAATTGATGAGTGCGTCGTCTATAATGTCCCATCGTTGTCAGGCCCACTCACCGGCCTACGTAGTCTGGATCCCCTTCGCCTTAACACTGGCGAGAGTTTACTCTTGCACGACTTTGGTCGCGTTGAGCAGGCGCTCGACAATTGAAAGTTCGCTGGCAGGCATGATTGAGATCCGTACGACGACTTGTGAGTCCCTTCCGTATGGATTTTGTACTCAATCTCAACGAATCTGCCCAGCACAATTTTTCGACAGTAAGCCGAAGCCAGCAGAGCCCCGCCCGCAACAAATGATGAAATTGAGCATCCCCGTACGTCCCTTTCACTTTCTCAACTCCTTCCTGGTTTCTTACTCATACATCCGCTGATTACATTAGCCCCCTCCTGTTTTGGAGGATGCTGATACGTTTCGGTTGACGAGGAGCCTGAGGATTGACCCTGACGACGACTCCGACACGTCCTCGAACATTAGTCGCAATCTCAACGACGAGCTGGACGCAATGGACGACGCAAGAGGCAATTTCTCGGACAGAGCGATTTCGAGGCTGCAGGCGGCGCTGCGCGATGCGTCCCCAGACCGCAGAGCGTCAGCCGCTGCTTCTCGTAGGGAATCGTCCGGTGGGGAGTCGCATTACTCGGACGCCCCGTCGGTTTATTCCGAGGATGCGGGCGAAAATGATAAACTTGACGGTGCAGGAGCAGGTGAAGAAAGTAAAGAAGTTGGCGAAGAAGAGGAGGATGAAGAGGCGGAAGAGGAAGAGGAGGAGGAAGAAGACGATGATGTCGAGGACAACGATGGAAATGTTGTCGTTGAGGACGACGAAGATGAATTCGTCCCCGCGAAGCCGTCAACCGGTGAAACCAATGTCGAGCCTCAAATCCCTGGCAAACCTTGGGCTGGTATCCCCAAATGGTGAACCTTCGCGCAACCTGATCAGTAGTACTGAAATTTTCTGGCCCGTTAAGAGTACTCAATCCACCTAGACAAATTATATTTCGAAGCATTTTCTATCATTCATAGTAGTCGTGTATTCTTATCTTTTATCTTTTTTTTCTCATGACTCTCTCCTTTCGAATACAAAAATTTCCATATTTGGTCGAGGGCGTTTGTTTGTTTCCAAATTGGCCCCTCACACAATCTTCAGTCCACACTTCGTTCTCATGGCAGCCGACTCTGCTTCTACGTCCTCAGCGTCTGCCTCACCAGAACCCGAACCTAAACTCGCTAAAACTAAAACCAAAGCGGCTGCAGCGGCCAGGAAAAATGGCACACAAAATGAAGGCAGAAACGAGGGAACCGACGCGCATTGGGCATACTCTCCTCCCAATAAATCTGTGCGCCTCGAAGAATCAGCGGACATGGACGAGTTCGACTGGGACGCGCTGAAAGATAACCCTGACCTTGAGTTGTGGCTTGTGCGCATTCCCGAAGGTGTACGTCCATCGTCCACCTGTGCTGTCTTCGGTTCGTTGCCTCAATCGAATTAACCCTCGATTCGCACAGGTAAAACCTAAATACCTCGAGACCGCGCAACTGGAACTCCCGTCTGGGTCTAAACAGGATAGCAAGAAAAGTGCAAAGCTAGGGATGCTCCAACGCAAACACGTCGCGTATGATATTTGGTCGGTGGGCGAGGACGAGCCGGAAGAGATGCCCATTGCGGGTGAAGAAGTAAAAGGATTATCGTGTTTGCTGCCCCGCAAAAGTAAGAAGGGGAGATTATATTCTGGTATGAACTCTGTCCCTTTCCTGCGTATCAAAATTTATTTCTTACGCGTATGCCAGCCCCGACGCCTATCGCGCGTACCATCGTCATGGCTGCCCAACCAGCGAAGCCCACGCCGACTGAACCCTCATCCACTTCTTCACCCAACGTATATCGCAACCCGCCAAGGGAATCGCACCCAATAGAATTACTCAGTCATGCATTCGTTCCCTACGGTGCTGCAGAACCTGCAGAGGAGAGCGAGCGGGCACCAGAGCAAGAAGCTTCCATGGACGTTGACGGAGAGGTCCTTGTCCCTGCGAGCCCAGAAATTGAGCCGAAAAGCAAAGATAAGGGGGAGAAATCGAAGGGGAAGAAACGGAAGGGGGACGAGGAGGGCGAGTCGCCCAAGAAACCCAAGAAAGTTAAGACATCTTCATAGACTGGGGGGATACGGTGGTGGGACGGATGCTCGGCAACATTGCTACTTCACGCTTAGCAGCGACATTTCTACCAGTATATAAAGAGAGAGGAGCACCGATAATGATATTGAAGTGATTGCGGAGGTGATACATGCAAGAGGGAAACAAACTGAACACAAGCGAACATGCAAGGGAAAGGAATACAGCAGTGTTGTCTTCATAGGTGGAATTATCCAACATCCATGGCATCCCCCCGCTCCTTACCCTTACCCTTGTTCGCCCGTCGCTCAGCGTCCAAATCCGGCTGCGCCAGCAACATCGCCTGAACCTCCTCATCCACACCCTCGTACACACTGCTCTCAGGGAAACCCCACATCAAGCCAGGTCGCTCTCGCTGCCTCTCATCGAAAACGCTTCCAATCTGGTCCACCCACTGCCTCCGTGTCTCCACCAGCTGCTGCAACTGCTCCGTCACCACCAGCATATTGTTATCGTCCGGTCCCAAGCCAAGCGCCGCAGGACATGGCGGCGGTGGTGGCACGACGCCGTTTACTCCTTCGCCTGGAACGGGAGTCCCCGTCGCGCTGACGCTTCCGCCCTCTCCAGTCAATTTCTTCTTCTTCTTAGCTGCCTTCGGCTCATTCTTCTTCTGCAGCTTCGTGTAGGCGTTCATAATATTACGGTCAATCGAGTCGCGCAGCTCGATATACTCCTGATAGCCAAGACGCTCTTGAGCAATGGCAGCAAGGCGCGCCTTCCGTGCTTTGTTTGTCGCGGCGACAAGACGCAGCTCACGCTGGGCATGCCGCAGGGCTGTGGCAATGGGGTCATCGACTCTCTCCGAGTAGTCCGGCTAGTGAACAATGAGTCAAACACTTGGAGGACAAGGAAGCCAAGAAGACGAACCACTGCATCCAGCAATCCATGGTACCGCATCGTATCTCGAATACGCGCCTCCAGATCAGACACATTCATCTTCTCCTTCCGCGCAGCGGCAGCAGCGCTTCCGCCGGGCCGGCCCTCCATCATGTCCTCAGCTGCCTTCACACCCTTCCACACAGTGGCATCCCCCATAGGCAACAACGCACTAAGCACACGCTCCGTAAGCGCTCCGTGCCCCCTGTTCTCCGTCACCAGGTCGTTCTCCGACAATGTCGAGGGATCCCATTTGGGTGCTGGAGGTCCGAAGACCTCCGGCGGCGCATCGCGCAAAGTGCCGGCTCCAGGTGGCAGGGGAGTACCATACATCTGAGCGTCTTGCTCAGCCCAGACCTCAGAGTAATGTCGCCCGAGCTTGGGCATGATATACGGCTCCACCTCATCCCCAGTGTGCTGCAGAAACCCGATATCCTCTTCGCGGATGGGTCGAAGATAAGGTTCGATAGACGTGTAGAACGTGGTTACTGGGGTCTGTGTCGGAGGCTTGGCGACGCTGAAATCCTCTTGAACCTCGGTAGGTTTGCTGGGACCGGCTTTCGGGAGTGGCGGTACTTGGGGACGGACGGGGAGGAGGGATACGGCGGGGGGAACGGTAAAATCGGGGCCAGTCTGTTCAGATTCGGGTGGTGGTGGTTGTGTGGGTTCCAATTTAGTAAAAGAACGGGTGGCATAGGGAGGCATAGTCAGACCTTCGAGGTACTTTGAAGGTTGGATGGGGTCGATTTTTGCGCTTTTTGAGGATGCGTATGTGGTGCAGGCGAAGGCGCTTTGCGCGGTCTTTGTCCATCTATGGTAATTGTCAAAACTCAAAGTCGAATGGAGTTGTCAAAGCGCAAAGAACCTTGCTCGTGATCGCTTTCATCTTCACGTTTCCGTTTTTTCTTTTTGAGCGTCTTCCTCAAGTCTTCACTGCTGCTTAAACACATGAGAAACGATAATCCTTCCCATAATTTTTGCTGGGACTGACTTGCGAGGATCTAACGAAGACCTGGCGGACGACGGAGGCATGGAGGACACCGGATGCGATGAGGGGCGGGGCGGCTTGATGACCAGCTTGATATCCTCCGCATCGGGTATTGGGGTGTCTATGAAATAAAGGAATGAGGACCAAGCGCAAACCCGAAGATGATGTGAAGGAGAAAGATATAATAGGCGCGCATACAAGACACAAACACATGATCAAAGCTTTAAAACGCGTCTGGGGAAAGTAAAAAATGATAGTATACGCACAATCGCGTTCCCGTTTAATCTTCTCTATCTGTTTTGCCTTGCCCTTCTCTCGCTCCTTCATCCTGCGCATAGATTCTTCAATTGTCTTCAAATCCTCCCCAGCCTTCTTGGCGCGCTCCAGAGTTCTTGCTTTCAGTTGCTTCAACTCTTCATGTAACGATTCAAGCTCTTCTGTCGCAGGCACCGCGTCCGGGGGGACCTTGAATATGGCGGACCGTATCGGCGATGTAGGCCTATTGTACGGCGCCAACTTCGAAGTCATTTTCGCCACGGAGTGCAGTTAGGGCCCGTACAGACTCGGGAGCACCCTACTACAGCTGAATGCAGGGCCCCAAAGTGCGAAATCAGCGGTCGTCGACGTTGTGGACGACGGAGACAGTAGTGATGGCTGGTGAGCGCTTCTTCGCACGAGACACGATTTCTGCGCGCTTGGAGACGACGGGGAAGGCGCTGGTGGCAATTATATGCCGCGAGAGCGTATTGAACGGCGTCCGAAGGCGTTCAATGGGCTGCGAAGGCGGGAAGGCGGGAGTCGCGCTCGGCCAATCAAGGCGGAGAACAAGTTGAGATCACGCGCAAAATTGCCTAATTCGGACAATGACGGAAAGAGTCAAAAAAAATGAAAATCCAAAGGAAGTAGTCAAGTCTATAGTTTATGCGCAGGCGTGTAGTACAAGTGCAGTAATAATAATAAGAGATACATAATACGATGGCACGGTCCCATTCATGTCACCTTGGCCTTGACTTGCACTTTGGCGCCAAGCAGTGACACGATTTCGAAACACAACACAAGCAGCAATTGTCCAATAAGGTCCATGAGCGCCGAGTGTATAGGCAGCGCGTACATGTCAGGATCGAGCTTTCTCGCCCACAGAAAATTGGTGAGCGCGCGCGCGATGAAAAGCGAGGATGTCACCTGCATGAATAGGTCAGCGGTCAGGTCAGTGGAAAAATACGAGAAATGAGAGACTTACAGCAATGCAGAAGAACAATACGGAAAATCCGACAAACAGGAAAGGCAGCTTGAGCCAGCCCAGAGCGGCAAGGAGGCTCAGGAAGATGATTTCTATGGGGAGAGTGACTAGCAGCAGCGTAATCATGACCAGCCTCGGCGAAGGTTCCGCCGAGCCTGTAGTAGCGGGTGGTGCCAGTGCAAGTGCAGCAGCATGCAGCCGCGTCGACAACCTCGACGTGAAGATAGATCCTACGGCGCCAGGGAGACCGCTGATCACAACGGCCAGGAGAGCAAAGCCCTCGTACCGGCTGACAAACAGGTCGAGAACGATGCCAGTACCGCTGCTGATGACCATGGCGCCGAACAAGGGCGACCATCCCTGCGTCAGGAGCGGCCTGACTTGCGGATTGCGGCGCGTGAAGACGCCGCAGGAGATAGCGGATAAGACAACCAGGAGGGCGATGGTGAAGGGGATGGGGGTGTGTAGGAAGAGAATGAGCGCGGAGGAGACGGCGCCGAGGAGAATGAGTGTGACGAGGTCGCCGAGGCAGGCGGCGATGGGCGGTGCGATGTTATCTGTAGAGCAATGAGAGCGGAATTTACATTGAACAATAAAGATATGTACCTGGATCGCGGCCGAATTTTCGACATAGTATAACCAGCCCGCACATGAAAGATCCAAGCAAGAGACTGGAAAGACAGGCAGCAGTCATGGCTGTCGATGCGACCATAATAAACCTGTTCGCGTTTCGGTCAATCAAACAACAAGGTCAATCAAGTTGACTCACGTAGGGAAACCCGAGTGTCGCGCTGTCTCGTCGTTCTGAGCTGGGTGAGGCAAAGGTCGTCGCTCTATGACCAGAGTCTCCTGCACATCCGGCGTCCTTGGAACAATCAAGCCAAGAATGAGGGACACGCCTGCAGCAACAAACGACACAACAGTCGCCTGTACTTGCAGCAGCGCCAAATTGCCTATGATAATTGACTTGCGCGCTGGTGCGTCATCCAGTTCACCGACATTGGCAGCAGTTCCAAGGCGGGCCGAGAGATTCATCTCGAGGTTTCCTTTCAGATTGAGAATGACGGGGATGATCATAATTAACTGGTCGACTTCGCGCATTGCGCGCCAACGCTGTAATAAATTAAATACTCAATTTATTGTTGACCTGAAGTAGGAATCACTCACCGAAACATGGTCAAGCAGCTCACCAGTAAAGAGCAAGCCAATAGTGGTAAATAGCAGCGTTGGTGCGCTCTGGGAGCCATAGATGAGCATTGCATTCCAGCAGCACGCGTGGGTCCTCCAATACCTCAATTACAATGCTCTGAATTTGTGGCCACGTTTTTGCAGTCCCCACCTGCACTTTCTGTATTTCGGAGGAGTGCCTAGGCGACCGGGGCGACCGAGAAGAGCTGAGTAGCGCCCGGCTCCCATCGTCTACGACGAGATCTTCCTCGTCAGAGTCTGACTCTTCGTTCTCCGATGGTTCTGGCGTAATATCGGGTATTTTGGTAGCATTTTCATAGTAAGAGTCCCCGTTGTGCGGTAGGTCGTCGCCAGCCTTTATTTGAGCTAGTTCGATAGCGTTGTCCATGGTTTTGGGCTCGGCGTTGAGCAAGACATTTGGTGTGAAGATAACAGGTGTCAACAACCCGAAAAAGTGGGACCCATAAACGTCTATTTACAATGCAAGGAACGGTAGAATGAGAGTGAGCTCTCGGCACCAAGGCCAAAACGCTGGTCACAATGGTGTCGCCTACGCGCAGTAGGAGTAGTCCAAACAGAGAATCCAACTATGTCATGCATTGACTGAACGTAAGTAGTAGAGGTACAGAGTAGTGAAACGTGAAAGCGTAATCCATAAAATACATTGCAGAGCGTCCGCATTTTCCAACAACTCGAAATGACGATGAGACCTTATACAAGACTGCCGCGATACCCGTCTCCACGACGGGCGGCAGAAATTCCCCTGACGATAACGACAATGATAGCAATTGTGACCAGGAGCCACTCGACCCAGGCAAAGGCCTCGAGGGCGTTGAGCTGATTGCAGTAGACGTAGACGTCTTGGTGACCACAGTTCAGACCTCCGCCGAGCATCTCAGTTATCGCAGCCGCCACAGCCGTCCACATAATCCAGGAGAAGCCCAAGCTGTGAAACGTGGAGGTTTAATAACAAGGAAGATAGAAGGTGGAACCACCCACATTATGAGGTGCGAAATTATACTGGTCAAAATGGAGCCATCGGAAGAGTGCCAGAAGAGCATGATCAATAGTCCCGAGAAAAAGATTGTCCAGGTCGATGTGAATAGGGTGAATCGCACACGGTCGCGCTCAGTCAGGCTGCGCTGGTTGTGTAGCATATTGAATTTTGAAGTTAACCACGCCGAAAGTGCGAGCTGTGCAGTAGCGGCACAAAGACGAAAGACATGAGCCGACAATAGCCTGCTGAGCGTAGGAACGCACCTCGATAATTCCGAAGAATATTATGAGGCCAAACACAACTGGAGCACAGTCTCAGGTTACACATAGGGTCCAAGAGATACTTAAGACGTACTTGGGTGGCCACGACGTACATGAGTGCTCATTCCCATCGTTATCGCTCTCGAGAGTTATAGGCTTTATACGGAATAGAATGGGGAGAGCGACAAGCAGGGGGTCGTTATGGTCGTCTAGGATGAAGGCGTAGAGCAAGAGACAGACACAGTGGGCTGATTTTGATTTTCCGTATATTAGGTGTCACGTGTGACATGTTTGACTTTTTGCTTCCGCTCCATGACGACATCTGTCAGTGTAAGGCCAACATCTTCGCGGTTCCTCTGAGTCTGAGTCGCGGGTAGGCTACGCGTCTCAATTCGCAGAAAAAAATTCAAAGCTTTGACTTCCGCGCGGACAGTTTCAAGACTCTTTTTCTGAAGGAAGAGAACCCGAAGCGATGGATTATTTCATTATTTCGTTGACAAACTCGAAGTTACGCAAACTCTGCAAACGGATTACACCAGTCGGAATCCGCACCGCGCACCAAGTTTACCAGCTCAGTCTGTGTCAGAGAACTGGAAACACCATGACTTATTCTGACTTTTCTGAAGCACCATTCACCTGGTCAGGTACGCAAACGAGCTATGTATCGCGCATTATTTTTACTGTAAACCAACGCACAGCGTCGTCCTGGATTTCGTTCAAGTTTGAGGATGTATTAACTTCAGACTCGGCGCACAGGAGAATCAAGATGAGATTGAACTCCGCGACCCCTGTATTCAAGGCTGAGACCGTGCCCACCGCGCACAAATTGAACATCTTGAACGGGCACACCGCCACTGGGAGTGTCATCGTTGAACCTATAAATTTTGCTTGAATGACGACCGGGTGCGGGTATGTGGTCGACCGGCGGCATGGAGCGGCGATCTAATGACCATGCCCGCCGCGAAATCCGATTGAAATTTCATCCTTGACCTCGGTGTGCTTCCCGATTATAGTGCTAATATTGTTCAATAAACGAAGCCACGGCGCAACTTTCTCCAGGGCTTGGAAGCACAAGCCGCACCTTGGTAAGTGATACTACCGCACCTTCACAATGCACATTGGTTCTCCCTGACAAAAACGTCTGTAGCTATAGCGGCTATCATATACATCGTACTTATCAACAAAACAGACCCGGGTCAAACAAACCCGGTGCAGCTAAGTATAGCCGGAAATTCAACTCAACCGACATGCATCACCGATGTTACCTAACCAACTATCGCGGGTTTTCCCAACTTGCTGTTCAAAATTGAACAAGAATGTCGCTGTTCGTTGGGAGTGGCCGAACCCATCATGTGTAGTGGCTCAAACGAGCTTCACAAACTCGGCGTGCTGCTCGGGGTGGGGAGTACTTAGTTGAACTGGGTTGGGGGCAATAATGCCATTGAACTTTCCAACCACAAATCCTAGCTCACTCGTAGTGCAATGTCTTCGAGTGGCCATCTTCAGCGCGGGCAAGCGTGTTTCTACTGCAGGTATTTTTCCCTCTTTCTCTGCTGTCGCGGAGACTGACCCAATTTCTGCAGGCAGAGGAAAATGGTATCCCGCGTTTTTCTTTCACAATTTCCTATTCAACCTTTCCGGACATTGACGTATTACAGAAATGTGACGGCACCCGCCCAATTTGTGGGAACTGCGAGCGAACGAACAGAGCCGAGGACTGCGAATACACCAACGGCCAAAAGCGAGCCCGGGCAGAAATGTTGCAAGAAAGTATCAGCCGTGTTGAAAAACGTATATATGAATTGGAGCATCCCGAAGCTCCCAGGTTCGATGTTGCTCTGCATCAACCCTACCAGCCTGGACGGTCAAGAACTCCCGGATCAGTTCAACGTGGGTTCCCTCATTTCGATGTTTTATCCGTCAAAAATAATGGTTGGTCGAACTTGAAGAATCCTGGGCAGCGGCGGAAGAACCACCTATGGATATGATTGAGAAACTGTATGCCTATGCTTCCCGAACTTTTTTCTCTCCCAACTTAAACTCTTCAGCATCGACACATTCATCTCATGCTCCTCGGAAGTGGGATTTTTCCTCAATGTGGCACGCTTCCGTCAATCCGCACTGATGCGCCACCCCATTGGCCACCCTTCGCGTCCTACTCCGGCTGTCCTCGTATCCGTCTACCTCTGGGGTTTGCGTCTATCAAAGCAACCAAACCTCATCGCCCAAGAACCCGTCTTCCTCTCCCGCGCGCTCAATCTCACATCAAAAAGCCTCTCAGGGATCCATCCTCAGAAGGTTATGCACAACCTCCAAGCCGAAATTTTGCTAGCGTATTACTTCTTCGCGTCTGGTAGATTTCTGGAAGGGAAGTATCATACGGCGGCGGCGGTTTCGCTTGCTTTGAGTAGTGGGTTGCATATGGTGCGCTCGACGAAGGGAGCACCAGCGACGAGTTTGCTACCTGCTGCGCGGGACGTGGTTGAGGAGGGAGAACGCATTCACGCGTGTTGGACCGTGGTGATTCTGGACAAAGCTTGGGCTGTTGCGTTCAACGAGGACCCACATCTTCAACTTCAACATCAATCATGCAGTGTTGATACGCCGTGGCCGCTTGAGTTGGAGGATTATCAGAACGTGAGTCGAAAGATATTTTAATTCTGTTGGGCCCCAAAATGATCTCGTTTTGTTGGATATAGGGACGGCTGAGCCCTACGGCGCGATATAGTAACACGTATAATAAATTTATCACTTCCACCCCTACGTCCGACACGGGCACGTCCACCATCGCCGTGTTTGTCAAGGCCACTATACTCTGGCAGGGCGCTGAGCGCCTCGTGCGGCAGTGGAGGCCGGGTATGTATTCTTCGCACCATATCTTCGGGTTGAAAATGAACTCGACTTCACAGACATGCCCCACAATCAAGCCTCTTCTTTCCACTCTTCCTTCTCCGCACTAGACACCCACATAGAAAAGTTTCGAGCATCCCTCGTCCCGCCGAAACAAATTCGGAATCCGACACCAGCAATGGTACGTACGCTTGTGGTCGGTCATAGTATCGCGTATGCCGCGACTTTACAACTGTATACTCTCCCGCCGCTTCGTGGCGACGCGAATGCGGGACGCAAACGCCTGGCTGCCGCGCGCGCGGTGCTTGAGATTATTGTTTCGGTGCCGCTGCAGTCATTTGGTTTTATCAACCCGATAATTGGGGTGTGTACACGCTGACTCACTATTTGTTTTCACATTCTGGATTATTTTCTTCGTAGACCGTGTGGCTCGCGGCTTGCCAGGTACTTATGGACGAAATATACAAATTGAGGATGCAGCATACCTCGTGGCAGCCTTCCGGGGAAGAGCAGGGGTTCATTTCATTGCTGATGCGAACTATAAGTGCAATCTCAATCTTTTCTGGGACATGTCCGTTACTCAGTGGGTCTTCTTTTTATTTTGTTCAACTTGAAATCTGATTCTGCTGAAAGCATATCAGATCACCCGCCTCCAGGAGACGGCTATGGGAATGCAATAGCGATTTTACGGACACGGATGAGCCTATAGTACTATACAACAAACTCTTAACATATTTATTTAATTTAATCCGCGCGCTAATGAGGGGACCAAAAGTTGAACCAATCACGTGGCCGTGTCGATGCTTGATTCTGACCGTCTTCTTGCCGTCTGCTGATTCTTCAGACAGATGAACGCTCGTACAATGACTCTTTTACTTACCGCAACTAAAAGACGGGACACAATTTGCGGTTCTGAGAGGCAGTCCAAGAAGCCAATTAATAGAGAGGGCAGCGGTGGTCGAAGATTGACAAGTTGGAGTCAATAATAAGTGGTATCGTACTTTGCACTGGCACAAGTATCATACCGACTGACGAAGGCTAATTAATTAGATCTATGATCATCTTCAGTTATCTTTCGATTGTGCAAAAGCCGAAGCCGCTGAATGTCCGAAGGAAACTGGAGCATGTCCAAATTTGTCGGTCCAAGCGAAACCTAGCAAATACGTAAAAGGAGATCCGGTTTCTGGAAAGCCGGTTGCCGGTCGGAGATGTTTCAGCGCCGGCTCGGCGATCGAACTATGCCCGAAGTACAATATCAAAGGCCAAGAGGACTCTGAAAAGGTGCTTACTTATTTAAACTTGAGTTTCTAAGCTGGTTTCCTGCGGAATCTTCAAACGCTTCACCTACAATGCCCGCCTGGTCCAAAGCCGCCGAAGTCGCCCGCAAAAATGAGTCACCAGACAGCGCTCTGGTATGTTACACGGCGAAAGCCGACCCAGATTGGCGAATTGGAGTGTGAGTTTCGTCCCGTTGCCGGAGAGCGTATAGAATATGCCCCTTTTTTTGTTCAGGGTACCGAATGGTGGTGTGTATTGCAATTGAAGATGTGAATGTCTCGCCTTGAACTCGGCTAGGATATGTCCTTGCGCTAATTGTTCAGGCGTGCATCGAATTCCAAAGAAATACGGAGCTCCCTGATCCATTGCACGTTTCTACGCACTACCTGCAGCCTACCCAAGCATCAACCGTTGAAGTCCAGCTCCGTGTGCTCAAGCGCGGAAGAAGCTTCGTCAACATCCTGGCGGACCTCATGCAAGGGGTGAATTGACTAGCTCGTGCACTTTTCGCGCATGGAATCATTTCAAACTGACAATTTTGCAGGGCCGAGCCTGTGTCACCACACATATGATCTTCGGCAGAATCCCTCCTACAACGCGTCCAATCATCAACCCCTCGTCTGGCTATGCCCGCCGTCTTCCCGGTCTTGCCCACCCATCCGAAGCGGTCCCTAATTCAATGGTCACTGGTTTCGTATTCTCTAAGCACGTCCGCTGGGCGGTGGATCCAAGTCTCCAGGCGCAAAATGCCCCAGACAGTCCCAACCGGCACGCTACCGAAGGTGGAGGACTGGCGGTGTGGGGCGCGTGGATTGAGTTCAAGGACGAGAACGAGCGTATCACGCCATCGTCACTAGCGTTCTTCGCAGACTGCGTCGAAACCATGGGGCACCTGTTCCCACCCGCCATTACGGGCCACGAAACAAAGCCGTAAGTGATAGCCCTTTTCTGCACACAATTGCACCGTTTGAGACTTTGCTCCCAGATGGCTGCCAACCTTGAACCTCACGCTGGAATGGAAGGCTCCAATCCCCCCTCCCTCGGCGGTGCACTCCGGACGCACTGTAGGCGTATACCTCACCAGCGGATTTTTGAGCGAGCCCCAGTGTCGGCACACCACAATCATAGAGGTATGGACGGCCCCGTCGAATATCGGCCAAGGGACACCGGTCGAGGGATGGCGCGATGCGCAAGTTTGTCTGGGTGTGGCGACACAGATGCAATTGATGGTGAATCCCTCCATAAATGCCAAGGCCGGCACAAAGCTTTAGGTGTCACTGAGCAGAACAGGCCAAACAGTATTTCTCGTATCACTTCATCTGGATATATTAGTAAAAGGCACGGTACAGATAGTCTAGCGATTTGCAATAGTATAGGAACAGCCTGGAGGTTTCCAAGCTCGAGTCTGGTAATGTTTCTTGTGTCAGAAAGCAAATCCAGTGGACGTGTCTCAGCTCACCAAAAGCGCGTCAGGAGAGTTCCATCTAGGTCTAGCGCGCTCAGACGACGAGAGTCGTCAACGATGGCGGGTGAGTTGACATCCACCATACCGTGCCCCGGACTGACCCCAAGATGAGACACTTGTGCATTGTCGCAGAGCGTGTTGAGTCGTAAACGCGTCAGACAACAAGTGGCCTTGAGGGAGGCTGGCGAAATGCACACATAGTTGAGACGAGGAAGCATAGCCGCAGTGTCGTAGGCGGACAGCGAAAACGCCACTCCAATCCATCTGCAATTTCACGACGTCAGCACCGCGGAATTCAAGGTATGGCATGAATGAACCTCACACCGAATGCATCCTCGTCATCACTCGTCACCCACAATCAAGTCTATCCCCAGCGCAATCAACTCCCTTTGCCTCGGCCGAAACCTCTCAACAATCGTATCCAAATCATCCGTCCTCACCCCGCTCCAATCCGCAATAACGCATTTCTGAATCTTCACGAAACAATCTGACGACAACAAACTCCGCGCGTGCAGCGCATCGTCGAGCGCGTCCAGCATCACAGGGAACACTTCCGTGATCTCCGAAACGGGGTATATTGCCGGCGAGGCGCATAAGCAGCTGAGACGGGGGAGGAAGGCGGAGCCGTCGCAGAGACGGCGGCAGAGCGCGATGATGAGGCCGAGGTATCCTTCGCAGAGGTCGAGTTTTTCGAGCGAGGGCTGCGCTTCGAGCAGTTGTATAAAGTCTGCCTCTTCAGGTCGATCTCCGTCGATACGGATGACGAGTTCGCGGAGGCGGCAGTCTGGATTTGATAGGAAGGGGCGCAGTCGTTCGACGAGTTCGCGGCCGCTGAAGAGGACGCGGGAAAAATCGAGGATTTGGAGTGCAGGGAGGGTTATGTGGCTGAATAGACCCATCGCCTCTACATCGCTCATTTCCAGCGCCAACGAGGTCAGGGACGTGAGGGGCGGGACGTCGGGTAGCGGCCGCTCACTATCTCCATATATGGCAGCGTCGCATTCGACGAGGTTGGGGGTATGTTGGAGGATGGTCAGAAAGTCTCGGTAGTCCATACCACCAGAATTATGACACTCAAAGGACGTCAATTGCGTCCACGGAAATTCCAGTGCGTTCGGATTGAGGTTCGCGACAACACTGAGTGTGCGTAACGCATGTGCGTCCCGGAAAGCTCGCAACGGCGGCGCCCCGTCCAACTCATCGAGGTCTTCTGTCCAAATCGCGAGGCTCTCAAGGAGAGGGAGATCCAACGGCGATTCCGCCGCCAGAGACTCGAACGCCTCCCAGGGGATCTCCAACGCGACTTTGCGCCACGTCGACGAGTACCGCTTGAACACCGCAATGACGCCCGCACACTCCCATTCTTCCCCTTGCCAGAGGGATACCGAGATCGCCAGCGAAAGCGGGAGAGTCCCCGCGCGCCCTAACCATCCTTCGACAAGCGTGATTGGGATGCGGGCGGAGTCGACCTTGAGTGCGGTCCAGAGGGCGGGGGTTTGCCATGCGATGGTGCGCCATTGGGTGCAAATTTGGCCGAGGAGGAGAGGCGCTGTGAGAAGGCTGGGTGGGTCAAGGTCCAACGGGAGACAGTGGATGAATATTTGAGCTGTGATTTCTGGGGGAAGGTCCAGAATTTGAGAACTTGAATCGTCGTCTGGCATTGCGAACACTTCCAAGTTGAGCAGAGCCTAGTCGACGGTATGAATGGCTTAAATTTGAAGCGAGTTCTGAGCGAGGCAAATTGTAGGTGATGGTCGAAAGCGGAAGGGTCGTGATGGCAACTCAGGATACAGCCAAGAATTATTTTATACACAACTGGGAGTGATGTAGTGCAGTCTAGCTGAATATGAACTACACAACGACAGTCCAGTTACAAGATATATACGGTATAAGGGTAACGAAGATATCAATCCACTCCAGAATAGGTATCGCGGCGGTACAAGCTAGACTACTCTAGCGAATTGTGTCGCAGGCACTGGCAAAGCAAGAAAGCAGTGGGGCAGAGAGAGCAAGAAACGTATGGATACAAACGGAGGATATGTACAGGTGGAGGTGTTGGGGGATGATGATGATGCAATGCGGCGACGAGAATTTTAGCAGGAAGGGAACCAAGAAAGAGGACACTTAGCAAGGCTGGCGTCTTTTTTACAATGCAAAAATGCGTAGCGGGCGGATGTTGAGGATTATATGTCGGATAGCGATAAATTATCGGCGCGACGATGGCGCTTCTTCTTGTTCTTGTTCTTGTCGTTCTTCGGTACGACGTTGGCGTCGAAGTCGTCAAATCTTCAGGATGCAACTCGCTCTCATCGAATGGGTATCAAATGCTCAAGAGCAGAAGTGGCTGGTGGGCCGCATGATATTCTCAAAACTAGTACCCCATTCTCCATCTGTGCATCAACATCTTGCAACTGGATGGAGAAGGGGAAACATTGGCACACGAAAAACAAACGGGTCAGACGTAATGGAATAAGAGGGATGGCACACACTTTTGTTTCCGGGGGAACGTGAAACGTGCGCGTGAACAACCCGTACTTGCGTTCACGGAGTATTGACGCGGTTGGCGGATCGGTGAAGGGCGGGCGCGAGCGCCCGGTCACGGTGACGTGGCGGACGTGATTGTGGAGTGTTGTGGCCAGCACGACTCGGAGGTCACTTTTCTGTAGCCCAGGAAGCTCCAGCATCGCTGTGAGCGTGAACGTTGCTGGGTCGTATTGTGTGTCAACGCGGATGAAGTATTGTCGGTCTGGAGTAGCCGCAGGCGGTGCATGCGGAGGGCGAGACGGCACGAACGGCGTCGAGGGTCCATTTGGCACGGCTCCGGGAGAGGTAGATGAAAACGGCGGGGACGGTTGCTGTTGTTGCAAGGGATGATGATACTCACTAGGCGACTGGTGAAACGAGGAGAAAGAGAACGAAGCCGTCGCCCACCTCATCGGTGGTATGAACGTTGGGTTGGTAGCTGCAGGAGACTGCGCAGGGTCGGGAAGGCGGGGACGATGTTGCACATCGATTTCTTGTCGACTATGCGCATCACTGGGCGTCCGCGCGTACGGGTGATGGCGAACGTGTCCACGCGACGCTGGAGCAGTTTGACGCGCCGCAGTGTTCGTTTGACGCGCTGCAGTGTTCATCTGCAGCATTACAGGCTGAATCTCAACAGGCGGAGAACGCGCTGGCGGCTGGACATGGTGCAGGCGCACGGGGGCGTTGTCGTGACTTCCCCGTTGAGGAATTTGAGTGGGAACGAGCTGCGGCGGCTCTTGTAAGTGCTGATACTGCTGAGAAGGATGCGGCGGGGGCGGGCCCGGTAATGACAACGGTTGTTGTTGCGGTTGGTCAAGCATTTGCTCGAATATCTGGGGGTTATCTTGTTGGTCCCACTGGTAGTTGTGGTCGTTGGGGGACAAGGTGGAGGTAGAAGGAGCTGCATATTCATCAGGATATTCGCCTTGTTGTGAGTACATGGTGGTTAAGAGCAAGCCGCGATCGAATCATTTTCGCTCTTATAGGGGCCTCGGCTCCGCTGCAAGTCGGCGTTTGCCGGTTGGCATGTCGGTTGTCTGATCGGAAACTTGCCTAAAGCGGTAACTCTTAGGCTCCACACGTGGTCGCTCTCGAGGTTGTCCCAGGCTCATGAATTATGTCTGGAGGCGTGTTATGCCCTGATTTGGGACATAACACTGGTCCCATGACCAGTGTTATGTCTCGCATCAAAATGCCTTTTTGAGCTGCCGAGCACTGCTTACACTGCCTCTCCCATTTGGGTCGCCTGCATTTGCCTCCGTGCTGTCAACTTTCGACTGATCTTGGGGCGCGATTCGGGCGCGATCTCTCGACTACTGTGCTTGTTAAGGCAGCTAATAGTCAACTATGCTTGTATCTACTCCTTGGATCTGGTCTTTCCCCGGACTTTGCTGTTTTATACTCGGCTGGAAAACATGAGCTGTCACCCAAATCTCTGCGGATTCATGTACCAAGGCTTCAAATCCACTGTTGAGAACCTTGCATATCTTATTCATTCAGGTTTGAGCACTGCCTACCCCGACTCCGGACTCTGAACACCACAATGGTTTGGTCAAATTTCCACTCTTCAATGTCGTCGTCAATCAGCTGCGGTGAATACAACACCTCCCCCAGCTTTCTGCAATTTCCCGGGTTTGGACCGGCTCAATCAAAGTCCTGTATGGGCGAGAGCCTCTGTAGGGGGCACTCCCCAATGATTCTTCTGAACTGAAAGGAGATTACAAAGGTTTCTCGCTCACTCGATCATTCACGGGCCACACGAAACTAATAAGATATTCAAGGTTGGCTATCACCCTTTGAAGGATCTCGGGATGTTCAGTCATACACGATACTACTGCAGTGCTCTTGCATTGCAGTGATTCTGCATGACTCGACCGAACTTGCATTCTCGTTGGCGGCCATCAAAATATTGTTCACAACATGACTTGAGCTAATTTCGCCTGCTAATCTGTGAGTGCAGTTTTCATTGAGTCTTTGTTCCTTGAACTTAGGGTCGTCTTCTGTATTTTGCAGGATCTAACTGGTTTTTTTGTTTGATACTCGCTTGAGCACATGAGTTGACACTTGTTATTTCTCGGGGACATATCATTTCAAATTTCTCTTTCGCGAGCGACCTGCCTGAGTGGCTGGAGAGGCTTTCGCGTCAACTAAGGCAGAAAACACAGACCAATCGACACCGTCAATATCCCGCAGCCACTGCCTCCATCTGCTTCACTGCCAACCCCGCCGCCTCCGCCTCCGCCAGTCGCTAGCAGTAGCCATAACGCTGAAAGTCGCGCGCACATGTCGAAATTCACGAAGAATTCGGTTCAAGGTGCACATGTTACATCTTACCATATTTCATGCTATTTACCATTTCTTTTCTGAATTAGGGATTCCTCGTTCATCACAATTGGCTCCTACTCGACTATACTCAATTTTCGCACCCCGGGCGCCGCCATCCCAACCTCCTATCGACGGTGCAGGTGGCCATGCTACCCAAGACCCCGACTCGCACATACAAGCGCTCCCTGATTCAATCTCTCAGGCAGGAACAATTTCAGACTCAGATTTGGCCGCTCTGCTTGCGGATTTGAATCTCGCGTCACCGCTCGAGTCCGAAAATGTAATCGACGAGACTCTACTTGCGGATTCAGCACCATCCGATTCGGAGGAAGCCGTAGAACCCGAGTCGCAGCCCGAGGCAGAGAAAGGCAGCATTTGCGAGGGATTTCTTCAAACGTTGGTTACCCAGCTGCGCCACGAGATTAACCGGTTTGGTCGGCCCACTGCCTATGAACACGGAAGCTTCTGGCAACGATCGCGGGACCCGATATTCGCACTGGATGCGGCACGGAAGAGTGATGGGGGGATGAATCCACGAGAGCTCTACATGCTGGATACGTTTCTGTGGCTTCCAGGCCTGAAAACAAGACTGCCCGGAGAACCCGATATCTTAGTATGCCCACGAGTCAATTGCACCGGGCGTTTGACACGGAAAGGTGAGTTTTTTCAATGCTACACAATTAGTATATTCAATATTGAATCGTGATCGAAGGTTATAGCTCCAGTCCCACTGCCCGGCGTGTACGGGGGCTCCATCGAGACTATTTCCTGCTTACAAACCGTCTTGAATGCAACGTTTCGACGTGTGGGAAGTCGTATCAGGGAACAGATCCCCGAATCGTTAGTCAAATGTCGCGTGAATTACAGGAGTCTTTCCCGGGTACTTCTCGTCTTCTTCTTCTTCGAGTTTTACTGATTTCAAACCCCAAGCTTTCATTACCGCACGCGCTGCGATCGACAAGAATCTGTTGTCCCTCATGCGAGGAGTTTTCAACAGTCGCTGCGGACCCAAACCGTTTGCTGATGTCCTCTCGGAGATGCATCATCTGGACCATGGCCAGCGAGAGCTCATTTATCTCGCAGCTTTACGAAGCTCCCCAACCGCTGTGCCCACTTCGCCTGAACAATTTTCGGCATACAATGACAAGCTTCGGTTTTGTGGATCGACTCCCTCTCCCAACTACTGCAAAGCTGTCTTTGTTGATTGGTTGCAGGCGCACCGGCCATATTATGACCGTATTACTTCGTCGTTGCCGGGGAAAATACTGCGCGGGGATCATACTTTCAAGGCATAGTAAAATCTTTCATTTACGCTGTACGTTGCTGATATGATTTCAGCTGATAAAACTTCTTGCGCTATTGAATGGCGTTCAGACTCATGTGGCTCTCTATACTGTCGTGAACGAATACGAAGAAATTCGTGGACAGTATCTGGTGTTAACTAAGGAGCTGTCGTATGTCGAAGAGTGTTATAAGAAAATTGCCAGGAGCCTCGAATTGCATGGCCATGAGCCAACACAGTTGATGTGGTCTGATAACGCACGAGGTAAATGCTCTAGTACGATTATCAAAATTTTTCCGAGCCTAAAAGATTTATCTAGCCGAACGTTCTTTCCATGAGCGTTGCCTTCCATCGTTGAAGAATGGGGTGGTGCACATTGGGCAAAATGCTTACTCCCATCTACCGCTGCTCACATTGGACAGCGAACAATTCACCTTCTTGTCCCAACCCGACCTTATCGATGCGGCATGTTTCCAGATTCTTCGTCGCGTTGAATACTCGAAGGTCATGGTGACACTTGCGATCCAGTATAACATGCAGCCTGACGGTCAGGGCGGCCTTGTTGCTGCTCACGGCCACCCAGGTGTTGATCTAATCGGTCTCGCTACTGCCGAAGACATGTATTTATTCAAAGTCAGACAGTGTGTTATTGTCATTATTCATCTTCGTTACTGATATCTTGGTATATTCTTAGATTTCCGACCTCAAATCCGTGGCGCATGCCCCTCCCAATCTCATTGCGCTCCTTAGCTCTGATCGTGTAGTCAAACTTGGCTATCAAGTGGATGCACAGTTTCGCCGACTTGAAGACCTGTGGAATTTGCAGGCAGCAGCAAATACTTCGTCCATCGACATCGGCCGGCTAGCCAAAACCAAAGGCGTGGTGTCCGATTCAAAAGCCAGTTTCTCGACACTTGTTGGTTGTGTTCTCGGGAGATCTATTGCCGAAAATAATACTATCCAATTGAGCGACTGGGGTTCGAGCAATCTTACTCCGTCGCAACTTTCATTTGTAGCGGTCAAGCTGCACGCCGCTCACTGCATCGGGAATTCCCTTATGCGAGATCCATCTGTCGGTCTACCAATATACTCGATAATTCCGGGCACACTTGTCGACATCCGAGGTGGCGCGACCAAAATCGTCGCCCGGGGCCAAATTCTCGAGCAGCCTGCGACAGGATCCCTCATTCCAGTTCAACACGGCATGGGTGATTTCGAGAAAAAGGTCAAGCTTACCGCACACCGTGTGCTAGTGCAGGTATTTGAAACATAGTATCTCAATTCAATTCAAGCATACTAAAAACTCTCAGGTGGACGAGGTCTTGATTCCCGGCTACGAACCAGCGCTTCATAAACTCGCTCTCGGAAATTTTGGGCCGGCTCCGTTCAATATTATTATGATGCGGAGTATGGTTGTAACTCGGAAACGAGTACCACCAGTCCGTGTTCCGACTAGTCAGGAGGGCTTTAGTATGCCTGAAAGTCTGGAAGGCTACGACCCGCTTGAAAATGTCCTTGGGCCAAATGATATCCCAGACAATCTGCGACCAAACGATTACGCTGGGATCGATGGTACAGTGGGGTCGAGTCAGGTCAAGGACGACTTTGACGATGACGATGACGCGGAAGTGACCGATGCAGACGCTGGTTCAGATGCGATAGGTCAGCGTGCCGTCGTTGATGACAGCAGTCTCAACTCTGCATCTATAATCTCCCATGTTCCTGCCACCACCACAACTGATTCAGACGACGAGTATAGTCATATGGACGGCGTAGAGCTCGCTCACCTGATGGAGATCCACGAGCAGCAGCAATCTACCCTCGCTGTTACCACCACCTCAACGTCGACGAACTCGGAGTCAGCCACAAATCTGCTAACTCAACCGCGCAATCATTCTCCCGCTACTCTCCCAACCCGCACTTTGGAAGACATCTGGCATGTCAAAGACAGGCTGCTAAAGCTTCTGCCTTCCGGTCATTCTGCGTTCCGTCCATTCGCTATTGCGCTTGGATTGGCAACATTTGTGTACGATCGCGATGATCGTATGCGCGTGGACGAGGTTTTGAGAAAGAAGGGTCAGACTTGGAACGAGGCGATCAGAAAAGAGACTTCAAAGATGCATCGCCGAGTTAAACGCTATATTCCTCCTCCTGATATTCTTGTCCCGGCTCTCACGGCACTTTTCAGCTGCTGGCAAGATATCGAATGCTCCATCAATCCTCGAAAAAATGGTCGCCTTTTCTCGGATGCAGCGCGGCATCAAGCAGATAACTTCCTCAAATCAGCTCGAGATGGCCTACTCTCAGATCCTCCTGGTTACTCCCTATATTTCAAGATGGGAGTGGACAAAGACGGGCTGACTCTGTATCGCTGTGTACGGGGAACAAATTCCGTCGAGGGCGGGGTTCATATGCCGCTTCGGTGTTCATTTGGGTCGCTTCACGCATCCCCTGAACTCACCGAAGCATTGTTGACTAACCTTCGTCACCGTCGTAATGTCAAAGTGGGTAGACTCATTGTATTATATTTTCCTTCTTCTTCTAAATATTTGTCTAGATTGGCCACCTGAACCGCACAGGAAAGAAATGGTCAGGTCATTTCAATCTTTGGATGTCCGATGAAATAGTCGAAATCGCCGCAGATGTTGGCGTCTTGCCATCGTTCCCTATCCCCGATATTCTCAGCACTCGAATCTCAACAAACGAGTCGTTTGGAATCATTCCCATTCCTGATAAAATCATCGCTGATATGGGATTCAAGCGTTGCTTATCTCCCCCGGTCAATTCTTCTGCTATTGTTTATCATCACGGTACTCCCTCCCATCTCTTGACTCGCCTCTCGACCAAGCCTACATCTGCTCACGAATATCTCGCGCTTCGCCAAGGAACAGAACACGCAGTAGTCCCGATGGAAACAATGGAGGAATTTGCGGTGTACAATACGCTGATGAAAAGCGGTACCTTCTATCTCTCCGGATCGGCAAACAACTCAACACAGGCATCGAAAATGGCACAAACAGTCGATTTTAGCAAGCTTGGCCGTCACTGGACCACGCTGGTGCATATGCGCGCTAACGAATCGCGGGAGCCGCATCAGAAGATGTATTACAAACTAACCCAACAGTTGGAACGCCATCACAATAGTTGGGTTAAGGTGCGTGCAGAGAATGCAACAATGGAGATCAGCCGCAAGAGTCGACAAGACATCACCAAGATTCTTGAAGATCCTGAACGCTTCGCAGTTGTCCTTGACGCTGTTGAACCTGCGGGTCTGATCGCTAGGCGCTCGAAAGGGAAAGAAAAGGCTCATGGCAAAGGTAAGTCAACTTGTGCATTCATTGAAGATATTCAAAACATCGAACTCTTCAGGTCCAGTCTCGTTCTCGACCTTGTTTTCCAACCCTGCTCCGGTGGTTCCCAGCACTTCTGTTGAAATCACTTCCAATATGCAAGCCGGAACAATCATTCCGTACTATTCACTTCAGTCAGCGCCGCCACATTCCCAGCCGTTGTCTCAGCTCGTCACGGTAGATTTCACAGTCAATGCTGGATCTTCATCTGGAAATGGACTTGGTCATTCTTTTGTCACTCTTCCTATAGCAACTAACCTGAACTTGAATACAGTTGCTATGCATCCGAGTCGTCCAACGATGGTCCCGTTGGCGGCAGTCCGAAAAGAGAAGACGAAGAAAAAATGTGCAGCATGTCGCGATCACAAATGTGTGCGAGCTGCAGAGTGTGCCGGGTCGGGGGGTAGAGATTTATGTTTCTGTGTGACTACTGGTCGGCATGCCGGTGCGCTGAAGAGAAGGAGAACAGCTCGCCGGCAGTAAGTACTAACATGTATTCCAAAATGGATCGTTGGTTGGTACCGTATATATATCACAAATCCGATCTAAAAGAAGAGTAGAGGAAGAGATAAACAGAGGTTACTCATCCTGTTCTTCTAGCTTGCATTAACAGATCTTTCTTTCTTCAGTTTTCGTCAGTCTGCACTCTTGATTACATAACGCCGTTGAGCAGCTTTACGATCAATCTAAACTGCTCAACGAATGTTTCTGCAGCTTCAACCAGTTCATCTGGGACAACTTTGGTCATACTATATAAGTTGTCTAATAAATTCGGCCACCCGCGAGGGCGGTTGAATTTTGTTTGCTGGGTGAATGAGCGCGGGTGAAGGTGAGGACAATTGAGTGACTATATTGACTTGATATTGGTGGATAGTATGAGGTGAAGTGGCGAAGTGGTAAAGTGTACAGTCGTGTTATGTCCTACCGGACGTTGCCGGTTCAATTCTGGCGCTCGGCAAGTGCCTTTTTTTCTCGTTTTTCAAGACGACCTCCAGACATAGCACATGAGCCTTCCAGGGCTCATGAATTATGTCTGGAGGCGTGTTATGCCCTGATTTGGGACATAACACTGGTCATGGGACATAACACTGGTCCCATGACCAGTGTTATGTCTCGCATCAAAATGCCTTTTTGAGCTGCCGAGCACTGCTTACACTGCCTCTCCCATTTGGGTCGCCTGCATTTGCCTCCGTGCTGTCAACTTTCGACTGATCTTGGGGCGCGATTCGGGCGCGATCTCTCGACTACTGTGCTTGTTAAGGCAGCTAATAGTCAACTATGCTTGTATCTACTCCTTGGATCTGGTCTTTCCCCGGACTTTGCTGTTTTATACTCGGCTGGAAAACATGAGCTGTCACCCAAATCTCTGCGGATTCATGTACCAAGGCTTCAAATCCACTGTTGAGAACCTTGCATATCTTATTCATTCAGGTTTGAGCACTGCCTACCCCGACTCCGGACTCTGAACACCACAATGGTTTGGTCAAATTTCCACTCTTCAATGTCGTCGTCAATCAGCTGCGGTGAATACAACACCTCCCCCAGCTTTCTGCAATTTCCCGGGTTTGGACCGGCTCAATCAAAGTCCTGTATGGGCGAGAGCCTCTGTAGGGGGCACTCCCCAATGATTCTTCTGAACTGAAAGGAGATTACAAAGGTTTCTCGCTCACTCGATCATTCACGGGCCACACGAAACTAATAAGATATTCAAGGTTGGCTATCACCCTTTGAAGGATCTCGGGATGTTCAGTCATACACGATACTACTGCAGTGCTCTTGCATTGCAGTGATTCTGCATGACTCGACCGAACTTGCATTCTCGTTGGCGGCCATCAAAATATTGTTCACAACATGACTTGAGCTAATTTCGCCTGCTAATCTGTGAGTGCAGTTTTCATTGAGTCTTTGTTCCTTGAACTTAGGGTCGTCTTCTGTATTTTGCAGGATCTAACTGGTTTTTTTGTTTGATACTCGCTTGAGCACATGAGTTGACACTTGTTATTTCTCGGGGACATATCATTTCAAATTTCTCTTTCGCGAGCGACCTGCCTGAGTGGCTGGAGAGGCTTTCGCGTCAACTAAGGCAGAAAACACAGACCAATCGACACCGTCAATATCCCGCAGCCACTGCCTCCATCTGCTTCACTGCCAACCCCGCCGCCTCCGCCTCCGCCAGTCGCTAGCAGTAGCCATAACGCTGAAAGTCGCGCGCACATGTCGAAATTCACGAAGAATTCGGTTCAAGGTGCACATGTTACATCTTACCATATTTCATGCTATTTACCATTTCTTTTCTGAATTAGGGATTCCTCGTTCATCACAATTGGCTCCTACTCGACTATACTCAATTTTCGCACCCCGGGCGCCGCCATCCCAACCTCCTATCGACGGTGCAGGTGGCCATGCTACCTAAGACCCCGACTCGCACATACAAGCGCTCCCTGATTCAATCTCTCAGGCAGGAACAATTTCAGACTCAGATTTGGCCGCTCTGCTTGCGGATTTGAATCTCGCGTCACCGCTCGAGTCCGAAAATGTAATCGACGAGACTCTACTTGCGGATTCAGCACCATCCGATTCGGAGGAAGCCGTAGAACCCGAGTCGCAGCCCGAGGCAGAGAAAGGCAGCATTTGCGAGGGATTTCTTCAAACGTTGGTTACCCAGCTGCGCCACGAGATTAACCGGTTTGGTCGGCCCACTGCCTATGAACACGGAAGCTTCTGGCAACGATCGCGGGACCCGATATTCGCACTGGATGCGGCACGGAAGAGTGATGGGGGGATGAATCCACGAGAGCTCTACATGCTGGATACGTTTCTGTGGCTTCCAGGCCTGAAAACAAGACTGCCCGGAGAACCCGATATCTTAGTATGCCCACGAGTCAATTGCACCGGGCGTTTGACACGGAAAGGTGAGTTTTTTCAATGCTACACAATTAGTATATTCAATATTGAATCGTGATCGAAGGTTATAGCTCCAGTCCCACTGCCCGGCGTGTACGGGGGCTCCATCGAGACTATTTCCTGCTTACAAACCGTCTTGAATGCAACGTTTCGACGTGTGGGAAGTCGTATCAGGGAACAGATCCCCGAATCGTTAGTCAAATGTCGCGTGAATTACAGGAGTCTTTCCCGGGTACTTCTCGTCTTCTTCTTCTTCGAGTTTTACTGATTTCAAACCCCAAGCTTTCATTACCGCACGCGCTGCGATCGACAAGAATCTGTTGTCCCTCATGCGAGGAGTTTTCAACAGTCGCTGCGGACCCAAACCGTTTGCTGATGTCCTCTCGGAGATGCATCATCTGGACCATGGCCAGCGAGAGCTCATTTATCTCGCAGCTTTACGAAGCTCCCCAACCGCTGTGCCCACTTCGCCTGAACAATTTTCGGCATACAATGACAAGCTTCGGTTTTGTGGATCGACTCCCTCTCCCAACTACTGCAAAGCTGTCTTTGTTGATTGGTTGCAGGCGCACCGGCCATATTATGACCGTATTACTTCGTCGTTGCCGGGGAAAATACTGCGCGGGGATCATACTTTCAAGGCATAGTAAAATCTTTCATTTACGCTGTACGTTGCTGATATGATTTCAGCTGATAAAACTTCTTGCGCTATTGAATGGCGTTCAGACTCATGTGGCTCTCTATACTGTCGTGAACGAATACGAAGAAATTCGTGGACAGTATCTGGTGTTAACTAAGGAGCTGTCGTATGTCGAAGAGTGTTATAAGAAAATTGCCAGGAGCCTCGAATTGCATGGCCATGAGCCAACACAGTTGATGTGGTCTGATAACGCACGAGGTAAATGCTCTAGTACGATTATCAAAATTTTTCCGAGCCTAAAAGATTTATCTAGCCGAACGTTCTTTCCATGAGCGTTGCCTTCCATCGTTGAAGAATGGGGTGGTGCACATTGGGCAAAATGCTTACTCCCATCTACCGCTGCTCACATTGGACAGCGAACAATTCACCTTCTTGTCCCAACCCGACCTTATCGATGCGGCATGTTTCCAGATTCTTCGTCGCGTTGAATACTCGAAGGTCATGGTGACACTTGCGATCCAGTATAACATGCAGCCTGACGGTCAGGGCGGCCTTGTTGCTGCTCACGGCCACCCAGGTGTTGATCTAATCGGTCTCGCTACTGCCGAAGACATGTATTTATTCAAAGTCAGACAGTGTGTTATTGTCATTATTCATCTTCGTTACTGATATCTTGGTATATTCTTAGATTTCCGACCTCAAATCCGTGGCGCATGCCCCTCCCAATCTCATTGCGCTCCTTAGCTCTGATCGTGTAGTCAAACTTGGCTATCAAGTGGATGCACAGTTTCGCCGACTTGAAGACCTGTGGAATTTGCAGGCAGCAGCAAATACTTCGTCCATCGACATCGGCCGGCTAGCCAAAACCAAAGGCGTGGTGTCCGATTCAAAAGCCAGTTTCTCGACACTTGTTGGTTGTGTTCTCGGGAGATCTATTGCCGAAAATAATACTATCCAATTGAGCCACTGGGGTTCGAGCAATCTTACTCCGTCGCAACTTTCATTTGTAGCGGTCAAGCTGCACGCCGCTCACTGCATCGGGAATTCCCTTATGCGAGATCCATCTGTCGGTCTACCAATATACTCGATAATTCCGGGCACACTTGTCGACATCCGAGGTGGCGCGACCAAAATCGTCGCCCGGGGCCAAATTCTCGAGCAGCCTGCGACAGGATCCCTCATTCCAGTTCAACACGGCATGGGTGATTTCGAGAAAAAGGTCAAGCTTACCGCACACCGTGTGCTAGTGCAGGTATTTGAAACATAGTATCTCAATTCAATTCAAGCATACTAAAAACTCTCAGGTGGACGAGGTCTTGATTCCCGGCTACGAACCAGCGCTTCATAAACTCGCTCTCGGAAATTTTGGGCCGGCTCCGTTCAATATTATTATGATGCGGAGTATGGTTGTAACTCGGAAACGAGTACCACCAGTCCGTGTTCCGACTAGTCAGGAGGGCTTTAGTATGCCTGAAAGTCTGGAAGGCTACGACCCGCTTGAAAATGTCCTTGGGCCAAATGATATCCCAGACAATCTGCGACCAAACGATTACGCTGGGATCGATGGTACAGTGGGGTCGAGTCAGGTCAAGGACGACTTTGACGATGACGATGACGCGGAAGTGACCGATGCAGACGCTGGTTCAGATGCGATAGGTCAGCGTGCCGTCGTTGATGACAGCAGTCTCAACTCTGCATCTATAATCTCCCATGTTCCTGCCACCACCACAACTGATTCAGACGACGAGTATAGTCATATGGACGGCGTAGAGCTCGCTCACCTGATGGAGATCCACGAGCAGCAGCAATCTACCCTCGCTGTTACCACCACCTCAACGTCGACGAACTCGGAGTCAGCCACAAATCTGCTAACTCAACCGCGCAATCATTCTCCCGCTACTCTCCCAACCCGCACTTTGGAAGACATCTGGCATGTCAAAGACAGGCTGCTAAAGCTTCTGCCTTCCGGTCATTCTGCGTTCCGTCCATTCGCTATTGCGCTTGGATTGGCAACATTTGTGTACGATCGCGATGATCGTATGCGCGTGGACGAGGTTTTGAGAAAGAAGGGTCAGACTTGGAACGAGGCGATCAGAAAAGAGACTTCAAAGATGCATCGCCGAGTTAAACGCTATATTCCTCCTCCTGATATTCTTGTCCCGGCTCTCACGGCACTTTTCAGCTGCTGGCAAGATATCGAATGCTCCATCAATCCTCGAAAAAATGGTCGCCTTTTCTCGGATGCAGCGCGGCATCAAGCAGATAACTTCCTCAAATCAGCTCGAGATGGCCTACTCTCAGATCCTCCTGGTTACTCCCTATATTTCAAGATGGGAGTGGACAAAGACGGGCTGACTCTGTATCGCTGTGTACGGGGAACAAATTCCGTCGAGGGCGGGGTTCATATGCCGCTTCGGCGTTCATTTGGGTCGCTTCACGCATCCCCTGAACTCACCGAAGCATTGTTGACTAACCTTCGTCACCGTCGTAATGTCAAAGTGGGTAGACTCATTGTATTATATTTTCCTTCTTCTTCTAAATATTTGTCTAGATTGGCCACCTGAACCGCACAGGAAAGAAATGGTCAGGTCATTTCAATCTTTGGATGTCCGATGAAATAGTCGAAATCGCCGCAGATGTTGGCGTCTTGCCATCGTTCCCTATCCCCGATATTCTCAGCACTCGAATCTCAACAAACGAGTCGTTTGGAATCATTCCCATTCCTGATAAAATCATCGCTGATATGGGATTCAAGCGTTGCTTATCTCCCCCGGTCAATTCTTCTGCTATTGTTTATCATCACGGTACTCCCTCCCATCTCTTGACTCGCCTCTCGACCAAGCCTACATCTGCTCACGAATATCTCGCGCTTCGCCAAGGAACAGAACACGCAGTAGTCCCGATGGAAACAATGGAGGAATTTGCGGTGTACAATACGCTGATGAAAAGCGGTACCTTCTATCTCTCCGGATCGGCAAACAACTCAACACAGGCATCGAAAATGGCACAAACAGTCGATTTTAGCAAGCTTGGCCGTCACTGGACCACGCTGGTGCATATGCGCGCTAACGAATCGCGGGAGCCGCATCAGAAGATGTATTACAAACTAACCCAACAGTTGGAACGCCATCACAATAGTTGGGTTAAGGTGCGTGCAGAGAATGCAACAATGGAGATCAGCCGCAAGAGTCGACAAGACATCACCAAGATTCTTGAAGATCCTGAACGCTTCGCAGTTGTCCTTGACGCTGTTGAACCTGCGGGTCTGATCGCTAGGCGCTCGAAAGGGAAAGAAAAGGCTCATGGCAAAGGTAAGTCAACTTGTGCATTCATTGAAGATATTCAAAACATCGAACTCTTCAGGTCCAGTCTCGTTCTCGACCTTGTTTTCCAACCCTGCTCCGGTGGTTCCCAGCACTTCTGTTGAAATCACTTCCAATATGCAAGCCGGAACAATCATTCCGTACTATTCACTTCAGTCAGCGCCGCCACATTCCCAGCCGTTGTCTCAGCTCGTCACGGTAGATTTCACAGTCAATGCTGGATCTTCATCTGGAAATGGACTTGGTCATTCTTTTGTCACTCTTCCTATAGCAACTAACCTGAACTTGAATACAGTTGCTATGCATCCGAGTCGTCCAACGATGGTC